>CM067167.1:165789039-165838201 GCA_034093135.1 Erigeron breviscapus | reverse complement strand
TTTGATAATCCTCGAGGGTTTGTATTTGAAAGCGATCAAGGGCATAAGATCTTTGTAAGACTAGACGAACTCTCCAAGTATTCTGATGGCACTCTAAAGCAATGTTTGACTGTTTTTGAAAGTTTGGCTGAGTTCGAAGAGTCAGTGAAGGATAAGAAGAGACTGCTGAATGTGAGTAAAAAGATTAAGGCAAGATTGGATCACAGAAACAGAACAAGACAAATAATTGAGGCTAGACTTCCGAAAGAAAGAAAAGGAGTAATTCATGTACCAGAAGGTACTTGGGTCAGATATTCTCCTAACAATGAACAAGGTCCTCACAACATGCCTCCTGTCGATTTTGCTGACAACATCATTGAACCACCTAATCGCCCTGAAGATCCAAAATACCACTTTGTTCCTAAAAGGTTCTGGAAGGAGAATCATCACAAGTATAGAAAGCGAGCATTCAAATCTCAATCTGCTCAACCTGACAAGCCTGAATCATCAACGAAGAAAAGAAATCGGAGACAGAGAAAGAGAAAGAGATCCAGAAAGTGATCGTTCACAAACTGCACTAAAGGGGGAGATTGTTAGCTTTAAATTATAGATTAGTGCTAGTTTGTAATCATGTAAATAGATTTGTCCTTGTGGTTAATCTTGATTATAAGGAAGGTTGTTAGAATAATTAACCAAGGACTATCTTGTAATTAGGGAGGGGGTTTAATGCAAATGTCAAGCCTATATAAACCCCCTCACCCCTCATTTGTAATTAGCCTTTGAAATACAATTTACATTTCTCCCTTTCTCTCTCTAGCTTTCTCTCTCACACACATATCACTATTCACGATTTAGCAAGTGTTAATCCAATAATTAGGGTTAATTATTTGATAATTGTGTGACTATGTGAATTTTTCGTGTGATTTTCCTGTTTGACACCTGTTCACTAAAAAATTCATATAAAATCAACCGTAATGGGTTAGGAGCTCTCCTTTCGACAGTAGATGCGCAATTCATAGGGCTACAACTTTGTAGTTATGATCTAAGGCCAATTCGGACGTTTACTGTGTCAAATCTGGTCGTCTATCTGCTGGAATTTTTTAGTCAGCATCTATGTGTTTATTTGATAATTGTATGTTTGTATATGTTTAAAGGCTTACGCAATCAAGATAACTTGATGTATGTGGTCCTCTTCTATGAAGGGAGCCATTTTTAAACATGTACATTAACCATAGTGACCATGATTTAGGTTGCCCACCATAAATCGTTGCATGATTAATTGTTAATATTTAGTAAGTTTATTATATTGCTTTTATTGTAAATGGTGATGCAAAATTATTTTAAGAAAAGAATAAACTTGACTAATAAATATCGAAATATGATTTTGTTTTAATAAAATTGGTGTCTTACAATCAAAAGATACACCGGCTCACCCATTTGAACAAACTCTAAGAGAGGTATAAGTCGGAGTGCGCTAGCCTTCTAAAGGAGCGGGTTTTTAATTGCGTATATCGCAAACCTTTGCTTCTGCGCTTCTTTGTGCGTTCAAATGGATCTACCGAGCTCTTTTGTGTTGTTAAGACAACAAAAATGATTTTATTAAACATTTTGTTATGAAGATGTGCATGAATCTTCATACATAAACTTTTGTGTAACAATCGTGAATCTTGACTCTTTGACCATATGTACAATTTGACTAATTATTTAGTTAATTAATATTTGGAGTTCATTTAAGTGCAATGTGTTCATGTAGATCAATTCATCGTTCAATTTGGGACTTATGTGCAAGTCGAGGTCATTAGTTAGTACTAGTCGGTTCTTACATTTTTGATGACACTTAATTTAGCTAGTAAATGAAATATGGATCCTCCATGGGTTATACCCAACCCATGACCCATCCAAGATAACCCAACCCTATCCCATCTCCCCAACCTCCCAACCATTCATCCAATTCTCTTACACTTCTCTCTCTATCTCACTAAATACACACACACTCTCAAATCCTAAACCAGATCAATAATCCAGAAAACCTGAATAATACAAACATTCTTTAACAATATTTTGTAGTGTAAAAATACAAAAATTCATTTGTAGTGCACTTTAGTATATAAGGTCTTGTAAATATAATTAAGGTTCGTACTAGTTGCAATCAGTGTTTGGATCAATTGTAAATCTAAGAGAAACACCACAAAATCCAGGCAAAGTAGCAACGGCAGTCGCATTTGGGTTGTAACTTGTAATAACGCCCATCAAGCACATACAAAGACCGCGCCTATTTTCTTCAGAGTCGCCAAGGTTATTTAGACTAGCCACTGCATCACAACAAGGGGACCCTGGGTACGGGTCTGGGGTACCATATGTCACGAAAGCAGAGCAGGTTGATATGAGTGTGGTTACAGTCACACAGTCTACCGCCGCTGAGGTTTTTGAAGCGACCCAAAGCCTCATAGTGACTAGTAACAAGCCGGCATACAATGCCTTCAAATCACCCATTTTTAGACTATTTTTTGTGTTGAAGGCGAATGAAGTAATTTGTGATTTATTTGAATATGTATATATGGTGGTGTTTACATGATGGGGTTGTGGTGGGTTTGCAATAACGAACGTGTGCTTAGGGCATTAAGGTTGCATGAATCGTGCGATCACACAAACTGCACCGTTTAAGTTTGCACAGGGTTGAATTCTTAGCTAGGCGTAGAGACATATATCACAATAGCGTCGTTTTGACTAATTAGACCGTTACACTGATATTTTCAATGTTGCAATACTAATTTCTGTTCTAACCTCTCAAATTTTCAGGGACTATGTCATATGTCATATACAACAAGTACAAACATGAAACATGTTAATGCATACATAGTGATTGTTGTATATGACAAAAACTTGTGGTGATTTTATAGTCACCCAATTTTCAGGTCCTACTTGCATTATATGTTACAACCAAGTATCTAGTTACAAAATCACAGATACCGCAATATACTGTATAAATAAACAAACTGTGAACACAAAAAAATAGTAATTAAGAATGGTAGTTTATTTGTAACATAAACTCGGTTCACACCAAATTGTTGTTTTAAATCAGGATATTTCTAGCTCATTAACTGAAAAATCCAAAATGAGCTAATTTGCATTTACAACCCAGTTAGTATAATCATAATTAGTTGCAGTCGACCTAAAAAGGGGCGTACGTACATTTTTATATTAATTTAGATAAGCCCATACTATACAAGTGAAGCCAAGGCTCACACAAACTTGGATTTTCCTACATTGGCATCTACAGCAAGATATGAGCCCAAGTAGCTAGCCAGGCGTAAAGATAAGTTGATGTTTCGAGTTCAATTTCTCACCAGGGACAAGTCTACCAAGAAGCGTTTTGTAGTACAGACCTCTAGATATATAATTTTCTCATATATTAGCATAGAAAATATGTTCTAAGTACTTGCATTTGGAAAATCGATCTGGAATAAAATCGGAATGCCTAAAAGCTAATGGATCTACATGTTAATGCTCGAATTTAAACGACTAAATTGTTTGACTTTTAGTAATTTTTAATGATATTTGGCTATTTTTAGCGGGTTTAAAGAATTTATTGACACCTTTTATAGTTTTCATTTTTCATATAGTTGCACGAATACATCTTTACAAGTTTTATTGATATATATTTAACGGATTTCTGTAGCCCAGTTTACTCCTAATATAGTGTGGCATACCTCCACAGTCCCATCTCCCTTGAACATAGACCAATAGCTCATTGGCATCGGAACTTCTTCTTTAGCTTCCACCTTTGATTACTCGCATCTTCATTCTCTTGCACTTATATTGGACTCCCAATAATTAGACCCATTTATCCAAGTGCGAAAATTTGACAACCATTTTTTATACAAATTTCAAAGGGAACTCTCATCTTCAAAATTTGACATTTGACAACTTTCGCTATGCATGCAAAACTAACAAATTCATCTATATCTATACTATAGCACTTTATTTTTAGAAGTGTTGAAAAATATGTGACATTTTTACTTAACACCCTTTAAAATATTTCCACCTACACTACTCCCTTAACATTAATAAATAAATTACATTATTAATCTTTTATCTTTTAAAATATCTCCATTAACCTTTTACATCAATTATCTACACTACCCGGCGTCTCATCTACCACCAACAATCGCTCCACCTCCACAACGTCGCCACCACGACCACCGCCGCATTGCGTGGGTAACATGCTAGTCATAATTAATTTGTTTAACCATATATACCAACCACAACACAACACAACCAGTAAATCTTGGCCTCTCCTATGGTGAGATGGAGTGCCGGCCTGCCCGGTACAAAATCAATCATAATCGTCGATCTAAAAAAGATTGATTCGGAACAATCACTCCGCCAATGATAACGAGGATGGAAGACCGACACTATAAGCAAGTTTATCTTCTATATATATATATATATATATATATATATATATATATATATATATATATATATATATATATATATATATATATATATATATATATATATATATATATATATATATATATATATATATATATATATATATATATATATATATATATATATATATATATATATATATATATATATATATATATATATATATATATATATATATATATATATATATATATATATATATATATATATATATATATATATATATATATATATATATATATATATATATATATATATATATATATATATATATATATATATATATATATATATATATATATATATATATATATATATATATATATATATATATATATATATATATATATATATATATATATATATATATATATATATATATATATATATATATATATATATATATATATATATATATATATATATATATATATATATATATATATATATATATATATATATATATATATATATATATATATATATATATATATATATATATATATATATATATATATATATATATATATATATATATATATATATATATATATATATATATATATATATATATATATATATATATATATATATATATATATATATATATATATATATATATATATATATATATATATATATATATATATATATATATATATATATATATATATATATATATATATATATATATATATATATATATATATATATATATATATATATAT
This sequence comes from Erigeron breviscapus, assembly GCA_034093135.1. Taxonomy (NCBI): domain Eukaryota; kingdom Viridiplantae; phylum Streptophyta; class Magnoliopsida; order Asterales; family Asteraceae; genus Erigeron; species Erigeron breviscapus. Next base: position 165,833,036 of record CM067167.1, on the reverse strand, counting down.
ATATATATATATATATATATATATATATATATATATATATATATATATATATATATATATATATATATATATATATATATATATATATATATATATATATATATATATATATATATATATATATATATATATATATATATATATATATATATATATATATATATATATATATATATATATATATATATATATATATATATATATATATATATATATATATATATATATATATATATATATATATATATATATATATATATATATATATATATATATATATATATATATATATATATATATATATATATATATATATATATATATATATATATATATATATATATATATATATATATATATATATATATATATATATATATATATATATATATATATATATATATATATATATATATATATATATATATATATATATATATATATATATATATATATATATATATATATATATATATATATATATATATATATATATATATATATATATAACCAAAACTATATATATATATATATATAACAAATATATATATATATATATATATATATATATCCGAATTAAATAATTATATATAACCGAAATTTATAAGTAAATATATACCTAACATGCCGGGGAAACCATGATAAGACGCATGATGATCAAATATAATTTGCACGTCATTACGCGTTGGCCTACGCAAATATTCATGCCGGTATAACTTAATGACTCCATCACAAAAAGTATTAAGGGTGTCACGTGACGTTCTTTCCGCCATGTTTAAGTAATCATCTAAGCTGTCGGGATTAGTACCGTATCCTAACTGGCGAATGGCGGATGAGCATTTCTGTAAAGCCGAGAACCCCATCCTCCCACGACCATCGACCCTCCTTTGAAAATATTCAAAGTTGTTTTCCATATATCTTGCTATCTTCACAAACAACCGTCTGCTCATCCGAAACCGTGTTCTAAAAAAGTCATCATCAAATTTCGGTTCTTCAGCGAAATAATCTCGAAAAAGACGGTCATGCGAATCAATACGATCGTCTCTGTTTGTATACCGTCTTGAAGAGGATGCAGTATCGCGGACCTCTTGATCAATCGCATGATGCGCGATTGTGAAAATGTTAGCTAGTCGTTCCCCCTCATCGGAAGAACTCGAGTCCGATGGCAAATTTGGGGGTGTTGGGCTAGATCCGAAAAATAAAGGGTTGTTGAAGAAAGGGTTCATGATTGTTGTTTGGGAATATATATGTATTTATTGAAAAGAAAAGAAAGGGTTATTGTTTGTTGCTGCTGCTGCTGCTACTAGGTGGAAAAAAAAAGATGCAGAATGTATGAAGAAGAAGAATGGAAGAAGAAAGAAGAAAAAGGGAAAAGACAAAATGTAACATCCGCAATATTTGACCATTTGAATTTACGTGTAATTTTACTAACATCTTTATCTAATGACATGATCGGGTTCATTTTGTGACTAAATGCCTAGATAATGTGTATGACGGGTCGATTGACCAATTTATTATGTGACTCGGTGCATGACGGATACTTAATTTAACTAGAACTGGGAATGGGTCGACCCATGGGTGCAACCCATGATCCATGGACCCAACTAACTACCTAATCCTACCCACCCAAAACTCTTACACCCTCCTTATCCATTCAATCATTATCCCTTCACACTTTCTCTCTAAAATTTGCAAGAAAACACATACAAATACACTCATCTCTCTCTCTCTCTCATTTAATTCTTATCTCATTTAATGTTCTTAGGTTAGATTGGTGGTAGAAACATCACCTTCATCATCTTAAGTTCATCATATCAAATTTTAGAGTTTCAAGTGCAAGAATTCATCCTTTTCGGGTCATTTTTGGATTTGAGCATCTTGTGGGGTCTTGGAAGGTAATCCTTAACTAAATTCTACCATTTCATGTCTAGAATCATGTTTCTAAGTCAACCTCTTGAGGTTCTTGGTCAAAATCGAGTCAAAGATGAAATTAGGGTTTAAGTTGACTAAATTAGGTCAAAATTCGAATTGGGTCAAGAATCGAGTCTTGGAATGGAATCATGCAAAGGGCCAAGTGTTTTTCTGTTTACTAAAGCTTAATTTTGCTTCAAAATGAGTTTTAAACACTTGCAAACCGAACTGGGTCAGGTTTAGGGTTTCATGAAGAACAAAAGTGGTTTAAAACGAATCTAACCATAATTTGAGATGATTTTTGATGTTATAAGTCGAAATTATGTCATGGATTAAGTGTAATAATGTTTAAATGAGCAAAACCATGTACAAAAGGTGTCTTGGCAGCTCCTATATTGAATTTATAAGTCAAAATATGGTTAAAACTTAAAAAGGGTCGAGTTTGAATGCTTGAAGCTGCTGCTGCTCGCCCAGCCCACTTTCACCGTCCCAGACGGTCCTGACCACCGTCCCAAATGGTGGTCTGGTTTGTTGGTTTTCAGAGTTTGAGTTCATAATCCACCGTAAGACAGACACTTTTACCGTAAAGCCACCGTAAGCATGTTCTAGAGCACCATTCCAGACGGTGGCCTACAACTTCTGGTTTTCTGATCAGTTTCTAGCCACCTTTCCTTCACCCTTGGATCGAGCTGAGCTTTCAAATGGACCACTTTTCGACCTCTATAGCCCCATATTCAAGTGGAAATCGTTGTCTAAAGATGAGGGTCAAACTAAAGCTTAAAATGGGACAATTACTTAGAATCCGTAAACGTGTTCCAAACTACCTCTTGAGCTCTCTTGAGTCGTATATGGGTCTCGGGAATTAATCTAAGTCACGAGTCACATATGAAACCCTAATTAGGGTTTAACTTGCTAAATATTAATGTGTATATTACATATTTATAGGTTTTGGACACGCGGAGCCTATTAAACGCTTATAATCCCATCTTATATTGAATTTAGCCTTTATTGCCGATCAAGGTGAGTTCCGTAGCTCCCTACTCATTTGAGATTCAGGCTGGAAAGTGTACTTTTATGTGATTACGTGTTTGATTGTTTGATTGAATGATTGATGGATTGATTGACACGTTTGATTGATTATGTACTTGATTGTGATTTATATATTGTTTAATTAGAATAGTAGTGCATACATGGAAGTCGATTATGCCTTAAAAGAGTTTTATGGTTGATTTTAATTGATACACGTTTGATTATATACTATGATTGTGATATATATATTGTTATAATTAGGATAGTTGTGCATACATGGAAGTCGATTATGCCTTCAAAGGGTTTTAGATGTGGTGGGAAGGCTGCGGGTGACCCTATATATAAGCATCTCGGACTCGTTGAAAGTAGAATCCTCTTAAGTGTATGTGCATATTGTTTTGGTTGGTTTGATGGTTGGATAATTGATGGACTTGTGATTGAGACAAACACGCATACGTTTTGATATGGAAACATGTGAGACGGACATGGACTCCGGGTATATAGACATATATACACCGATGTTTTTGAGATGCCACATTGTTCATTGGGATGACATGTGAGTATCGTTGCATTGATGACTTGATGGTCACACTTATGATATGCATTATGACATTGACATGCATACAACACATATCTTGATATTGACATCACTTGTGCTTATTTATTACACGCATTCGTCTTGATATGGAAACATGTGAGACGGGCATGGACCTCCAAGTGTATAGATGTATACACTTGAGTTGTGATTGTGAGACGGACATGGACTCCGGGTATATAGACATATATACACCGATGTTTTTGAGATGCCACATTGTTCATTGGGATGACATGTGAGTATCGTTGCATTGATGACTTGATGGTCACACTTATGATATGCATTATGACATTGACATGCATACAACACATATCTTGATATTGACATCACTTGTGCTTATTTATTACACGCATTCGTCTTGATATGGAAACATGTGAGACGGACATGGACCTCCAAGTGTATAGATGTATACACTTGAGTTGTGATTGTGAGACGGACATGGACTCCGGGTATATAGACATATATACACCGATGTTTTTGAGATGCCACATTGTTCATTGGGATGACATGTGAGTATCGTTGCATTGATGACTTGATGGTCACACTTATGATATGCATTATGACATTGACATGCATACAACACATATCTTGATATTGACATCACTTGTGCTTATTTATTACACGCATTACTTTATGTCGTGAAATCTTGATGTGTTTGATAGTGTGACACTTAAAGGCTACTTGTAAGTTACGATTTGCCTTTACTTATACATATTGTGATTATTGACGATGGTTCCTTGTGAACCATTACTATGAACTCACCAACCTCGTGTTGACTTGTTTAGTACACTTTTCAGGTAACCAGGTTAATCCAGGACGTGAAGTATGATTGATTGCTTGCTTTTGAACCCGGACATTGGACTTACATGGATCAAGGATTCATTTGCCTACTTTTGCATTATGCTTAGGATCGATAGCCATCTTTTGATGTTGTTTTGTAAACTTTGATGGTTACTTGCTCCTTATGCATTTTGTTCTTGAATTATCTTATTTATGGATTCACCGGATCCTTTACTTGCATTTAGATCATGTTCTACATTAATTCCACCTTGTGCTATATGATTTCCGTAATATTTCGAGCCCTAGCTCGGGGTGTTACAGAATGGTGGCCCATGCGTGGTAGTAGAGAATTAGGCGGTTTGACCTAGACTACGGCTAAGTTAATGCTCTTCATATAGCATGCATGGTTAGGAATTTTGTGTGCAAAGTGAATTATGTGAACCCTAAAAGGTGTACATTGTGAGTTCGTAGTTAAGACCAACTATGTGATGACTTGAGTACAATGTGGTCAACTTATGCATTGATTTGAACTTGATTGTGGTTGAGATGGATTGTTGTTACTGATTGATAATAGTTTGATGATTGAGGGCAAAATGAAGTTATGGCATTAACTTGATATAACATTGTGGCAATCCTAAAAGAGCCTGATCAACTATTTTATGGTCACTCGGTATTATAACAAGTTAATGACATCACGGATTGCACACGCTTGGCTTAGGGTATAATAAGGAACCAATATGCTTAATGGAAGTTGATTGGGTGGAGGGTTAGCCGCTGGTACACCCTGTATACAAACCCGGTCAATAACTAGAGGGCATATCGGATTCGGATTATACTTTGAACCACTTGTGTTAGTTGCTTGATTGTATGATGTGTTGAACATGAGTACTTAAATTGTTGATAAACGATCGTGGTGAACTTGGCATGATGACATGATAAGTAATAATCCTCCTTAGAACTCTAGCACTTTTGCCTTAGCACAATGATATGAAATGTGTATGTTATATCGACAGGAGAGCATTGACTACTTGTGTGACTAACATGTGAGCATTTTGAGACTAACCATCGGGTCAACGTGTTACTTGTTTTATAGAAATGGTGAGACCAAGGAGAGCCGGAACAAACTATAGGGCTAACTCTCAAGAGCCTCAACCGGAAGCCCAACCGGAAGCTCAAAGAGGCCGTGGTAGAGGCCGTGTTGGAGGTAGGGGTCGTGGTGAGGCCCCCGGGCCAAACTTGGCAGAGGTGATCGCTCAAACGGTCACCAATATCATGCCAACTATAGTTGCCCAAGTCACGGCAACTCTTGAAGGAAACAATAGGGCACAACCTAATGAGCCTCAAAATGTTGAAGCCCCGGGAAATGTGAATAATGGGGGTGCTCAACCTCATGTTGTAGTGGGAGATGAGGAGGAACCGGTGGGAGTTGATAACTATATGCCCATGTTTAATCAACATGGAGTGTACCGCCAAGGTTGTCAATTCAAGGATTTCAAGAATTGTGGGGCACCAGAGTTTGATGGTAAGGGTGGGCCCGTGGAGTGTATAAGATGGTTCGAGAGGATTGAAGCAGTGATTGAAAGGAGCCATTGCACATATGATGACCAATATCATTATGCATCCGGTATGTTTAAAGATGATGCTATGAGTTGGTGGAACCAAGAAGTAACCTTGGGTCGGACCTATAACTTGTCATGGGCCGATTTCAAGAACAAAGTGAAGGAGAAGTTTTGCCCTCCTTATGAACTCCAAAATTTGACCATCGAATTTGTCCATCTTAAAATGGACGGGGCCGATTACAAAGGCTATATTAGACGGTTCCAAGACTTGTCTACTCTTATTCCCCACTTGGTGGAACCCGAGCCCCAGGCCATTGAAAAATTTGTGTTGGGATTGAATCCTCAAGTCCGTTCTCTTGTTAACTCGGTCATGCCTACTTCCTTGGCCGATGCTATAAACCGAGCCGGTAGTGTGACCGAAGACTTGGTAAGAAGTGGGGTGTTGAGCAAGTCATCAAAGAGGAAAGAGGTGCCGGAGTCTAGTGGGGTGAAGAAGATGGGGAGATTTGATCCCAAGAATGCTAATCGGGGTAGGGTGATGGCGGCGGTGGAGCCGGTGAAAAAGGCTTATTTGGGACCCCACCCTTTATGTGGGAGATGCAACAAACACCACCCCACCAATGTTCAATGTGGGGCATGTTTCAATTGCAACCGGATTGGACACATGTCCAAGGATTGTAGGGCGCCAAGGGCGGGCCCACTTAATGTAGCTCCTCTTCAAGCCTTTCCTCCTCGTGCCGACCAACAAAAGGGTGCATACTATGAATGTAGTAGTCCTTATCACTACAGCCATAATTGTCCTCAATGGGTTGGGCAACAAGTCCAAGTAGCCGTCCACCCCAACCAACTTCAAATTGTCGGGCCTAACCAAAACCGAGGACAACAAGGCCACCAAGTTCAACCTCGTGGCCGAGCCTTTGTGGTCAATGCCAATGAAGCCCGTAATGATCCCAATGTTGTTGCAGGTACATTTCTTCTCAATGGTCATTATGCAACGGTTTTATTTGACTCCGGAGCCGATTATAGTTTTGTGTCCTCTAGCTTTGTTTCTTTGATTGATGTGCATCCATGTGCTCTAAACTATGTGTTTGATATTGAAATGGAAAATGGTGCTCTAACAAAACTTAGTCAAATACTTCGTGATTATATTTTGACTCTAAACGACGTCGAGTTCTTCATCGACCTCATGCCTCTTGATATTGGTAGTTTTGACATTATTGTGGGTATGGATTGGTTGACGGCGGTTAATGCTACTATTGATTGTGGTGAGAGAGTTGTTAAAATACCGTTGTCTAACGGTAAAATTCTTAGAGTTCAAGGTGAAACTTCCGATTCTTTTAATTCTAAGGTCTTTAGTGCTACCGTCTCAAAGGTAGAATTGAAGACCGTTCCTATTGTCCGTGATTTCCCCGATGTTTTTCCGGATGACTTACCGGGATTACCTCCATCTCGTGAACTTGACTTTCGCATCAATCTTATTCCCGGAGCCGCACCCGTGGCAAAAGCCCCTTATAGACTAGCTCTCACCGAAATGCAAGAACTAGAAACTCAACTTAAAGAACTCCAAGAAAAAGGTTTCATCCGTCCTAGCCAATCTCCTTGGGGTGCTCCCATTCTCTTTGTCAAGAAGAAAGACGGGTCTTTTAGGATGTGTATTGACTACCGGGAGTTGAATAAGCTCATGGTGAAGAACCGGTATCCTCTTCCTAGAATCGATGACCTTTTTGATCAACTTCAAGGTGCTAAGCACTTTTCCAAAATCGATCTTCGCTCGGGTTATCATCAACTCCGGGTACATGAAGATGATATTCCTAAAATGGCTTTTCGTACAAGGTATGGCCATTTTGAATTCACCGTTATGCCATTCGGGTTGACTAATGCACCGGCGGTGTTCATATACTTGATGAACCGGGTGTGTCGACCTTTCTTGGACAAGTTTGTCATTGTCTTTATTGATGGCATACTTGTTTATTCTAAATCAAAAAAAGAGCATGCCGAACACTTGCGTGAAGTACTTGAGTTGTTGAGAAAGGAGAAGTTGTATGCTAAATTCTCCAAGTATGAGTTTTGGCTGGAGAAGGTCCACTTTCTTGGTCACATGGTGAGCAAGGATGGTATTTATGTGGACCCAAGCAAAATTGAGGCGGTCAAGGATTGGAGAAGACCCGAAACACCATCCGAAATCCGTCAATTCCTTGGATTGGCGGGTTATTATAGAAGATTCATTGAAAATTTCCCACGTATTGCACAACCACTCACTCTCTTGACTCAAAAAGAAAGAAAATTTGAATGGGGCGATAGACAAGAACAAGCTTTCAAAACTCTTAAGGATATGTTGTGTGAAGCACCTATCCTAACCCTTCCGGATGGAGTTGAAGACTTTGTCGTTTATTGTGATGCTTCGGGGCAAGGTTTGGGTTGTGTTCTTATGCAAAGGGGCAAAGTCATTGCTTATGCCTCTCGTCAATTGAAAGTGCATGAGAAAAACTACCCGACACATGACTTGGAATTGGGGGCGGTTGTGTTTGCTTTGAAGTGTTGGAGACATTATCTCTATGGCACCAAATGTGTGGTTTATACCGATCACAAAAGTCTCCAACACATCTTTAATCAAAGTGAATTGAACATGAGGCAAAGACGTTGGCTTGAACTCTTTAGTGACTATGATTGTGATATCCGTTATCATCCGGGAAAGGCCAATGTTGTGGCCGATGCCTTGAGCCGAAAGGATAGGGTTAAGCCAAGGCGGGCTAGATTTATGAGTCTCACGGTAGGGCCAAGTATTCGTGACCGAATCATCGAAGCCCAAATTCAAGCTACCCTACCGGAGAACTTTGGTAATGAAAACTTGGATGGTATGGAGCAACAATTTGATAGAAAAAGTGACAACGGGCTATATTTGGTTGAAAGGCTTTGGGTTCCCATTTTCGGTAATCTAAGAACACTTCTCATGAATGAAGCCCATCGATCGCCTTATTCGGTCCATCCCGGATCGGATAAGATGTATTTTGATTTGAAAGATTTTTATTGGTGGCCGGGTATGAAGCAGGATGTGGCTAGATATGTGAGTGAGTGCTTTACTTGCTTACAAGTGAAAGCCGATCACAAGAAGCCACCAGGATTGTTGGTGCAACCGGTGACACCCGAGTGGAAATGGGAACATATTGCAACGGACTTCATTACGATTTTACCGAAGACAAAGAGTGGCCGTGATACGATTTGGGTGATAGTGGATCGGTTAACGAAGTCGGCTCATTTGTTGGCCATTCGTGAAACTGATAAATTCGACACCATGGCTCGTTTGTACATCAAAGAAGTGGTGTCTAAACATGGAGAGCCTTTCAACGTGTAATGGGTACACAACTTAATATGAGCACGGCGTTTCATCCTCAAACAGATGGACAAAATGAAAGAACAATACAAACGCTTGAAGACATGTTGAGGGCTTGTGCTATTGATGTTGGTGGTAGTTGGGAAGATCATTTGCCATTGGTTGAATTCTCTTACAACAATAGTTATCATGCAAGCATACAAATGGCACCCTTTAGAGCATTGTATGGTAGAGTATGTCTTTCTCCCCTAGCTTGGGCGGAGATTGGAGAAAGCCAACTTATCGGGCCGAAAATTGTAGTTGAAACAACAAAAGTGATCTCTCAAATCAAGGAGAGGTTACAATTGGCTCATGAGCGACAAAAGAAGTATGCCGATGTGAGGCGAAGACCGTTAGAGTTTGAAGTGGGTGATCATGTACTTTTGAAAGTGTCACCATGGAAAGGAGTTGTAAGATTCGTGAAACGGGGTAAACTTGGGCCGGGATTTATTGGGCCTTTCAAAATTCTTGAACGGGTTGGAAAAGTTGCATATCGACTAGAACTTCCACAAGAACTTAGTGGTGTGCATGATGTGTTCCATATTTGTAACTTACGTAAGTGTTTGGCGGACCCTACACATCATGTACCCATGAATGAGATTCGAGTTGATAATAAGCTTAATTTTGTGGAAGAGCCGGCGGAAATCTTAGACCGTCAAGTCAAGAAGCTCAAAAACAAACGCTACACGATTGTTAAAGTTAGATGGAATGCTAGACGTGGAGCCGAGTTCACTTGGGAGCGTGAGGACCATATGAGGTCTAAGTACCCGCATTTGTTTAGTGATTAGTGTTTTATTAAATTTCGCGACGAAATTCTTTTAATGGGGGAATGATGTAACATCCGCAATATTTGACCATTTGACTTTACGTGTAATTTGACTAACATCTTTATCTAATGACATGACCGGGTTCATTTTGTGACTAAATGCCTAGATAATGTGTATGACGGGTCGATTGACCAATTTATTATGTGACTCGGTGCATGACGGATACTTAATTTAACTAGAACTGGGAACGGGTCGACCCATGGGTGCAACCCATGATCCATGGACCCAACTAACTACCCAACCCTATCCACCCAAAACTCTTACACCCTCCTTATCCATTCATTCATTATCCCTTCACACTCTCTCTCTAAAATTTGCAAGAAAACACATACAAATACACTCATCTCTCTCTCTCTCTCATTTAATTCTTATCTCATTTAATGTTCTTAGGTTAGATTGGTGGTAGAAACATCACCTTCATCATCTTAAGTTCATCATATCAAAATTTAGAGTTTCAAGTGCAAGAATTCATCCTTTTCGGGTCATTTTCGGATTTGAGCATCTTGTGGGGTCTTGGAAGGTAATCCTTAACTAAATTCTACCATTTCATGTCTAGAATCATGTTTCTAAGTCAACCCCTTGAGGTTCTTGGTCAAAATCGAGTCAAAGATGAAATTAGGGTTTAGGTTGACTAAATTAGGTCAAAATTCGAATTGGATCAAGAATTGAGTCTTGGAATGGAATCATGCAAAGGGCCAAGTGTTTTATGTTTACTAATGCTTAATTTTGCTTCAAAATGAGTTTTAAACACTTGCAAACCGAATTGGGTCGGGTTTAGGGTTTCATGAAGAACAAAAGAGGGTTAAAACGAATCTAAGCATAATTTGAGATGATTTTTGATGTTATAAGTCGAAATTATGTCATGGATTAAGTGTAATAATGTTTAAATGAGCAAAACTATGTACAAAAGTGTTAGAAATATAAATATGGTGTTAAATTGTAAATATTCAATAGTGAAAAGAGTATTAGTTATAATTGTGATTAGAGTATAAATACTCCTTCCTAAGTCATTTGTAATTAAGCCTTTCACATTAATCCATACTTACATCTCTCTAAGATATACTTTCTCTCTCTACTTCATCTTCAACCTCCCTTTCACACACAAACACACTTTACACACACTAACCTAAATCCTCCATTAAACCTTCAATTAAGCTCATTTCTGTTTATAACAAAAAGGTGTCTAGGCAGCTCCTATATTGAATGTATAAGTCAAAATATGGTTAAAACTTAAAAAGGGTCGAGTTTGAATGCTTGAAGCTGCTGCTGCTCGCCCAGCCCACATTCACCGTCCCAGACGGTGGTCTGGTTTGTTGGTTTTCAGAGTTTGAGTTCTTAATCCACCGTAAGACAGACACTTTTACCGTAAAGCAACCGTAAGCATGTTCTAGAGCACCGTTCCAGACGGTGGTGCCACCGTCCAAGATGGTGGCCTACAACTTCTAGTTTTCTGATCAGTTTCTAGCCACCTTACCTTCACCCTTGGACCGAGCTGAGCTTTCAAATGGACCACTTTTCGACCTCTATAGCCCCATATTTAAGTGGAAATCGTTGTCTAAAGATGAGGGTCAAACTAACGCTTAAAATGGGACAATTACTTAGAATCCGTAAACGTGTATAAATACCTTGTATACATGAATCGATCTCGGGGCAACTCTAACATGTTTCAAACTACCTCTTGAGCTCTCTTGAGTCGTATATGGGTCTCGGGAATTAATCAAAGTCACAAGTCACATATGAAACCCTAATTAGGGTTTAACTTGCTAAATATTAATGTGTATATTACATATTTATAGGTTTTGGACACGCGGAGCCTATTAAACGCTTATAATCCCATCTTATCTCGAATTTAGCTTTATTGCCGATCAAGGTGAGTTCCGTAGCTCCCTACTCATTTGAGATTCGGGCTGGAAAGTGTACTTTTATGTGATTACGTGTTTGATTGTTTGATTGAATGATTGATGGATTGATTGACACGTTTGATTGATTATGCACTTGATTGTGATATATATATATATTGTTATAATTAGGATAAGGATAGTGTGCATACATGGAAGTCATATTGATATATATATTGTGATTATTTGTTATATATATATATTGTTATAATTAGGATAGTGTGCATACATGGAAGTCGATTATGCCTTCAAAGGGTTTTAGATGTGGTGGGAAGGCTGCGGGTGACCCTATATATAAGCATCTCGGACTCGGTGAAAGTAGAATCCTCTTAAGTGTATGTGCGTATTGTTTTGGTTGGTTTGATGGTTGGATAATTGATGGACTTGTGATTGAGACAAACACGCATACGTTTTGATATGGAAACATGTGAGTCGGACATGGACCTCCAAGTGTATAGATGTATACACTTGAGTTGTGATTGTGAGACGGACATGGACTCCGGGTATATAGACATATATACACCGATGTTTTTGAGATGCCACATTGTTCATTGGGATGACATGTGAGTATCGTTGCATTGATGACTTGATGGTCACACTTATGATATGCATTATGACATTGACATGCATACGACACATATCTTGATATTGACATCACTTGTGCTTATTTATTACATGCATTACTTTATGTCGTGAAATCTTGATGTGTTTGATAGTGTGACACTTAAAGGCTACTTGTAAGTTACGATTTTCCTTTACTTATACATATTGTGATTATTGTCGATGGTTCCTTGTGAACCATTAATACGAACTCACCAACCTCGTGTTGACTTGTTTAGTACACTTTTCAGGTAACCAGGTTAATCCAGGACGTGAAGTATGATTGATTGCTTGCTTTTGAACCCGGGCATTGGACTTACATGGATCAAGGATTCATTTGTCTACTTTTGCATTATGCTTAGGATCGATAGCCATCTTTTGATGTTGTTTTGTAAACTTTGATGGTTACTTGCTCCTTATGCATTTTGTACTTGAATTATCTTATTTATGGATTCACCGGATCCTTTACTTGCATTTAGATCATGTTCTACATTAATTCCACCTTGTGCTATATGATTTCCGTAATATTTCGAGCCTTAGCTCGGGGTGTTACACAAATGTTTGTGTAGCTGTTAGATGTGGGCCCCGCTAGATTTTTATTTATTATTATTATTTTTTTTGTAACGGTCAATTGCATAGGCACCAAAACCGGCACCACGCTCCCCAAATCCCTCCCCACCCTACCGGTACCGGTAGGACGGATTGGTGTTCAATCCGGTACCGGACGGGTACCGGTCCGGTCCCCTGGGCACTCCGTCCGCCCTAATTTCAAAAGATTTAGAAAGAAAAAAAAGTTAGACGTGTAAGCCCACCATTGGGTGGGCTTTGCAATATTGACTCCCTCACAATTCAAAAGTCATGAATTTATATATATATATAATATATATATATATATATATATATATATATATATATATATATATAATTATTGTGAAAAGTTGCATTCTTTTTGTAAGTCTCAAACTATATGAATATCCGAAGACACTTTTATGTCAATAATAGTGAGCGGCAAGTTTCACTGATGTGATGGTTGTTCCAATTCAGTGAAACAATCCAAATTACAGTTTAACAAAATAATAATGTAAATGCAAGAAATAAATGGCTGAAACTATATATATAATAGAATAAGATACAATAAAAAATAAAGAGCAACACAATGTATAAATTTTCATCTGTATTGTATTAATTACATTCAATAAAATACTTGTTGTGGAATTAAGATAAACACTCTAGTGTAAATATCCTAACAACTACAAGTTAAAAGTGATCTAAATACTTGGAAATACTCAAATAGATACAAACACATAAAATTATGTAGTGTTCAAACTCAAAAGAATATATTAGAGGACTTTTAAGTATAAATAGGTATTATTTGTATATATAGTGAAAGGAGTGAATCGTTTTGTGTGCCAACTTTTTTTTATTTATTTTATTCCTTCTATTACTTATGAACACAATAAAAGCCACTATGGTCTAATAGTCTTACAATAATGGTCCTCATCAGCTAACTACCATTAAGTTTGTTCGGTTGTTTGACGGGACTTACGAAAACTGCTGCAAATCAGGTCATTTTTCCTAATAGAGAGTTACGACTTTATTTCTAACGGGTCTTAACGATCGTTAAATGCTATTTGAGTTTTTAAATTGACAAATTGACTTATGTTACACTTTTTAACTAACATCAAACATTAGTTCTAACTTAACAAAGTCTACTTACAATATGTTTGTCCGACCTGCAGCGAAGTGTTACGTCAATTGAATTTCGTGCCAACACTTTTTTTATTATATTTTTATCTTTCTTTGTTTTTTTTTCTCTCTTTTTATTTTTTTGGTTATGTTTTTATTCTCTTTTTTTGATTATTTCTTTTTTAATAACAATCATATCTACCAATGAACTTACGTATTTATATGTCGATATAAGTTATTGATACAAATATGAGTTCTACGTATATCTAGTTCATGTTATTTACCTTTATTCGTATACATATTTTTAAAGAATATATAAACTAAGATATATTATTTTGGGATTTCAAACTTTCGTACTATGTTGTCAATTTTTGGGTTTTCTAACCGACTTCTTTCACTTTTATGTCGTATAACAGCTACATGTCAATGACAAATCATTAGCTTTTTTGTGATCCCCATGACATTTAAATGTTGTATAAAATGATCCCGAAAACACGTTATATATCTTACATATTATCACACACAATAAACGTCTAAAAATTTTTATTAATTATACATGCTGGCAATGTCTCCCGAGACAACGCCGAGATGACATATCTCGTTTTCTTTTATTTGAAAGCAACCTACATTTGTGTAATCTTTTTTTTTATTCTAGCTAAAATATTTTTCTTTAGTAATAGAGTAGTCTTTTCATTTATTACTTTAAAGATAGATAGATATTTTCTTCTCATGTATAGTCAAACTTATATTTGTTTAATCTTTTCTTATTCTTTTTCTAGTGATAGAGTAGTTTTTCTTTTGGAAAATGATAAATTTTCCTAAAAGTTGGCCTGATAATCCTCCTAATAACCTTAAAATATGACATGTGTTATCCACTTATTCTCTAACCTAATTATATCCATTGATTTATACACATGCCATGATCAAATTTTTAGGAGGATAATTAGGCTATTCTTTTAGGATGATTTATCATTTCCCTTTTCTTTTTTACTTTAGTATGTTCTTATTTGTTCATTTTGTGTAGTCTATGCCATGTTTAGAACCGAACATAGATGCTTTTGGCTAAGCCTAAGGCTAGTCAGCGATTTGGCTCGATGAGTCTTGAGCCCGTTCCTAACATTATTTGGTTGAAATATTGTGAGTCCAATATAAATTAGTCTTTAACCTAGATAAAACATGCTATATTGTTCCCTCCAATTTACACCTTTTGCAGAACATGCTATAGTATAACTAGTTGTAAAATCTTATAAGATATTTTACATATTTATTAAACTCAAGATAAACTCATTACCCTTTACAAAAGTGAATTGTAATTTACAAATTATAGTCATCCTACAAAACGAAGAATCGAATATGTAGAAAGAAGAATTAAATAGTAATACAAGGTATGTTACATATTCACTATTAAACAGAGACAGTTTTACATCGGACTATTGTAGGTTAAATAGACCGAAGTTAGATTGGAAAAAAGTTTAGCAAGCATATGGAAAGTTATGTTTGAATACATGTTATTCAAACTTTTGAACCTAGGTAAATTATAACCCCATATTTAGATACTATATGACCCAAATATTCCACAATACTATCAAAAAATGAGTACTTAGATTGTTTAGCTTTTAAAGAGGTGCTCCTCGTTAGACCCAAAACCTTATCCAAGTCTTGCATATGTTGTGCCCAACTGTCACTATGTACGAAAATGTCATTAAATAATGTTGAGGCAAACTTTCTAAATACTTTCTTCATTGTTGCATTCAAAAGAGATTGAAATGTAGCGTATCATATGTTAATTCAAAGGGTACAGCAAGAACTTATAGTAGCCTTGGTGGGTGTTAAAAGAAGTCTTTTGAACATCAAGTTCATATAAAACTTAATCTAATTAGAGAATACCTTAGCACTGTGCAACTCATTAAGTATATATTCAATTAGTAGAATAGGGTAGACGTCCTTCACAATTGCCTCATTAAGCCTCCTGTAATCCACACACATCCTCCTATAATCCACACACATCCTCCAACTATCATCTTTCTTTTTCAACATAACTCATGTTGCAAAAACGTTGTTTCTATGTCTTGTCACATTACTATCTAACATAGTAGGGTAATAAGACATAAAACAACTCTTTTGCAACCTCGATTATGTTGGTAAAAAAAGAAGATGATAGTTGGAGGATGTGGGACGATTACAGGAGGCTTAATGATGCAACTTCTTATAAAGTATTCCCTATTCCACTCATTAAAGAGCTACTTGATGAGTTGCAGGGTGTGAAGATATTCTCTAAATTAGATTTCAGGTTTGACTACCACCAAGTTTGAATACATGAACCAGCTATTCAGAAGACTGCTTTTAAGACCCACCTAGGCCACTATGACTTCTTGGTTTTACCTTTTGGATTAAAAACGGGCCAGATACCCCGACCATGGAATGTTGGGTAACCCGACCACACCCCTTTAGGAGCGACAGTCGCTCCTAAAGGGGTGACCCATTTATTGCACGCGGATCCCCATGCTTATACCCGTTAGAAACGTTGACCCGTCAAACACCCCTTTAGGAGCGACAGTCGCTCCTAAAGGGTGACTCGAAACCGTTGACCCGTCAAACACCCCTTTAGGAGCGACAGTCGCTCCTAAAGGGTGCCTCGAAAAGATTAATATCTTCTTTCTCTGGTCTCAGCCTTCATATCTTTCTTCTTCCCTTTCTCTTCTCCAATTATTTCCTTTCTCTTCTCCAACCGATCCAACCCCCCTCTCCCCCATATTTTCCGGCCAAGATTTTCCGGTGAGGCTTTAGGAGCGACCCAGTTTTTCAGCGAGGCTTTAGGAGCGACCCGTCGTTACCCTTTCGTAAACCCAACGTTGAAGTAAGTTTTTATTTTTTTTTATTTCGTATCTATTAATTTGCTATATAGTATGTATTAGTTTGATGTTATTCTTGTTATGCATAGATGTATTAGGATTGATCTTATATGCCCATAGATTTAACGTATTGTATGCGCCCATAGATTTAATGTATTGTTGTTCTTGTGTTCTTGTTGTTGTTCTTGTTTTTGTTATGTAAAAATGATTGTAAAAAAGTGTAAAAAAATATAAAATGTAAAAAAGTGTATTACATAGTATATAAAAAATATATTTAAAAAAAAGTTTATAAAAGTTTGTACTAGAAAATGTTTGTATTAGAAAATATAAAAATGTTTGTATTAGAAAAGTTTATAAAAAATGTAAAAAAGTGTATACATAGTATATAAAAAATTATTTTAAAAAAATTTCTATAACAAAAAGTTTATATAAAAAAGTAGTTAAAAAATTAAGTTTAAAAAAAGTAGCTGAAAAAGTAGTAGTACAAAAGTCATATAAAAATGTTTGTATTAGAAATGTTTGTATTAGAATAGTTTATAAAAAATATTTGTATTAGAAAAGTTTATAAAAAATGTAGAAAAGTGTATACATAGTATATAAAAAATATATTTTAAAAAAAATCTCTATAACAAAATGTAAAATAAAATGTCAAAAAAAATGAAGAAAATGTAAAAAATTATATAAAAAAAAGTTCATGCGAAATTTTACGTTAAAAAAAAGTACTTAAAAATGTTTAAATAGAAATTTAAGTTCAAATAAATTATATATAAAAAATTTAAGTTCATACGAAATTTAAAAAATGTTTATAAAAAAGTAAGTTCAGAAAAGTTTATAAAAAGTTAATAAAAAATTAAGTTCAAAAAATTATAAATAAAATGTTTATAAAAAATTATATATATATAAAAAAAGGTTTTACGAAATTTTACGTTAAAAAAAGTACTTAAAAATGTATAAATAAAAAAGGTATGTAAAAAGTTTTACATTATAAAACATAAGTATAAAAAGATATTAAAACATATATTGAAAAAGTAGTAGTACAAAAGTCATATAAAAAATTAAGTTAAAAAAAAAGTAGTTCAAAAAGTTGATATAAAAAGTATTATAATACGTGTATTATTTATGTAGATTTAAGAAAAATGCTAGGAGCTCACGGCGGCGACGGCGATGGAAACGATCCGCACCGATCGTGGTGGAAGAAAATAACAGGCTGCAAAAACAGCGGTAAGAAAATTGACTTTACATTAAATTTAGTTATGCATTGTAATAATTGTATTCTTATCGTTTAAAGTAACTTATTTATGTTATTGTTACTTATTGGTTTTGTAGGGTCGAAGAAAACACCACCACCACCAAGAGGGGCAGCCAAACATCTAAACCTTGAGGCTGCCTTCAAGAAAAATGGAGGCCCGTTACCCATGTACTTCGGTGAGGACGACGACGGTTCCGGTGATTAGACTTTTTTTTATTTGTACGAAGTATGGACATTTTTATAAATACAGTTTGTTATGTACATTTTTATTATTTGTATTTGATATGGACATTTTTATTATTTGTGTACTGTTTGTTTATATTTGATTTGAGACGACGACGGTTCCTTGATCTCATTCATGTTCTTCATCTTTCAAGAGTACTTTCAGATCTCTCTCTTTTTTCTCTTTTTTTTTTGGTTACTGTTTACATAATATAAATCTGTATCTATATATGAAGTTTGTAAAAACTGAAGATATATATAGTTAATGGTTATCTTAAAAAAACAATTAAAAAAAGAAAGAAAAGGAAAGAAGCTCGGTGAATGAAAACAAACCATTTTCTTCTTCTTTTGAATATCATCATCAACAACAAGATCAAAGATTAATTGACATGAATTCTTCTGATTATCATAATCTTGCTTTATCAAGAAGAAATGGGATTCTTGGATATCAAAATTTGTCTTCTGAGCTTGAAAGACAGAGGCTAGAAATGGATTGTTTCCTTCATTTTCAGGTTAGTTTTTCTTCAAATTTTAAGCCCTTTTTTTGTACTTAGATATCTAAATTTTGCAAAATATACCACTTTATTCTGATTAAAATGCAATATAATGAACTGTTGTACATCCTCTGCCCTGGATGCAAATCCTATATTTTTTACATTTGCATTAGCCTTAAAGTTTTGATTTTTTTTATGTGGGTGGGTGTTTTTTATTTTTTGTATAAAGACTATTTTGAATAAAGGGTATGCGTTTATGGCTTAATTTTGGTGGTTTCTTGAAACAGAATGAGAAATTAAAGGCAGTTTTAAATGCTATCTGTAACAAAGATCCAAAATGGTTATGGTTATGATGATGGGAAATGTAAAGAAAAATTTGGCGCTTGTAAAGAATCTTTTCTTGTTGAATTTTGACTCCTTTTTACTTTCTTTGTACTGTATTCATTTTGCATGTAAAGAAAAAATGTGTATGTATCTATTAAAAACTACATAACATCAGTTGTGTTTTACAAAAATATGAATTAATGAACAATATTACAAAAATACCAATTAATGAACATGTGTATGTACCAATATTACAATCCTAATCAGATGAGTCCACTGTTCCCATATAGGTGGGAGGAGGTTTTGTTGCATCTATATATCTATTGTAGGCTAACTGGCGGTGTCGGTACAAATCTTTCCATTTGCTCACGGGAGTCCTTACACGATCCTGTACCCAATATGCGATCTCCGGGGCCATCGGGTAGTCACCTTCCAACTGCACCATGATATAGTGACCGTGACCATGTACTAATGCTATTGATATGGGCTCTGTCCTAGGCACCTCATCAGGACCATAGGTAAATGGGAACGATGTCCAACTTGCGGCAGTAGATAAACAGTTAATTACTATACCCATCCTGTTGGACAACAACATGGCCCCCATAGTCATGTGCATCCAGTAGCCAATTGGTCTAAACACCCCTACATAAGACCTTGATAACCCCTCAAAAAAGCTCGCTTCAGCCTGTTCCCCTCTTGTTAGTTCATCGTAGAATTGTTTGTTGTTTTCATACTCGGCCAACATATGTAGTCGGATCCACTCGTAACCTTCGTTTTCATCGTACCCCAATGCAACAGCAAGTGCCCGGAATCCACAGTTGCCATCACCCCTGACATTAATAATCCCCTTGACGTATGGTCTAAATACCTTCGGTATGTCATCTAGGTAACCCTGTATACCCGTCGTCTGCAGTGGGCGAGTGTTAGGTGGTGGTACTGGTAGAGCAGCCAATTGCTGCTCAGCTGATATGGGAGATATTGGTGATGGTGCTGGTGCTGGTGGCATCGGAGGTGATGGTGCTGGTGGCATCGAAGGTTGTGTGGGCGTAGTGAAAAAATCAAAGTACGGTGCTGGTGCTGCTGGCATCGGAGTGCTAGGACCTGCAGGAAAATAAGTATCGGCACTAAAGAACTGATCCACTACGCCTGTTGGTGCTGTTGGTGGCACAGGATAGTACCCGGGTTCGGCTGCGCCGAACAACTGATCTAAGAATGAGGGTTCGGTTGTAGGCTCATTACTCGGCCCTGCCGCTGAAAATTGTGACGATCGGAGCAACTCATCAATATATCCACGGGTGTCCTCCCGTAAATCGGTGTCAGGCTCCGCGAAACGTGACTCCGTGGGCACATGCTCACTGTATCTCGCCGACTGAAAGTCTCTGTAGCATGAGCCTGAGTCTGGTGCGGTATCCGGATACTTAGGTGTTGTCACGTGCACGGACCTCGACTTTTTCATCTTTGGTGGTGGTGGCATCGGAGGTGATACGTTCAAGTCTGGCATCTGCAATGAATGAATGAATAATTAAGTTAGATGTATACCCGTATAGTATTTAACAATTACTAATTTGCTAGACTATAATAATATACCTTTTTCTTTGACCCAACAGGTCTACCACGTGTTTTCTTTTGGACCTCCGGATCCTTGATTTTGGACCGACCCGGATAGAGGATGTCCTTTATTTTTGACATCAAGCTTTTCCTTTCTTTTATGGGTTTTCGTTCCAAGGCAGTAGTAACCTCACCACAAAAGTCCTCAACAGGCTCGTCATCATCCGAGTCTTTCTTCACATTTCCAGGCAGGCAGGTGGACGGGTTTATATCGAGCCTGCACCAAAATGCATCTATCTCATATTCTTGAACACGCCTTCCTGCAGGAATAAAAATATTACATTAAGTATTTTTAAGTAAAATGGACCATTTGTATTTGAATGAACAGTACTTACGTTCCTGCATGTATGTTAGAAGTCGACAACTACATGGCAAGCCACAGCTAGCCCATACTGTACACCCGCACTTTGACACGTCCCCTTTTAGGGTATTTTTCAATCGATCAATTTCGTCAACCATAATTTGCAAGGCTACATGGGAGGCTTTACCGAGCAAATCCTTTAAACAGGGATAGTTGTGTTTATTTTGATTGTACTGCCTGCAATGTTCCAGTGACCCCTTTATTTCGGTGTATTGCCCGCTGACAACAGAGTTAACACATTCAACAATCCTGTGGAACGTAAGCCGCTTTTGATGCATAACTGACTTCAGCAAAGAATGCTCGCTCTCAACCCTGTTGGTAGTGTAGTTACGATAGTTGCGGTGTTGGTCGACCCAACATGACACAAATAACTCCTTGTACGAGGCAAGCCACTGTATTTGTAGATACTTATAAAGATCTGCAGGAAAATAAAAAGTGATTTAGCTACATGGTTACATCGTAAGCTTTATCATAAAAACAGTATGGGGACGGGATGTATATACTTGGTTTATCTGCCAAGAATACTTTTAGCCGCTGCTCATTCTCTGCGTATTCTTTAACCGTGATTGACTTTACGAGTTTATCCCACCGATGTTTAAACGAACCATAATCTTTTTTGGTCCTAAACGATGGGTTGGCATGTAAATCAATATTCCTCCAAATGTGTATTCTACACAGTATCAGCTTCGTTTCCGGCATCACATCCTTAACCGCTTTCATGAGGGCCAGATCCCGATCAGTGAGTGCCACACGCACGACGAACCCTTCTTCGAGCGTCGACCTCAAGCACTGTAACACCCATGTGTATGCCGCATGTTGCTCATTTTCAATTAGTGCGTGCGCAATGCTGAATGTCTTGCCAGTTGGAGTGACACCCACAATCTCAACAAGCGGCATGTTGTAAACGTTGGTTTTATACGTGGCGTCTATTTCAATGATCCAAGGAAATGCACGCCATATGTCAAGTGATGTAGGATGTACGAAAAAGAGATTGGTCAAACATCCGGTTTTGCTATCCGTCGTGTACTGATACGTGTACTGATGGTCAGATAGTAATTGGAGCACGATCTGCAACGGGTAAACAACCAAAGTATAAGGAAGTCGTATTTTTTTAAAAAATAAACAGATAGTTATACGATCCACATGCAGGTATGTTTCTTATTTCACCTGCATTCGAGTTTCCTCTCGTTGTTGGGCGTGCTTTAGCCGGTGTTGCCGCAAGTAGTTAGAAATGTCTTGTGAACGGGTCAAGATGCCGGGAAATGCATCCTTCAATTGGTCCCTTATGCTATTTGGCCCAAAACCTAGCAACGCCTTTTCGTCCACAAATTCTTTTTGAACATCGGTTAGTCGTCTTGCGTACGCAATACCTTCCAAATTACGAGCTGATGGATGGTTATGTCGGTGATCTATAACTTCAACCCACCAACTATGGTCCTTTGTCAGACGGCCTACCAATTTGAATGGACAGTCAATTTTGGTAGTCCCTTTGGGTGCCCCGGTTAACCGCTTATCTCTTTTTCCACCACGGTTGCAAATAAGGACCACCTTTTTAACTTCTCCGTCTTTTGTGGCATTTGATCTTCGTGTTACTAACACATAACCAAGCTCCTTTGCCGTTCTTTGAGCCCAGTCTACCAAATCTATGTGTGTGTCAAACACCTGAAATATTTTATACACTTTTTTTAATACACTTTTTATACACTTTTTATTTTACTTTTTTATATACTTTTTTGTAATTAGATTTTATATGCACTTTTTTATAATACATTTTTTATTTTACTTTTTTATATACTTTTTTATAATTAGATTTTATATGCACTTTTTTATAATACTTTTTTTTTAATTCACTATTTTATATACTTTTTTATAATCCACTTTCTTATACACTTTTTTATAATACACTTTTTATACACTTTTTTATAATACACTTTTTTATACACCTTTTTTTAACAATTTTTCAATAGCTTTTGTTAATCTACATTTTTACGTACATTTTTTAATATGTTTTTATATACAATTTTTTATCCGTAGTTTTAATAATTAGTTTTCTTACATACTTTTATAGCAACGGGTCAATATTTTATACACTTTTTTAATACACTTTTTTTTAATACACTTTTTATACACTTTTTATTTTACTTTTTTATATACTTTTTTGTAATTAGATTTTATATGCACTTTTTTATAATACATTTTTTTTACTTTTTTATATACTTTTTTATAATTAGATTTTATATGCACTTTTTTATAATACTTTTTTTTTAATTCACTATTTTATATACTTTTTTATAATCCACTTTCTTATACACTTTTTTATAATACACTTTTTATACACTTTTTTATAATACACTTTTTTATACACTTTTTTTTTTAACAATTTTTCAATAGCTTTTGTTAATCTACATTTTTACGTACATTTTTTAATATGTTTTTATATACAATTTTTTATCCGTAGTTTTAATAATTAGTTTTCTTACATACTTTTATAGCAACGGGTCAATATTTTATACACTTTTTTTAATACACTTTTTATACACTTTTATTTTACTTTTTTTATATACTTTTTTATAATTAGATTTTATATGCACTTTTTTATAATACATTTTTTTTAATACACTAAATATACTTTTTTATAATCCACTTTCTTATACACTTTTTTATAATACACTTTTTATACACTTTTTTATAATACACTTTTTTATACACTTTTTTTTTTAACAATTTTTCAATAGCTTTTCTTAATCTACATTTTTACGTACATTTTTTAATATGTTTTTATATACAATTTTTTATCCGTAGTTTTAATAATTAGTTTTCTTACATACTTTTATAGCAACAAATCTAATGAATAATAACAAAATACAATTACTCACAAAATAACAACACAAAAAATGAAAAGGTTGGATTATATACATACCTCCTTGGTATAAAAAACACCGTGATCGTAATCAAATTCAGCACAGACATCTGGGGATTCAAATTCGTCATCGGGCTCTTCGTACACAAACTCGTCATTTACACCTTCCGGCGCATTTGGATTTAAGAAAATGTCCTCCAAACAATCCATCTAAAATAATAAAAACACTTATCAGTAATATCTATACTTACTATACTTTATATCCAAAAACGACCGAATGAGTTTGAATAAATGAAAACTTGATTTACCTCTTTTATACGGAGTAATTCAAATGAGGAAGTGTTGATCTAAGAATGAGCAAATGAAATGCCTCGATCGTTCGAACTTTTAATATTCTTTTGTTGAGGTTCTGGCACTTCTTCCTCCGGCCCTCTATTTACATAGCGAAGAAAGGCAATCTTGCTCGAATGCGTAACTTATGTCTCTTTTTCCATTTATATAATCGTCACGGGAAACAGAAACATTATAGGGGCAAATAGTAAGATTCGAACCTACTACCCCTTTAGGAGCGACAGTCGCTCCTAAAGGGTGGTAGGTTCGAATCTTACTATACATTTGTCGTATGCTGTCGCCTGTTGTCGTTTCTACTACCCCTTTAGGAGCGACAGTCGCTCCAAAAGGGGTGGTCGGATTACACATGGGGTGGTCGGCCTACACGTCCCCTTAAAAAATGCTCTTGTTACATTTCAGTCTCTTATAAATGCAACATTTAAGGAAGTGTTAAGAGAGTGTGCCTTAGTGTTCTTTAATGATATTTTGGTATGTAGTGACAATTCGGGCACAAAAATATGCAAGACTTGGAGAAGGTTTTTGAAATCAAAACAATCTAAGTGCTCATATGTTGGTAGTATTGTGGAGTATTTGGGTCATATAATATCTAAATATGGGATTATTATTTACTTAGGTCCGAAAAATTGGATATCATGTATTCAAACATAGTTTTCCATACTTTTTTCCAATCTAACTTGAGTCTATTTAACCAATGATTGTCTTATGTAAAACGGCCTTTCTTCAATAATGAATAATTAAAATACCTTGTAGATACTATTTAATTCTTCTTTCTACATATTCAATTCTTTTTTTCGTAGGATGACTATAATTTGTAAATTACGGTTCACCTTTGTAAAGGTAACAAGTTTATCATGGGTTTGAATAAATATGTAAAATACCTTATAGGATTTTTACAGTTGGTTAAGGTTATACTAAAGCATGTTTTATCCAGGTTATAGACCAACTCATACTGGACTCGCACTTATTTGTATTTCAACCAACTAATGTTAGGAACGGGCTATGGACTCATCGATCCAAATCGTTGACTAGCCTCAGGCTTAGCCAAAAGCATCGATGTTCGGTTTAAAAATAACTAAGATGGGGTTTCCAGTGATCCTGCTAAAAAATGGTAAATAAGGACACCATTACTCTGAAACAAATGGGAGGTTTTTTATGATTGGCTGGATATTATAAGAGGTTTATGTAAGGATTTGGGTCATAGTTAAACCATTAATAGAATTACTCAAGAAGAAAGGGTTTAAATGTTGTCAAGAAGCTGAGTTAGCTTTTGTTGAACTTAAGGATGCATTATCTCATCCACCTGTTCTCACATTACATGATTTTTTTTTAAAAACTTTTACCATTGAGATAGATGCATCTTTTAAGGGGAAGGGGTAGTGCTTATGCAGGAAGGTCATCCTATAGCTAATATTAGCGAAGCTTATCTACAAGACAACAAAGCTTATCAGTCGATGAGAAAGAGTCATTCTCTATTATTATGGCTATAAGCAGTGGCATCACTCTTTAGCATGCATACATTTTGTAATCAAAACATATCATCAAAGCTTAAAACATCGGTTAACAAAAAATAGTCACTCCTCTTCAACAAAAATGGTCGTCTAAATTGTTAGGGTTATAACTATGGAATTTTTTACAAAAAAAAAGGAGCAGACAATGAAGTTGCAGATTCACTTTTAACGATATAGGGTATGGCACTTTTTAAAATGGGTCTAAGTAGTGTTAATGGTGGTTTATGGGAAAGAACTAAGAATGCTTGGCAAAGAGATGCAGAGTCGAAGGCACTTATTGACAAATTGGCACAAGTTATGGTGATCCCAACGGGTCTTGGGATGGTCAGTTGCTAACAAGGAATACTTGGTAATACCTAAAGATAAGGAATTTAGAAGAGCGTGCACTTACTTTATATGTTAAATTACGACATAGAGACCGTGAGATAGAAGGATACATATATATACTTGTGTACTTTGTTTTCAAGATATGGCAAAATGTAAACACCCAATTACACTTGACTCAAAGCAATCACAAGGATAAGTGTCATTGAAGATTTTGGAATTCCAATGGATGGGTCGAAAATAACGATGTTTGAAGAAGCACAAATGGCTGTTGTTACAAAAAGATGGAAGATACAATTTGGTAAATGTAAAATCTTCGTAAGTGAGTTAGTTATGAGAATCAAAAAATTTATGGTAGAGATCGCTTTAAGATCAACTACGTAGTAATTAAAATGAGCCTTTTTTGTTCCCTTCTTTGTTTTCTTCAAACACTTAACATATCTGTATTTTTGATCACTTCATTTTTAGCTTCTGCCATTATAGTGATGAATAAAACCAAAAGGTTGTCACAAAAAAGAAAGAGTTGGAAAAGTGAGAGAGGCCTTTAAGAGCAAACAGGGAAGAAGAAATGAAACAATATATATCCATAAAAAGTTATCACACTTGTTAAATTGGGTCTAAGAATCCAAACAAAAAATTAGATAAAACTTATCACGTGAAGGTGAAGGTTGGAAGTTGGGTCAAACTTGCCTTCTCACGTTATTTATGTGCCACCGTGTTGTTAAAATGTAACGATCTATAAAATGTACTATCACAAAACTTAATAAATTTATTAGTTTACAAGGTTATCTAGTTCGACCGGTCTGACAAGTAAATCAACAAAGAGATCGGTTCGACGATCAATCCAGTTTGTAAAACATCGATTTTGTGGAACCTAATTCCTGGTATAAAAAAATGCATATTTGAAACCTGACTTGTGTTTAAAGAGATTGATAACAGGCGCCCCTTGTTATTTCTCATAATCCTAGTAAACAAAAATGTACATATATTATGTCAAAAACAAATGCATTCTGCAAATTGGAAACATTGTGTAGAAATTACTACTCTACACTCTAAAATCCATTGATCAAGCTACCTTAACTCCTCGTTGTTAATTTGATATGGACTCATTAATCAAAGCAGGAGCGTTGTTCGTCCGAAGTGAAAGTGATGTTTCTTTTACGAGAACTGAATCCATACACCATTATTTTTTATTGGGATACCACCACATATGTTTTAGAGTAATATACACTTGGTAAAACACATTTGATAGTCTATAACTAAAAAACAAAAGTATGCAAGTTATCACCCTTCTTTTCAAGTATCTATTGGAGAATGTTCAACTTTTCAAGGTTTCAAGAGCTTATCCAAGTTTTAAAGGTTCGCATACTCTTGCAACTTATTTTTTCAGTAACTTAAACCAGTTTTGACATTGCTTATGTTGATGAAAAGTAAGACCATGAAGCAAAAAAAAAGGCATAAAAAGTGCCACAATGTTTTTCATTATCGACCCCAGGAACTTTATATTGGTCATATCTCTTATATATTGCTAGAAAATCCTAATCTTGACCGCTATATGCAAATGAGAAGCTAATCAATTCCAAGTTATCTTACGTAAATTACCCGACAAGGCGACAACCTGTTAATTGTCGGGGTGTTGAACAACTGTTCAATGCAAACTCTAGGCAGATTATCATAAACTACACAATTCAAGTTGGGTCTTAATGATACCCAGCTTTAGATTAAGTCTGCAATTACGATATCGTAAGAGATTATCATCCCATGAGTTAAATCACTTCTTGCAAAACTGCAGACTGAAAAATCTCAACTCCAAAAATGTAGACAGTATCAAACATCTAAAAGACAGGTTTAGCTCGATGGAATCAACATAAACAGTACAAAACATTGAAAGGTTTTAACAAAAACAAAAATGACAATGATATTCAACGTTTCCCGCCGCCACCTCCAAGCTTAGGGCCCTTACCTTTAGGAACATTGCCACCCTTAGCTTGAGTCTTCTGTTTTGATGCCACCTCGGCTTTCTTTGCTTTCTTCTCATCCTTAGTTTTCTTGATCCTTTCCTTGATCTCACTGAAATTTAGTAAACATGGAGGAATAAATACTCAAGTTTAAATTGTAAATCTGGGGCAATGAAAATGATAACGAAAAGATCTTTAAGCATACCGAAGAGCAGCTTCCCTTGCAGCATCACGAACTTCGGGCTTCTCACTTCGTTTCTTCTGAATAACTTCTAATGTGGCACAAACAATAGCCCTTGAATATGGCTTCTTGGTAGCCCGACGCCTCTTCTTTGCGGTTTCCTGGGCAATGTCCTGCAAGATTTAAAAGGAGGTGAGCAAGGGAGCAAAATTGTTCAGATGATATCCCATACAACAGAAAAACAAAATACCCCACCGGGCTACAACGGGTTCAGAACAAAGCAAGTACTTTCTTGTTGCAACTCAAAACGGGCCGACCCAACAACGTCACACACGTTTATCAATATCTTAAACTTCTCAAATAAACAATGTACCAATTCGCGAATTGCAAAAACAAGTAATCTTAATATATTTAGTAATCCTCTTCAAAAGATTTTACGAAATTCCAATAAGTTTTGATTCTTATGACTCGTCTCCCTTTTACCCGTACACGATATATAGGAGCACAAACCAGCATGGCTAAACGTAAATAAGTCGCAATTGCTACATCTACAAATGCCCAACAAACACACAAAACACATCAAATCTTAAAAATGTAATGACATAATAATAATAATGATGATAAATAATTATAATAACCCAGTGAATTTGATCTAATGAATCTAATACCCCTTTCTACCTGATATGAAGAATTTAGAGAGAGAGTAAGAAATTTATCAATTATCCAATCTGATTGAATTTCAATAGAAATTGGGTATTTATACAAGCATTGACTAATTTTGACTCAATAACCGCCTCACACGGCTACTACCAAACATTCAAACTAATTGACACAAACACCCCCTGGACTTATTGGTATTTCACATATCCGTCCCAAACTAAAATAAAACTATATTAAAACTAATATATTCGTAACAAATGCTCCCCCTTAAGAATTTTTGCCCTCAAAAATTGAACTGAGGGAAACGAAGCTTGAGATCATCCAGATATTCCCAAGAAGCATCTTCCAATGATAAACCCTCCCAATGTACCAGAACCTGGACTGCCATTTTAGAACCTCTTTTGACCACCTTCTTGTCAACAATGGAACGAGGCTGTAGCAGAAACCTGGACCCCTGAGGTAAAGGTGCTGTGGGAACCAAAGCTCCATGAGCTTTTTTAAGCAAAGAAACATGGAATGTATCATGAATCTGAGCAGTAGCAGGCAAATCAAGCTTATAAGCCACTGAACCAATCTTTTTCAACACCAAATATGGACCAAAATATTTGGCAGACAACTTCCTATTATGGTGAGCCTTCAAGGATTGCTGAGCAAAAGGGTGTAATTTAACATACACCCAATCTCCAGGTGCAAATTCTCTATCACCCCTATGCAAATCTGCTGCCTGTTTCATACGATTTCTAGCAACTGCCAAATGTTGCTTGAGTTTCTGAAGCATCCCTTCCCTCTGTCTGTGCAATTCCTCCACTGAGGCTACAGCAGTGTCACCAGGAATGAAGGGAATGTGTGTAGCTGGTTTAATTCCAAATAAAGCTTCATAAGGAGACATTTTTATTGCTGAATGCCATGAAGTGTTGTACCACCATTGAGCTAATGGCAACCACTTAGTCCACTCTCCAGGAGAATCAATGCACATTGCTCTCAAATAAGCTTCCAGACATCTATTAAGGACCTCTGTTTGGCCATCTGATTGTGGATGATAAGCAGAAGACATGGCTAATTGAATACCCTGCAGCCTCATAAACTCCTTCCAAAAAGCACTTACAAAGATGGGATCTCTGTCTGAAACAATGGTGCTTGGAGGACCATGGATTTTGAAAATATTATCTAAGAAAACCTTGGCCACTGTGGCTGCTGAAAATGGTTGAGATAGAAGAATAAAATGACCAAATTTAGTCAATCTATCTACTACCACAAATATAGTATCCTTTCCTTTTACTCTTGGCAATCCTGAGACAAAATCCATAGATATATCAGTGAATATGGATTGAGGGACTGGCAATGGTTGCAGCAACCCTGGGTATGGCACCAGTTCATACTTTGACCTCTGGCAGACACCACATTCTTTCACAAACTTTTTGACATCGTTAGCACAACCCTTCCAATAGAATAAATCAGAAATCCTTTTCAAAGTGGGAATAACTCCAGAGTGACCCCCCATAGCAGCAGCATGAAGTAAAGAAATAATATCTGCTCTTAATTCCATGACTCTGCCTACAACAATTTTTCCCTTCCTTCTTAAAAGCTGACCATCCCAAAACCTATTCTTCACAACTCCACCTTGTTGCAGGGTTTCCAAAACCTTTTTAACATCATTGTCTTGTTGCCAAGAATCTTTAATTCTCTCCAACAACAAAGGATCTAAAGTACTAACCCCCATTTGCAACAAGGAAAAGCCATGATCTCTTGACAGTTCATCAGCTGCAACATTTTCAACTCCTTTTTTGTATAATATCTCAAAATCATACTTCATCAGTTGTGATAACCATTTTTGTTGTAATGGTGTCACAATAGTCTGACCAGTAAGATATTTCAGACTGTGATGATCTGTCTGAATGATGAAATGATTATTTATCAAATAATGATGCCACTGCTTGACTGCTAGAATTATTGCCAATAATTCCTTTTCATACACAGACCAAGCTTGTTGCCTAGCAGATAAAGCTTTGCTAATGAAAGCAATGGGGTGTCTATCTTGCATAAGAACTGCCCCTAACCCCTTCCCAGATGCATCAGTCTCAATAACAAAAGGTTTTGCAAAATCAGGAAGGCTCAATACTGGTGGCTTACTCAAAGCTTCCTTGAGCTGAATGAAGGCTGTTTCAGCTTCAGGATTCCAAATAAAGCTATTCTTTTTGAGTAACTCAGTTAAAGGTTTTGCAATAATACCAAAGTGACTTATATATCTTTTGTAGTAGCCTGCTAACCCTAAAAACCCCCTCAATTGTTTCACAATTTGAGGTACAGGCCACTCCACAATACCTCTTATTTTATTTGGATCAGTAGCCACCCCTTCTCTATTGATGATATGACCCAAATATTCAACTTTTCCCCCAGCAAATGCACATTTGGATTTTTTGGCCTTCAAGTCATTTTCTCTCATTATTGACAAAACTAACTCTAAATCCTCCATATGTTGTGACCATGTCTGACTATAGACCAAGATATCATCAAAGAATACCAATGTGCATTTCCTCAATAATGGTCTAAATACTTCATTCATTAAAGATTGAAAGGTGGCTGGAGCATTGGTCAGACCAAATGGCAAAACTAAAAACTCAAAATGTCCAGCATGAGTTTTGAATGCAGTCTTATAGATGTCAGGCTCAAACATTCTGATTTGATGGTATCCAGACCTCAAATCCAGCTTAGAAAAAATGGCAGCTCCCTGCAGTTCATCTAAAAGTTCCTCAATCAATGGAATGGGATATACATCCTTAATGGTGGCTACATTCAAACTTCTATAATCAATGCACATCCTCCATGTGCCATCCTTCTTCTTCACCAATACAACTGGAGCAGCAAATTGGCTGTTGCTGTGTCTTATAATTCCAGTATCTAATAACTCCTGAGTCAAGCTTTCTATCACATCTTTCTGAGTTTTTGGATACCTATATGGCTTGAGGTTGAGGTTAACCTTTTCATCCTTGAGAGGAATTTTATGATCACAGTTCCTCTGTGGAGGTAATCCCTTTGGCACTTGGAAAATATCATCATACTTAGCCAATAATCCCTCTAAATACTCATCAACCTGACATTCCTTAAGTAGTGGTTGACACATGCTAATATCACCATTAGGCTCTGCCAAAGTTAATAATTCAGCTTGCACCATTCCATTATTACTTAAAATGCTACTCATCTTCTCCATTGAGCATAAACTAACTCCTTGTTTACCCACACCCTTCAATTCAAACTGCTTATTTCCCAGACTAAATTTCATAGTTAAATTCTTAAAATTCCACACTATATCATTAAGAGTAGCCAGCCATTGCACTCCCAAAACTATATCATAATTTTTCAGTTCTAACAGCAACATATCTGCACTAAACCATTCTCCCTGCATCATCCATTCAAAAGCTCTACACATGTCTGCACTGGCCATATCATTTCCATTGGCTACAGACACCTTAACATGTGGAATTTGCCGCAAAGCACACTTAATCTTCACTGATAATGCCATATTCATGAAATTGTGTGTGCTACCACTGTCTACCAAAATGTGTAAATTCCTAGTGCCAATGGTTCCAACCACTTGCATTGTAGAGTAAGAAGGTATTCCTAAAATTGCATTCAGTGAAATGTGAGGCTCACCTTGTATCACCACAGCCTGTTCAGGATTACTCATAACAATATCTCTACACTCCACATTTTCCTGCACATGCACCTCCTCTTCTACACCTTCTTCAACTTCTATCAAAAAGAATTGCTTCTTACCCTTACACACCTTAATATGTCCAGCCACAAACTTCTCATTACAATAGAAACATTCACCCTTAGATCTCTTGTCTTCTAGATGCTTATTAGTCATTTTAGCAGGAACTAAGGCATTAGAGGGCACTGAACTCACAGGTGTGGCTAATATAAGAGGTTTTGAAGCATTACATAACTGAGGCATACTTCTAACTCCTCCTCTTCTATATCCATAACCACTACTAACTCCAGAGTGTTTTCCTAATGATTTATTGCTTTCATTCTGCATTTTTGCTAAAATATAAGTGTCTCTAAGTGTCTTAGGCTTAAACATTCTCACATAACACTTAATTTCAGGTTTCAATCCTTCTATAAAACAACTAACAGTACGATCTTCTGGAAGACTAACCTTAGTTAGTAATGAATCAAATTCATCACAATAAACCTCCAATTCACCAGTCTGAGTGAGAGCCTTCAAGGAAGCCATAGGATCTTCCATTTGTGGGGTGGAAAACCTAGCAGAGATAACTTTAGCATATTCACTCCACTTAATAGCTTCCATAGCTTTTCCGATGGTCCTCATTATCCTAAATGCCATGAGAGTGCTCTGCCATCCATATGTACTGCATCGTACCTCACCTTGCTGGTTTCAAGTGTTTCATCAATGGTGAAAAAGTGATCACACTTATACAGCCATGAATCAACGTCATCTCGATTGAATCTAGGAAATTCAAGCCTAGTTAGCTTGTTAACACTTGTACGCTCGCCGTCGTTACGCGCCGTCATCAACTGCCGTTGATTCTTCAAAATATCCACCTCCTTTGTCAATTCCTCAATCGTAGCTCGCATCGATAATGACGAATTGATCTGAGTAGCTAAATCCTTTTGAGCTTGTGCGAATTCTTTATGTAACCTTTCGTAATCCTGATTGCGAGTATCAGGCGCCATTGATTTTAAAGAGGAGAGAATCAATGAGTTCGTCAGAAACCTAATCGGAGAAGATGAAATTCGATGACGGTTATCGGAAGCGCTCCACTTCAGAGGCTTTGATACCAAAATGATATGAAGAACTTAGAGAGAGAGAAGAGAAATTTATCAATTATCCAATCTGATTGAATTTCAATAGAAATTGGGTATTTATACAAGCATTGACTAATTTTGACTCAATAACCGCCTCACACGGCTACTACCAAACATTCAAACTAATTGACACAAACACCCCCTGGACTTATTGGTATTTCACATATCCGTCCCAAACTAAAATAAAACTATATTAAAACTAATATATTCGTAACACTACCCCTTTCTGGATATATCTTTTGAACACTAAAACGGCAGAGCTCAGTCCTATAAATAATATACATATCTGCAGACATCATGATATATTAGTAACACTATTTTCTGGTCTTCTCAGTAAATCAAAATAGTTCACTCAC
The DNA here is from genome assembly GCA_034093135.1 of Erigeron breviscapus. Classification (NCBI taxonomy): domain Eukaryota; kingdom Viridiplantae; phylum Streptophyta; class Magnoliopsida; order Asterales; family Asteraceae; genus Erigeron; species Erigeron breviscapus. The sequence continues at coordinate 165,798,643 of CM067167.1, read as the reverse complement.
CATCAATTTCTTCCTCGTCAATTACTTTAGCTTTAAACACAATACTATCCTGGTGTGACCAAACAACAATATGGTGCCTAGCAATTTTTCTAAACAATTCGCTGTTATCCTCACCATGAGGGACTGGGTCTATACTCCTTTCTGCATCTTCTAATTTTTCCCTATTCGCCAACAATTCATACCCATGTGGCACCAGACTAACACTCATAAACACAAACTCATCCTTCCAATCTCGAACATCGACACCTCCCTTTATAAAACACCCATGTCCCTCTGGCCTATTGGCAATTGTCACCCATTCCTCAGAATCACACATAGGCAAAGCGTCTGAAAAGATCTAGGGTGGGCTCCCCACCGTAAGTACGACACAACACCTCAAAAGCCATTATTTTTTAGTGGCCTTATGGATAGGGCTGTAAATGAACCGAACAGTTCATGAACCGTTCGGCGATGAAGTTCGTTCGTGTTCGTTCATTTAGTTAAATGAACGAACATGAACACAAAAATTCGTTCGTTTAGTTAAACGAACGAACATGAACACAACTCCCGTTCGTTCACTTATGTTCGTGAACGTTCGATAATATGTTCGTGAACAATGTTCGTGAACGATGTTCGTGAACAATGTTCGTGAACATCCGTTCATTTATGTTCATGAACATCCATTCGTTTATGTTCGTGAACATTTCATTTTGCTATATATATTATATTAATACTAATATTAACATTAATATCTAATCATTTATATACTTTAAAAGAAAATTAGATACAAATTATAAAGATAAATACTCATTTTATATCAAACCGTAAGATATTTTCACTTTCTAAAGTACGAAAGTTTCGTAAAACTTTTAGCCGATCAATAATTTGTAACCTTGAATATGAAGTCTAATATTTCTAATTATATGTTTGTAAATATTTTTAGTTGTATGTTTGTTCATTGGTGTTTGTTTGTGTTCGTTCATTTGTGTTCGTTCGTTTGTGTTTGTTCATTAGTGTTCGTTCGTTTGTGTTCGTGAACATCCGTTCATGAACACAAATGAACGAACATGAACAAGCCATTATGTTCGTTTATCTGTTCGTGAACACAACATTATGTTCGTTTATCCGTTCATGAACCGTTCGTTAAGTTAAACGAACGAACATGAACAAGCTCTCATTCGTGTTCGTTCGGTTCGTTTACATCCCTACTTATGGATGCATCAAGTGACATATGATTGCCACAGTGTTTTTAAACATCAGGAAGAAATTGGAAAATGGGTATCTCACTTTGTATTTTGATGATATACCCTCTCGGCGGCACGCAACACTTGTCATACGAAGGAGCGCCAACACTGCCACACGAAGGCTACTCCGTAACGAAGACTCCCGCAGTAGATAAAAGAGATAAGAATTGTTCTCCTATAATTTTGGGATTTGATCATATCCCTTATGTTCAGTAAAGAAGGAAAGAATCCTCCTGGACTCTTATGACCTAAGACTTAGGGAAACCCTAAAGAGACCTAACTTCTCCTCCAAGATTATTCTCCCTATAAAAGGAGAACCCTAAAGACCTTCCAAGGCATAAATATCATAACACAATACGATTGATCAGATCAAACACACATACATATTTGATTGGCATAAAGAGGCACGAACCCTACCTTCGGGGAACCACCAGCAAATAACCCAAACACCCATCATTCCACTCTTAACCTAACTCCGGTTTGGTGCACAATCACATTTCGTAAAAGATTTTAAAATAAACTTCGATGTATCCATCAGGAGGGGACACTATGTTTTGATTCAATTCAGGTATGCAAAACATATTGTCTCGACCGGGGAAGTATGTATCTACAAAAACCATAAGTCGGTCGGGGGATATAGTTGAAAGAGTAGTCTTAATCCCTACTTTTCCCATTCAATAAGAGCACACAAGGAGCGGTGAGGGTTGAACTTATCAACCGTCTCATATTCAACCAATAATATCCATACAACTCAATTTAACCTTTCAACCCTCCCAACCATTTTTACTGGCGGCCGATAAATTTTCAACCCTCCGAAATTTATTTTTACTTTTTCTTTTTAAATTAAACTAAACAACTTTTTTTTAATTTGAACATACTATTACATTAAACTTAAAAATTCATTAGATAATTCAACTTATAAAAACAAACTTATTTCATTAATTAAATTATAAAAACAACTAACTAAATCTATAAAAATTTAATACTATAGGGTTTGTTTTGTAAAAACAATACTAACAAACAAAAAAGAGAGTAAAGGAGCTCCCTTCTTCTTCGTATCCCATATACGATAGACACAACCATTGACTCGTACTGATGAGAATTTTACTCCACAGGGAAATGTAACAAAAGGCTATATATATATGGGGGATGGTAATATAAGGCTCTTAGGTACCTAAGCTTAGGTGTGGAACACTCACATATTGTTTTTTAAATCCATAAAATTCATGGGGGCCCAAACATTTATTCATTAATCAAAAAATATTAAAAAATTTGTATGTGAGGAGTTCCACACCTAAGCTTAGGTGTCGGACAAGCCTTATATTCACTTTTCCCATATATATATATAACCAAATTTTATTTTATTTTTTTAAAATGAAAAACTATACATTTTGAGATGTGGGCCCCCTCCAAAAACGGTCATGTCACCCTTCTCTCTTCATTTATCTCCAGCGGCTTCAAAGCCCGCTCCACAATCCGTCGAGCCATAAATTTATGGGCGGCGGTGTTATCTCCAGTATGGGGTGATACCGCCAACATCCACACCCCCTCCCCCCCCCCCCCCACACACACACTCCGTATCCCTTAATCAAGTTAGGGTTTAGGCTTATTGCCTACATTTTTTGATAATGATCACTGATCGACTGAAAGGTCGGTGATTTTATTTCTGATTTGGGGAATAACGAGAAGGAATGCATACTTCGTAGAAAGAGAAAAAAGAAAGAGAATTTGTGTATATATGGTACATAGGATCAGGGGGTTCTCATCCAATTACCCTTTTTTTAAAAGGCATGCGCATCAAGATTAATCCTAGCCACTAATTTCCTTTGAATTAAATTCTCAAACTTTCCCACAAGTTATTTCCTTCACTTAATTTACCCACCTACCTACTATACCTTTTACCCTTCTTTCCCTTTTTTTTTTTATCATCTTTACACTTTTTTTCTTGACCCGGTTTATTTTTACTATAGTCTAATACAACGCCCTTCGTAGTCCCTCGTACCAGACTGGGGGTCTTGATGATATACCCCTTCGTATTTACGAAGGGTCATGACTACAAAGGTCATGGATGAAAGCTTAACTTCTGAAATTAGATAAGATTTGAGAGGATTGCTACAAATCTTTTCCTAAGATAGATTAAATCATATCCAATTAATAGGTATTTATCCACGACAACTAAATCGAAAAGACTAACCCTAGAGATGCCGAAAATTTTGTATAGATAGGTCTAAACCTATCTTCGGCCCCAAGATAACCTTCTCCTATAAAAAAGAGAGGTCATCCCTATTATTTGATCATTCCGATCACCACAAACAACATACACATATACATTGGCGTCAAAATAACTTTTGGAACCGGCATACAATCATTCACCCATAACCTTCACCCCTACGGAGCTCCTTTCTACGTATTCAACCTAGACCTGATTTAATATTCAATCAAAAACAAAGAATTGAATATGTAGAAAAGAAGAATTAAATAGTATCTACAAGGTAATTTACATATTCACTATTTAACAGTTTTCGTTTACGTGGGGCTATCATAGGTTAAATTGACCGAATTTAGATTGGGAAAAAGTTTAACAAGCATGTGGAAAATTATGTTTGAATACATGTTATCCAAACTTTTGGACCTAGGTAAATTATAACCCCATATTTAGATATTATTAGTGGCCGAGCCATGTGGTGGTCATGGCAACCCCACATTTTCTATAAAACTCTATTTTGATAGTACAATTTATATGTATTTTTCAAGTTTAAAAGTAATTGGCAGATATATATTGATTTTGTAGTTTAAAGAATTCTTAATATCGAAAAAACTGTTTGGCGACCCCACACTGAAAATCATGGCTCTGCCACTGGATATTATATGACCCAAATACTCCACAATACTACCGACATATGAGCACTTAGATTGTTTGGATTTTAAAGAATTGCTTCTTATTAGACCCAAAACCTTCTCCAAGTCTTGCATATTTTGTACCCAATTGTCATTACATACCAATATGTTATCAACGAACACTAAGGCACACTCTCTTAACACTTCTATGAATGTTACATTTATAAGAGACTGAAATGTAGCAGGAGCATTTGTTAATCAAAAGGGTAGAACCAAAAACTCATAGTGGCCTAGGTGAGTCTCAAAGCAGTCTTGTGAATATCTGGTTCATGCATTTAGAAAATACCTTCGCACCTTGCAACTCATCAAGTAGCTCTTCAGTTCGTGGAATAGGGAAGACATTCTTCAAAGTTGCCTCATTAAGCTTCCTGAAATCCACATACATCCTCCACCTACCATCTTTTTTCGTTACCAACATATTTGGAGTTGCAAAAGAGCTTGTTCTATGTTTTATTACGATAGTAGGGTAATAAGACATAGAAACGACTCTTTTTGAAGCTCCAACTATGTTGGTAAAGAAGAAAATGATAGATGGATCTTGTGTGTGGATTATAGGAGGCTTAATGAAGAACTGTGAGGAAAGTCTTCCCTATTCCACTAATTGAAGATCTATTTGATGAGTTGCACGATGCTAAGGTATTTTCAAATCAGATTTAAGTTATGTCTACAACCTCGTTTGAATATATGAACCATTCAAAAGACTTCTTTTAAGACCCACCAAGGCTACTATCAAATCCTAGTTCTACCCTTCGAATTAACAAATGATACTGCTACATTCCAATGCAACTATCAAGGAAGCATTGGAGATTGTTCACCTTAGTGTCCTTTGATGACATTTTTGTATATAATGACAGTAGGCACCACATATGCAAGACTTAGATAAGGTTTTGGGTCTAACGAGGAGCACCTCCTTAAACGCTAAACAATCTCTAAGGGGATGTTTGGTAGAGTGGAATGGAAAGGGGAGAAAGGGAATGAGAATCACTTCTCTAGTTTGGTTGCACTAGAGAATGGAAAGGGAAAGAGAGATGTGGGAATGGTTTCCATTCTCTCCATTCTCTATAAATTGGAGAGAATGGTGAGAATGGAAATGGTTTTTTTTTTTTTTTTTTTGTTGATGGAGTTTATGTCTTATTTATATATATTTCTTAAAGTATAAAATTATTAAGTTATGTATATTTTTTTGTATTTCTCTTATGTTCATTCTCTGTTACTACCAAACAACTGAATATATTCTCTTTCCATATACTCATTCTCTTTCCCATTATTTTCATTCTCTATTACATTTCCATTCTCTATGATTCCATCCTACCAAACACCCCCTAAGTGCTTATTTGCTGGTTGTAGTGTGGAGTATCTGGGTCATATAATAAATATAGATGGGGTTTCCAGTGATCCTACTAAAAAATGGTAAAAGATGGCACCATGGCCCAGAACCACATTGGATCTCCATCAACCCACCTAGTTGCTCTAAAACAATTGGGAGGTTTTTTAGGATTGGCTGGATATTATAGGAGGTTTATGTAAAGATTTGGGTCTTAGCTAAGCCATTGACACAATTACTCAAGACATAAGAATTTAAACAGTGTCAAGAGGCTGAGTTAGTTATTGCCAAACTTAAGGAGACATTATCCCATCCACATGTTCTCACATTAAGTGATTTCTCAAAAACTTTTACCATTGAGATATATGAATCTTTTAGAGGGAAGGCGGCAGTGTTTATGCAAGAGGGTCATCCTACAACTATAATTAGCGAGACGTATCTACAAGACAACAAAGCTTATCAGTCTATAAGAAAGAGTTATTGGCTATTATTATGGCTATTAAGAAGTGGCATCACTATTTGGCATGCACACATTTTGTAATCAAAACATATCTCAGCCGCCATTGACCTCTTTTCTTCCAATAGGCTGGTCATTCTTTGACTCTCTTTCATTGCTTTGTCTTGGGCTGTTTTCAACAACTAGTAGGATAGAGATAATTAAGCAGATACCTTAGGAGGTAAAGAAAGCAGAAAATAGGGTATGGCTTACCATTGCAGCTTGATCCAAAGTGGCATTGAGAGTCAGATTAGGAGCAATTTGACTGATAGGAATGGGATTCATGGGTTGAACCGAATTGTTGAACTCAGGGCTCAACTCTGAATGAGTAGTCTTAGGACGTTTAGATGCCTTAGTGACGGTGTTCCCAGAAGTAGTTTTACCTTTACCAGTAGATTCTGACTTGACATCTCCAATGCGTTGGGCGATAACATCCAAATCAAAGTGTCCAGAGTCTGTAGAAGTTGAAAATATATTAGTATACTATTTAAAGATGGAATTTTAGATAGTAATCTTATAGAAGTATACCGGCCATGACGACAAGTTGGTTGGAATTAGAAGTATTAGGAGATTCTGGTAAAGCCTGAAAAGTCCTGATTTCTGCTGGGATTGATAAGATATTTTTGATCCTGCTGAGTCCTGAATCTTCGCTAGTGGGAAATCCTTCGAGATTGGCTGTAACAAAATTAATTAGGAACAAATAATGATAAAACCGAATAGATAGGATAAAGAGAAAAATGAGTCCCTACCCTTTTCTGTCCAAGCAGTAGGAAGATAGGATTCCTTAGGAAGAGACTTTTTTTAGACATAGAAAAATCTACTTTTCCACAATGGTCATTTTGAGTAACACCCAAAGCCAACTTCTCATTCTTCTTAGGAGCTTTGAGCATATAGTAACCAGGACCAAAGGTTTGCAAATTGTATGCTAGGGGAAGATCTGATAACTTAAATTCAATCTTTTTCTCCTTAACTAGGTTGTCTAAAACATATAGGGTTCTCCATAGCATAGGCATAGCTTGAGGATATGCTAATTTTGAAAATTTAAAGAACTGTTCATACATTTTAGGAAAGGGGAATGATAGTTTTAGGCTTTCGAAGGGAAATCCTGGAAAACAGATCCATAAATCCGATTGCATGTCAAAATAAGAGTAGGATCGAAAGCCCTAAACTCAGTACCTTTAGGAAAATAATCTTTGATCCTATCAATATCACTATCAACAAATGAACACTTACTAGGTTTTTTAGCGATATAAGTAGGAGTAAAGCCTTCGCTCACTTTGATTGAAGAACGGGAAGAAGATATTCGAGGCATAATTTAATAAACAAAAGTAAAACAAATAAAAATCTGAAAGATTGAAGAAAAAGAGAAACTAACCTTTAGGGTTTGGAGAGATGTTGGCTCGAGATAAAAACTAAAAAAAAGAAAAACTGTCGATATATGTGGATAGTGGGAAATAAATGTGGGTAGTTGTAAAAGTCCCATCAATGCAAAATTCACCCCTTGACTTTCCGTTGACTGCTAAAAATTGACTGTAAATAACAAAACTTATATTTATTTACAATGAAATATAAGTTTTGGGGACAATTGTTTGGGGTAGAATTTCCGCTGCTAGGATCCTGATAAGAATTTACACTTTAGTCCTTCTATGATAAATACTTAACAATACGTTGTCTTAAAGGATCCTTAGTTCCTGTTAATTTATTAGTTCTGATTGTTATGTTATTATCCTAATATAAAAGGATCTTGATATCTTCAGGATTTATGATTTTACTAACGAATATATATCTAGTACAGTAGATATTATGTGCAGGATTGAAGTACAAACGTGTTACAAGAAGAAAACGTGTTTCAACGGATAGTTTACCACTTCAACCACAAGAATCGGGATTGATAACAGTTTTACCATGTGAAGAATAATGCTCAACGGTCATCTATGCCATTTCTTCAGCGTAAAGAGCAAGTCCAGGAAGATCCCAGATATTTCGGAGATACAGTTTAACGTCTAGCTCTATAAATGGGAAAGGATGTCGTTCAGAAGAGGGGAGATCACTCACACATACGTTCCACACACAAGCAATCATCACACAAGCATTCATCCGCTCTACAAACACACAACAACAATTTAGTTTACTAGCTATTATTAGTTTTCATATTCATTCATTCGTTCATTTCATTGTAATCATTCCAAAACAACAATAATAATAAAAGAACAGCAGGTAGGATCGATTGAATCCTCCTGGGTTTTTTACCTAAGATCTCTTAATTGGATCAAGGGTTTTTCCTCGTCAACAAAATTCTGGTGTCGTTGTGTTTTTCGTTTTTTCTTTAAGATTCTAGCTTTAATTTTCAGTGCTTTACTTTTATCTTCAACGGTTTTCTTAATTACTCAAAGTATTTCTGTCTCAAAGGCTTTCATAAAACTCTTTTTGATAAAAAAACTCTTAGTTTTAGTCATTATATTTAAGAAAACTTTACTTTTAATTGAAGATCCTAAAACACCAAACCCCACTTACAAATCTTCGGTACTTGAGTTGTCTAAAATCCTTCCTAAAATTATCTTAGGTAATTTTGACCAACCAACATTAGTGAGAGAGAGAAAAGGGTTACTTGCATTTAGTATAGTGAGAGAAGGGGATAAGATGAGAAATGATTGGATACGGGTGGAAGGTGTTGGTTGGGTGGTTTGGGATAGGTTTGGGTCAAGAGTGGTGGTTCATGGGTCATGGGTCGACCCATGGATCACCCGATTACGTTTCTAGTCACATTACGTCATAAAACCGATAATTACGACCACATAGCCTCGTCTAGCATAAATACACGTTTCTAGTTCACAAATAAATAAATGAATTATTTAAATCAATTAGAATAATAAATCATTTAGCACGTTCGAGTCAACGGGTCGAGAATCAATTAAGCCACAAAATCATGGAATTAAATCAAAATTAATCACGTTAAATCTTGTTAATTACAACTCAAAAACCGCGAAAGTTACATCATTCCCCCGTTAAAGGAATTTCGTCCCGAAATTTCAAATCTAACTAGACTCGTCAAATAAATGGGATACTTGGCTTTCATAGAATCTTCACTTCCCAAGTAAATTCGGGTTCACGTCTAGCTCGCCATCTCAATTTAACGAGTGTATACCGAGTGTTCTTAAGCTTCCTAGTTTCCCGGTCTAAGATTTCCACCGGTTCTTCCACGAACTTCAACGTTTTATCGACCCGGATTTCTTCAAGAGGCACGTGAAGTGTTGGATCGGCCAAACACTTCCTAAGATTACAAACATGGAAAACATTATGAACTCCACTCAAGTTTGAGGAAGTTCCAATCGATAAGCTACCGGGCCAATTCGTTCAAGGATTTTAAATGGGCCAATATATCTCGGGCCCAACTTGCCACGTTTCACAAACCGAACCACGCCTTTCCACGGGGATACTTTGAGCAACACATAATCACCAACTTCAAATTCGAGGGCGTCGTCTCACGTTTGCATACTTCAGTTGTCTTTCACGGGCCACTCTCAATTTCTCTTTAATTTGTGAGATCACCTTGGTTGTTTCAATGACAATTTCGGGCCCAATGAGTTGGCTTTCACCAACTTCCGCCCAAGCTACCGTGACTACAATCTCTCCCATACAAAGCTTTAAACGGAGCCATTTGGA
>CM067167.1:165712347-165788039 GCA_034093135.1 Erigeron breviscapus | reverse complement strand
ATATTATGTTATATGACATGCTTTGATAGGTTGTGAACACGTGGGGCCCAATACTCGCTATTAATCTTTTATTAACTCGACTTAAGCTTCTTTGCCGATCAAGGTGAGTTCCGTAGCTCCCTACTCATTTGAGATTCGGGCTGAAAAGTGTACGTTTATGTGATTACTTGATTGATTTGTTTGATTGAATGATTGATGGTTTGATTTACACGTTTTGATTATTACTTGATTGTGATATTATATTATATATATTGTTATAATTAGGATAGACGTACATACATGGAAGTCGGTTATGCCTTCATTGGGTTTTAGATGTGGTGAGAAGGCTGCGGGTGACCCTATATATAAGCATCTGAGACTCGTTGAAAGTAGAATCCTCCTAAGTGTATGTACGTATAGTTTTGGTTGGTTTGATGGTTGATGATTGATGGACTTGTGATTGAGACAAACACGCATACGTATTGATATGGACACATGTGAGACGGACATGGACCTCCAAGTGTATAGATGTATACACTTGATTTGATGGATGTTAAGGACATGACTCCGAGTATATAGACATATATATCTTGATGATTTTGAGATGCACATTGTTCATTGGGATGACATGTGAGTATCATTGCATTGATGACTTGATGGTCACACTTATGATATGCATTATGACATTGACATGAATATGGCACATATCTTGGTATTGACATCACTTGTGCTTATTTATTACACGCATTACTTTACGTCGTGAAATCTTGATGTGTTTGATATTGTGACACTTAAAGGCTACTTGTAAGTTATGATTTGCCTTTACTTATACATATTGTGATTATTGACGATGGTTCCTTGTGAACCATTACTACGAACTCACCAACCTCGTGTTGACTTGTTTAGTACACTTTTCAGGTAACCAGGTTAATCCAGGACGTGAAGTATGATTGATTGCTTGCTTTTGAACCCGGACATTGGACTTATATGGATCAAGGATTCATTTGCCTACTTTTGCATTATACTTAGGATCGATAGCCATCTCTTGATGATTATTTTGTAAACTTTGATGGTTACTTGCTCCTTATGTATTTTGTACTTGTATCTTATTTATGGATTCACCGGATCCTTTACTTGCATTTAGATCATGTTCTACATTAATTCCACCTTGTGCTATATGATTTCCGTAATATTCCAGCCCTAGCTCGGGGTGTTACATAATGGTGGCCCATGCTTGGTAGTAGAGAATTAGGCGGTTTGACCTAGACTACGACTTAAGTTAAAACTCTTCATATAGCATGCATGGTTAGGAATTTTGTGTGCAACATGAATTATGTGAACCCTAAAAGGTGTACATTGTGAGTTCGTAGACAAGACCATTTATGACTTGAGTACAATGTGATGAACGTGTGATAAGTACAATGTGGTCAACTTATGCATTGATTTAAACTTGATTGTGGTTGAGATGGATTGTTGTTATTGATTGATAATAGTTTGATGATTTAGGGCAAAATGAAGTTATGGCATTAACTTGATATAACATTGTGGCAACCCTAAAAGAGTCTGATCAACTATTTTATGGTCACCCGGTATTATAACAAGTTAATGACATCACGGATTGCACATGTTGGCTTAGAGTATAATAAGGAACCGATATGCTTAATGGGAGTTGCTTGGGTGGAGGGTTAGCCGCTGGTACACCCTGTATACATACCTGGTCAATAACTAGAAGGCATATCGAATTCGGATTATACCTTGAACCACTTGTGTTAGTTGCTTGATTGTATGATGTGTTGAACATGAGTACTTAAATTGTTGATAAACGATCGTGGTGAACTTGGCATGATGACATGATAAGTAATAATTCCCCTTAGAACTCTAGCACTTTGCCATAGCACAATGATATGAATTATGTATGTTGTATCGGTATGAGAGCATTGACTACTTGTGTGACTAACATGTGAGCATTTGAGACTAACCTCGGGTCAACGTGTTACTTGTTTTATAGAAATGGTGAGACCAAGGAGAGCCGGAACAAACTATAGGGCTAACTCTCAAGAGACTCAACCGGAAGGAAGCTCAAAGAGGCCGTGGTGGAGGTAGGGGTCGTGGTGAGGCCCCCAGGCCAAACTTGGCAGAGGTGATCGCTCAAACGGTCACCAATATCATGCCAACTATAGTTGCCCAAGTCACGGCAACTCTTGAAGGAAACAATAGGGCACAACCCAATGAGCCTCAAAATGTTGAAGCCCCGGGAAATGTGAATAATGGGGGTGCTCAACCTCATGTTGTAGTGGGAGATGAGGAGGAACCGGTGGGAGTTGATAACTATATGCCCATGTTTAATCAACATGGAGTGTACCGCCAAGGTTGTCAATTCAAAGATTTCAAGAATTGTGGGGCACCGGAGTTTGATGGTAAGGGTGGGCCCGTGGAGTGTATAAGATGGTTCGAGAGGATTGAAGCAGTGATTGAAAGGAGCCATTGCACATATGATGACCAAATTCATTATGCATCCGGTATGTTTAAAGATGATGCTTTGAGTTGGTGGAACCAAGAGGTAACCTTGGGTCCGGACCTATAACTTGTCATGGGCCGATTTCAAGAACAAAGTGAAGGAGAAGTTTTGCCCTCCTTATGAACTCCAAAATTTGACCATCGAATTTGTCCATCTTAAAATGGACGGGGCCGATTACAAGGGCTATATTAGACGGTTCCAAGACTTGTCTACTCTTATTCCCCACTTGGTGGAACCCGAGCCCCGGGCCATTGAAAAATTTGTGTTGGGCTTGAATCCTCAAGTCCGTTCTCTTGTTAACTCGGTCATGCCTACTTCCTTGGCCGATGCTATAAACCGAGCCGGTAGTGTGACCGAAGACTTGGTAAGAAGTGGGGTGTTGAGCAAGTCATCAAAGAGGAAAGAGGTGCCGGAGTCTAGTGGGGTGAAGAAGATGGGGAGATTTGATCCCAAGAGTGCTAATCGGGGTAGGGTGATGGCGGCGGTGGAGCCGGTGAAAAAGGCTTATTTGGGACCCCATCCTTATGTGGGAGATGCAATAAACACCACCCCACCAATGTTCAATGTGGGGCATGTTTCAATTGCAACCGGATTGGACACATGTCCAAGGATTGTAGGGCGCCAAGGGCGGGCCCACTTAATGTAGCTCCTCTTCAAGCCTTTCCTCCTCGTGCCAACCAACAAAAGGGTGCATACTATGAATGTGGTAGTCCTTATCACTACACTACCGCAACAATTGTCCTCAATGGGTTGGACAACAAGTTCAAGTGGCTGTTCACCCCAATCAACTTCAAATTGTCGGGCCTAACCAAAACCGAGGACAACAAGGCCACCAAGTTCAACCTCGTGGCCGAGCCTTTGCGGTCAATGCCAATGAAGCCCGTAATGATCCCAATGTGGTTGCAGGTACATTTCTTCTCAATGGTCATTATGCAACGGTTTATTTGACTCCGGAGCCGATTATAGTTTTGTGTCCTCTAGCTTTGTTTCTTTGATTGATGTGCATCCATGTGCTCTAAACTATGTGTTTGATATTGAAATGGAAAATGGTGCTCTAACAAAACTTAGTCAAATACTTCGTGATTGTATTTTGACTCTAAACGACGTCGAGTTCTTCATTGACCTCATGCCTCTTGATATTGGTAGTTTTGACATTATTGTGGGTATGGATTGGTTGACGGCGGTTAATGCTACTATTGATTGTGGTGAGAGAGTTGTTAAAATACCGTTGTCTAACGGTAAAATTCTTAGAGTTCAAGGTGAAACTTCCGATTCTTCTAATTCTAAGGTCTTTAGTGCTACCGTCTCAAAGGTAGAATTGAAGACCGTTCCTATTGTCCGTGATTTTCCCGATGTTTTTCTCGGATGACTTACCGGGATTACTTCTATCTCGTGAACTTGACTTTTCGCATCAATCTTATTCCCGGAGCCGCACCCGTGGCAAAAGCCCCTTATAGACTAGCTCTCACCGAAATGCAAGAACTAGAAACTCAACTTAAAGAACTCCAAGAAAAAGGTTTCATTCGTCCTAGCCAATCTCCTTGGGTGCTCCTATTCTCTTTGTCAAGAAGAAAGACGGGTCCTTTAGAATGTGTATTGACTACCGGGAGTTGAATAAACTCACGGTGAAAAACCGATACCCTCTTCCTAGAATCGATGACCTTTTTGATCAACTTCAAGGTGCTAAGCACTTTTCCAAAATCGATCTTCGCTCGGGTTATCATCAACTCCGGGTACATGAAGATGATATTCCTAAAACGGCTTTTCGTACAAGGTATGACCATTTTGAATTCACCGTTATGTCATTCGGGTTGACTAATGCACCGGCGGTGTTCATGGACTTGATGAACCGGGTGTGTCGACCTTTCTTGGACAAGTTTGTCATTGTCTTTATTGATGGCATACTTGTTTATTCTAAATCAAAAAAAGAGCATGCCGAACACTTGCGTGAAGTACTTGAGTTGTTGAGAAAGGAGAAGTTGTATGCTAAATTCTCCAAGTGTGAGTTTTGGCTGGAGAAGGTCCACTTTCTTGGTCACATGGTGAACAAGGATGGTATTCATGTGGACCCAAGCAAAATTGAGGCGATCAAGGATTGGAGAAGACCCGAAACACCATCCGAGATCCGTCAATTCCTTGGATTGGCGGGTTATTATAGAAGATTCATTGAAAATTTCTCCCGTATTGCACAACCACTCACTCTCTTGACTCAAAAAGAAAGAAAATTTGAATGGGGCGATAGACAAGAACAAGCTTTCCAAACTCTTAAGGATATGTTGTGTGATGCACCTATCCTAACTCTTCCGGATGGAGTTGAAGACTTTGTGTATTGTGATGCTTCGGGGCAAGGTTTGGGTTGTGTTCTTATGCAAAGGGGCAAAGTCATTGCTTATGCCTCTCGTCAATTGAAGGTGCATGAGAAAAACTACCCGACACATGATTTGGAATTGGGGCGGTTGTGTTTGCTTTGAAGTGTTGGAGGCATTATCTCTATGGCACCAAATGTGTGGTTTATACCGATCACAAAAGTCTCCAACACATCTTTAACCAAAGTGAATTGAACATGAGGCAAAGACGTTGGCTTGAACTCTTTAGTGATTATGATTGTGATATCCGTTATCATCCGGGCAAGGCCAATGTTGTGGCCGATTCCTTGAGTAGAAAAGAGAGAGTTAAGCCGAGACGAGCTAGAGTTATGAGTCTCACGGTAGGGCCAAGTATTCGTGACCGAATCATTGAAGCCCAAATTCAAGCAACCCTACCGGAGAACTTTGGAAACGAAAACTTGGATGGCATGGAGCAACAATTTGATTGAAAAAGTGACAACGGGCTATATTTGGTTGAAAGGCTTTGGGTTCCCATTTTCGGTAATCTAAGAACACTTCTCATGAATGAAGCCCATCGATCGCCTTATTCGGTCCATCCCGGATTGGATAAGATGTATTTTGATTTGAAAGATTTTTATTGGTGGCTGGGTATGAAGCGGGATGTGGCTAGATATGTGAGTGAGTGCCTTACTTGCTTACAAGTGAAAGCCGATCACAAGAAGCCACCCGGATTGTTGGTGCAACCGGTGACACCCGAGTGGAAATGGGAACATATTGCAACGGACTTCATTACGATTTTACCGAAGACAAAGAGTGGCCGTGATACGATTTGGGTGATAGTGGATCGGTTAACGAAGTCGGCTCATTTGTTGGCCATTCGTGAAACTGATAAATTCGACACCATGGCTCGTTTGTACATCAAAGAAGTGGTGTCTAAACATGGAGAGCCTTTCAACGTGTAATGGGTACACAACTTAATATGAGCACGGCGTTTCATCCTCAAACAGATGGACAAAATGAAAGAACAATACAAACGCTTGAAGACATGTTGAGGGCTTGTGCTATTGACATTGGTGGAACTTGAGAAGATCATTTACCTTTAATTGGGTTCTCTTACAACAATAGTTATCATGTAAGCATCCAAATGGCACCCTTTAGAGCTTTGTATGGTAGAGTATGTCGTTCTCCCCTAGCTTGGGCGGAGATTGGTGAAAGCCAACTTATCGGGCCGGAAATTGTAGTTGAAACAACAAAAGTGATCTCTCAAATCAAGGAGAGGTTACAATTGGTCCGTGAACGACAAAAGAAGTATGCCGATGTGAGACGGAGACCGTTAGAGTTTGAAGTTGGTGATCATGTACTTTTGAAAGTGTCACCATGGAAAGGAGTTGTAAGATTCGTGAAACGGGGTAAACTTGGGCCGGGATTTATTGGGCCTTTCAAAATTCTTGAACGGGTTGGAAAAGTTGCATATCGACTAGAACTTCCACAAGAACTTAGTGGTGTGCATGATGTGTTCCATATTTGTAACTTACGTAAGTGTTTGGCGGACCCTACACATCATGTACCCATGAATGAGATTCGAGTTGATAATAAGCTTAATTTTGTGGAAGAGCCGGCGGAAATCTTAGACCGTCAAGTCAAGAAGCTCAAAAACAAACGCTACAATTGTTAAAGTTAGATGGAATGCTAGACGTGGAGCCGAGTTCACTTGGGAACGGGAGGACCATATGAGGTCTAAGTACCCACATTTGTTTAGTGATTAGTGTTTTGTTGAATTTCGGACGAAATTCTTTTAATGGGGGAATGATGTAACATCCGCAATATTTGACCATTTGACTTTACGTGTAATTTGACTAACATCTTTATCTAATGACATGACCGGGTTCATTTTGTGACTAAATGCCTAGATAATGTGTATGACGGGTCGATTGACCAATTTATTATGTGACTCGGTGCATGACGGATACTTAATTTAACTAGAACTGGGAACGGGTCGACCCATGGGTGCAACCCATGATCCATGGACCCAACTAACTACCCAACCCTATCCACCCAAAACTCTTACACCCTCCTTATCCATTCATTCATTATCCCTTCACACTCTCTCTCTAAAATTTGCAAGAAAACACACACAAATACACTCATCTCTCTCTCTCTCTCTCATTTATTCTTTCTCATTTAATGTTCTTGGGTTAGATTGGTGGTAGAAACATCACCTTCATCATCTTAAGTTCATCATATCAAAATTTAGAGTTTCAAGTGCAAGAATTCATCCTTTTCGGGTCATTTTCGGATTTGAGCATCTTGTGGGGTCTTGGAAGGTAATCCTTAACTAAATTCTACCATTTCATGTCTAGAATCATGTTTCTAAGTCAACCTCTTGAGGTTCTTGGTCAAAATCGAGTCAAAGATGAAATTAGGGTTTAAGTTGACTAAATTAGGTCAAAATTCGAATTGGATCAAGAATTGAGTCTTGGAATGGAATCATGCAAAGGGCCAAGTGTTTTTCTGTTTACTAAAGCTTAATTTTGCTTCAAAATGAGTTTTAAACACTTGCAAACCGAACTGGGTCAGGTTTAGGGTTTCATGAAGAACAAAAGAGGGTTAAAACGAATCTAAGCATAATTTGAGATGATTTTTGATGTTATAAGTCGAAATTATGTCATGGATTAAGTGTAATAATGTTTAAATGAGCAAAACTATGTCAAATTGTTAGAAATAAATATGGTGTTAAATTGTAAATATTCAATAGTGGAAAGGAGTATTAGTTATAATTGTGATTAGAGTATAAATACTCTTCTAGTAATTTGTAATTAACCTTTCATAATCCATACTTACTTCTCTAATTACTTTTCTCTCTCCTTCATCTTCAACCTCCCTTTCACACCAAAACACTTTACACACACTAACCATAATTCCACCATTTAAACCTTCAATTAAGCTCATTTCTGTTTATAACAAAAGGATATTGAATGTATAAGTCAAAATATGGTTAAAACTTAAAAAGGGTCGAGTTTGAATGCTTGAAGCTGCTGCTGCTCGCCCAGCCCACATTCACCGTCCCAGACGGTGGTCTGGTTTGTTGGTTTTCAGAGTTTGAGTTCTTAATCCACCGTAAGACAGACACTTTTACCGTAAAGCAACCGTAAGCATGTTCTAGAGCACCGTTCCAGACGGTGGTGCCACCGTCCAAGATGGTGGCCTACAACTTCTAGTTTTCTGATCAGTTTCTAGCCACCTTACCTTCACCCTTGGACCGAGCTGAGCTTTCAAATGGACCACTTTTCGACCTCTATAGCCCCATATTTAAGTGGAAATCGTTGTCTAAAGATGAGGGTCAAACTAACGCTTAAAATGGGACAATTACTTAGAATCCGTAAACGTGTATAAATACCTTGTATACATGAATCGATCTCGGGGCAACTCTAACATGTTTCAAACTACCTCTTGAGCTCTCTTGAGTCGTATATGGGTCTCGGGAATTAATCAAAGTCACAAGTCACATATGAAACCCTAATTAGGGTTTAACTTGCTAAATATTAATGTGTATATTACATATTTATAGGTTTTGGACACGCGGAGCCTATTAAACGCTTATAATCCCATCTTATCTCGAATTTAGCTTTTATTGCCGATCAAGGTGAGTTCCGTAGCTCCCTACTCATTGAGATTCGGGCTGAAAAGTGTACATACGTGTTTTTGATTGTTTGATTGATTATTGATGGTTGATTGGTTTGTTGTATTGTCTCTGCTTCTCTCTCTCGCTCTCTCTCTCTCTCTCTCTCTCTCTCTCTCTCTCTCTCTCTCTCTCTCTCTCTCTCTCTCGCTCTCTCTATCTCTTCGCTCGGGCGGGGGGGTGGGAAAACGCAAAAGGGAGAGGGGAGGGATGATGGTAGAACGAAGGAGGCAAAGAGACGAAGGAGAAGGGGTCCTGGGGAGGGAGCGGG
Organism: Erigeron breviscapus; assembly: GCA_034093135.1. NCBI lineage: Eukaryota > Viridiplantae > Streptophyta > Magnoliopsida > Asterales > Asteraceae > Erigeron > Erigeron breviscapus. The sequence goes on along the minus strand of CM067167.1, from coordinate 165,779,265 downwards.
GAGAAATAGAGAAGGATGGGAGAGGGAGGGTGTTTCAATGGGGAGGAAAAGGGGGAGCAAGCGGAGGCGAGGTGAGGGAATAAGAGAAGCGTATAGAAATGTGGAGGCTGACGGGCGATAGATGTGCATACATGGAAGTCGATTATGCCTTCAAAGGGTTTTAGATGTGGTGGGAAGGCTGCGGGTGACCCTATATATAAGCATCTCGGACTCGGTGAAAGTAGAATCCTCTTAAGTGTATGTGCGTATTGTTTTGGTTGGTTTGATGGTTGGATAATTGATGGACTTGTGATTGAGACAAACACGCATACGTATTGATATGGACACATGTGAGACGGACATGGACCTCCAAGTGTATAGATGTATACACTTGAGTTGTATTTGTGAGACGGACATGGACTCCGAGTATATAGACATATATACACCGATGATTTTGAGATGTCACATTGTTCATTGGGATGACATGTGAGTATCGTTGCATTGATGACTTGATGGTCACACTTATGATATGCATTATGACATTGACATGCATACGACACATATCTTGATATTGACATCACTTGTGCTTATTTATTACATGCATTACTTTATGTCGTGAAATCTTGATGTGTTTGATAGTGTGACACTTAAAGGCTACTTGTAAGTTACGATTTTCTTACTTATACATATTGTGATTATTGACGATGGTTCCTTGTGAACCATTACTACGAACTCACCAACCTGTGTTGACTTGTTTAGTACACTTTTCAGGTAACCAGGTTAATCCAGGACGTGAAGTATGATTGGTTGCTTGCTTTGAACCCGGGCATTGGACTTACATGGATCAAGGATTCATTTGCCTACTTTTGCATTATGCTTAGGATCGATAGCCATCTTTTGATGATTGTTTTGTAAACTTTGATGGTTACTTGCTCCTTATGCATTTTGTACTTGAATTATCTTATTGTATGGATTCACTGAATCCTTTATTTGCATTTAGATCATGTTCTACATTAATTCCACCTTGTGCTATATGATTTCCGTAATATTTCGAGCCTTGGCTTGGGGTGTTACACAAATGTTTGTGTAGCTGTTAGATGTGGGCCCCGCTAGATTTTTATTTATTATTATTATTTTTTTTGTAACGGTCAATTGCATAGGCACCACAACCGGCACCACGCTCCCCTAATCCATCCTCACCCTACCGGTAGGACGGATTGGTGTTCAATCCGGTACCGGACGGGTACTGGTTCGGTCCCCGGGGCACTCCGTCCACCCTAATTTCAAAAGATTTAGAAAGAAAAAAAAGTTAGACGTGTAAGCCCACCATTGGGTGGGCTTTGCAATATTGACTCCCTCACAATTCAAAAGTCATGAATTTATTTATATATATAAATAACACATCACCTTTCAATATATATATATATATATATATATAAGTTCTTGTGAAAAGTTGCATTCTTTTTGTAAGTCTCAAACTATATGAATATCCGAAGACACTTTTATGTCAATAATAGTGAGCGGCAAGTTTCACTGATGTGATGGTTGTTCCAATTCAGTGAAACAATCCAAATTACAGTTTAACAAAATAATAATGTAAATGCAAGAAATAAATGGCTGAAACTATATATATAATAGAATAAGATACAATAAAAAATAAAGAGCAACACAATGTATAAATTTTCATCTGTATTGTATTAATTACATTCAATAAAATACTTGTTGTGGAATTAAGATAAACACTCTAGTGTAAATATCCTAACAACTACAAGTTAAAAGTGATCTAAATACTTGGAAATACTCAAATAGATACAAACACATAAAATTATGTAGTGTTCAAACTCAAAAGAATATATTAGAGGACTTTTAAGTATAAATAGGTATTATTTGTATATATAGTGAAAGGAGTGAATCGTTTTGTGTGCCAACTTTTTTTTATTTATTTTATTCCTTCTATTACTTATGAACACAATAAAAGCCACTATGGTCTAATAGTCTTACAATAATGGTCCTCATCAGCTAACTACCATTAAGTTTGTTCGGTTGGACATGAGGTAGTCTTTGGTGATTGGGTGGTCTTGGGTTTTGAAATAATCTTTGGTAATGGACTGGTCTTTGATTGTGGAATGGTCTTTGGTAATTGGTTGGACTTTAGTTTAGAAACAGTCTTGGGTAATGGGTTGGTCTTTGGTCTTTGGAACTTTTCTGATGAAGAGTGTGAAGAGTGTGACTTTGGAATCTTCTTTAGATTTAAATCAAGTTTTTCCTCTTTTGAACAAAAAGTTTTTCAAATCAGGATTAAAATCATGATTTCCTTCCAAATATGTTGACATGTCATCAGTTTCCAACTTCACACTCACTTCACCTTTCTTTATTGGACATGGACTTTTCTTGAATGGAATTGATGCTTTTTCGTTTTCTTTATGAAATTGAAGTGCTATTTTCTGAAATTCGAAATTCAATCCGTATATGTGTTCGAGATGCACAAGTTGAATTTGTGCCTATTTCGATCGAATACCTCAGTTTGTCATCATAGTCTCAGTATAATTGAAGGTTTGCTTCCATAAACTCTCATGCTGCTGACTCATTAGATATATGTACTGAACTGGAGACGACCAGTTACAGTGTGTATATACCAAGTTCTAGATAGATTACTTATATAAAGGACAATAAGTAAAGAACAATGCAATAATACAAATAACTTGTAAGATAACTGATGAGACAATATGTATTTTTCAAGTGTAATTTATTTATTGACATTGTTCTTTACTTATTGTCATTTATATAAGTAATCTATCTAGAACTTGGTATATACACACTGCAACTGATCGTCTCCAGTTCAGTGCATATATTGCAAAGTAACTCCACCATCGACATAGAGGTGTCTTCAGTAGTACCATCTAACGAGTTGGGACTTACATTTTGGGATTTCAAACTTTCGTACTATGTTGTCAATTTTTGGGTTTTCTAACCGACTTCTTTCACTTTTATGTCGTATAACAGCTACATGTCAATGACAAATCATTAGCTTTTTTGTGATCCCCATGACATTTAAATGTTGTATATATGATCCGAAAACACGTTATATATCTTACATATTATCACACACAATAAACGTCTAAAAATTTTTATTAATTATACATGCTGGCAATGTCTCCCGAGACAACGCCGAGATGACATATCTCGTTTTCTTTTATTTGAAAGCAACCTACATTTGTGTAATCTTTTTTTTTATTCTAGCTAAAATATTTTTCTTTAGTAATAGAGTAGTCTTTTCATTTATTACTTTAAAGATAGATAGATATTTTCTTCTCATGTATAGTCAAACTTATATTTGTTTAATCTTTTCTTATTCTTTTTCTAGTGATAGAGTAGTTTTTCTTTTGGAAAATGATAAATTTTCCTAAAAGTTGGCCTGATAATCCTCCTAATAACCTTAAAATATGACATGTGTTATCCACTTATTCTCTAACCTAATTATATCCATTGATTTATACACATGCCATGATCAAATTTTTAGGAGGATAATTAGGCTATTCTTTTAGGATGATTTATCATTTCCCTTTTCTTTTTTACTTTAGTATGTTCTTATTTGTTCATGAACAAATAAGAACATACTAAAGTAAAAAAGAAAAGGGAAATGATAAATCATCCTAAAAGAATAGCCTAATTATCCTCCTAAAAATTTGATCATGGCATGTGTATAAATCAATGGATATAATTAGGTTAGAGAATAAGTGGATAACACATGTCATATTTTAAGGTTATTAGGAGGATTATCAGGCCAACTTTTAGGAAAATTTATCATTTTCCAAAAGAAAAACTACTCTATCACTAGAAAAAGAATAAGAAAAGATTAAACAAATATAAGTTTGACTATACATGAGAAGAAAATATCTATCTATCTTTAAAGTAATAAATGAAAAGACTACTCTATTACTAAAGAAAAATATTTTAGCTAGAATAAAAAAAAAGATTACACAAATGTAGGTTGCTTTCAAATAAAAGAAAACGAGATATGTCATCTCGGCGTTGTCTCGGGAGACATTGCCAGCATGTATAATTAATAAAAATTTTTAGACGTTTATTGTGTGTGATAATATGTAAGATATATAACGTGTTTTCAGGATCATCATATACAACATTTAAATGTCATGGGGATCACAAAAAAGCTAATGATTTGTCATTCTCATGTATAGTCAAACTTATATTTGTTTAATCTTTTCTTATTCTTTTTCTAGTGATAGAGTAGTTTTTCTTTTGGAAAATGATAAATTTTCCTAAAAGTTGGCCTGATAATCCTCCTAATAACCTTAAAATATGACATGTGTTATCCACTTATTCTCTAACCTAATTATATCCATTGATTTATACACATGCCATGATCAAATTTTTAGGAGGATAATTAGGCTATTCTTTTAGGATGATTTATCATTTCCCTTTTCTTTTTTACTTTAGTATGTTCTTATTTGTTCATTTTGTGTAGTCTATGCCATGTTTAGAACCGAACATAGATGCTTTTGGCTAAGCCTAAGGCTAGTCAGCGATTTGGCTCGATGAGTCTTGAGCCCGTTCCTAACATTATTTGGTTGAAATATTGTGAGTCCAATATAAATTAGTCTTTAACCTAGATAAAACATGCTATATTGTTCCCTCCAATTTACACCTTTTGCAGAACATGCTATAGTATAACTAGTTGTAAAATCTTATAAGATATTTTACATATTTATTAAACTCAAGATAAACTCATTACCCTTTACAAAAGTGAATTGTAATTTACAAATTATAGTCATCCTACAAAACGAAGAATCGAATATGTAGAAAAGAAGAATTAAATAGTAATACAAGGTATGTTACATATTCACTATTAAACAGAGACAGTTTTACATCGGACTATTGTAGGTTAAATAGACCGAAGTTAGATTGGAAAAAAGTTTAGCAAGCATATGGAAAGTTATGTTTGAATACATGTTATTCAAACTTTTGAACCTAGGTAAATTATAACCCCATATTTAGATACTATATGACCCAAATATTCCACAATACTATCAAAAAATGAGTACTTAGATTGTTTAGCTTTTAAAGAGGTGCTCCTCGTTAGACCCAAAACCTTATCCAAGTCTTGCATATGTTGTGCCCAACTGTCACTATGTACGAAAATGTCATTAAATAATGTTGAGGCAAACTTTCTAAATACTTTCTTCATTGTTGCATTCAAAAGAGATTGAAATGTAGCGTATCATATGTTAATTCAAAGGGTACAGCAAGAACTTATAGTAGCCTTGGTGGGTGTTAAAAGAAGTCTTTTGAACATCAAGTTCATATAAAACTTAATCTAATTAGAGAATACCTTAGCACTGTGCAACTCATTAAGTATATATTCAATTAGTAGAATAGGGTAGACGTCCTTCACAATTGCCTCATTAAGCCTCCTGTAATCCACACACATCCTCCTATAATCCACACACATCCTCCAACTATCATCTTTCTTTTTCAACATAACTCATGTTGCAAAAACGTTGTTTCTATGTCTTGTCACATTACTATCTAACATAGTAGGGTAATAAGACATAAAACAACTCTTTTGCAACCTCGATTATGTTGGTAAAAAAAGAAGATGATAGTTGGAGGATGTGGGACGATTACAGGAGGCTTAATGATGCAACTTCTTATAAAGTATTCCCTATTCCACTCATTAAAGAGCTACTTGATGAGTTGCAGGGTGTGAAGATATTCTCTAAATTAGATTTCAGGTTTGACTACCACCAAGTTTGAATACATGAACCAGCTATTCAGAAGACTGCTTTTAAGACCCACCTAGGCCACTATGACTTCTTGGTTTTACCTTTTGGATTAAAAAATGGCCAGATACCCCGACCATGGAATGTTGGGTAACCCGACCACACCCCTTTAGGAGCGACAGTCGCTCCTAAAGGGGTGACCCATTTATTGCACGCGGATCCCATGCTTATACCCGTTAGAAACGTTGACCCGTCAAACACCCCTTTAGGAGCGACAGTCGCTCCTAAAGGGTGACTCGAAACCGTTGACCCGTCAAACACCCCTTTAGGAGCGACAGTCGCTCCTAAAGGGTGCCTCGAAAAGATTAATATCTTCTTTCTCTGGTCTCAGCCTTCATATCTTTCTTCTTCCCTTTCTCTTCTCCAATTATTTCCTTTCTCTTCTCCAACCGATCCAACCCCCCTCTCCCCCATATTTTCCGGCCAAGATTTTCCGGTGAGGCTTTAGGAGCGACCCAGTTTTTCAGCGAGGCTTTAGGAGCGACCCGTCGTTACCCCTTTCGTAAACCCAACGTTGAAGTAAGTTTTTATTTTTTTTTATTTCGTATCTATTAATTTGCTATATAGTATATGTATTAGTTTGATGTTATTCTTGTTATGCATAGATGTATTAGGATTGATCTTATATGCCCATAGATTTAACGTATTGTATGCGCCCATAGATTTAATGTATTGTTGTTCTTGTGTTCTTGTTTTTGTTCTTGTTTTTGTTATGTAAAAATGATTGTAAAAAAGTGTAAAAAAATATAAAATGTAAAAAAAGTGTATTACATAGTATATAAAAAATATATTTAAAAAAAAGTTTATAAAAGTTTGTACTAGAAAATGTTTGTATTAGAAAATATAAAAATGTTTGTATTAGAAAAGTTTATAAAAAATGTAAAAAAGTGTATACATAGTATATAAAAAATTATTTTAAAAAAAGTTTCTATAACAAAAAGTTTATATAAAAAAGTAGTTAAAAAATTAAGTTTAAAAAAAGTAGCTAAAAAGTAGTAGTACAAAAGTCATATAAAAGTTTGTACTAGAAAATGTTTGTATTAGAAAATATAAAAATGTTTGTATTAGAAAAGTTTATAAAAAATGTAAAAAATTGTATACATAGTATATAAAAAATATATTTTAAAAAAAATCTCTATAACAAAATGTAAAATAAAATGTCAAAAAAAATGAAGAAAATGTAAAAAATTATATAAAAAAAAGTTCATGCGAAATTTTACGTTCAAAAAAAGTACTTAAAAATGTTTAAATAGAAATTTAAGTTCAAATAAATTATATATAAAAAATTTAAGTTCATACGAAATTTAAAAAATGTTTATAAAAAAGTAAGTTCAGAAAAGTTTATAAAAAGTTAATAAAAAATTAAGTTCAAAAAATTATAAATAAAATGTTTATAAAAAATTATATATATAAAAAAAGGTTCTTACGAAATTTTACGTTAAAAAAAGTACTTAAAAATGTATAAATAAAAAAGGTATGTAAAAAGTTTTACATTATAAAACATAAGTATAAAAAGATATTAAAACATATATTGAAAAAGTAGTAGTACAAAAGTCATATAAAAAATTAAGTTAAAAAAAAAGTAGTTCAAAAAGTTGATATAAAAAGTATTATAATACGTGTATTATTTATGTAGATTTAAGAAAAATGCTAGGAGCTCACGGCGGCGACGGCGATGGAAACGATCCGCACCGATCGTGGTGGAAGAAAATAACAGGCTGCAAAAACAGCGGTAAGAAAATTGACTTTACATTAAATTTAGTTATGCATTGAAATAATTGTATTCTTATCGTTTAAAGTAACTTATTTATGTTATTGTTACTTATTGGTTTTGTAGGGTCGAAGAAAACACCACCACCACCAAGAGGGGCAGCCAAACATCTAAACCTTGAGGCTGCCTTCAAGAAAAATGGAGGCCCGTTACCCATGTACTTCGGTGAGGACGACGACGGTTCCGGTGATTAGACTTTTTTTTATTTGTACGAAGTATGGACATTTTTATAAATACAGTTTGTTATGTACATTTTTATTATTTGTATTTGATATGGACATTTTTATTATTTGTGTACTGTTTGTTTATGATTTATAGGACATTTTTATCATTCATGTTCTTCATCTTTCAAGAGTACTTTCAGATCTCTCTCTTTTTTCTCTTTTTTTTTTGTTACTGTTTACATAATATAAATCTGTATCTATATATGAAGTTTGTAAAAACTGAAGATATATATAGTTAATGGTTATCTTAAAAAAACAATTAAAAAAAGAAAGAAAAGGAAAGAAGCTCGGTGAATGAAAACAAACCATTTTCTTCTTCTTTTGAATATCATCATCAACAACAAGATCAAAGATTAATTGACATGAATTCTTCTGATTATCATAATCTTGCTTTATCAAGAAGAAATGGGATTCTTGGATATCAAAATTTGTCTTCTGAGCTTGAAAGACAGAGGCTAGAAATGGATTGTTTCCTTCATTTTCAGGTTAGTTTTTCTTCAAATTTTAAGCCCTTTTTTTGTACTTAGATATCTAAATTTTGCAAAATATACCACTTTATTCTGATTAAAATGCAATATAATGAACTGTTGTACATCCTCTGCCCTGGATGCAAATCCTATATTTTTTACATTTGCATTAGCCTTAAAGTTTTGATTTTTTTTATGTGGGTGGGTGTTTTTTATTTTTTGTATAAAGACTATTTTGAATAAAGGGTATGCGTTTATGGCTTAATTTTGGTGGTTTCTTGAAACAGAATGAGAAATTAAAGGCAGTTTTAAATGCTATCTGTAACAAAGATCCAAAATGGTTATGGTTATGATGATGGGAAATGTAAAGAAAAATTTGGCGCTTGTAAAGAATCTTTTCTTGTTGAATTTTGACTCCTTTTTACTTTCTTTGTACTGTATTCATTTTGCATGTAAAGAAAAAATGTGTATGTATCTATTAAAAACTACATAACATCAGTTGTGTTTTACAAAAATATGAATTAATGAACAATATTACAAAAATACCAATTAATGAACATGTGTATACCAACATTACAATCCTAATCAGATGAGTCCACTGTTCCCATATAGGTGGGAGGAGGTTTTGTTGCATCTATATATCTATTGTAGGCTAACTGGCGGTGTCGGTACAAATCTTTCCATTTGCTCACGGGAGTCCTTACACGATCCTGTACCCAATATGCGATCTCCGGGGCCATCGGGTAGTCACCTTCCAACTGCACCATGATATAGTGACCGTGACCATGTACTAATGCTATTGATATGGGCTCTGTCCTAGGCACCTCATCAGGACCATAGGTAAATGGGAACGATGTCCAACTTGCGGCAGTAGATAAACAGTTAATTACTATACCCATCCTGTTGGACAACAACATGGCCCCCATAGTCATGTGCATCCAGTACGCGGTTGGTCTAAACACCCCTACATAAGACCTTGATAACCCCTCAAAAAAACTCGCTTCAGCCTGTTCCCCTCTTGTTAGGTCATCGTAGAATTGTTTGTTGTTTTCATACTCGGCCAACATATGTAGTCGGATCCACTCGTAACCTTCGTTTTCATCGTACCCCAATGCAACAGCAAGTGCCCGGAATCCACAGTTGCCATCACCCCTGACATTAATAATCCCCTTGACGTATGGTCTAAATACCTTCGGTATGTCATCTAGGTAACCCTGTATACCCGTCGTCTGCAGTGGGCGAGTGTTAGGTGGTGGTACTGGTAGAGCAGCCAATTGCTGCTCAGCTGATATGGGAGATATTGGTGATGGTGCTGGTGCTGGTGGCATCGGAGGTGATGGTGCTGGTGCCATCGAAGGTTGTGTGGGCATAGTGAAAAAATCAAAGTACGGTGCTGGTGCTGCTGGCATCGGAGTGCTAGGACCTGCAGGAAAATAAGTATCGGCACTAAAGAACTGATCCACTACGCCTGTTGGTGCTGTTGGTGGCACAGGATAGTACCCGGGTTCGGCTGCGCCGAACAACTGATCTAAGAATGAGGGTTCGGTTGTAGGCTCATTACTCGGCCCTGCCGCTGAAAATTGTGACGATCGGAGCAACTCATCAATATATCCACGGGTGTCCTCCCGTAAATCGGTGTCAGGCTCCGCGAAACGTGACTCCGTGGGCACATGCTCACTGTGTCTCGCCGACTGAAAGTCTCTGTAGCATGAGCCTGAGTCTGGTGCGGTATCCGGATACTTAGGTGTTGTCACGTGCACGGACTTCGACTTTTTCATCTTTGGTGGTGGTGGTATCGGAGGTGATACGTTCAAGTCTGGCATCTGCAATGAATGAATGAATAATTAAGTTAGATGTATACCCGTATAGTATTTAACAATTACTAATTTGCTAGACTATAATAATATACCTTTTTCTTTGACCCAACAGGTCTACCACGTGTTTTCTTTTGGACCTCCGGATCCTTGATTTTGGACCGACCCGGATAGAGGATGTCCTTTATTTTTGACATCAAGCTTTTCCTTTCTTTTATGGGTTTTCGTTCCAAGGCAGTAGTAACCTCACCACAAAAGTCCTCAACAGGCTCGTCATCATCCGAGTCTTTCTTCACATTTCCAGGCAGGCAGGTGGACGGGTTTATATCGAGCCTGCACCAAAATGCATCTATCTCATATTCTTGAACACGCCTTCCTGCAGGAATAAAAATATTACATTAAGTATTTTTAAGTAAAATGGACCATTTGTATTTGAATGAACAGTACTTACGTTCCTGCATGTATGTTAGAAGTCGACAACTACATGGCAAGCCACAGCTAGCCCATATTGTACACCCGCACTTTGACACGTCCCCTTTTAGTGTATTTTTCAATCGATCAATTTCGTCAACCATAATTTGCAAGGCTACATGGGAGGCTTTACCGAGCAAATCCTTTAAACAGGGATAGTTGTGTTTATTTTGATTGTACTGCCTGCAATGTTCCAGTGACCCCTTTATTTCGGTGTATTGCCCGCTGACAACAGAGTTAACACATTCAACGATCCTGTGGAACGTAAGCCGCTTTTGATGCATAACTGACTTCAGCAAAGAATGCTCGCTCTCAACCCTGTTGGTAGTGTAGTTACGATAGTTGCGGTGTTGGTCGACCCAACATGACACAAATAACTCCTTGTACGAGGCAAGCCACTGTATCTGTAGATACTTATACAGATCTGCAGGAAAATAAAAAGTGATTTAGCTACATGGTTACATCGTAAGCTTTATCATAAAAACAGTATGGGGACGGGATGTATATACTTGGTTTATCTGCCAAGAATACTTTTAGCCGCTGCTCATTCTCTGCGTATTCTTTAACCGTGATTGACTTTACGAGTTTATCCCACCGAAGTTTAAACGAACCATAATCTTTTTTGGTCCTAAACGATGGGTTGGCATGTAAATCAATATTCCTCCAAATGTGTATTCTACACAGTATCAGCTTCGTTTCCGGCATCACATCCTTAACCGCTTTCATGAGGGCCAGATCCCGATCAGTGAGTGCCACACGAACGACGAACCCTTCTTCGAGCGTCGACCTCAAGCACTGTAACACCCATGTGTATGCCGCATGTTGCTCATTTTCAATTAGTGCGTGTGCAATGCTGAATGTCTTGCCAGTTGGAGTGACACCCACAATCTCAACAAGCGGCATGTTGTAAACGTTGGTTTTATACGTGGCGTCTATTTCAATGATCCAAGGAAATGCACGCCATATGTCAAGTGATGTAGGATGTACGAAAAAGAGATTGGTCAAACATCCGGTTTTGCTATCCGTCGTGTACTGATACGTGTACTGATGGTCAGATAGTAATTGGAGCACGATCTGCAACGGGTAAACAACCAAAGTATAAGGAAGTCGTATTTTTTTAAAAAATAAACATATAGTTATACGATCCACATGCAGGTATGTTTCTTATTTCACCTGCATTCGAGTTTCCCCTCGTTGTTGGGCGTGCTTTAGCCGGTGTTGCCGCAAGTAGTTAGAAATGTCTTGTGAACGGGTCAAGATGCCGGGAAATGCATCCTTCAATTGGTCCCTTATGCTATTTGGCCCAAAACCTAGCAACGCCTTTTCGTCCACAAATTCTTTTTGAACATCGGTTAGTCGTCTTGCGTACGCAATACCTTCCAAATTACGAGCTGATGGATGGTTATGTCGGTGATCTATAACTTCAACCCACCAACTATGGTCCTTTGTCAGACGGCCTACCAATTTGAATGGACAGTCAATTTTGGTAGTCCCTTTGGGTGCCCCGGTTAACCGCTTATCTCTTTTTCCACCACGGTTGCAAATAAGGACCACCTTTTAACTTCTCCGTCTTTTGTGGCATTTGATCTTCGTGTTACTAACACATAACCAAGCTCCTTTGCCGTTCTTTGAGCCCAGTCTACCAGATCTATGTGTGTGTCAAACACCTGAAATATTTTATACACTTTTTTTTAATACACTTTTTATACACTTTTTATTTTACTTTTTTATATACTTTTTTGTAATTAGATTTTATATGCACTTTTTTATAATACATTTTTTATTTTACTTTTTTATATACTTTTTTATAATTAGATTTTATATGCACTTTTTTATAATACTTTTTTTTTTAATTCACTATTTTATATACTTTTTTATAATCCACTTTCTTATACACTTTTTTATAATACACTTTTTATACACTTTTTTATAATACACTTTTTTATACACTTTTTTTTAACAATTTTTCAATAGCTTTTGTTAATCTACATTTTTACGTACATTTTTTAATATGTTTTTATATACAATTTTTTATCCGTAGTTTTAATAATTATTTTTCTTACATACTTTTATAGCAACGGGTCAATATTTTATACACTTTTTTTTAATACACTTTTTATACACTTTTTATTTTACTTTTTTATATACTTTTTTATAATTAGATTTTATATGCACTTTTTTATAATACTTTTTTTTTTAATTCACTATTTTATATACTTTTTTATAATCCACTTTCTTATACACTTTTTTATAATACACTTTTTATACACTTTTTTATAATACACTTTTTTATACACCTTTTTTTTAACAATTTTTCAATAGCTTTTCTTAATCTACATTTTTACGTACATTTTTTAATATGTTTTTATATACAATTTTTTATCCGTAGTTTTAATAATTAGTTTTCTTACATACTTTTATAGCAACGGGTCAATATTTTATACACTTTTTTTTAATACACTTTTTATACACTTTTATTTTACTTTTTTATATACTTTTTTATAATTAGATTTTATATGCACTTTTTTATAATACTTTTTTTTTTAATTCACTATTTTATATACTTTTTTATAATCCACTTTCTTATACACTTTTTTATAATACACTTTTTATACACTTTTTTATAATACACTTTTTTATACACCTTTTTTTTAACAATTTTTCAATAGCTTTTCTTAATCTACATTTTTACGTACATTTTTTAATATGTTTTTATATACAATTTTTTATCCGTAGTTTTAATAATTATTTTTCTTACATACTTTTATAGCAACGGGTCAATATTTTATACACTTTTTTTTAATACACTTTTTATACACTTTTATTTTACTTTTTTATATACTTTTTTATAATTAGATTTTATATGCACTTTTTTATAATACATTTTTTTTTAAATACACTAAATATACTTTTTTATAATCCACTTTCTTATACACTTTTTTATAATACACTTTTTATACACTTTTTTATAATACACTTTTTTATACACTTTTTTTTTTTAACAATTTTTCAATAGCTTTTCTTAATCTACATTTTTACGTACATTTTTTAATATGTTTTTATATACAATTTTTTATCCGTAGTTTTAATAATTAGTTTTCTTACATACTTTTATAGCAACAAATCTAATGAATAATAACAAAATACAATTACTCACAAAATAACAACACAAAAAATGAAAAGGTTGGATTATATACATACCTCCTTGGTATAAAAAACACCGTGATCGTAATCAAATTCAGCACAGACATCTGGGGATTCAAATTCGTCATCGGGCTCTTCGTACACAAACTCGTCATTAACACCTTCCGGCGCATTTGGATTTAAGAAAATGTCCTCCAAACAATCCATCTAAAATAATAAAAACACTTATCAGTAATATCTATACTTACTATACTTTATATCCAAAAACGACCGAATGAGTTTGAATAAATGAAAACTTGATTTACCTCTTTTATACGGAGTAATTCAAATGAGGAAGTGTTGATCTAAGAATGAGCAAATGAAATGCCTCGATCGTTCGAACTTTTAATATTATTTTGTTGAGGTTCTGGCACTTCTTCCTCCGGCCCTCTATTTACATAGCGAAGAAAGGCAATCTTGCTCGAATGCGTAACTTATGTCTCTTTTTCCATTTATATAATCGTCACGGGAAACAGAAACATTATAGGGGCAAATAGTAAGATTCGAACCTACTACCCCTTTAGGAGCGACAGTCGCTCCTAAAGGGTGGTAGGTTCGAATCTTACTATACATTTGTCGTATGCTGTCGCCTGTTGTCGTTTCTACTACCCCTTTAGGAGCGACAGTCGCTCCAAAAGGGGTGGTGGGATTACATGGGGTGGTCGGCCTACACGTCCCCTTAAAAATGCTCTTGTTACATTTCAGTCTCTTATAAATGCAACATTTAAGGAAGTGTTAAGAGAGTGTGCCTTAGTGTTCTTTAATGATATTTTGGTATGTAGTGACAATTCGGGCACAAAAATATGCAAGACTTGGAGAAGGTTTTTGAAATCAAAACAATCTAAGTGCTCATATGTTGGTAGTATTGTCGAGTATTTGGGTCATATAATATCTAAATATGGGATTATTATTTACTTAGGTCCGAAAAATTGGATATCATGTATTCAAACATAGTTTTCCATACTTTTTTCCAATCTAACTTGAGTCTATTTAACCAATGATTGTCTTATGTAAAACGGCCTTTCTTCAATAATGAATAATTAAAATACCTTGTAGATACTATTTAATTCTTCTTTCTACATATTCAATTCTTTTTTTCGTAGGATGACTATAATTTGTAAATTACGGTTCACCTTTGTAAAGGTAACAAGTTTATCATGGGTTTGAATAAATATGTAAAATACCTTATAGGATTTTTACAGTTGGTTAAGGTTATACTAAAGCATGTTTTATCCAGGTTATAGACCAACTCATACTGGACTCGCACTTATTTGTATTTCAACCAACTAATGTTAGGAACGGGCTATGGACTCATCGATCCAAATCGTTGACTAGCCTCAGGCTTAGCCAAAAGCATCGATGTTCGGTTTAAAAATAACTAAGATGGACATATCAGGTTTCCAGTGATCCTGCTAAAAAATGGTAAATAAGGACACCATTACTCTGAAACAAATGGGAGGTTTTTTATGATTGGCTGGATATTATAAGAGGTTTATGTAAGGATTTGGGTCATAGTTAAACCATTAATAGAATTACTCAAGAAGAAAGGGTTTAAATGTTGTCAAGAAGCTGAGTTAGCTTTTGTTGAACTTAAGGATGCATTATCTCATCCACCTGTTCTCACATTACATGATTTTTTTTTAAAAACTTTTACCATTGAGATAGATGCATCTTTTAAGGGGAAGGGGTAGTGCTTATGCAGGAAGGTCATCCTATAGCTAATATTAGCGAAGCTTATCTACAAGACAACAAAGCTTATCAGTCGATGAGAAAGAGTCATTCTCTATTATTATGGCTATAAGCAGTGGCATCACTCTTTAGCATGCATACATTTTGTAATCAAAACATATCATCAAAGCTTAAAACATCGGTTAACAAAAAATAGTCACTCCTCTTCAACAAAAATGGTCGTCTAAATTGTTAGGGTTATAACTATGGAATTTTTTACAAAAAAAAAGGAGCAGACAATGAAGTTGCAGATTCACTTTTAACGATATAGGGTATGGCACTTTTTAAAATGGGTCTAAGTAGTGTAAATGGTGGTGTATGCGAAAGAATTAAGTATGCTTGGCAAAGAGATGCAGAGTCGAAGGCACTTATTGACAAATTGGCACAAGTTATGGTGATCCCAACGGGTCTTGGGATGGTCAGTTGCTAACAAGGAATACTTGGTAATACCTAAAGATAAGGAATTTAGAAGAGCGTGCACTTACTTTATATGTTAAATTACGACATAGAGACCGTGAGATAGAAGGATACATATATATACTTGTGTACTTTGTTTTCAAGATATGGCAAAATGTAAACACCCAATTACACTTGACTCAAAGCAATCACAAGGATAAGTGTCATTGAAGATTTTGGAATTCCAATGGATGGGTCGAAAATAACGATGTTTGAAGAAGCACAAATGGCTGTTGTTACAAAAAGATGGAAGATACAATTTGGTAAATGTAAAATCTTCGTAAGTGAGTTAGTTATGAGAATCAAAAAATTTATGGTAGAGATCGCTTTAAGATCAACTACGTAGTAATTAAAATGAGCCTTTTTTGTTCCCTTCTTTGTTTTCTTCAAACACTTAACATATCTGTATTTTTGATCACTTCATTTTTAGCTTCTGCCATTATAGTGATGAATAAAACCAAAAGGTTGTCACAAAAAAGAAAGAGTTGGAAAAGTGAGAGAGGCCTTTAAGAGCAAACAGGGAAGAAGAAATGAAACAATATATATCCATAAAAAGTTATCACACTTGTTAAATTGGGTCTAAGAATCCAAACAAAAAATTAGATAAAACTTATCACGTGAAGGTGAAGGTTGGAAGTTGGGTCAAACTTGCCTTCTCACGTTATTTATGTGCCACCGTGTTGTTAAAATGTAACGATCTATAAAATGTACTATCACAAAACTTAATAAATTTATTAGTTTACAAGGTTATCTAGTTCGACCGGTCTGACAAGTAAATCAACAAAGAGATCGGTTCGACGATCAATCCAGTTTGTAAAACATCGATTTTGTGGAACCTAATTCCTGGTATAAAAAAATGCATATTTGAAACCTGACTTGTGTTTAAAGAGATTGATAACAGGCGCCCCTTGTTATTTCTCATAATCCTAGTAAACAAAAATGTACATATATTATGTCAAAAACAAATGCATTCTGCAAATTGGAAACATTGTGTAGAAATTACTACTCTACACTCTAAAATCCATTGATCAAGCTACCTTAACTCCTCGTTGTTAATTTGATATGGACTCATTAATCAAAGCAGGAGCGTTGTTCGTCCGAAGTGAAAGTGATGTTTCTTTTACGAGAACTGAATCCATACACCATTATTTTTTATTGGGATACCACCACATATGTTTTAGAGTAATATACACTTGGTAAAACACATTTGATAGTCTATAACTAAAAAACAAAAGTATGCAAGTTATCACCCTTCTTTTCAAGTATCTATTGGAGAATGTTCAACTTTTCAAGGTTTCAAGAGCTTATCCAAGTTTTAAAGGTTCGCATACTCTTGCAACTTATTTTTTCAGTAACTTAAACCAGTTTTGACATTGCTTATGTTGATGAAAAGTAAGACCATGAAGCAAAAAAAAAGGCATAAAAAGTGCCACAATGTTTTTCATTATCGACCCCAGGAACTTTATATTGGTCATATCTCTTATATATTGCTAGAAAATCCTAATCTTGACCGCTATATGCAAATGAGAAGCTAATCAATTCCAAGTTATCTTACGTAAATTACCCGACAAGGCGACAACCTGTTAATTGTCGGGGTGTTGAACAACTGTTCAATGCAAACTCTAGGCAGATTATCATAAACTACACAATTCAAGTTGGGTCTTAATGATACCCAGCTTTAGATTAAGTCTGCAATTACGATATCGTAAGAGATTATCATCCCATGAGTTAAATCACTTCTTGCAAAACTGCAGACTGAAAAATCTCAACTCCAAAAATGTAGACAGTATCAAACATCTAAAAGACAGGTTTAGCTCGATGGAATCAACATAAACAGTACAAAACATTGAAAGGTTTTAACAAAAACAAAAATGACAATGATATTCAACGTTTCCCGCCGCCACCTCCAAGCTTAGGGCCCTTACCTTTAGGAACATTGCCACCCTTAGCTTGAGTCTTCTGTTTTGATGCCACCTCGGCTTTCTTTGCTTTCTTCTCATCCTTAGTTTTCTTGATCCTTTCCTTGATCTCACTGAAATTTAGTAAACATGGAGGAATAAATACTCAAGTTTAAATTGTAAATCTGGGGCAATGAAAATGATAACGAAAAGATCTTTAAGCATACCGAAGAGCAGCTTCCCTTGCAGCATCACGAACTTCGGGCTTCTCACTTCGTTTCTTCTGAATAACTTCTAATGTGGCACAAACAATAGCCCTTGAATATGGCTTCTTGGTAGCCCGACGCCTCTTCTTTGCGGTTTCCTGGGCAATGTCCTGCAAGATTTAAAAGGAGGTGAGCAAGGGAGCAAAATTGTTCAGATGATATCCCATACAACAGAAAAACAAAATACCCCACCGGGCTACAACGGGTTCAGAACAAAGCAAGTACTTTCTTGTTGCAACTCAAAACGGGCCGACCCAACAACGTCACACACGTTTATCAATATCTTAAACTTCTCAAATAAACAATGTACCAATTCGCGAATTGCAAAAACAAGTAATCTTAATATATTTAGTAATCCTCTTCAAAAGATTTTACGAAATTCCAATAAGTTTTGATTCTTATGACTCGTCTCCCTTTTACCCGTACACGATATATAGGAGCACAAACCAGCATGGCTAAACGTAAATAAGTCGCAATTGCTACATCTACAAATGCCCAACAAACACACAAAACACATCAAATCTTAAAAATGTAATGACATAATAATAATAATGATGATAAATAATTATAATAACCCAGTGAATTTGATCTAATGAATCTAATACCCCTTTCTACCTGATATGAAGAATTTAGAGAGAGAGTAAGAAATTTATCAATTATCCAATCTGATTGAATTTCAATAGAAATTGGGTATTTATACAAGCATTGACTAATTTTGACTCAATAACCGCCTCAAACGTCTACTACCAAACATTCAAACTATTTGACACAAACACCCCCTGGACTTATTGGTATTTCACATATCCGTCCCAAACTAAAATAAAACTATATTAAAACTAATATATTCGTAACAAATGCTCCCCCTTAAGAATTTTTGCCCTCAAAAATTGAACTGAGGGAAACGAAGCTTGAGATCATCCAGATATTCCCAAGAAGCATCTTCCAATGATAAACCCTCCCAATGTACCAGAACCTGGACTGCCATTTTAGAACCTCTTTTGACCACCTTCTTGTCAACAATGGAACGAGGCTGTAGCAGAAACCTGGACCCCTGAGGTAAAGGTGCTGTGGGAACCAAAGCTCCATGAGCTTTTTTAAGCAAAGAAACATGGAATGTATCATGAATCTGAGCAGTAGCAGGCAAATCAAGCTTATAAGCCACTGAACCAATCTTTTTCAACACCAAATATGGACCAAAATATTTGGCAGACAACTTCCTATTATGGTGAGCCTTCAAGGATTGCTGAGCAAAAGGGTGTAATTTAACATACACCCAATCTCCAGGTGCAAATTCTCTATCACCCCTATGCAAATCTGCTGCCTGTTTCATACGATTTCTAGCAACTGCCAAATGTTGCTTGAGTTTCTGAAGCATCCCTTCCCTCTGTCTGTGCAATTCCTCCACTGAGGCTACAGCAGTGTCACCAGGAATGAAGGGAATGTGTGTAGCTGGTTTAATTCCAAATAAAGCTTCATAAGGAGACATTTTTATTGCTGAATGCCATGAAGTGTTGTACCACCATTGAGCTAATGGCAACCACTTAGTCCACTCTCCAGGAGAATCAATGCACATTGCTCTCAAATAAGCTTCCAGACATCTATTAAGGACCTCTGTTTGGCCATCTGATTGTGGATGATAAGCAGAAGACATGGCTAATTGAATACCCTGCAGCCTCATAAACTCCTTCCAAAAAGCACTTACAAAGATGGGATCTCTGTCTGAAACAATGGTGCTTGGAGGACCATGGATTTTGAAAATATTATCTAAGAAAACCTTGGCCACTGTGGCTGCTGAAAATGGTTGAGATAGAAGAATAAAATGACCAAATTTAGTCAATCTATCTACTACCACAAATATAGTATCCTTTCCTTTACTCTTGGCAATCCTGAGACAAAATCCATAGATATATCAGTGAATATGGATTGAGGGACTGGCAATGGTTGCAGCAACCCTGGGTATGGCACCAGTTCATACTTTGACCTCTGGCAGACACCACATTCTTTCACAAACATTTTGACATCTTTAGCACAACCCTTCCAATAGAATAAATCAGAAATTCTTTTCAAAGTGGGAATAACTCCAGAGTGACCCCCCATAGCAGCAGCATGAAGTAAAGAAATAATATCTGCTCTTAATTCCATGACTCTGCCTACAACAATTTTTCCCTTCCTTCTTAAAAGCTGACCATCCCAAAACCTATTCTTCACAACTCCACCTTGTTGCAGGGTTTCCAAAACCTTTTTAACATCATTGTCTTGTTGCCAAGAATCTTTAATTCTCTCCAACAACAAAGGATCTAAAGTACTAACCCCCATTTGCAACAAGGAAAAGCCATGATCTCTTGACAGTTCATCAGCTGCAACATTTTCAACTCCTTTTTTGTATAATATCTCAAAATCATACTTCATCAGTTGAGATAACCATTTTTGTTGTAATGGTGTCACAATAGTCTGACCAGTAAGATATTTCAGACTGTGATGATCTGTCTGAATGATGAAATGATTATTTATCAAATAATGATGCCACTGCTTGACTGCTAGAATTATTGCCAATAATTCCTTTTCATACACAGACCAAGCTTGTTGCCTAGCAGATAAAGCTTTGCTAATAAAAGCAATGAGGTGTCTATCTTGCATAAGAACTGCCCCTAACCCCTTCCCAGATGCATCAGTCTCAATAACAAAAGGTTTTGCAAAATCTGGAAGGCTCAATACTGGTGGCTTACTCAAAGCTTCCTTGAGCTGAATGAAGGCTGTTTCAGCTTCAGGATTCCAAATAAAGCTATTCTTTTTGAGTAACTCAGTTAAAGGTTTTGCAATAATACCAAAGTGACTTATATATCTTTTGTAGTAGCCTGCTAACCCTAAAAACCCCCTCAATTGTTTCACAATTTGAGGTACAGGCCACTCCACAATACCTCTTATTTTATTTGGATCAGTAGCCACCCCTTCTCTATTGATGATATGACCCAAATATTCAACTTTTCCCCCAGCAAATGCACATTTGGATTTTTTGGCCTTCAAGTCATTTTCTCTCATTATTGACAAAACTAACTCTAAATCCTCCATATGTTGTGACCATGTCTGACTATAGACCAAGATATCATCAAAGAATACCAATGTGCATTTCCTCAATAATGGTCTAAATACTTCATTCATTAAAGATTGAAAGGTGGCTGGAGCATTGGTCAGACCAAATGGCAAAACTAAAAACTCAAAATGTCCAGCATGAGTTTTGAATGCAGTCTTATAGATGTCAGGCTCAAACATTCTGATTTGATGGTATCCAGACCTCAAATCCAGCTTAGAAAAAATGGCAGCTCCTTGCAGTTCATCTAAAAGTTCCTCAATCAATGGAATGGGATATACATCCTTAATGGTGGCTACATTCAAACTTCTATAATCAATGCACATCCTCCATGTGCCATCCTTCTTCTTCACCAATACAACTGGAGCAGCAAATGGGCTGTTGCTGTGTCTTATAATTCCAGTATCTAATAACTCCTGAGTCAAGCTTTCTATCACATCTTTCTGAGTTTTTGGATACCTATATGGCTTGAGGTTGAGGTTAACCTTTTCATCCTTGAGAGGAATTTTATGATCACAGTTCCTCTGTGGAGGTAATCCCTTTGGTACTTGGAAAATATCATCATACTTAGCCAATAATCCCTCTAAATACTCATCAACCTGAAATTCCTTAAGTAGTGGTTGACACATGCTAATATCACCATTAGGCTCTGCCAAAGTTAATAATTCAGCTTGCACCATTCCATTATTACTTAAAATGCTACTCATCTTCTCCATTGAGCATAAACTAACTCCTTGTTTACCCACACCCTTCAATTCAAACTGCTTATTTCCCAGACTAAATTTCATAGTTAAATTCTTAAAATTCCACACTATATCATTAAGAGTAGCCAGCCATTGCACTCCCAAAACTATATCATAATTTTTCAGTTCTAACAGCAACATATCTGCACTAAACCATTCTCCCTGCATCATCCATTCAAAAGCTCTACACATGTCTGCACTGGCCATATCATTTCCATTGGCTACAGACACCTTAACATGTGGAATTTGCCGCAAAGCACACTTAATCTTCACTGATAATGCCATATTCATGAAATTGTGTGTGCTACCACTGTCTACCAAAATGTGTAAATTCCTAGTGCCAATGGTTCCAACCACTTGCATTGTAGAGTAAGAAGGTATTCCTAAAATTGCATTCAGTGAAATGTGAGGCTCACCTTGTATCACCACAGCCTGTTCAGGATTACTCATAACAATATCTCTACACTCCACATTTTCCTGCACATGCACCTCCTCTTCTACACCTTCTTCAACTTCTATCAAAAAGAATTGCTTCTTACCCTTACACACCTTAATATGTCCAGCCACAAACTTCTCATTACAATAGAAACATTCACCCTTAGATCTCTTGTCTTCTAGATGCTTATTAGTCATTTTAGCAGGAACTAAGGCATTAGAGGGCACTGAACTCACAGGTGTGGCTAATATAAGAGGTTTTGAAGCATTACATAACTGAGGCATACTTCTAACTCCTCCTCTTCTATATCCATAACCACTACTAACTCCAGAGTGTTTTCCTAATGATTTATTGCTTTCATTCTGCATTTTTGCTAAAATATAAGTGTCTCTAAGTGTCTTAGGCTTAAACATTCTCACATAACACTTAATTTCAGGTTTCAATCCTTCTATAAAACAACTAACAGTACGATCTTCTGGAAGACTAACCTTAGTTAGTAATGAATCAAATTCATCACAATAAACCTCCAATTCACCAGTCTGAGTGAGAGCCTTCAAGGAAGCCATAGGATCTTCCATTTGTGGGGTGGAAAACCTAGCAGAGATAACTTTAGCATATTCACTCCACTTAATAGCTTCCATAGCTTTTCCGATGGTCCTCATTATCCTAAATGCCATGAGAGTGCTCTGCCATCCATATGTACTGCATCGTACCTCACCTTGCTGGTTTCAAGTGTTTCATCAATGGTGAAAAAGTGATCACACTTATACAGCCATGAATCAACGTCATCTCGATTGAATCTAGGAAATTCAAGCCTAGTTAGCTTGTTAACACTTGTACGCTCGCCGTCGTTACGCGCCGTCATCAACTGCCGTTGATTCTTCAAAATATCCACCTCCTTTGTCAATTCCTCAATCGTAGCTCGCATCGATAATGACGAATTGATCTGAGTAGCTAAATCCTTTTGAGCTTGTGCGAATTCTTTATGTAACCTTTCGTAATCCTGATTGCGAGTATCAGGCGCCATTGATTTTAAAGAGGAGAGAATCAATGAGTTCGTCAGAAACCTAATCGGAGAAGATGAAATTCGATGACGGTTATCGGAAGCGCTCCACTTCAGAGGCTTTGATACCAAAATGATATGAAGAACTTAGAGAGAGAGAAGAGAAATTTATCAATTATCCAATCTGATTGAATTTCAATAGAAATTGGGTATTTATACAAGCATTGACTAATTTTGACTCAATAACCGCCTCAACGGCTACTACCAAACATTCAAACTAATTGACACAAACACCCCCTGGACTTATTGGTATTTCACATATCCGTCCCAAACTAAAATAAAACTATATTAAAACTAATATATTCGTAACAAATGCTCCCCCTTAAGAATTTTTTCCCTTAAAAATTGAACTGAGGGAAACGAAGCTTGAGATCATCCAGATATTCCCAAGAAGCATCTTCCAATGATAAACCCTCCCAATGTACCAGAACCTGGACTGCCATTTTAGAACCTCTTTTGACCACCTTCTTGTCAACAATGGAACGAGGCTGTAGCAGAAACCTGGACCCCTGAGGTAAAGGTGCTGTGGGAACCAAAGCTCCATGAGCTTTTTTAAGCAAAGAAACATGGAATGTATCATGAATCTGAGCAGTAGCAGGCAAATCAAGCTTATAAGCCACTGAACCAATCTTTTTCAACACCAAATATGGACCAAAATATTTGGCAGACAACTTCCTATTATGGTGAGCCTTCAAGGATTGCTGAGCAAAAGGGTGTAATTTAACATACACCCAATCTCCAGGTGCAAATTCTCTATCACTCCTATGCAAATCTGCTGCCTGTTTCATACGATTTCTAGCAACTGCCAAATGTTGCTTGAGTTTCTGAAGCATCCCTTCCCTCTGTCTGTGCAATTCCTCCACTGAGGCTACAGCAGTGTCACCAGGAATGAAGGGAATGTGTGTAGCTGGTTTAATTCCAAATAAAGCTTCATAAGGAGACATTTTTATTGTTGAATGCCATGAAGTGTTGTACCACCATTGAGCTAATGGCAACCACTTAGTCCACTCTCCAGGAGAATCAATGCACATTGCTCTCAAATAAGCTTCCAGACATCTATTAAGGACCTCTGTTTGGCCATCTGATTGTGGATGATAAGCAGAAGACATGGCTAATTGAATACCCTGCAGCCTCATAAACTCCTTCCAAAAAGCACTTACAAAGATGGGATCTCTGTCTGAAACAATGGTGCTTGGAGGACCATGGATTTTGAAAATATTATCTAAGAAAACCTTGGCCACTGTGGCTGCTGAAAATGGTTGAGATAGAAGAATAAAATGACCAAATTTAGTCAATCTATCTACTACCACAAATATAGTATCCTTTCCCTGACTCTTGGCAATCCTGAGACAAAATCCATAGATATATCAGTGAATATGGATTGAGGGACTGGCAATGGTTGCAGCAACCCTGGGTATGGCACCAGTTCATACTTTGACCTCTGGCAGACACCACATTCTTTCACAAACTTTTTGACATCGTTAGCACAACCCTTCCAATAGAATAAATCAGAAATCCTTTTCAAAGTGGGAATAACTCCAGAGTGACCCCCCATAGCAGCAGCATGAAGTAAAGAAATAATATCTGCTCTTAATTCCATGACTCTGCCTACAACAATTTTTCCCTTCCTTCTTAAAAGCTGACCATCCCAAAACCTATTCTTCACAACTCCACCTTGTTGCAGGGTTTCCAAAACCTTTTTAACATCATTGTCTTGTTGCCAAGAATCTTTAATTCTCTCCAACAACAAAGGATCTAAAGTACTAACCCCCATTTGCAACAAGGAAAAGCCATGATCTCTTGACAGTTCATCAGCTGCAACATTTTCAACTCCTTTTTTGTATAACATACTTCATCAGTTGAGATAACCATTTTTGTTGTAATGGTGTCACAATAGTCTGACCAGTAAGATATTTCAGACTGTGATGATCTGTCTGAATGATGAAATGATTATTTATCAAATAATGATGCCACTGCTTGACTGCTAGAATTATTGCCAATAATTCCTTTTCATACACAGACCAAGCTTGTTGCCTAGCAGATAAAGCTTTGCTAATAAAAGCAATGAGGTGTCTATCTTGCATAAGAACTGCCCCTAACCCCTTCCCAGATGCATCAGTCTCAATAACAAAAGGTTTTGCAAAATCTGGAAGGCTCAATACTGGTGGCTTACTCAAAGCTTCCTTGAGCTGAATGAAGGCTGTTTCAGCTTCAGGATTCCAAATAAAGCTATTCTTTTTGAGTAACTCAGTTAAAGGTTTTGCAATAATACCAAAGTGACTTATATATCTTTTGTAGTAGCCTGCTAACCCTAAAAACCCCCTCAATTGTTTCACAATTTGAGGTACAGGCCACTCCACAATACCTCTTATTTTATTTGGATCAGTAGCCACCCCTTCTCTATTGATGATATGACCCAAATATTCAACTTTTCCCCCAGCAAATGCACATTTGGATTTTTTGGCCTTCAAGTCATTTTCTCTCATTATTGACAAAACTAACTCTAAATCCTCCATATGTTGTGACCATGTCTGACTATAGACCAAGATATCATCAAAGAATACCAATGTGCATTTCCTCAATAATGGTCTAAATACTTCATTCATTAAAGATTGAAAGGTGGCTGGAGCATTGGTCAGACCAAATGGCAAAACTAAAAACTCAAAATGTCCAGCATGAGTTTTGAATGCAGTCTTATAGATGTCAGGCTCAAACATTCTGATTTGATGGTATCCAGACCTCAAATCCAGCTTAGAAAAAATGGCAGCTCCTTGCAGTTCATCTAAAAGTTCCTCAATCAATGGAATGGGATATACATCCTTAATGGTGGCTACATTCAAACTTCTATAATCAATGCACATCCTCCATGTGCCATCCTTCTTCTTCACCAATACAACTGGAGCAGCAAATGGCTGTTGCTGTGTCTTATAATTCCAGTATCTAATAACTCTTGAGTCAAGCTTTCTATCACATCTTTCTGAGTTTTTGGATACCTATATGGCTTGAGGTTGAGGTTAACCTTTTCATCCTTGAGAGGAATTTTATGATCACAGTTCCTCTGTGGAGGTAATCCCTTTGGTACTTGGAAAATATCATCATACTTAGCCAATAATCCCTCTAAATACTCATCAACCTGACATTCCTTAAGTAGTGGTTGACACATGCTAATATCACCATTAGGCTCTGCCAAAGTTAATAATTCAGCTTGCACCATTCCATTATTACTTAAAATGCTACTCATCTTCTCCATTGAGCATAAACTAACTCCTTGTTTACCCACACCCTTCAATTCAAACTGCTTATTTCCCAGACTAAATTTCATAGTTAAATTCTTAAAATTCCACACTATATCATTAAGAGTAGCCAGCCATTGCACTCCCAAAACTATATCATAATTTTTCAGTTCTAACAGCAACATATCTGCACTAAACCATTCTCCCTGCATCATCCATTCAAAAGCTCTACACATGTCTGCACTGGCCATATCATTTCCATTGGCTACAGACACCTTAACATGTGGAATTTGCCGCAAAGCACACTTAATCTTCACTGATAATGCCATATTCATGAAATTGTGTGTGCTACCACTGTCTACCAAAATGTGTAAATTCCTAGTGCCAATGGTTCCAACCACTTGCATTGTAGAGTAAGAAGGTATTCCTAAAATTGCATTCAGTGAAATGTGAGGCTCACCTTGTATCACCACAGCCTGTTCAGGATTACTCATAACAATATCTCTACACTCCACATTTTCCTGCACATGCACCTCCTCTTCTACACCTTCTTCAACTTCTATCAAAAAGAATTGCTTCTTACCCTTACACACCTTAATATGTCCAGCCACAAACTTCTCATTACAATAGAAACATTCACCCTTAGATCTCTTGTCTTCTAGATGCTTATTAGTCATTTTAGCAGGAACTAAGGCATTAGAGGGCACTGAACTCACAGGTGTGGCTAATATAAGAGGTTTTGAAGCATTACATAACTGAGGCATACTTCTAACTCCTCCTCTTCTATATCCATAACCACTACTAACTCCAGAGTGTTTTCCTAATGATTTATTGCTTTCATTCTGCATTTTTGCTAAAATATAAGTGTCTCTAAGTGTCTTAGGCTTAAACATTCTCACATAACACTTAATTTCAGGTTTCAATCCTTCTATAAAACAACTAACAGTACGATCTTCTGGAAGACTAACCTTAGTTAGTAATGAATCAAATTCATCACAATAAACCTCCAATTCACCAGTCTGAGTGAGAGCCTTCAAGGAAGCCATAGGATCTTCCATTTGTGGGGTGGGGTTTTGGGGGGTGGCGCCGGGGGGGTGTGGTGTTGTGGGTTGGGTGGTGGCGTGGTGGTTGCTGGTTTTTGAGCCGTGGGGGGTTGGGTGGTGGGTGTTTTTGGTTGTTTTGTGTGTTTTTTCTTTTTTTTTTTTTTTTTTTTTTTTTCTTTTTTTGTTGTTTTTTTTCAAAGAAGCCATAAGATCTTCCATCTGTGTGGTGGAAAACCTAGCAGAGATAGCTTTAGCATATTCACTCCACATAATAGCTTCCATAGCTTTTCCGATGGTCCTCATTATCCTAAATGCCATGAGAGTGCTCTGCCATCCATATGTACTGCATCGTACCTCACCTTGCTGGTTTCAAGTGTTTCATCAATGGTGAAAAAGTGATCACACTTATACAGCCATGAATCAACGTCATCTCGATTGAATCTAGGAAATTCAAGCCTAGTTAGCTTGTTAACACTTGTACGCTCGCCGTCGTTACGCGCCGTCATCAACTGCCGTTGATTCTTCAAAATATCCACCTCCTTTGTCAATTCCTCAATCGTAGCTCGCATCGATAATGACGAATTGATCTGAGTAGCTAAATCCTTTTGAGCTTGTGCGAATTCTTTATGTAACCTTTCGTAATCCTGATTGCGAGTATCAGGCGCCATTGATTTTAAAGAGGAGAGAATCAATGAGTTCGTCAGAAACCTAATCGGAGAAGATGAAATTCGATGACGGTTATCGGAAGCGCTCCACTTCAGAGGCTTTGATACCAAAATGATATGAAGAACTTAGAGAGAGAGAAGAGAAATTTATCAATTATCCAATCTGATTGAATTTCAATAGAAATTGGGTATTTATACAAGCATTGACTAATTTTGACTCAATAACCGCCTCACACGGCTACTACCAAACATTCAAACTATTTGACACAAACACCCCCTGGACTTATTGGTATTTCACATATCCGTCCCAAACTAAAATAAAACTATATTAAAACTAATATATTCGTAACACTACCCCTTTCTGGATATATCTTTTGAACACTAAAACGGCAGAGCTCAGTCCTATAAATAATATACATATCTGCAGACATCATGATATATTAGTAACACTATTTTCTGGTCTTCTCAGTAAATCAAAATAGTTCACTCACCATCAATTTCTTCCTCGTCAATTACTTTAGCTTTAAACACAATACTATCCTGGTGTGACCAAACAACAATATGGTGCCTAGCAATTTTTCTAAACAATTCGCTGTTATCCTCACCATGAGGGACTGGGTCTATACTCCTTTCTGCATCTTCTAATTTTTCCCTATTCGCCAACAATTCATACCCATGTGGCACCAGACTAACACTCATAAACACAAACTCATCCTTCCAATCTCGAACATCGACACCTCCCTTTATAAAACACCCATGTCCCTCTGGCCTATTGGCAATTGTCACCCATTCCTCAGAATCACACATAGGCAAAGCGTCTGAAAAGATCTAGGGTGGGCTCCCCACCGTAAGTACGACACAACACCTCAAAAGCCATTATTTTTTAGTGGCCTTATGGATAGGGCTGTAAATGAACCGAACAGTTCATGAACCGTTCGGCGGGAAGTTTGTTCGTGTTCGTTCGTTTAGTTAAATGAACGAACATGAACACAAAAATTTGTTCGTTTAGTTAAACGAACGAACATGAACACAACTCCCGTTCGTTCACTTATGTTCGTGAACGATGTTCGTGAACAATGTTCATGAACATCCGTTCATTTATGTTCATGAACATCCATTCGTTTATGTTCGTGAACATTTCATTTTGCTATATATATTATATTAATACTAATATTAACATTAATATCTAATCATTTATATACTTTAAAAGAAAATTAGATACAAATTATAAAGATAAATACTCATTTTATATCAAACCGTAAGATATTTTCACTTTCTAAAGTACGAAAGTTTCGTAAAACTTTTAGCCGATCAATAATTTGTAACCTTGAATATGAAGTCTAATATTTCTAATTATATGTTTGTAAATATTTTTAGTTGTATGTTTGTTCATTGGTGTTTGTTTGTGTTCGTTCATTTGTGTTCGTTCGTTTGTGTTTGTTCATTAGTGTTCGTTCGTTTGTGTTCGTGAACATCCGTTCATGAACACAAATGAACGAACATGAACAAGCCATTATGTTCGTTTATCTGTTCGTGAACACAACATTATGTTCGTTTATCCGTTCATGAACCGTTCGTTAAGTTAAACGAACGAACATGAACAAGCTCTCATTCGTGTTCGTTCGGTTCGTTTACATCCCTACTTATGGATGCATCAAGTGACATATGATTGCCACAGTGTTTTTAAACATCAGGAAGAAATTGGAAAATGGGTATCTCACTTTGTATTTTGATGATATACCCTCTCGGCGGCACGCAACACTTGTCATACGAAGGAGCGCCAACACTGCCACACGAAGGCTACTCCGTAACGAAGACTCCCGCAGTAGATAAAAGAGATAAGAATTGTTCTCCTATAATTTTGGGATTTGATCATATCCCTTATGTTCAGTAAAGAAGGAAAGAATCCTCCTGGACTCTTATGACCTAAGACTTAGGGAAACCCTAAAGAGACCTAACTTCTCCTCCAAGATTATTCTCCCTATAAAAGGAGAACCCTAAAGACCTTCCAAGGCATAAATATCATAACACAATACGATTGATCAGATCAAACACACATACATATTTGATTGGCATAAAGAGGCACGAACCCTACCTTCGGGGAACCACCAGCAAATAACCCAAACACCCATCATTCCACTCTTAACCTAACTCCGGTTTGGTGCACAATCACATTTCGTAAAAGATTTTAAAATAAACTTCGATGTATCCATCAGGAGGGGACACTATGTTTTGATTCAATTCAGGTATGCAAAACATATTGTCTCGACCGGGGAAGTATGTATCTACAAAAACCATAAGTCGGTCGGGGGATATAGTTGAAAGAGTAGTCTTAATCCCTACTTTTCCCATTCAATAAGAGCACACAAGGAGCGGTGAGGGTTGAACTTATCAACCGTCTCATATTCAACCAATAATATCCATACAACTCAATTTAACCTTTCAAATCCTTGCAACCAATCCTCCCAACCATTTTTACTGGCGGCCGATAAATTTTCAACCCTCCGAAATTTATTTTTACTTTTTCTTTTTAAATTAAACTAAACAACTTTTTTTTAATTTGAACATACTATTACATTAAACTTAAAAATTCATTAGATAATTCAACTTATAAAAACAAACTTATTTCATTAATTAAATTATAAAAACAACTAACTAAATCTATAAAAATTTAATACTATAGGGTTTGTTTTGTAAAAACAATACTAACAAACAAAAAAGAGAGTAAAGGAGCTCCCTTCTTCTTCGTATCCCATATACGATAGACACAACCATTGACTCGTACTGATGAGAATTTTACTCCACAGGGAAATGTAACAAAAGGCTATATATATATGGGGGATGGTAATATAAGGCTCTTAGGTACCTAAGCTTAGGTGTGGAACACTCACATATTGTTTTTTAAATCCATAAAATTCATGGGGGCCCAAACATTTATTCATTAATCAAAAAATATTAAAAAATTTGTATGTGAGGGGTTCCACACCTAAGCTTAGGTGTCGGACAACCTTATATTCACTTTTCCCTATATATATATACTCTAAATATATATAAATGAAAAACTATACATTTTGAGATGTGGGCCCCCTCCAAAAACGGTCATGTCACCCTTCTCTCTTCATTTATCTCCAGCGGCTTCAAAGCCCGCTCCACAATCCGTCGAGCCATAAATTTATGGGCGGCGGTGTTATCTCCAGTATGGGGTGATACCGCCAACATCCACACCCCCTCCCCCCCCCCCCCCCCCCACACACACACTCCGTATCCCTTAATCAAGTTAGGGTTTAGGCTTATTGCCTACATTTTTTGATAATGATCACTGATCGACTGAAAGGTCGGTGATTTTATTTCTGATTTGGGGAATAACGAGAAGGAATGCATACTTCGTAGAAAGAGAAAAAAGAAAGAGAATTTGTGTATATATGGTACATAGGATCAGGGGGTTCTCATCCAATTACCCTTTTTTTAAAAGGCATGCGCATCAAGATTAATCCTAGCCACTAATTTCCTTTGAATTAAATTCTCAAACTTTCCCACAAGTTATTTCCTTCACTTAATTTACCCACCTACCTACTATACCTTTTACCCTTCTTTCCCTTTTTTTTTTTATCATCTTTACACTTTTTTTCTTGACCCGGTTTATTTTTACTATAGTCTAATACAACGCCCTTCGTAGTCCCTCGTACCAGACTGGGGGTCTTGATGATATACCCCTTCGTATTTACGAAGGGTCATGACTACAAAGGTCATGGATGAAAGCTTAACTTCTGAAATTAGATAAGATTTGAGAGGATTGCTACAAATCTTTTCCTAAGATAGATTAAATCATATCCAATTAATAGGTATTTATCCACGACAACTAAATCGAAAAGACTAACCCTAGAGATGCCGAAAATTTTGTATAGATAGGTCTAAACCTATCTTCGGCCCCAAGATAACCTTCTCCTATAAAAAAGAGAGGTCATCCCTATTATTTGATCATTCCGATCACCACAAACAACATACACATATACATTGGCGTCAAAATAACTTTTGGAACCGGCATACAATCATTCACCCATAACCTTCACCCCTACGGAGCTCCTTTCTACGTATTCAACCTAGACCTGATTTAATATTCAATCAAAAACAAAGAATTGAATATGTAGAAAAGAAGAATTAAATAGTATCTACAAGGTAATTTACATATTCACTATTTAACAGTTTTCGTTTACGTGGGGCTATCATAGGTTAAATTGACCGAATTTAGATTGGGAAAAAGTTTAACAAGCATGTGGAAAATTATGTTTGAATACATGTTATCCAAACTTTTGGACCTAGGTAAATTATAACCCCATATTTAGATATTATTAGTGGCCGAGCCATGTGGTGGTCATGGCAACCCCACATTTTCTATAAAACTCTATTTTGCTAGTACAATTATATGTATTTTTCAAGTTTAAAAGTAATTGGCAGATATATATTGATTTTGTAGTTTAAAGAATTCTTAATATCGAAAAAACTGTTTGGCGACCCCACACTGAAAATCATGGCTCTGCCACTGGATATTATATGACCCAAATACTCCACAATACTACCGACATATGAGCACTTAGATTGTTTGGATTTTAAAGAATTGCTTCTTATTAGACCCAAAACCTTCTCCAAGTCTTGCATATTTTGTACCCAATTGTCATTACATACCAATATGTTATCAACGAACACTAAGGCACACTCTCTTAACACTTCTATGAATGTTACATTTATAAGAGACTGAAATGTAGCAGGAGCATTTGTTAATCAAAAGGGTAGAACCAAAAACTCATAGTGGCCTAGGTGAGTCTCAAAGCAGTCTTGTGAATATCTGGTTCATGCATTTAGAAAATACCTTCGCACCTTGCAACTCATCAAGTAGCTCTTCAGTTCGTGGAATAGGGAAGACATTCTTCAAAGTTGCCTCATTAAGCTTCCTGAAATCCACATACATCCTCCACCTACCATCTTTTTTCGTTACCAACATATTTGGAGTTGCAAAAGAGCTTGTTCTATGTTTTATTACGATAGTAGGGTAATAAGACATAGAAACGACTCTTTTTGAAGCTCCAACTATGTTGGTAAAGAAGAAAATGATAGATGGATCTTGTGTGTGGATTATAGGAGGCTTAATGAAGAACTGTGAGGAAAGTCTTCCCTATTCCACTAATTGAAGATCTATTTGATGAGTTGCACGATGCTAAGGTATTTTCAAATCAGATTTAAGTTATGTCTACAACCTCGTTTGAATATATGAACCATTCAAAAGACTTCTTTTAAGACCCACCAAGGCTACTATCAAATCCTAGTTCTACCCTTCGAATTAACAAATGATACTGCTACATTCCAATGCAACTATCAAGGAAGCATTGGAGATTGTTCACCTTAGTGTCCTTTGATGACATTTTTGTATATAATGACAGTAGGCACCACATATGCAAGACTTAGATAAGGTTTTGGGTCTAACGAGGAGCACCTCCTTAAACGCTAAACAATCTCTAAGGGGATGTTTGGTAGAGTGGAATGGAAAGGGGAGAAAGGGAATGAGAATCACTTCTCTAGTTTGGTTGCACTAGAGAATGGAAAGGGAAAGAGAGATGTGGGAATGGTTTCCATTCTCTCCATTCTCTATAAATTGGAGAGAATGGTGAGAATGGAAATGGTTTTTTTTTTTTTTTTTTTGTTGATGGAGTTTATGTCTTATTTATATATATTTCTTAAAGTATAAAATTATTAAGTTATGTATATTTTTTTGTATTTCTCTTATGTTCATTCTCTGTTACTACCAAACAACTGAATATATTCTCTTTCCATATACTCATTCTCTTTCCCATTATTTTCATTCTCTATTACATTTCCATTCTCTATGATTTCATCCTACCAAACACCCCCTAAGTGCTTATTTGCTGGTTGTAGTGTGGAGTATCTGGGTCATATAATAAATATAGATGGGGTTTCCAGTGATCCTACTAAAAAATGGTAAAAGATGGCACCATGGCCCAGAACCACATTGGATCTCCATCAACCCACCTAGTTGCTCTAAAACAATTGGGAGGTTTTTTAGGATTGGCTGGATATTATAGGAGGTTTATGTAAAGATTTGGGTCTTAGCTAAGCCATTGACACAATTACTCAAGACATAAGAATTTAAACAGTGTCAAGAGGCTGAGTTAGTTATTGCCAAACTTAAGGAGACATTATCCCATCCACATGTTCTCACATTAAGTGATTTCTCAAAAACTTTTACCATTGAGATATATGAATCTTTTAGAGGGAAGGCGGCAGTGTTTATGCAAGAGGGTCATCCTACAACTATAATTAGCGAGACGTATCTACAAGACAACAAAGCTTATCAGTCTATAAGAAAGAGTTATTGGCTATTATTATGGCTATTAAGAAGTGGCATCACTATTTGGCATGCACACATTTTGTAATCAAAACATATCATCAAAGCCGCCATTGACCTCTTTTCTTCCAATAGGCTGGTCATTCTTTGACTCTCTTTCATTGCTTTGTCTTGGGCTGTTTTCAACAACTAGTAGGATAGAGATAATTAAGCAGATACCTTAGGAGGTAAAGAAAGCAGAAAATAGGGTATGGCTTACCATTGCAGCTTGATCCAAAGTGGCATTGAGAGTCAGATTAGGAGCAATTTGACTGATAGGAATGGGATTCATGGGTTGAACCGAATTATTGAACTCATTGCTCAACTCTAAATGAGTAGTCTTAGGACGTTTAGATGCCTTAGTGACGGTGTTCCCAGAAGTAGTTTTACCTTTACCAGTAGATTCTGACTTGACATCTCCAATGTGTTGGGCGATAACATCCAAATCAAAGTGTCCAGAGTCTGTAGAAGTTGAAAATATATTAGTATACTATTTAAAGATGGAATTTTAGATAGTAATCTTATAGAAGTATACCGGCCATGACGACAAGTTGGTTGGAATTAGAAGTATTAGGAGATTCTGGTAAAGCCTGAAAAGTCCTGATTTCTGCTGGGATTGATAAGATATTTTTGATCCTGCTGAGTCCTGAATCTTCGCTAGTGGGAAATCCTTCGAGATTGGCTGTAACAAAATTAATTAGGAACAAATAATAATAAAACCGAACAGATAGGATAAAGAGAAAAATGAGTCCCTACCCTTTTCTGTCCAAGCAGTAGGAAGATAGGATCCCTTAGGAAGAGACTTTTTTGAGACATAGAAAAATCTACTTTTCCACAATGGGTCATTTTGAGTAACACCCAAAGCCAACTTCTCATTCTTCTTAGGAGCTTTGAGCATATAGTAACCAGGACCAAAGGTTTGCAAATTGTATGCTAGGGGAAGATCTGATAACTTAAATTCAATCTTTTTCTCCTTAACTAGGTTGTCTAAAACATATAGGGTTCTCCATAGCATATGCATAGCTTGAGGATATGCTAATTTTGAAAATTTAAAGAACTGTTCATACATTTTAGGAAAGGGGAATGATAGTTTTAGGCTTTCGAAGGGAAATCCTGGAAAACAGATCCATAAATCCGATTGCATGTCAAAATTAAGAGTAGGATCGAAAGCCCTAAACTCAGTACCTTTAGGAAAATAATCTTTGATCTTATCAATATCACTATCAACAAATGAACACTTACTAGGTTTTTTAGCGATATAAGTAGGAGTAAAGCCTTCGCTCACTTTGATTGAAGAACGGGAAGAAGATATTCGAGGCATAATTAAATAAACAAAAGTAAAACAAAGAAAAATCTGAAAGATTAAAGAAAAAGAGAAACTAACCTTTAGGGTTTGGAGAGATGTTGGCTCGAGATAAAAACTAAAAAAAAGAAAAACTGTCGATATATGTGGATAGTGGGAAGTAAATGAGGGTAGTTGTAAAAGTCCCATCAATGCAAAATTCGCCCCTTGACTTTCCGTTGACTGCTAAAAATTGACTGTAAATAACAAAACTTATATTTATTTACAATGAAATATAAGTTTTGGGGACAATTGTTTGGGGTAGAATTTCCGCTGCTAGGATCCTGATAAGAATTTACACTTTAGTCCTTCTATGATAAATACTTAACAATACGTTGTCTTAAAGGATCCTTAGTTCCTGTTAATTTATTAGTTCTGATTGTGCTATGTTATTATCTCGATATAACAGGATCTTGATATCTTCAGGATCCGTGATTTCACTAACAAATATATGTCTAGTACAGTAGATATTATGTGCAGGATTGAAGTACAAACGTGTTACAAGAAGAAAACGTGTTTCAACGGATAGTTTACCACTTCAACCACAAGAATCGGGATTGATAACAGTTTTACCATGTGAAGAATAATGCTCAACGGTCATCTATGCCATTTCTTCAGCGTAAAGAGCAAGTCCAGGAAGATCCCAGATATTTCGGAGATACAGTTTAACGTCTAGCTCTATAAATGGGAAAGGATGTCGTTCAGAAGAGGGGAGATCACTCACACATACGTTCCACACACAAGCAATCATCACACAAGCATTCATCCGCTCCACAAACACACAACAACAATTTAGTTTACTAGCTATTATTAGTTTTCATATTCGTTCATTTCATTGTAATCATTCCAAAACAACAATAATAATAAAAGAACAGCAGGTAGGATCGATTGAATCCTCCTGGGGTTTTTTACCTAAGATCTCTTAATTGGATCAAGGGTTTTTCCTCGTCAACAAAATTCTGGTGTCGTTGTGTTTTTCGTTTTTTCTTTAAGATTCTAGCTTTAATTTTCAGTGCTTTACTTTTATCTTCAACGGTTTTCTTAATTACTCAAAGTATTTCTGTCTCAAAGGCTTTCATAAAACTCTTTTTGATAAAAAAACTCTTAGTTTTAGTCATTATATTTAAGAAAACTTTACTTTTAATTGAAGATCCTAAAACACCAAACCCCACTTACAAATCTTCGGTACTTGAGTTGTCTAAAATCCTTCCTAAAATTATCTAGGTAATTGACCGAAACATTAGTGAGAGAGAGAAAAGGGTTACTTGCATTTAGTATAGTGAGAGAAGGGGATAAGATGAGAAATGATTGGATACGGGTGGAAGGTGTTGGTTGGGTGGTTTGGGATAGGTTTGGGTCAAGAGTGGTGGTTCATGGGTCATGGGTCGACCCATGGATCACCCGATTACGTTTCTAGTTGAATTAAACGTCACATCACGTCATAAACCGATAAATATGACCACATAGCCTCGTCTTGCATGAATACACGTTTCTAATTCATAAATAAATAAACGAATTATTTAAATCAATTAGAATAATAAATCATTTAACACGTTCGGGTCAACGGGTTGAGAATCAATTAAGCCACAAAATCATTGAATTAAATCAAAATTAATCACGTTTAATTCACGTTAATTACACATAAAAATCACGAATGTTACATCATTCCCCCGTTAAAGGAATTTCGTCCCGAAATTTAATCTAACTAGACTCGTCAAACAAATGAGGATACTTGGCCTTCATAGAATGCTCACGTTCCCAAGTAAATTCGGGTCCACGTCTAGCTCGCCATCTCACTTTAACGAGTGTATACCGAGTGTTCTTAAGCTTCCTAGTTTCCCGGTTCAAGATTTCCACCGGTTCTTCCACGAACTTCAACGTTTTATCGACCCGGATTTCTTCAAGAGGTACGTGAAGTGTTGGATCGGCCAAACACTTCCTAAGATTACAAACATGGAAAACATTATGAACTCCACTCAAGTTTTGAGGAAGTTCCAATCGATAAGCTACCGGGCCAATTCGTTCAAGGATTTTAAATGGGCCAATATATCTCGGCCCCAACTTGCCACGTTTCACAAACCGAACCACGTCTTTCCACGGGAACACTTTAAGCAATACATAATCACCAACTTCAAATTCGAGAGGGCGTCGTCTCACGTTTGCATACTTCAATTGTCTTTCACGGGCCACTCTCAATTTCTCCTTAATTTGTGAGATCACCTTGGTTGTTTCAATGACAATTTCGGGCCCAATGAGTTGGCTTTCACCAACTTCCGCCCAAGCTACCGGTGACCTACAATCTCTCCCATACAATGCTTTAAACGGAGCCATTTGGATACTAGCATGGAAGCTATTATTATAGGAGAATTCGACTAACGGTAAATGTGCATCCCAATTGCCACCAAAATCGATGGCACAAGCTCGTAACATATCTTCAAGCGTTTGAATCGTTCTTTCACTTTGACCATCGGTTTGAGGGTGGAACACCGTACTCATGTTGAGTTGAGTACCCATTGCTTTCTGGAACGCCTTCCAAAATTTTGAAGTAAATCGGGCATCCCGATCGGTTAAGATGGAAATCGGCACTCCATGTTTGGATATCACCTCTTTGATGTACAAGCGTGCCATGGTGTCAAATTTATCATCTTCCCGGATGGCTAAGAAGTGAGCCGACTTAGTCAACCGGTCAACTATCACCCAAATGGTGTCCCGACCACGACTCGTTCTAGGTAACTTCGTGATGAAGTCCATGGAAATATCTTCCCATTTCCACTTCGGTGTCGCCGGTTGAACTAGCAAACCGGGCGGTTTCTTGTGGTCGGCTTTCACTTGTAAACAAGTGATGCATTCACTAACATATCTAGCAATGTCTCTCTTCATTCCCGGCCACCAATACAAGTCTCTCAAGCCAAAATACATCTTGTCGGAACCCGAATGAACCGAGTAGGCCGACTTATGAGCTTTGTTCATCAATTTCAATCGCCACCCGCCAAGGACGGGGATCCACAACCGTTCAACAAAGTATAACCCGTCATCATTCTTTCTATCAAATTGTTCTTCTAAGCCGTGTAAAGCTTCATTAATGAAGTTTTCCGGCCTAGTTGCTAATCTTTGTGCTTCAATGATGGAGTCACGAACACTCCTTTGCACGGTAAGGCTCATGGCTCTAACTCGTCTTGGCTTTATACGTTCCTTTCGGCTCAAAGCATCGGCTACAACATTTGCTTTACCCGGGTGGTACTGGATAACACAATCATAGTCACTAAAAAGCTCAAGCCATCTTCTTTGCCTCATGTTTAATTCACTTTGATCAAAAATGTGTTGAAGGCTTTTGTGATCGTTATAGATCACGCTTTTAGTACCATACAAGTAATGCCTCCAACATTTCAAAGCAAACACCACCGCTCCTAATTCCAAATCATGAGTCGGGTAATTCTTCTCATGCACCTTCAATTGCCTAGATGCATAAGCAATCACCTTACCCCGTTGCATTAAGACGCAACCCAATCCTTGCCCGGACGCATCACAATACACAACAAAATCGTCGGCTCCATCGGGCAAGCTTAAAATGGGTGCATCACACAACTTGTCTTTCAACAATTGGAATGATTGTTCTTGTTTTTTGCCCCAATCAAACCTTCTTTCCCGTTGAGTCAACAAGGTCAAAGGTTGGGCAATCTTGGAAAAAATTTCGATGAATCGGCGATAATAGCCCGCCAAACCAAGAAATTGACGAATCTCGGTTGGCGTTTCGGGTCGTCTCCAATTTTTCACCGCTTCAATCTTACTTGGGTCCACATGAATTCCTTCCTTGCTCACCACGTGACCAAGAAAGTGGACCTCCTCAAGCCAAAATTCACACTTGGACAATTTGGCATACAATTTCTCTTTCCGGAGCAACTCTAAGACTTTCTTCAAATGCTCGACGTGATCTTCTTTAGATTTGGAATAGATAAGGATATCATCAATGAAAACAATGACAAATTGATCCAAGTAGGGAGAACACACCCGGTTCATCAAGTCCATGAACACCGCCGGTGCATTTGTCAACCCGAAGGGCATAACCGTGAATTCAAAGTGCCCATAACGTGTACGAAAGGCCGTCTTGGGAATATCATCTTCATGGACACGTAATTGGTGGTAACCCGACCGCAAATCAATCTTAGAAAAGAAACGAGCACCTTGGAGTTGGTCAAATAAA
The DNA here is from genome assembly GCA_034093135.1 of Erigeron breviscapus. Lineage (NCBI taxonomy): Eukaryota > Viridiplantae > Streptophyta > Magnoliopsida > Asterales > Asteraceae > Erigeron > Erigeron breviscapus. The sequence continues at coordinate 165,738,996 of CM067167.1, read as the reverse complement.
TCATCAATCCTTGCAAGAGGATAACGATTCTTCACCGTGAGTTTGTTTAGTTCTCGATAATCGATGCACATTCGGAAGAAACCGTCTTTCTTTTTGACAAATAAGACCGGTGCACCCCATGGTGAATGGTTAGGGCGGATAAAACCCTTTTCTTGAAGTTCTTTGAGTTGGGCGGCCAACTCTTGCATTTCGGTTATGGCTAAGCGGTAGGGTGCTTTGGCCACGGGAGAAGCATTTGGAATGAGATCAATACGAAAGTCGAGTTCACGAGATGGAGGCAAACCCGGTAGGTCATCCGGGAATACATCCATGAATCTATTAACCACGGGTACGGCTTTTAACTCAACTTTTGTGACGTTAACATTATAGATCTTTCCTTCCCACGGTTCGGTTGTCTCGCCTTGAATTACTAACTCACCACCATCATCTAACGAAATTCTCACCACCCAACTACCACAAACTATAACCGCGTTCATTGCCGACATCCAATCCATTCCCACAATCACATCAAAGCTACCGATATCAAAAGGAATCAAGTCTATCAAGAACGGGTGGTCACATAACTCTAAGGTACAATCACGAACAACTTGATCAATTTTAGTTAACCCACCGTTTACCATTTCAAGTTCAAAATAATACGACAAAGGACTAAGGCTAGCATCAATCAACGGGATGAAGTCATTGGAAACAAGACTAAAATCGACACCCGAGTCAAATAACACGGTGGCATATTGATTGTTGAGAAGAAAAGTACCTGCCACGACGTTTGGGTCAACACGAGCCTCGGCAAAAGCTCTTCCACGGGGAGCAAGTTGTTGTTGTTGTGGAGCTTGATGTTGTGGGCCTTGATTTCCCCGGTTTTGATTAGGACCGGCAATTTGAAGTTGATTAGGGTGCACGGTCACTTGGACTTGTTGGCCAATGAGATTTGGGCACCGGTTACGATAGTGGTCTTGGCTACCACACTCATAACAAGTACCCGGGGCCATCGGGGACACCTCACATTAAGAGGCAACATTTCAAAGCAAACACCACCGCTCCTAATTCCAAATCATGAGTCGGGTAATTCTTCTCATGCACCTTCAATTGCCTAGATGCATAAGCAATCACCTTACCCCGTTGCATTAAGACGCAACCCAATCCTTGCCCGGACGCATCACAATACACAACAAAATCGTCGGCTCCATCGGGCAAGCTTAAAATGGGTGCATCACACAACTTGTCTTTCAACAATTGGAATGATTGTTCTTGTTTTTTGCCCCAATCAAACCTTCTTTCCCGTTGAGTCAACAAGGTCAAAGGTTGGGCAATCTTGGAAAAAATTTCGATGAATCGGCGATAATACCCGCCAAACCAAGAAATTCACACTTGGACAATTTGGCATACAATTTCTCTTTCCGGAGCAACTCTAAGACTTTCTTCAAATGCTCGACGTGATCTTCTTTAGATTTGGAATAGATAAGGATATCATCAATGAAAACAATGACAAATTGATCCAAGTAGGGAGAACACACCCGGTTCATCAAGTCCATGAACACCGCCGGTGCATTTGTCAACCCGAAGGGCATAACCGTGAATTCAAAGTGCCCATAACGTGTACGAAAGGCCGTCTTGGGAATATCATCTTCATGGACACGTAATTGGTGGTAACCCGACCGCAAATCAATCTTAGAAAAGAAACGAGCACCTTGGAGTTGGTCAAATAAATCATCAATCCTTGCAAGAGGATAACGATTCTTCACCGTGAGTTTGTTTAGTTCTCGATAATCGATGCACATTCGGAAGAAACCGTCTTTCTTTTTGACAAATAAGACCGGTGCACCCCATGGTGAATGGTTAGGGCGGATAAAACCCTTTTCTTGAAGTTCTTTGAGTTGGGCGGCCAACTCTTGCATTTCGGTTATGGCTAAGCGGTAGGGTGCTTTGGCCACGGGAGAAGCATTTGGAATGAGATCAATACGAAAGTCGAGTTCACGAGATGGAGGCAAACCCGGTAGGTCATCCGGGAATACATCCATGAATCTATTAACCACGGGTACGGCTTTTAACTCAACTTTTGTGACGTTAACATTATAGATCTTTCCTTCCCACGGTTCGGTTGTCTCGCCTTGAATTACTAACTCACCACCATCATCTAACGAAATTCTCACCACCCAACTACCACAAACTATAACCGCGTTCATTGCCGACATCCAATCCATTCCCACAATCACATCAAAGCTACCGATATCAAAAGGAATCAAGTCTATCAAGAACGGGTGGTCACATAACTCTAAGGTACAATCACGAACAACTTGATCAATTTTAGTTAACCCACCGTTTACCATTTCAAGTTCAAAATAATACGACAAAGGACTAAGGCTAGCATCAATCAACGGGATGAAGTCATTGGAAACAAGACTAAAATCGACACCCGAGTCAAATAACACGGTGGCATATTGATTGTTGAGAAGAAAAGTTCATGCCACGACGTTTGGGTCAACACGAGCCTCGGCCGCATTCACGGCAAAAGCTCTTCCACGGGGAGCAAGTTGTTGTTGTTGTGGAGCTTGATGTTGTGGGCCTTGATTTCCCCGGTTTTGATTAGGACCGGCAATTTGAAGTTGATTAGGGTGCACGGTCACTTGGACTTGTTGGCCAATGAGATTTGGGCACCGGTTACGATAGTGGTCTTGGCTACCACACTCATAACAAGTACCCGGGGCCATCAGGGGACACCTCACATTAAGAGGGGCAACATTCAAAGGAGCATTTCGGCGGTTGGTTGGACAAAACTTTGAAGTATGACCCGGTTGGTTGCATTGGAAGCATACATCACATCTTAGGGTAGGCCGGTGGTGACGATTACACCTAGGGCATAAAGGATTAGCCCCGGCATAACCACCCATTGGAGGACCCACCGCCGGTACAACCGCCGCAAAAACCTTCCCACCACGGCTAGGGCGTTTATGATCACGCCTCTCATCTTTCTTGGTGCCACTCGACTCGGACACCTCTTTCCTCTTGCCATCACCTTTACTCAACTTACCACCCCTAATAAGCTCCAATGTCACACTAGCGGTGCGGGTGGTTGCCTCTTTGTATGTCAATGGCATGGTGGGCTGAGAAACAAGCATTCTCACTTCATGAGGCAATCCCGCAACATACTTCTCAACCTTCACTTCTTGGGGCCTCACATAATGGGGAATGAGCCTACAGAGTTGGCCAAACCGGCGAGTGTAACCCTCATAGTCTCCTCCCTTCATAGCAAGTTTAGAAAATTCCCCTTGCAAGTTTCTCATTTCGTGAGCCGGGCAATACTTAGCAATTATCATGTCTTTGAACTCTCCCCAAAGTAGGTTGTTAGCCCCATCGATCCCCAATTCATCAACCTCCTCATTCCACCATTCAAGGGCATCACCCTTCAACATACCGGTGGCATAAGTAATTCGTTGGTGATAAGCGCAACCACTCCGAGCAATGATTGATTCAATTGTCTCCAACCATTCTAAACAACCCGTGGCACCACCTTCTCCATTAAATTCCGGAGCCCCACAAAGTTTGAAGTCTTTAAACAAACACCCTTGTTGGTGAGCATCATAACCTATTTGTTGAACAAAACCTTCTCCATCATTTTCTTCACCATTCACATTCACATCTTCATTTTCACTTTCCTCATTCTCCGCTTCAACTTCCGGATCTTCTTGAGGACCTCTAGCTTCCATGGCCGCCGAAAATCGGGCCACAAGATCCGGAATTACTTCATTTAAAGCATGAGTAATGACCTCGGTTGATACCGGGGGATTGGCACCACCCCGGCCACCTCGGCCACCACGACCACCACGGCCTCCACGGTTTCCTCTACCACCCCGTCCACCTCTACCTCCACGTCCACCTACAACCTCTTCTTCTTCTTGAGCACGAGGGCGGCGAACAACTCTTTTCGGTCTAACCATTCTTTCCTGAACACACGTGTTAGATTAGCAAGTTAATTCTCACATTTCACACACGAATAATCGAAATCGGTCGACAAATAAAAAACAATATACCTAATCCCTTCTAAACCGTTACAAGAATATATAATTCTACGGGGATATTATCATGGCAATAATCTAAGGCATCATCGTTTCATGCAATTCATAATCAACATCACAAGCCAATTAACACAAATATAAAAGGGGTCAAGTCATAACAAGGCGGGTAAAGTATAGTCTGAATCTTAACTTCAACATTCAACACATTAAAAGTGTTTGTATACAGGGTGTACCAGCGGCTAACCCTCCACACCGTTAATATATTGAATGGATGTCAAGACTCGGTTTGTTATGCCCTTTAAGTATTAGCCGGGTATGTATACAGAGTGTACCAGCGGCTAACCCTCCACCCAACTAACACTCATTAAGCATACCGGGTTACCTACTATACTTCATCCACAATGCGCAATCCACGAGGTCATTAACTTTATATGACATAGGTAACCATAAATTTGTTGATCAGGCGCCTCTAGGGTTACCGAGTGTCATACTCTGTTAATGCCATCATTTCACTTTGCTAAGGTTAAACAATAAACTATAAGAATATACGTCAACGTTCATTCGGCAAGTCACGGTGTATCCCAACACTAACACATACGTCAATCAAGTCATCACATAACAATCAAGTCACCTACGAACTCCGTTTAAACAAGTTTTATGCGTCATACAATTCACGTTGCACACAAAATTTCCTATCATGCATGCTAATTATGAAATGTGGGTGCAATGGCTATAGGCTAGGTCGATCCGCCTAATTCTCTACAACCACGGCTCTGATTCTGTAACACCCCGACAATGCGGAATCATGAGGGTTACATACTAAGCACAGCACGACATGAAAATTAAGTAGAGAAAATTCTAAATGCATTAAAAGGATTGTAAATCCATACAATTCAATCAATTAAAATCCCGAGATCATACAAAAATGCATAAGGAGCACGACCATCAAACATTTACAAAAGAGAGTACAAAAGATGGCATATGATCCTAAGCATAACCCATAAGCGAGGATTATGAATCACGGATCCACTATAAAGTCCAAGTCCAATCCTAGCATGCAAACAATCAATCATCATCCAATACGTCTTTGGTTAACATGTTCACCTGAAAAGTGTACTAAAACGGGTCAACAAATTTGGTGAGTTCGTAGGTTTAAGTAATGAAAATCAAGCATCGGGATATCAACCGTTAACAATATACGAGGATTAGAATACCTAATCACGTTCCAAGGAAACCCTAAAAGGGTTCACGTTAGCACAATATCAATACGATCAACGTTTAGCAACAATGATTCATATAACGATTAATAACGTTCAATAACGTGGGCTCAACAACCCATAACGTGAGTATAAAGATACTCATAACGTGGATTCAACAATCCATAACGTGGATTCAACAATCCATAACGTGAGTTTAACAACCCATAACGTGAGTATATATACATAATAAACGTTTCAATACACTACCACATAACGTTATTTGTGTGTCCCTTAAGTTCGATGGTTAACCAGGAAAGTGTAAAATACAACAAGTCTAATAATCACTAGAATGGACTAGTATTACTTGTAAATAAATGCAAGAATATATAAACAAAGTAATACAAGACTTAAAGCAATAAACAAGTAAAGTGGAACATTATGTATTTTTCAATTGTGTATTTTATTTATGATGTTAAATAAAATACAAGGTTGTGCGGAATCAAGATAATACAAATAAGTATGTATCCTAACAACCTATGAATTACAAATGATCTATATTTGTCAAATAACTCTTTTGGATCGAGATACTTAAAGTTGTGAAGCATCCCTGTTTAAGATCGAGAGTATTTAGACAAATTCACTTTCATGCAAAGTGTATGCTTAAAAGTATTTTTCTCAAGGAAATGACTTTGTATTTATAGGCAACAAAATTCACCAGTGAATTTTGTGCCGTACAAATATAGTTGCATACATTTAATGATCCGACAAGAACATTAAATGTATTGGATAAGGAATAAGGATAAAGTCACATCAAATGACTTTGTATCCTTTTATCCAACCACCTTTACACACGTATACTTTTGTAAAGACCAAGTGGATTGTTCTTTGGAAAGTGTGTAAGGGCTAAAGTCAATCCTCGATATCAGTGTTCAGACTTGTAGGGTCTAGAACACTGACAATCCTCCAGTATACAGATCTGGTAAGACTTCCAGTGGACTCCGCCATTTGTAAGTCTTCTTTATTCTGACTTCAGTCTTTGACTTCAGTGAGAATGTCTTCAGTAGAGTTGATCTGGACTGGGGGTGAAGTCCAGTGAGCTAATCTGGAGAATGCTCCAGATTTCCTATACAAGTATTTGCTCACTGGTCTTCCATTATTTCTGGATAAATCTTCAGAGGGACTCCAGATTCCAAGTCTGGAGTAGGTCCAGTAGAACACGTTTCTGGACAGATTTTCAGTAAGGCTCCAGTAGTCGAGTCTGGAGCGAGTCCAGTAAATCTGGACTAAATCTGGACCTAACAAATTCCCCCTATTTGTTTAGAAATAATGCAAGTGTTTTCAAGCTTGAATCTATACATTTTGTATGCTTGAAAAACACAAGTTTTGACTTAGTCTAAAAATCTAAGTTACTGGAAAACACTTTATAGATCATGAGTGTTTTCAGTTTCATCTTTTAAGTTCTAACTTAGACTAAATCTGATCATTTACTTATATGAATCAAAAATTGCAACTATTATTACATACATCAACTGATAAATAGTTTACAATTTTCATAAACAATAATTTACAACAAGTAAATGATAAGAGTCAGGCCCTTCTTTTTGATGTCTGTCCTGGAGCATCTTCAGTAGCCTTTCTCTTTGGTGATGGAGAAGATGGTATTGATTCTAGTGATCTTATGCCCATTGCAACTTCCATCTGTTGCTTTCTTCTCCATACCTTTTCAATTCTTTTCAAAAATGCTTTAACATCAGTCGACACATTTGTCTTCCCCCTGAACGTTAAAGCGATTTCTTTCAGTTCACTCCATCCAAAAGCTTAGACTGAAGTACTTTTCCTCTCATCAGTAAAGTTACCCTCCCTGGTCAACTTTACTTCAAACTTAGACATGCCTTCATGATCTTCAGCCAATTTGATTTCAGCACCAGTGATCCTTCTGGCATCAGCCCTGAAATTCAACATCTCATTGTATTTTTCTTTCAGCTTGGCTTGCTGGATCAATGATTCAGTTTCCTTGGACACTCTCCTTTGCTCTACAGCAGATTGGAGTTCTTGACGATTGATTTTTTGAGAAGTGTCCAGGGGAATGAAATTGCTTACATCAGCATCTTTGATTGCTTTGATTTGTCTGGCAGTCAATTTTGGTAAGCCAGTAAGTCGCTTCCTGTACTCTATCTCCAGAGCACCAGCGTTCTTTCTGATCTTTTTCTGGAGGCTTACCAGTTCATCCTTTCTTTGTCTGATGAGTTCCGGTACACTCACGCCATAAATTATAGAATCATAGACTTGTTCCTCTTCGGCGTAGAAAGAGCGTACATGAACATCATCCAATAAACTCAAACATTGATGAACTCTGGGGTCATCCTTCATCTTTTTATACACTTCAATATTAATGCCTAACCTGCCAGCATTGTAAGAATCCAGAGTACCCATAGTTGCCATCTCCCTTTGATGGGCCAGCAGTTCATCTTTTTGATTTCTTTTGAAAATCTCTATCATAATGCATTCTTGTTCAAGCTTCTTGGATGTTTCATCATCAGCATCTTCAACAGTTTGCTCTTCCTCTCCAGATTCCATTTGTTGTTTTCCCTTAACTGACTTCAGAGTTGATGGAATATCTGGGAAGGACTCAAACTGGGGCTCACTGGCTTCAGTACCAGTAGCTCCTTCAGTTAGCCCGGCTTCAGTGCCATATGCTCTTTGTGACAATTGCTTCAGTGTTTGGTCACCAGACGACTTTTCCCCCTTGGAACGATCTCCAGTTCTGGACTTGAGATCATTCCATAACTGTTCAAGCATAAGTCTGTCCAGTGGACCAAAAGTTATACCTTCTACTGGAGTTGTTTCAGACACAACTTTCTTAAGTGCCTGCACTTCCTTCTGAACATTTGCAACTGCTTTAGGCAAGTGTTTTGGCAACTTCTCATCCAGTAACTTGTCTACTTGGGGTAACACCCCATCATGAATGCTACGAAGAACAGTCCCAGAAACTTCTTCACATAATTCTTTCAACATATTGTTTCTGAACTTCCTTGTACATTCATCACTTATAATACTAACAACTGCACCCTGGTCTAGTGTGGGTCTACTCTCCAGAGAACTGACCCTGAAAACCAAATTCTGAACATCTGCTTTCAGACCTGCCAGTTCACCAGTGACTGCAGTCTGAACAGAATTAACCAACCTTGTCTCTAGACCCTGGACTGCCACTTTGAAACTTTCAGTGTTTTTGTTTGTGGCCAGTACCAGTTCATCAAGCTTCTCATAAACCAGCTTCTCATTCCCAGCAAAGACATTCATCTTAGAAGCAAGGTTATTTGATAATAAAGATTTGAAGTCTAAAATAACCTGAGATGAAGTCTGGAGTGATCTCTCCAGGTCCGCCACCTTACTTAAAAGGCCTTGGACCTCGGCAGAAGATGAAGTGGAGAGACCACTGGGAGGTTCAAGAGTTGAAGGTAATCTGGTCATTAGAGGAACTTGTGCCCAGTCCTCTTCAGTTGCAGTTTCAGATGTTGCAACTGGTGACTCCGGCGCACGAGGTGGAGGTTGAGATTGTGAAGGTTGAGTGGTTGCTGGAGTGAAGTATTGAGTGTGTTCTGGAATTGAAGGTGGTGGTGGTGGTGGCATGTTTGATTGTGGTGGTGGCATTTCTGGTGGAGGTGGTGGCATTTCTGGTAGACTTTCTTCTTCTTGGACATCTTCACCCAGAAAATTCAAGTTTGCATCAAAACCTTCAGACATTGGGGAATCTACGTCATCCCATTCTGGAGCCATCCCAACTGTCTGTTCACCAGACTGTTCACCAGTCTCTACATTCACTTGTTCACCAGCCTCTACATTCAAGTCAATTGGAGCCTCTTGCTCACCAGAAATACGTTCATCAGTCTGAACATCTTCTTCAACTTCCTCAACAACCTGCTCTACAATCTGGGCAACATTTTCAATTTGTTCATCAGTTACCTGCCCAACAACCTCTTAAAGCAAATGAAATTGAAAGTGGGTATATATAGGAGAAAGAATGTGGAACTCAAACGGTTTATTTGAAATTATCAAATATAATTTTGATCGAGGTTCTGAGATCCGCATTAATTACATCACATCACACATAAATGTGTGACAGTTTACAGCCCACAAACACTAACAAGTTGCTCTTTTTGATTTCCTAAGGTAAAAATACCATCATTACGTTGAAAAATTTACATGCCACGTAGGATTAAAATATCTCCAAAAAGATTTGCTTACGTGGCACACACAATGACCAAGTATTTAGAAAATATTATGACAAATTTCAGTGCATCTGGAGGTTGACTGGACACTCCAGTATCACTTGTGGATTAGTCCAGTGAACATGTACTGATGGTACACTGGAGGGACACTCCAGTAAAGTACCAGTGAAAACCATTTTATTTTTTTTTTTGAAAGACTGGTAACCTCAAACTTGCACGTCAACTAATTCAGACAAATGAGAGGGACACATTTACAAGGAGACAAGTCACCTCAAACACGCACTTCAATCTGTTCAGTTACCAGTGAGAGGGACACATTTACAAAGCACCAGTAATATTTTCTGAAGAGTTTGTCCAGTGAGAAAATAAATTAATAAATTCCCCTTGAACTTAAAACATTTTTTTTTTTAAAAAAATATCTTTCAAGTCTTTCCCTGGAATGTTCCAGAAATCTAATAATGCAAAGATAGTACACAAAGGCGTTCAATATCTGAGCAGTTACCAGATTTAAGGGTTTAACATTCCCAACTCACCAACAAGATATTCAAAAGTTTTGACATCCAGAGGTTTGGTAAAAATGTCAGCGAGTTGTTTGTCAGTGGGAATAAAATGGAGTTCAATGTTGTTTTTCATAATATGATCACGAATGAAGTGATACCTGAGATCAATGTACTTCGTTCTGGAGTGCATGACTGGATTGTTTGAGATAGCAATGGCACTGGTATTATCACAAAAGATTGGGGTCTTTGAATATTTAATACCATAACCAAGCAACTGGTTCTTCATCCAGAGTATCTGAGCACAACAACTGGTTGCAGACACGTATTCAGCTTCAGCAGTGGACAATGAAACTGAAGTTTGCTTCTTACTGGTCCAGCTGACCAGTTTGCCACCTAGGAAATGACATCCACCAGTTGTGGATTTCCTATCTATCTTACAACCTGCATGATCTGAATCTGAATAACCCATTAGATCCATGCCTGAGCCTTTGGGATACAAAAGACCTAGACTGGGGACACCTTTAAGGTACTTCAGTATGCGCTTTACAGCAAGCATATGAGATTCCTTTGGATTAGACTGATATCTGGCACATAAACATGTTGAAAATATAATATCTGGTCTACTGGCAGTTAAATACATCAGTGAACCAACCATGCCTCTATAGACAGTGGTGTTCACTGATTTTCCATCTGGATCGGAGTCCAGTGTTAGTGGTGCAGAAATTGGAGTTGGTTTAGATGGTGAAGAGTGCATATCAAATTTCTTTAAAAGATCTCTAACATATTTTTTCTGATTAATAAAAATGCCATCTTTATTTTGTTTAATCTGGAGTCCAAGAAAATATGTTAATTCACCCATTAAACTCATCTCATATTCAGTTGACATAATTTTCGAAAATTTCTTGCACATGTTTTCATCAGTAGACCCAAAAATAATATCATCAACATAAATTTGTACCATTAACAGATTACCTTTTTCACATCCTGGACATCGCCTTTCCTTTTTGAAGGAAACTGAAGGTATCCCATCTGCAAGTTGTTTTCTGGACAACTTATTAATATTCTTGAAATTTAAATGGGATAACCTTTTGTGCCATAACCAGTTTGTGTCTTCATCAGCTTGAGTATAGAAACACTGCTCTGAAGGAGAGCTTTCCATATCCATCACGTACACATTCCCTTTTCTGGGAGCAATCAACACTACCTTCCAGTCCTTGTTGAATACGATACCCTGAGCAATATTGAATAGAACTTGATAGCCATCATCACACAGTTGACTTACACTGATCAGGTTGTATTTCAAACCATTCACAAATGCAACACGTCTGAACTTGACTTGTCCATTGTTCAGAACACCGTATCCCTCAGTCTTTCCACAACCATCATTTCCAAAAGTAATGGAGGGTCCATCAGAAATGGTGAACTCCTCCAGCATGGTCTTACATCCAGTCATCGTCCTGCCAGCAGCACTGTCAAGATACCAGATATATTTCTTTCGATCGCCCTGCACATACACCAGATACTTATCAGTTAGATTTGGGAACCCATCGACTGATGGGTTCACTGGACCCTCCTTATAGGTCCCTGGGGCAATCTGGTTTAGTTCACTTTCTTCAACAGTGGTCTTAGTTGAAAAGACCACTGGGGTTGATAGTTTTGAAACCTTTTTCTTTTTCTCAACTGGAGAAATAGATTTAACTTTCTTAGCAAAAGGTTTTGTATTTTGTCTAGGGCCAGATGAAGTACCCTCAATAAAGTTTAATCTTGCATTAAAACTTTGAGATTGAAGAGTCAGAATTTGAATCTGGCTCTCTAACCTGGACAAAATATTTTCTTCAGATGACACCTTAGCCTTTCCAGTCCTAGGCTTAGGTAGGGGATTGGTCTGAGGCAAAGGTTTATTCCGATAAACCTCTTTAACTGGAGCAGTCATCTGGAATGCTCCAGTCTTGACCTCTGGGGATTGAACAGGGTAAATATTGGTCTTGGGAGTTACAGGCTCATCATAAACAGTGGTGGGCCTGAACTCCTCTGGTAATCGATCGATTACTGGTATTAATGATGCTACATGAGTATTTCCATCTAAGTATGCACGTTTTTGAGCAGGAAATTGATTTACTCCAGCATCATATGGCTTTTTGGTTTCTAGCCATGATTTAATTACCAGTTTTTCTTTATCTAAAATGACTTCAAGATCTTGTTTTTCTTGAATCAATTGTTCAGTTACCAGAACCTGGGCTTGAAATGCCAGTTCAATGTCTTGAAGTTCTTTCAATTTTGATTTTAAGACGGTTATTTCAGAAAAAATCTGTTTCTAGACCATTTACACAATCAGATCTAACAGTTTCTACAAATATCAAATCAGAATTAAGAGCTTCAGCTATGTCCAGTTTTAGTTCTTGGTCAGTTGCACAATCATAATCACTAACCTTCTTAATAACAATGTCTACCCATCGTCAAGATGTGACATCTTCCTTCACCAGGTGCTCATCGTCTGCCAGAGCCATGTAACAACAATCTCTTTCTTCTTCTTCATCAACAGATGATTCATCAGAAGGAACCCACTTCTCTTCAGTTGTTGCAATCATGCACTTATTATTGTTTTCAATTTGTTGTGCCATGAGAGCAATCTGGGCCTTAAGCTTTTTATATTTCAGTTTATAGCTATCATCAGGCTTATTATTTGAAGAGAATGGACCAGGCTTGGATACAAACTGGTTGGACCTGCAATCTTTCATGAAATGACCCTTTTTGCCACACTTAAAGCATGTCAAATTGGTCTTATCAGTGGAAGAACTGGATGCAAATTGTCCAGATGGCCTATTTGCTCTTGCCTTAAAACGGTTAAACGTTTTAGCAATCATTGCAATGAGGTCATCATCATCAGTTTCATCACAACAGTCTGGAGAGATTTGACTGGTCTCTCCAGAATCCATGAGTTCAAACACCATCTTCTTCATAGAAAATACATTCTCAGAAGATATCAGTGCTGTACTATGTGGTTCAGTATGACTAACCACATTAGGACTACTGGAGGCATGGTTAAAAGCATCTTGTTCTGCCACCACTCTCTGAGCTTGATTTTCTTCAGTGTACCTAAAAGCTCCATATAGAGTTGAGAGAGTGTGTGTGTGCAGAGTTTTACCTTGTCGTAAGACCAGGATCATGTGAGACCATTTGGTGGGTAGAATATCACAAAATTTCTCCAGAAGTATATCATTGTCCTTCTCAACCCCAAGACCTCTCAATTGGTTTATGATACTCATAAATCTGGTGTAAGTACCAGTGAGAGACTCGTTAGGCTGAGCAAAAAATGACTCATACCTCTTGTTTAAGGAGACCTTTCTGGTGACAATGGTGTCATCTCCTCCTTCATGTTGGTTTAAAAGTTCATCCCACATGGTTTTAGCACTAGGAAAAAGAACTAGATTCACCAATCTCCTCTCCTCTTCAGACCAATGTTCCTCCCTCTTTTCCCTTCCTCTTCTAGATCCAGAAGGATCAAGAAGGGGATTGAGAGGTGATGTTGGTACATAAGGACCTTCATTTAAAATTTTCATCATGTTCCTCTCAATACCAGTGACATGCAAAACCATCCTAGCCTTCCACGTACCAAATTCATCATTGTTCCCACTGAATTTAGGAATAGGATTATTTGAGTAGTGCACATGCACGTGTGGAGAAGCAGGAGTAGGAGGAGGAGGTGGATTAGTGTTATTAACAATAGGTGGTTCATTTTGATCATTAATATTAGCATTAGGATCGGGACCAAGATTAAAACTTCCTTGTGTATTTTCTTGGTTAGCCATCAAAGAAACAGATCTAGGCAATGTTTAGCGGAGAGCTTTGATACCAAATGTGAGTCCCTTAAGTTCGATGGTTAACCAGGAAAGTGTAAAATACAACAAGTCTAATAATCACTAGAATAGACTAGTATTACTTGTAAATAAATGCAAGAATATATAAACAAAGTAATACAAGACTTAAAGCAATAAACAAGTAAAGTGGAACATTATGTATTTTTCAATTGTGTATTTTATTTATGATGTTAAATAAAATACAAGGTTGTGCGGAATCAAGATAATACAAATAAGTATGTATCCTAACAACCTATGAATTACAAATGATCTATATTTGTCAAATAACTCTTTTGGATCGAGATACTTAAAGTTGTGAAGCATCCCTGTTTAAGATCGAGAGTATTTAGACAAATTCACTTTCATGCAAAGTGTATGCTTAAAAGTATTTTTCTCAAGGAAATGACTTTGTATTTATAGGCAACAAAATTCACCAGTGAATTTTGTGCCGTACAAATCTGGTTGCATACATTTAATGATCCGACAAGAACATTAAATGTATTGGATAAGGAATAAGGATAAAGTCACATCAAATGACTTTGTATCCTTTTATCCAACCACCTTTACACACGTATACTTTTGTAAAGACCAAGTGGATTGTTCTTTGGAAAGTGTGTAAGGGCTAAAGTCAATCCTCGATATCAGTGTTCAGACTTGTAGGGTCTAGAACACTGACAATCCTCCAGTGTATAGATCTGGTAAGACTTCCAGTGGACTCCGCCATTTGTAAGTCTTCTTTATTCTGACTTCAGTCTTTGACTTCAGTGAGAATGTCTTCAGTAGAGTTGATCTGGACTGGGGGTGAAGTCCAGTGAGCTAATCTGGAGAATGCTCCAGATTTCCTATACAAGTATTTGCTCACTGGTCTTCCATTATTTCTGGACAAATCTTCAGAGGGACTCCAGATTCCAAGTCTGGAGTAGGTCCAGTAGAATACGTTTCTGGACAGATTTTCAGTAAGGCTCCAGTAGTCGAGTCTGGAGCGAGTCCAGTAAATCTAGACTAAATCTGGACCTAACATTATTCATCACATATAAATGTTTAATAACACGTATCACAAGCAAACATTTAAATAGCTAACATCTCGTTTCATATCATAATCAATCGTATCAACCGACAAACGTTTAACGAACGAGTACACTTTCCACCCCAAATAAAGTAAGCGTAGGGGCTACGAAACTCACCTTTGCCTTATATCGTCTAGTTATAATTAAGTTGTAAGTACTCGTCGAGTTACAATGCCACGAACCTTCAAAGTCCACGACCTATCATTACATTTATATAGTACGCGTATTAATATAATTATTGTATATGTAATAATTATATTTCTATATATGTGTCGTCTTTTGTTTATCACTTATCAATGTATTTACCATGTATGTACGTTAATACTCGACAATATATATATATCTCTTTTCATATACATAAGGTTTGCTTGAGAACTCGACTTTGAACCCTCCAGCCCATTCGAAAAGGTTATTATAAGGACTGAGGAATGGGCCCAAATGGAAGCCCGAATTGACTCTAGAAGCCTGGTCCACAACTAGG
The DNA here is from genome assembly GCA_034093135.1 of Erigeron breviscapus. Taxonomy (NCBI): domain Eukaryota; kingdom Viridiplantae; phylum Streptophyta; class Magnoliopsida; order Asterales; family Asteraceae; genus Erigeron; species Erigeron breviscapus. The sequence continues at coordinate 165,723,650 of CM067167.1, read as the reverse complement.
AGGGACTGAAAACAAACAGATGAGAGGGACCAATTATATATATATATAAAAAAAAATATGCTTTCTTCCTGGACAAACCACAAGGGTTTTTCCCCCACGACTTTCCCACCTGAACATGACACCAACAGGGGCCAAAAAGAACCCCACACGAGCCAGGAATCAAAGCAAGAGGAAGAAAGGAAGCTAGCAACAATTCTGGAAAAAGAGAAAACCCCCACCACCGTAACCTACGTGGTGGCCGGCGTAACCTACGGCGGCTAGAAGAACAACGGGTGTAACCTACGGTGCATTGGAGCGTAGGGTACGCTAGGCCAGACCTTAAGGGCGTAAGATACGGTGAATGCCACCGTAAGCTACGGTGGCTCAGAAAGCTCATTTTCAGCGTCTAGTTCGATGATTTGTGGCGTAGACAGAAAGATTTGGGCGTAAGGTCCAATTGATAGATGCGGGTAAGCGTAAGGTACGTCCATGGGGGCGTAAGGTATGCTGCACAGGGTCATGCGGGCGTAAAATACGGCAGATTGGGCGTGGGTTACGGTGGCACAGAAGGAGTGATTTTTCTGGGCAGGAAATTGATGAACAAACTGGGTAAGCAAGGTTGACCAGAAAGTCAACGCGACCAAAACACTCAAAAACTCAAACTTGTCGACAATGGATCGATTTGTGGAGGTTCAAGTCATGTTTTTGTGTAAGAATAATCGAGGTGGACATAAACAAACGCAACCCTCTTTCAATTTAGCCCAAAAATCATCAATTTACCATTTAAATTAATTTGACCTAATTTTAATTACATGAAAACCCTAATTCGGGTTCCATGGCCCTTAACCCGAAATTGCTACAAGTTTTTGGTTACATTAGACTCAAAACATGGTTCCACACATAACCCACCCAAGGTTCGATCCATAACACACAAAAATCCGAAAATTTGGTTTTTGACCCATTTAATGACATAAACCCTAAATTTCGACTAAAAACGATTTTGACTTACATTTTGACCCAATTGTGTTTAGATTTAGTGAAGAACATAGTTATAAACATAAAATGGTACTTTTGAGTTGGATTTACCTTACAAAAATCACCTCCAAGGTTAAAACCCGAATTTTGAGCTATTTAAGAAGATTGCTTGCACTTCAAACTCCAACTTTTTGATATGGTGATTACTTGATGATGAAGATGATGAATTTATTAAAAATCTATCATGAATCACAATCAATGATCCAAGAATTTAGTGAGAGAGAGAAAAGGGTTACTTGCATTTAGTATAGTGAGAGAAGGGGATAAGATGAGAAATGATTGGATAAGGGTGGAAGGTGTTGGTTGGGTGGTTTGGGATAGGTTTAGGTCAAGAGTGGTGGTTCATGGGTCATGGGTCGATAAACCCATGGATCACCCGATTACGTTTCTAGTTGAATTAAACGTCACATCACGTCATAAACCGATAAATATGACCACATAGCCTCGTCTTGCATGAATACACGTTTCTAATTCATAAATAAATAAACGAATTATTTAAATCAATTAGAATAATAAATCATTTAACACGTTCGGGTCAACGGGTCGAGAATCAATTAAGCCACAAAATCATGGAATTAAATCAAAATTAATCACGTTTAATTCACGTTAATTACACATAAAAATCACGAATGTTACAGGTACCGGGGCTAGGGTTCCCTCCATTACCCCTTTTTTTTTAAACATCCAACACGCCTTTAATCCACCTGTTCACCTGAAAAGTGTACTAGACGCGTCAACATAAAGTTGATGAGTTCGTAGGGGTAAGTATTAGAAACCAAGTGTCGGGATAACAACCGTTTAACCTTGAGTCGATCAATAAACGACCACATAACGAACATATCGACCATATAACGAAACATATAACCTTATTAGGTCATAACGATCATGAAACAAACACAACGATCATAACGAACATAGAACGAACACAACGATCATAACGAACATACAACGAACACAACGATCATAACGAACATACAACGAACACAACGATCATAACGAACATACAACGAACACAACGATCATAACGAACATACAACGAACACAACGATCAAAATGAACATACAACCTTGAAACCTTGATTTGGGTCATTAAATGATCTCATAATTTGGATCGATAAACGATCACAAAACCTTGAAACCTTGATTGGATCATTTAATGAGCCTCATAACCTTGATACGAACATAATACAATCATATATCCTTGATTGGATCGATAAACGATCCCATAACCATGATTTGATCAATAATTGATCATTTAACCTTGATACGAACATATAACGATCAAACAACCGAAGAAACACAATGTACCTACACTCCGTACGACTCTGCATTCAAAGAACCATAGATGCTTATATATAGGGTCACCCGCAGCCTTCCCACCACATCTATAACTATTTGAATGCATCATCGTCTTCCATGTATGTACAACTATCCTAATCACAATAAATATTCATAACCGAAAGCATAATTAATCAAGCAACAAGTCAATACGTCAATCGAACAATCAATCAATCAATTAATCAACAATCAAGCAAGTATGTACACTTTTCAGCCCGAATCTCAATTGAGTAGGGAGTTACGAACTCACCTTGACCGGCAATGAGAAGTTACCACAAGTTATTATCGTCCGACGATCGTCACACGGGCACACCAAAACACCTCAAGACTTCAAATTCGGGTTTGGAGCTTTTGAGAAAGGATGAACACTTGAATACTTGAAATTCTTGGACTTTTGATGATGTAGGTTATTATTGCTAAGAAGTTTAGTTAATTTAACATTAACAACACAAGATTTGCAAGGATTTAGCATGAATTTATGGTGGTGATTTTTAGTAGATGAAAATGGGGGATGAAGAGAGTAGAGAAAGAGAGAGAGATAAGAGAGTAATGAGATAAGGAAAGAAAATGTGAGGGTGTGTGGTGGGGGACTAGGGGGCCGGCCTTGATGTCCAAAAAGGAGGCTCCCGCTCCGCTAATTCCGACCAATAGCTATTCGTTAATCATTTAAACGCCAAAACAAATCCGTACACATAAATAAACTTAACGTCACGTTAAAATTCGACAAAACGCTAGAGAATTCTCATTAATTCACGAAAGTCATTTACATTGAATTACGCTTAATTGTAAGTCAAATCTAGTCAAATATCGTAAATGTTACACAAGCATTCAATTAAACCGATCAATTACCTCGACTAGTGCACGAACACAATTTAATTAAAACGATCATTAATTATATATATGTATACCATTAATTATATATATATACACCTTGAACACGATTAAATCACAACTAAATTCGATCATATGTCAATTAATTAATATAAATTAATCGAACGTACACAAAATTAACGGGTCAACCTAAGTCAAATTTCACAAATGTTACATTATTCCCCCGTTAAAGGAATTTCATCCCGAAATTCGATCAAAACCCTAGTCACTAAAATAAATGAGGGTATTTGGCTTTCATAGACTCTTCGCGTTCCCAAGTGAACTCGGGCTCACGTCTAGTTTGCCATCTAACTTTGACGATCAAGTATCTCCATCGGTTCTTCTACAAACTTTAGCGTTTTATCTACCCGGATTTCTTCAAGAGGCACATGGAGTGTTGGGTCCGCCAAACACTTCCTAAGATTACAAACATGAAACACATTATGAACTTCACTCAAGTCTTGAGGGAGCTCCAATCGATACGCTACCGGACCAACACGTTCAAATATTTTAAATGGACCAATATATCTTGGCCCGAATTTACCACGTTTCACAAATCGAACCAGGTCTTTCCACGGGGACACTTTAACAACACAAAATCATCGACTTCAAATTCTAGAGGTCGTCTTCTAACATTTACATACCACAATTATCGTTTCCGGGCCATTCTCAACTTTTCTTTGATTTGTGAGGCCACCTTGGTCGTTTCAATAACAATTTCGGGCCCAATGAGTTGGCTTTCACCAAACTCCGCCCAAGCTAACGGTGATGTAAGTGCGCATCTATGTCAATAGCAGTCTAGATTGTTTGGGCTTATATTGTAATATGTCTTTGTAATGTGATTGTCATTAATGAACTTAGTATTATGCATAGAATACTAGATTAAGTTTAAGTATTGAATGTGTAATAAATCTGCTAAGTGTGAAATGCGACCTCGCATTTCACATAGGAAATACGACCCCGTATTTGCAGGGTCAAATACGAGGCCAATCACATTTACGACCTCGTAAAAGTGACGGCTTGGGCATGGATTTGCGAGGCCGACTCGCTGAAGCCCATGTCGGGTGTTTCCTATAAATACCGAACCCTAACAGGGATTAGGGTTGAACATTTGTCGAAATATCAAGCATATTGTGCAGGTTAAGTCGTCAATAGATTGTTCGCTAGCCTAGAGAAGATCTGCGAGGCAGCAGATAATCTGAAGGCTTGTTGTGAATCACCAAGTTATCGTGAGCGATTCCGCACCTCAAAATAACTGGAGCAAACTATTAATGATCCGATTCAAGGGGACTTACAAGTGGTATCAGAGCCTCTTGGTTTCATACCGGAAGGTTATAGTTTGTTGGTGATAGACAACATTGGTTTAGGGTCGTTTAGACGTGATTCTTTCACGAGTTTACGACCGGAAACTTGTATTGTGACCTCTTTTGGTATTTACAACAGTCGAAGGTGTTATATTGGGTGTTAGGGTTTCGATTTCAAGAGAATTAAAGGTTTCAGCATCGTTTGCGACCTCGTGGGCTCGTATTACCTCATTCAGCTCGTTTTGCGACCTGGATAGCTAATTACGACCTCGCCAATTCAATTGCGACCTCGTATCTCGCTTGCGACCTCGTGAGCTCTTTAAGACCTCGCCAGTTCAATTACGACCTCGAGTAATTAATTGCGACCTCGTTTTCTTTGTGACCTCGTAAACTTTTGCGACCTGATTTATTTTTGAAACAGTTCGTGAATTTTGCTAGCTCGGGGAAAATGACGTCTCAGTTACCCGCAAACTATCAAGCTTTGATGAATCAATTGATTCTGATGGATCATGAGACCGAAAAGGCCAATTCACCGCCCAAGTTGATAAGCCTTGATAGATATTTCAATTGGAAGGGCAGATTCGAGTCATATTGCAGACTTATGGATGTCAGGATGTGGATTTGTATTGTCAATGGTTATGTACATCCTACAGTAGCAAATGACAAAGATGCTTCTGGTTCGAGTGGTGGGAAAGCTTCTACTTATGAGCAAATGAATGTCGATCAAAAGAAGGACTACGAAGCTGAAAGTAAAGCTTTAGGATCACTCTGAATGGCTCTCCAAGGGGAATTCTTGCACTTATTTGAAAAGTATGAAAGTGCAAAGGGCTTATGGGATGCACTCAAAGAGCATTGTGAAGGTGATGAAGATCTCAAGAAGAGGAGAAAGGACTTGTTGAAGAAACAGTACTATGTATTCACAAGTTTTAAAGATGAATCCCTTGATGAGATGTTGATTCGTTACAGTCATCTGCTGGTTGAGCTTGCATATTTTGGGTATAAGCCTGATTCAGAGGATGTCATCGAGAAGTTGCTGGAAGCTCTTCCAGTTAAGTGGGAAGGGTTCGTTACTTCTATCCAGCAAAATCCCGAATTCAGCACATGGACTCTGGATCAGATTATCAGAAAACTTAGAGGTCAAGATATGAAGCGAAAGTCGAAGGAAGCAGGTAGCAGTGATTTTGTTCAGCATCCTGAACTTTATCATAGCAAGTCAAGCATTCCTTCTGCAAAATCTTCAAGTGGAGGGATTACTGCCTTCTACAGTGGAGATGATGAAAAGTTGAAGATGACGATGGATTCTGACAACAACTTGATGTATGTAACTTCTCCGGAATCAGCTATGGTTGTTCATAATGGGAATCAGAAAAGTAGTTCTCCAAGCTCGGGTTTAACAGGGATGCCGATGAGCATAAGATCTGCTGAGGGACATTTGGGCATGCTAGCTTCTTTTGTGTCTGCTCATGAGAAGTTAATTGGAGGAAAACTGACTGATCCTGATCTGGTTAGGGAGGATTACAAGCAAGTTGATCCAGATGATCTAGAAGAAATGGATCTGAACTGGCAATTGGCTATGTTAACATTGAGAGTTCAGCGATTCACTGATAGAACCGGAAGAAAGGTCATAGACGGCAAGGTAAGGTTTGATAAATCCAAGGTGAAGTGTTTCAACTGTGATGGTTTTGGACATTTTGCACGTGAATGTCAGAGGCCAAGACGGGACAACAATTCAGCTACAGGTCGTCAGAACTTCAATCAAGGTGGTTCTATTGCAAGTCAGAATTCAGGGCGTCAATATGCTAATACTGGGAACCGAAACTCAGGAGAAACAGATAACTCGAGAGCTTTGGTTGTTCAAAATGATGGTACATATAATTGGGGTTCGACTAGTACCGATGATCAGAATCATGCATTCATGGCATAAATTCAAGACCTTGATGAAGAAATGAACGATCTTGCTGATAATTCATTTGATCTTAGGGTTTGTGCCAACAAAAATGTTCATAATAGTGTTCATCAAGAGGTAGATGAGGTAGTACTACTACGTGATCAGAATATTGGCACTAGTTCAACTACTATCTCAGAATCTGCGACTGTTACAACATCAAAAGATAATGAGGAAACTAGGAAGGATGTTCATGATGCGGATAAGTCACCAGAGCTAATGTCAAAATCAAGTAACACCAGTGCAGATGGTTTATCAAAGGATACTGAAGATACAATTGCACAAGAATCAGAACCAGTTACTCCACTTCCTCTCGGATCTATCGATCAAGGAGAAATAGGTTCAAATTTGGGTGTAAATCTTCAAGTTGATAAGGCTACACAGCATAGAGTCAACAAGTATCATCCAGTTGAGGATATTATTGGTGAACCAAGTGCAAGGGTTAAGACAAGAGCTCAACTCAATAAGCTATCAGGTTTATTCGCAGAGATGAAAGAAACCGGTATAGTTGATGAATGTAAGTTCAGCTGCTTCGTTTCTCAAGAAGAGCCAAGTAATATTCAAATGGCTTTAAAAGATCCGTCTTGGGTTGAAGCAATGTAGCAGGAACTTTTTCAGTTTGATAAGCTTCAGGTTTGGGAATTGGTTGATCTACCTTTGGGAGAGTATCCTTTCGGCACCAGATGGGTTTTTAGGTGCAAAAAGGATGAAAAAGGCATTGTGACACGAAATAAAGCTTGGCTAGTTGTTCAAGGTTTTGCTCAACAGGATGGGTTAGACTACACTGAGGTGTTTGCACCAGTTGCTAGGCTAGAAGTTATTCGCTTGTTTCTAGCATTTGCTGCTTTCAAGGACATTAAGGTATATAAGTTGGATGTCAAGAGCGCATTCTTATACGGTATTGTCCAAGAATTAGTGTATGTTACTCAACCGCCAGGGTTTGAAGATCCAGATCATCCTGATAGAGTCCTCGACTGAATAAGGCTTTGTATGGATTACATCAAGCTCCTAGGGCATGGTACGACAAGTTGTCGAAGCATCTTCTTGAAAATGGATTTGAAAAAGGATTGATCGATAGCACGTTGTTTACAAAATGGAAGGGAGAGGATTTCCCACTTGTACAAGTTTACGTGGATGACATCATTTTTGGGTCATCAGACGAAAAGATGTGCAAGGAGTTTGAGCAGATTATGAAAGGGACTTTTGAAATGAGTGCTATGGGAGAGATGAACTTCTTTTTGGGTTTGCAGGTTGAACAGAAAAAGGACGAATTCTTTATTCATCAGACTAAATATACACAAGATATTTTGAAATGATTTGGAATGGAAGATACTTCTCCGATGGACACTCCTATACAAAAGAACCATCAACTTGGGATGTTTTCTCTTAATGATCCAGAAGTTGATCCTACTCGTTACAGGGCCATGATAGGTTCTTTGATGTATCTTACAGCATCAAGACCAGACATCATGTTTGCGGTTTGTTTGTGTGCACGTTATCAGTCATGTCCCAGAGAAAGCCATATGAAAGCCGTTAAGCGAATTCTTCGTTACCTCAAAGGTCAACCAGTGCTAGATCTTTGGTATTCGATTGGGGGAGACTTTGAGTTCATAGCTTATACAGATGCTGACTATGGTGGCTGCAACTTTGATAGGAAATCGACTTCAGGTGGATGTCAGTTCTTAGGGGGAAGATTGGTTTCATGGCAATGTAAGAAGCAGACTTCTGTTGCAATCTCGTCTTGCGAGGCGGAATACATGGCAGCTGGTGGATGTTGTTCACAGGTTCTATGGATTCAGCAACAACTGCGTGATTACGGTCAGAACTTCCTTTGTACTCCCATAAAGATAAACAATGAATCCACTATATCCATCACCAATAATCCTGTTAAGCACAGTAGGACTAAGCACATAGACATAAGGTTTCATTTTATACGTGATTGTGCTGAAAAGAAATTAATAGTCCTAGAAAAGGTGCCGAGTGACTTTAATTTAGCTGATCTGTTCACTAAGGCTTTCGACCGAACTCGTTTCGAGTTGTTAGTCCAATTGATTGGAATGAGAATCTATAGTGACAGTGTCTCTCAAAAGGAACTTTATAAAATGAAGTGTTTGTCGTTACGTATGTGTGTCATATAGTGTCAGAAAAACAAAATAAAAATTAGAAAAATTAGAAAAGAAAAAGAAAATAATAAATAGAGTAAGGTCACTGCATCAAGACAATTAGACGTGACGATACTATAGCTTTTAAGCCTGCTTAATTGTACCTTAAAAATGCTCAGTTCAGTGAGATCATCATACGATGTATCGGTAGGCACAAAGTACCAAGGTTTCCTTATAATCTGAACTTAATATATACAATGTACTTATGGGAAACGTATTCAGATATATGGCTGAGAATGCCTGTTCTTAATATAGACAGGTCCTTTAAATCTTACGAAAGATCTAGCATTGTAATTTTGTATATTTGGTCTTTATAAAGAAGGTCTCGGGTACATAGAAACTATGTATTGCTTTTCGGATGTGTATTTGTGACAAGGTATGAAAATATCGTATAAATCTGTTAAAATTATGGAGCTAATGTGGCCTTTGAGATTCGGACAAGTAAGTCCTTGGGGTGTCTTTGTATACCTAGCCTACCTAAAGCTTCCAACTTGGGATAGGTTGTCAGAAAGTTTGCTACATGGATCTCATAGAAAGTCATGGGTTTTCATAAGCGCTTTAAAATGATGTCACAAATAGGCAAGTACTTAAGCATTATGTAATGTTGGGTATATTTCCGTACGTGAGTCAAGTTAAGTCGCTTTGCGCGTGAGGAATCACCGACCTGTCACCGCTGACTTGATTCTTAAAGACTTTCTCACTTTTATTCACCAAATGTCTTAATCTTAGTGCTTGTGTCGATTGTGAGAGTGTATCTGAATATGGGGCACATAAGTTCGCAAACGTGATTAAGTGACATATTAGGCTACTCGGGTTGCATGGTGACTGTCCTTGGCCAGGGTATGTCGAAAGTGTCACAACCAAAAAGGAAACTGGAAGTATCGAGTGTTTAAGAGGACAATCATATTGGTAATCGTTGATGGGTCACTGTTCATAACTAATAATAAGAGAATTATTTCTCACTTGTAGGCTTATGTAACATGCTAAGCTGATCTAATCAAGCAGTAACTTTAGCTCTTGTAACTATGTTATTCGTTTATGTTCAGTGTGTATGTGTGTGTGTGTTATGTGTTTCGTGAAATAGTTCTTATTTGTATTGTATTGTTTAAATAAAAAAGTTCCTATTGCACGAGAGACAGAGTCAGAATAGAATCTAGTTTCCAAGAGGACTCAACTACGTTCTATGGAACATTGAATAAACGAGTAGGGTAGTTAAGCGATAGTGTTATGATCAAAAGCTAAAAGAAAGTGTGTCATAATTAACAGAATATGAGTTTAAGGAAAAGAACACAGAGATGCTGATTTCAATAAACAGATATTGAGTTAATGCCTATTTTTATTGATCTTTAGAAAGAAGATTTTCATAAGAATGAACACAGAGATGATTCATAGTTTGAATTTGATCTTTGAAAAAAATTTTGTTTGAATTAAAAAAGATTTGGAACAGAGATTCCAAATAATTTTGTTTTGTCCTAGAAAGTGCTTACAGTAAATTATTTGACCTTAAAGTACCTTAGGTTAATAATAGACTGTTAAGTATATTCATTTTATCTTGTAAATTTAATCAATTTTTAAGATTGTATGTTATTACTTTGAGAAGATTTGATGTTTGTGTTGAGATTGTGCAGGACAACGAACAGATGTTTGATTTTGTAGGTTGTCAAGCAAGATTTCACAACGGAAGAAAGATATGGATCATGCAAATCTATACTTGTTAGGACCAGTTTACTGATAAACTGGCCAGTCTCCAGTTGCACCTGGAGACCCAGTGAAACTGGAGACCCAGATGATTTGTCCAGAAATATATTGAAGTCCAGTTGCACCGTACAGTCAACGCAACTGAAGACTTCCTCCAGTTGAGAACTGACCGGTTGAAGAATCATTCCAGTTGAAGTCGAAGACAACAAGTGGAAGATAGAGAATGACAATGGCAGCGAAGCCCAGTTGACATTCTAGTAAGTTACAAACTGGAGACCGTCAGTGGAAAGCTCTTACAAAGCTTTACACTGATTACGAGGAATTGACTTTTATGCTTTATGTGCTTTTACCCGGATAATAAGATTCATCTTATTATTTAAGTAATAAAAGGTACATAAAGCTGGTTGAATAAAGTTGCTTTATGCTGCAACTTTACACTGCATTTAAGGAATTAAATGCTATTCCTTAAATGCTCTCAACCACATTTGTACGGCCAAAGTTAACATCCCAATGTTAACTTTGCCTATAAATACAAGTCATTGCACAACAAGAATACTAAGTGAAATCACATAGTGAAAACACTTCACACTTTGCATACCTGCAATATTCTTGGTGAACTTGTGCAATATTCTCTCAATCGTAAAAAGGAACATTTCACAACTTTAAGTGTTTCGATTGTTTAGAGAAATTCTGAGTGTAGATCAATTGTAGTTCATAGGTTGTTAGGATATTTACATTCTTGTATTATCTTGGTTCCGCAACAACCTTGTAATTTATTTAAGTTAATAAATAAATTACACTTGAAAATTACATATTGTCTCACCAATTTACTTTACAAGCTATTTGTATTATTGCATTGTTCTTTACTTATTGTCACTTAAATAAGTAATCTATCTAGAACTTGGTATATACTCTCTGTAACTGGTTCAAGGCTTATATTGCAAAGTAACTCCACCATTGACATAGATGTGCT
>CM067167.1:165667268-165711347 GCA_034093135.1 Erigeron breviscapus | reverse complement strand
CTTGTTTTTCCTTCTTTCTGGAAATCTTTTTTTTCTAAGGTACACCCAAACTAGATCACCTGGAGCAAAACTGGACTGTTTTCGATGCTTGTTTGCTTTTGCCTTGTAATCTGCATTAGTCTTTTCAATTCTGGCCTTTACTTGCTGGTGAATTTTCTTGATTTCTTTTGCTCTGGCCTCAGCTTCAATACTTGCCTTTGGTTCAATCGAAAATGGAATCAAGTCAATCGGAGTTAAAGGATTGACACCATAGCAGATTTCAAATGGTGATTTACTGGAGGAATAGTTAGGAGCTCTGTTGAAGGGAAATTCAGCATGAGCAAGCTTCAGATCCCAATCCTTCAGTGTCTTTTTCACCAGTGTTCTTAAAAGCATCCCAATTGTACGATTGGTGACTTCAGTTTGTCCATCAGTTTGAGGATGATGAGACGTACTGAACATCAATCTGGTACCCATCAGTCTCCAAAAGGTCTTCCAGAAATAACTCAGAAACTTGACATCTCGATCTGAAACAATTATCTTTGAATCCCATGCAAACGAGTAGTTTTTCTTTTGGAAAATGATAAATTTTCCTAAAAGTTGGCCTGATAATCCTCCTAATAACCTTAAAATATGACATGTGTTATCCACTTATTCTCTAACCTAATTATATCCATTGATTTATACACATGCCATGATCAAATTTTTAGGAGGATAATTAGGCTATTCTTTTAGGATGATTTATCATTTCCCTTTTCTTTTTTACTTTAGTATGTTCTTATTTGTTCATTTTGTGTAGTCTATGCCATGTTTAGAACCGAACATAGATGCTTTTGGCTAAGCCTAAGGCTAGTCAGCGATTTGGCTCGATGAGTCTTGAGCCCGTTCCTAACATTATTTGGTTGAAATATTGTGAGTCCAATATAAATTAGTCTTTAACCTAGATAAAACATGCTATATTGTTCCCTCCAATTTACACCTTTTGCAGAACATGCTATAGTATAACTAGTTGTAAAATCTTATAAGATATTTTACATATTTATTCAACTCAAGATAAACTCATTACCCAGACAAAACTGAATTGTAATTTACAAATGATAGTCATCCTACAAAATAAAGAATTGAATATGTAGAAAGAAGAATTAAATAGTAATACAAGGTATGTTACATATTCACTATTAAACAGAGACAGTTTTACATCGGACTATTGTAGGTTAAATAGACCGAAGTTAGATTGGAAAAAAGTTTAGCAAGCATATGGAAAGTTATGTTTGAATACATGTTATTCAAACTTTTGAACCTAGGTAAATTATAACCCCATATTTAGATACTATATGACCCAAATATTCCACAATACTATCAAAAAATGAGTACTTAGATTGTTTAGCTTTTAAAGAGGTGCTCCTCGTTAGACCCAAAACCTTATCCAAGTCTTGCATATGTTGTGCCCAACTGTCACTATGTACGAAAATGTCATTAAATAATGTTGAGGCAAACTTTCTAAATACTTTCTTCATTGTTGCATTCAAAAGAGATTGAAATGTAGCGTATCATATGTTAATTCAAAGGGTACAGCAAGAACTTATAGTAGCCTTGGTGGGTGTTAAAAGAAGTCTTTTGAACATCAAGTTCATATAAAACTTAATCTAATTAGAGAATACCTTAGCACTGTGCAACTCATTAAGTATATATTCAATTAGTAGAATAGGGTAGACGTCCTTCACAATTGCCTCATTAAGCCTCCTGTAATCCACACACATCCTCCTATAATCCACACACATCCTCCAACTATCATCTTTCTTTTTCAACATAACTCATGTTGCAAAAACGTTGTTTCTATGTCTTGTCACATTACTATCTAACATAGTAGGGTAATAAGACATAAAACAACTCTTTTGCAACCTCGATTATGTTGGTAAAAAAAGAAGATGATAGTTGGAGGATGTGGGACGATTACAGGAGGCTTAATGATGCAACTTCTTATAAAGTATTCCCTATTCCACTCATTAAAGAGCTACTTGATGAGTTGCAGGGTGTGAAGATATTCTCTAAATTAGATTTCAGGTTTGACTACCACCAAGTTTGAATACATGAACCAGCTATTCAGAAGACTGCTTTTAAGACCCACCTAGGCCACTATGACTTCTTGGTTTTACCTTTTGGATTAAAAAATGCTCTTGTTACATTTCAGTCTCTTATAAATGCAACATTTAAGGAAGTGTTAAGAGAGTGTGCCTTAGTGTTCTTTAATGATATTTTGGTATGTAGTGACAATTCGGGCACAAAAATATGCAAGACTTGGAGAAGGTTTTTGAAATCAAAACAATCTAAGTGCTCATATGTTGGTAGTATTGTCGAGTATTTGGGTCATATAATATCTAAATATGGGATTATTATTTACTTAGGTCCGAAAAATTGGATATCATGTATTCAAACATAGTTTTCCATACTTTTTTCCAATCTAACTTGAGTCTATTTAACCAATGATTGTCTTATGTAAAACGGCCTTTCTTCAATAATGAATAATTAAAATACCTTGTAGATACTATTTAATTCTTCTTTCTACATATTCAATTCTTTTTTTCGTAGGATGACTATAATTTGTAAATTACGGTTCACCTTTGTAAAGGTAACAAGTTTATCATGGGTTTGAATAAATATGTAAAATACCTTATAGGATTTTTACAGTTGGTTAAGGTTATACTAAAGCATGTTTTATCCAGGTTATAGACCAACTCATACTGGACTCGCACTTATTTGTATTTCAACCAACTAATGTTAGGAACGGGCTATGGACTCATCGATCCAAATCGTTGACTAGCCTCAGGCTTAGCCAAAAGCATCGATGTTCGGTTTAAAAATAACTAAGATGGGGTTTTGATGTGTAATTTCGAGTTTTAAATTTATAACACGAACTACCTATCTACTGTCTACTACACACTTGCGGGCAGTGTACCCGTTCGTAGGCAATATAGTTACTTGGTAAGTACGAGGTCGAACACAAGGACTTTTATAAGCAATTGTTAAATAAAATGATACAAAAATAAGGGGGTTTTATGGCCGAATTGCCACGTTGCAAAAGTTAGTTAAGATTGTTAGTAATCCCGTAGGATTAATCGCAAGAGAATTTTGTTGTTTAAAACAAGAATTTAAAAAGATCATCTACCTCGACTCCATGACACATTTCATTTTGGTTGCATTAAGGTTAAAGCCAATTCAAATATGTTGATTCCGATAACTAAGTTAAGACAAGGAACTCACTAGTAGGCCTCCTAGCTCATTACCCTACCCGAACTCATTAACCAATTAATTCAATCCTAAAGATCTGGCTACCACCTTCCCTATTAAGATCTCCCTATCTGATTAATTTGTTTTGTTATGATTAAACAATTTCACCTATCGATTCTACCAAATCGTTAACACATTGAACTCTCTTACCTATTGTTGTTTACCAACTCGCTACCACGAATTAACACCTATTGATTCTACCAAATCAACTAGAACAATGCACCCCGGGAATTAACTACCATTAAAACCATTTATACATTATCAACAAACAATAGAATAAATGATAAGAATTCAATACATTAAGATCTTGATGAAACGTTTAATAATCAACTTGAATTCAAAATAATATGCAACCAATATTCATTGTGTTCATTTCATCTCAGTAGATGATGAAGTGTTTAGCCTGACATAATCATAAATAAGTCACAAATAGCAAAAGAAAGAATAAACATCTTGTACCAAAGTGTGAAAGACAATGAAAAGCTAAAGAAATCGATGATTGAATGCCTCAAAACTCTTGAGCAACCCTTAGATCTTGGAGAAGGTAAAAGCTGCTGAATATTGCCTCAAGAAACCCTAAAATCGCCTGAAAGTCGAAGTGTGTCGAATGGGAGGGTTTTGGTCTTCTATTTATAGTGTTACTAAAAAGCCCTTGCTGAACCGACCTACAGGTGCGACGCCCAAGCTTATGCGGCGCACCACATGTTTGGTGCGGCGCACCTTGCTTCTTTCTCAGAATTCCAACTTTTCTGATCAACTTATGCGACGCACCACCCTTCAGGTGCGGCGCACTCCCTTCTTGCAAAAATTTGGCCAACTTCCTGATCAATATATGCGACGCACCACCCTTCAGGTGCGACGCACTCAACCACTTCCTCTGCAAAACTTGTGATTTCCAACTCGTTTCTTCTCGTACTAGTACACGAACCATCCTAATGCATCTTTTAGCCATCCACAAGCTATTTTAAACCATTTTACCTGTTCTAAGCCTGCAATCACTAACAATACCATCAAAGCATCGAATATACATGTAATTTGCACATCATTAAGCGTAAAATGACTTAGAAACGATATGGGATTATACATATAAATGGACATATCAAATTCCCCCATACTTAAGCTTTGCTTGTCCTCAAGCAAATTCAGATTTCAAAACAAACTTTCCCTTGGTTCTCGATTGCAGAAACATGACAATAATCAAAAAGAAGCTAAACCACGAAAGTAGGAAAACAAGGAAGAGTGGTTAAGCAGTTTTAATCTTAAATGAAAATTGAAATGTTTGACAATATTCGAATGATCTACAAGCCTAAAAAAAAAACGACTAAGCACTTTAATCAAATGAAAGAAAAACATCTCAACTAACTTTCTCCAACTAACAAACTATTGGGTTGAAATATTATATCAATCACTCGAAGCCAAGTCGTGATGCATATATTTTAACCATAGGCTTGTACTAGAATCGTTCCTTCATCGTCACGGCACAAGCACCATAAACGTCTATCAAAAGAGGTAATTAAACGGTTGTAATGTACATTTCTGAAGGCTTACAAGGGTCATTAACAATTGTGTATGGAAATTCTGGATATAATCGGTGTCAAAAAGAGATAACACAAACAATTAACAAAGTTTTACAAATAGTCTAGTCCAACACAACCCATATCACTAGTTGCCATCTATCCAAAGTCCAAAAGACGTTCTCCCGACACTACTCCCCCAATAGACCGATAAAAACCGACACCATTGTGGTGTACTTCCTTCAAACGACTTCTAACCACCATGTCTTACCAATGTTGGCTTAAACGAACATTGCCAACTTCAAACGAAAATATGAACAATTCAAGAATCCTTTTGTTGGTTTTAAACTAACTACCAACTTAACTTGATTTGACAAAAATGAAGGAAATACCAACTGACAGTCCAAGTTCGTTTTTTTTTTTTCTGATTTTCAATCTTTTCATTCTTTTTTTTTTTTTAATGAACTACTTTTACCCTGCCTAATTGGTATCCCCTTTTTATAACTTTGAAACATGTTGACAAATCAAAACTCTTACTAATTAGAATAATCTAGGCTTCATCTATAATCATGACGACATCAATCTACCCCCAATAAACGGAAATATACCAACCCGACACAACCAAGATAACTTCAAACCATCCAACTAGCATAGGCAACTAATGATCAACCAAGGATTTCGACTATCGGTAAGGAGAGGAAAGGTTAAATATTTAAGTGAATTTAACACAAACGAAAAGGTGAGGCGCAACAGGTTATCTAAAAGTTTCTTGCACTAAAAATGAGTGCAACACGGGTTTAAACAACGGAAATTCACTAATCGATGGGATTAGCTACAAAAACACATGCACACAAACATGGTTTAACAATAACAACATAACAAAGGGTGAATAAACAAAGAAAACACGGTTTTAATCCTAATTTACCTCTTTATCATCTAGCAACCACGGAACGATCAACTAGGCCAAGTTCTAGAATCAACGCAATCACCGGCACACTCATATCAAAGAAATAATAAACGGAAATGGAGTGAATTAACCTCAAACTTGCACATCATAGC
Source organism: Erigeron breviscapus (assembly GCA_034093135.1). Classification (NCBI taxonomy): domain Eukaryota; kingdom Viridiplantae; phylum Streptophyta; class Magnoliopsida; order Asterales; family Asteraceae; genus Erigeron; species Erigeron breviscapus. The sequence goes on along the minus strand of CM067167.1, from coordinate 165,705,507 downwards.
TCAGAGCTCTAAAAGAGACCCTTACTTCCGGATAAATCCAAAAGCCTACGAGAGGGACAAATTTACAAGACTAACCAAACCAAAACCGTAACACCTAGCCAATCTATAAATGAATCAAGATCCTTACATATTTGGTGTTTTGGGATAGAAGTGTGCTAGTCATGTAATCAATCCAGAAAGGATTTGCCTAATCGATCACTCAAAACACATTTCACGAATTTAGAAAGTGTTAACCAAAGGAATTTATAGTTCAATTACTAGTATGATTAAATCTTAAGTGACAAAAGTAATTCAACTATATGGACAAGCAAGCAAAAGTTCAAAAAAAATGTCTCAAAATTCATCCGGCTTTCGCCTATTTACCTCCCCCCCATACTTAAGTTGTACAATGCCCTCAATGTACAATGAACTAAAGACAATCTATGGGAAATAGGTAAAAGCAAAAACAAAAGAAGAAAAGATCAGGAGAACTTGCCGGATGTTTGGTAATGTTCTTATGCTTGGTAGAATCGTCTCAAAATGAATGGGCGCTGAACTTACTGCCAGCATATGCACACGAATCGCTACCTCGTTCCACCACCCCCCCTGCCATCACCGAGCTGGCCGACCGTTGAGCATCTCCCCAGGTCGCTTCCGAAAGGCACTCATTTCATGTTCCCACGGTGCTAGCTGCAGTGTCAGCCTACCAGGTGCGCCCCCCTCTCTTCTCAATCCTCCACCCCCAGTCCCCCTTGGCGTCAATCCCCTCGCATCTCCTCCGGCAGCTTCGTCCTTCCTGTCACTCAAACAATGGTCCCTCCACCAAACGTCAATTGACTGTTTGCATGGGCCGATATAGTAAGGCCTGGGCGGCCCAGACAAAATCTATGTTCTTCGCAGCGGTTGTTAGAGTCTAAGAGGTACACAGTCAATCCATCCACCAGTGTAGCCCCCTCTCTTCTAACACACCTCTTTGCCCCCTTTAAGCCTGTGCCCCTACCCTAACTCACCCCCCCCCCCTCCCGTTCCCCCCTCTCTCTCTCCGATTCCTTCTTTGTTTTCCGGCCTTCCTCCACCTTCCCTTTCCACCCCCTCGCTTTAAATGTTGCTTCTATCTTCAAGCCCACTTCTTTTATTTTCCTACCCTGCCTTTCCTTCTTTGTCGAGTCCAACCCCCTCCAGTTGTCCTTTCCTGTCATTTTTATCCTTATAGTCTTCCCTTTCCCTCCTTCCCCTTGTTTACCCTCCTCAACCCACTATTCTTGCTTCCTTTTACCCACCTCTACTAATCGTTTTCTCTGTTCTTTTCACCTACCCCCATATCTCCACACCACATGCCACCCAAGTCTTCATTCCTTCCGCCTCTCCTCACTCTCCCGCGCTTGATCTTTTTCCCTCGCTACACGCTGCCGATTGCCCTTTTTCTAACTCCGTTTCTCGAAGTATTCCCAACTCCTTACCGTCCTCCCTTGCTTCTCCCTCCCCGGTACAAACCCGCCCTCTAAATCTATAGCTTTCCCCCCCCCTTTTATTGCCGCTCCGACCCCCCGCCTCCCCGCACCCGCACTTCCCTCCCTCTTCTCCTATTCCCCTAACTTATCCCCTACTCCTTGCCTGTTTTAATTCCTCTTTTCATCAGCCTTCCTCTCTCCTGTCCTACTCCCTCCGTATTGTCTCTCAGCAACCCTTCCGCCTCCCTTCTATGATTTCTACTCTTTCTCATTACATCCTCTATCATAGTCCCTTTTCTTTTACTTCCTTGCTTTTCTCTTTCCACAACCTCACTCCTTATCTTCATCACCCCTTTCTTTGGCTCTCTTACTATCCCACGCTTCTTCTCCCCCCTGCTTCTCCCTCCTCACCGTCCTATCTATACTCCTCTCTTTTCCCCCCCATCTATTTCCTCCCACCCTGTCAGATCAGCTCCTATCATCCTTCGTTCCTCCTCCTTCTTTACCCTCATGTTGTTTCTTTTCTGTCTCACCTAGCGCTCCTCCCCGTAAAGCCTCGCTCCTTGAACTTTCCTCACCCTCACCCATGTTTTTTTTGCACTCTTTTGACTCCCACCCCTTCCTTCCCCCCTCCCTACCGAATCCGTTCCTTATCTTTCCTCCCATCCTCGCACATGTTCTCCCCTCCCCCTTTCTTGCCTTACTTCTTTCTCTCCCTCCTTTATTCCATCGCATTTCTCATACACGCGGCCGCTTTTCCTGACTTTGCACTATTGCCCGCCCTTCCCCTTCTCTTTTCCCCCCTCTTTATATCGTTATCTCGCCTCAACTTCTTCCATTCATCCCTCCTGCCCTCAAACCTTTTCCCTTCAACTCCCATTATTACCGCCTTTCCGCCCTTCCTTTCCTCCGCGACTCTCCCTAATCCTTTATCTCTGCATTTCCCCTGGCCCTCCTTTCCCACTCATTGCCCTCCTCCCCGATTTTTCTCCTTCTTCCAGATATCCCCTGCTTCCGCCTTTCTTAATGTTCTTATGCTTAGTAGACTCGTCTCAAAATGAATGGGCGCTGAACTTACTGCCAGCATATGCACACGAATCGCTACCTTTCTAAATGCATAAAACACAACCAAAAGAAAGCTAAAACATCATCAGAACCTAAATATAAGAAATCACCAAGCCCTCCCCCATACTTATTGTTCAACCATACAAAATCAAATAACTACGCTAAGTACGGAAAAGGAAATTGTCGTAACGCCAACAAAGGCAATTACAAACCAAACGAAAATAAAAACTAAAAATGAAAGTGCAGTCCACAACTTCAAAACTCCAAGCTGAAACAAGATGAAATCACATCAACCACGATGACTCAATGCCCAAGGTAACCGGCATTGCCATCAACAAACTCACCATCAGCAACATCAAGGTATCATGGAGGAGGAAAACAGGAAGGAACACTATCTGCTCCATCAGGATTACGGGGCTCTGCAAACCAATCTCCACTAGGAACAATGTTAGGAATACCCATCGTGGATCGACCTCCAGCCTCGTCTCCCTGTGGCGTATGGTAACTAAAGAAATCACCTCCATATCGAGGTGCACCGGTATAAGTACCAAAACCTGTAGCCTGGGTGGAAGGATCAAACTGGGGAGGCTGGTAAGTATACTCCTCCTGCTGATACCCCTGTTGAGGAAAAAGGTAATCAAAAGTACCCTGACTAGGAGGTACTAGCTCTCGAGGAGTATAGGTAGGAAGCTCAGGGCGCTCATCCTCCTCCACATCTCTGTACCGCTGCTCATACTGCTGCTCATACTGCCTCTGCCACATAGGACGAAAATGCTCCTGCTGATCCAAAATACGACCAAGCATACTATTAGCCGTCCGGGCATTATCAAGCAACATGTCCGTAGTACTCTCCAAGCCAAAAATCGACCCCTGCAAAGAAGAGAAATCAAAAGCAGATGATGAAGAAGAACCTCCCGCAAACTTGGGTGCACTAGAACCATCCTCCCGACGCCTTTTCCCAACAGGCCTCTGATCTTCAGGCAAATCACCAATAAAAACATCCTGACCATCCACCTCATAAATCAAACCAAACCCTGCTAAGTCACCCAAACCAAAACGAGCACAAGGAATCCTAACCAGAGCCCTGGTATTTCTTGCTTTATCATATCCCAACATAGCGTAAACATGAGCGATGAAATTCCCACAAACTATCCCCCGATCCTTATGGGAAACAAGATACTTAGCCAGAACATATGGCGCACAAGCATAAGTGTATGGAGAGCCCTCGTAGAATAACCTCATTAACCAGACATCAGTAGGCGAAACTTTATCATTATGATCAGAACGAACCAAAAAACAATAAGTAATCATACGATGAATGACCTTCAGAATAGGTACCTGAATTTCCGATACCTTGCTAACCGTCATAGCCAACTTACCACTACCCCCAATCTCAAACCAAAAATCCTTATTGCTCTTATCATTACCAAACCCGGTCACATCCTTATCATAAACTCCTTCCCGCAAAAACTCATAAGCATTAATCTCAGTTAACTCATTCCCCGAAACCATCCCAGTCAAATAGGCAAACTCAGGGACTGTGCAATGCCTTTGAGTACCCCCAGCACGAAAGTGAATTACTTTCCTTGTAAAAAAATCATCAAACTTCAAATTTGTATCTACCCTAAGGGTACTCAAAAACTCAAGACACCACTCTCTAACCGGTGTCATATCACAACTAAAAACGTTATCCCACATCTTGTAAGTCTTAATCTCACCATTAGCATTCCTATTCTTACAAGTTAACATTTTCTGAATTGGTTCTTTTAAATTCACTTTTTCGAAATCGGTCCACGATATAACCTTTGGTTCCAAAACATGTTTATACCGCAACTCCTGAAGTCGGTTCAAGTAATGCACTCTTTCATTCCCCGTCACACCAGGAAATTGCAACCATTCATGCGGCTCTACCGGGTGGCTTTTCACACCCAAAACAACTGAACCGTCTCGGTATTTGTAGTGGTCATTCGGGTCCGGTTCGGTAAAAGTTGTATCCACGTGGAATTCCCGGAACAAACTCATTGCCACTTGACTCTGCAACTGCCTTTCCTTTCTGTTTCTATAATACAAAACATCAAAAGAAACAAACGTGAGAAACACGAAACAAAACAAACAAGATTTACCATTCTGCAGCCTTGGTGCGGCGCACCACTAACAAGGTGCGGCGCACCTTATCGATTTTCAGAAAAAAATTTGCCCCGATATGCGACGCACCTTCCAAATGGTGCGGCGCACTCAATCGATTGCAGAAAAAAAAATTTCAATATTTTAGATTTCTTAATTCACCAATGATCAATCTTCCCTCGAAAATTCAAACAATATATAAAACTTAAAACATCATCAGAGGTCAACCCAAGTCAACTCTCAAAATCCACAAACCCTAACCACAATTTGGTTCAAAATCATAAAATTAATACAGATCAACACTAATTTTGACCAACTTAAACATCAATTAACCTTCCCAAACCTCTTACAATCGAAACCCCTAAATTAAATTCAAAACCCTAATCCGAATTTCTTAATTTTAGCAAAAATTACTTGTACAAACGAAGTATCCTCAATTACAAACAAAACCCATTCATAAGATTTAAGTAATTTTGCTTTAATCACATCAATTTTGAAAACCCACTTAAATTCGAATTACATACATGAACATTGATAGATAATGGGAAAGAAACAAACCTTTGAGAAGAATCCTCTAGGCATCTTGAAAGATTGACAAAGAAAATATAGAAATTAAGGATTTAATTTAGGTTGAGAGGTTTTTGATTTGAGAGAAAATAAAAACTCAATGAAGTGCTTGTGTGTGTGGGTTGTTCAAAACAAAGGGGGAAAAAGATTCAGATTATAAGGATAGAATAGTGATATTTTTTGCCCTACACAAAATCTCAACCCAATCCTCAAAAGTCAACAGAAGTCAACAAAGTCAACTCGGTCAAAATATAGGTGGTGCGGCGCACCCCATACTTGGTGCGGCGCACAGATCAATCAGAAAAATCACCAAATTTTGAAACACCCATGTGCGGCGCACCTCCTACATGGTGCGGCGCACCTGTGCCTTTTTCACACTTTGTACTTACCTTGGCTCGTTTTAACTTACCGTAACGCATCTCGAACACTTCTGGGCCTGCACATCTCAATTAAAAGCTATAAAAATTGAAAAATAACAAAACCTAACTAAGAAAACAAAAATCTTTTTGGTATTTTCGATTTTTCAAATGTTTTTGGGTTTTTTTTAAAATATAGAAACAAAATAAAGAAAAATGAAATGAAAACACTCGGGTTGCCTCCCGAGAAGCGCTTAATTTATTAATGAGTCTTTAGCTAGACTCATGCCATACTTATTGATTCATTTCGAAAAATGGAAGCTCGTCAAAGACGACTCCCACATTTTCCTCTTCTTCATGATAAGTCTTCAACCTATGACCATTTACAATAAAAGTGGTCCCATCCGATTTAAACAATTCAACATAACCAGACGGAAAAACATGTTTGATCACATAAGGGCCGGTCCACCTAGATGTCAACTTGGGTTGCTTAAACCTATACTTAGAAAGGAACAACAAAACTTTGTCTCCGGCTTTAAAATCCTTCTTTCTAAGCCTACGGTCATGCCACACTTTGGTTCGTTCCTTGTAAAGTCTAGAATTATCATAAGCATGCAACCTAAGTTCATCTAGTTCATTTAATTGCATTGATCTCAACTCACCGGCCTCCACTAGGTCCAAATTGCAATTCTTGAGCGCCCAAAAGGCTTTATGCTCAATTTCAATAGGAAGATGACAAGTCTTGCCATAAAGCAACCGGAATGGGGTAGTCCCAATCGGTGTCTTGTAGGCTGTCCTAAATGCCCATAGAGCATCATCAAGCTTGGTAGACCAAGACTTTGGGTTATCTCCTACGGTTTTCTCAAGAATTCTCTTTAATGCCCTATTAGTATTTTCAACTTGGCCACTCGTTTGCGGGTGATAAGAGGTTGAAAAACGGTGTGTGACACCATACCTCTTTAGCACCTTAGCGAGTTGGTGATTCGCGAAATGACTTCCGCGGTCACTTATTAAGGCCTTAGGCACTCCAAACCTACAGAAAAGCTGTTTCAAGAAGTGAATGACAACACGTGCATCATTCGTTGGCAAGGCTTTAGCTTCTGCCCACTTAGAAACATAATCGACAGCAACAAGGATATACAAATTCCTATTCGATGGAAGAAAAGGTCCCATAAAGTTTATGCCCCAAACATCAAAAACTTCACATACCTGAATAAAGTTTTGAGGCATTTCATCACGTTTGGAAATGTTACCTTGTCTTTGACACACATCACAAACCTCAACCAAAGTATGCGCCTCCTTGAAGATCGTTGGCCAATAAAATCCAGCATCGTATACTTTCTTACCGGTGACAGACGGTCCATAATGACCACCGGTTGGCCCGTGGTGACAAGCATCTAGAATTTGTCGAGTTTCATCTTCCGACACACACCTCCTTATCATGCCATCTGCACATACTCAAACAAAAATGGTTTATCCCAAAAATAATATTTAATTTCAGAAAAGAACTTCTTCTTCTCTTGCTTTGACAACTCCTCGGGAAGCAAACCTGCACTAAGATAGTTAGCAATATCGGCATACCAAGGTCCTTCCTCAATCTGCATCAAAAACTCATCAGGAAAGTCATCATTAATCTCATGCTCTTGCAACTCCTCACGGTGAGGGTTTTCGAGCCTACTTAAATGGTCGGCTGCCACATTTTCAGCCCCTTTTTGTCCTTTATCTCGATGTCAAATTCTTGCAAAAGCAAGACCCAACGGATGAGACGGGGCTTGGCATCTTGTTTGGAAAACAAGTACCTTAGGGCAGAGTGATCCGTATAAACAATGGTCTTGTTAAGGACCAAGTAGGGACGAAACTTATCAAAAGCATACACAACAGCCAACAACTCTTTTTCAGTCACCGTGTAATTTAGTTGGGCTGGATTCAAGGTCTTGCTAGCATAGAAAATAGGGCGGAAATGTTTATCCTCCCTTTGGCCTAAAACGGCCCCTAAGGCAAAATCGCTAGCATCACACATCAACTTAAATGGTAATGACCAATTAGGTGGAATCATAATAGGTGCTATGGTCAAATTTCCTTTAAGCAAGTTGAATGCATCAAGACACTCTTTATCAAACACAAATGGGGCATCCTTCTCTAACAATTTGGTCATTGGCCGGGCAATTTTGGAGAAATCTTTTAAAAACCTTCGGTAAAAACCGGCATGACCCAAAAAACTCCTAATCGACTTAACATTGGTGGGTGGAGGTAATTTAGATATCACATCAATTTTAGCTTTATCAACCTCTAAACCCGCCTTAGAAACTTTGTGTCCCAAAACAATACCTTCTTTAACCATAAAGTGACACTTTTCCCAATTTAAGACCAAGTGTGCCGTTCACACCTTTCCAACATCCTATCAAGACTCTCTAAACAACTCTCAAAAGAACTACCAAATACCGAAAAATCATCCATGAAAACTTCCATGGAAGTTTCAATCATGTCTTGAAAATTGCAATCATACAACGTTGAAAAGTACCGGGTGCGTTACAAAGACCAAATGGCATCCTCTTATAAGCATAAGTGCCATAGGGACAAGTAAACGTGGTCTTCTCTTGGTCTTTAGGGTCAATAGGTATTTGGAAATACCCAGAAAATCCATCTAAAAAACAAAAATCCTCGTTTCCGGCGAGCCGTTCGAGCATTTGGTCGATAAAGGGCAATGGGAAATGGTCCTTGCGGGTGGCATCATTTAATTTCCGATAATCAATACATACCCTCCACCCCATGACAGTTCTAGTGGGAATCAATTCGTTCTTATCATTTAAAACAACGGTCATCCCACCCTTTTTCGGCACACAATGTACCGGGCTTACCCAAGAACTATCCGAAATGGGGAATATGATTCCCGCATCTAACAACTTAATAATTTCCTTTTTAACAACATCCTTCATATTTGGATTTAACCTTCGTTGTCTTTGCACAATTGGTTTAAAATTATCAACAAAATTGATTGTGTGCTTACAAAATTCTGGACTTATACCTGGAATATCAGAAATTTTTCATGCAAAGGCCTTTTTATGAGCCTTTAAGACGGTAATAAGCCTAGATTTTTCATCCTTCATCAAAGAAGATGAAATGACAACGGGAAGAAAAGATGTACCTTCTAAATAAGCATACTCCAAATGATCCGGAAGCGGTTTGAGCTCCAAGTCGGTGGGAGGACTCTCAACCGATGTAAGCACTCGTGTGCTTTGATCAACCTTGATCTCTTCAAATGTTTCATCATCCGGTGGAGTTTCATCTACACTCAAGGCCATGATCTCTTGAAACATCTCTTCATCAAGCTCTGGGTATTCTTCACTAAGTGATAGCAATGATTCTCCTTCCTCCATACCCAAGATATCCATGAGCTCCTTCTCTAAAGCATCCTCTTCTTCTTCTTTCATAACATCAATCCTGAAACAAGATTCATCACACGAATAAGGATGTTTAAGAGCTTTATCAACATTAAAAACTACACGGTCATCACCGACACCTAAAGAAATCTCCTTAGCCTTAACCCGGATGATAGCATCTGCGGTCATAAGGAAGGGTCGGCCAAGAATTAGAGGCACATTTACATCCGCCTCCATTTCGAGTATAACAAAATCGACCGGAAAAATCATATGACCCACTTTAATCTGTAAATTTTCCGCTATCCCCATGGGATATTGGAATGATCGGTCCGCTAGCCGAATGCTCATACGAGAAGGGGTCAATTCACCTAAAGACAACTTTTTATAAACTGAATAAGGCATCAAATTAATGCTAGCCCCTAGATCGGCTAATGCCTTATACAACAAAACACCAAAAGAACAAGAGATAAAAAACTCCCTGGATCTTCCAACTTAGGGGGAATCTCGTTCTTGATGATGGCGGAACACTCGGCACTCATGACTGCCGTCTTCGCCTTTTCCAACTTCATTTTATCTGAAATGAGTTCTTTGAGAAACTTCGCATAGTTAGGCATACCTGCAAGAAGATCAACTAAAGGAAGAGTAATATTAACATTTTGAATCAATTCAACAAACTTCTTAAAATTCTCCTTGCTCTTTGCTTTCTTCAATCGTTGAGAAAATGGAATATGCGGTGGATACGGATTAACCTGTGGCTTCTCAACGGTTGGTTTCTCAACTATCTTGGATGGAACGGCCGGTGTTTTCACGGCTGAGTTCAGCTCCATCTCAATCTCATCATCAACGGAATCATCAGCTTCTTCCTGCACAAGAGGAGTAACATCATTAGGTAATGGATTAGCCGATTTATAAGTATTACCTGCTCTTGTTGTGATCGCGTTCACTTGCTCATTACGAGCATTCGGAGGATTGTAATTTCCTTTATCGTTTGACGGAAGCCTTGGACTCTGTTGAGGCTTAGGATTTTGTTGAGTATTGCTCGGTAATGTCCCGAGCTGCCTGTTTGAATTTCCTAGCCTCTCGAGCTTAGCTTCTATATCCTGAAATGTAGCTTGAGTGCTCTTAGTACTTTGATCCAGCTTATGACTCAAACCATCCAAACGAGTAGTCACTGAATCCAATGCCGAATACATCTTCTTAGTTTCTGCAGCCACGTGTTCATTTGTTTGTCTCTGAGCACCGATGAAATCCTTAACAATATCTCTCAATTCAGCAGTCGTGCTCTGCTGACTGTTAAACTTGCTGAACCTGTTGCCACCATACCCAGAATTATTAGCATTAAAAGAAGACGAGGGATAAGTAGTACCTGAATTTCGGTTTTGATAACCGGTGTTCTGACCGAAATTTCCCTGCGGTTGATTCTGAATATAATTAACATCTTTAGCTGGCTTGTCCGGGCAATCCTCACTGTAATGCAACTCTCCACAGTGATCACACCCATCCGCCATAACCTTAACATCTCTCTCAAGACTCTTGAACCTGTTATCTTGGTTGTCAAACCTCTCATTCATTTGCTTTGAGAGTGCTTTGACTTCAGCAACTAGTCTTGAATCTTCACCTTCTTCAATCCGAGCAACTGTTTTTCCTCCAGATTTCCTATCCCGAATTTCTTCACGAACAAAGAACTCCTTAGCCATGTCATCGAGGATCTTGTAACCTTCACTTGGAGTTACATTGTTCAAACTACCCCCGAATGCACCTGCAAGTTCCCTTCTAGTTTTCCTAAGCAACCCATCATAGAAAATCTCAACTACTGCTTCAGTATTCATATTATGCCCAGGACAGTTTCTAAGCATTTCCTTGTACCGTTTCCAAGCATCCACTACATCTTCTCCTGCATCTTGAGTGAATGCCCTTATCTTATTCTCCAATTGTCTTTGAGTTCTTATAGAATAAAACTCATCAATGAAACCTTCTCGAAGTTCAGCCCATGTGGTGTACAAATCATCCGGTTGTTCTTTGAGCCAAGCTTTTGCCTCTCCATAAAGAGTAAGTGGGAAGAGCTCAAGTTTCACTATGTCATTCTGTCCTTCGCCATAATTGTAGAACCTACAAATCTTTTCGAACCTTTCCAAATGACCATAAGGATCACTGTTTGTCACACCATCGAACTTCTCCTCCTCCACACTCTTCAAATGATTTCCTTTAAGACTAAAGTTTATTCCGGTGGTGGGAGCACGAATTGGAGTGCCACGGTTGGCTGGTACTTCCCTTCTTCTTTGTCCGTAAGGACGGTCGTTGGGATTAACTGGTTGTCCTCCTCGATCACCCATTCCTCTTGGTTGTTGATTGATGTTAACCTTTGGAATGAGAGGAATGTTCGGTTGAGGAGTTTGAATTTCCTCTTCTCCGTCTGAATCTAAATCTTCTCCTGATTTAAAAATCCAAGATGGGTCTTTCAAGTTTTTAACCGCCTGATCTTCTGATGTTGACGTTTTAAAGGAAAGATCAAAGTCCTGTTGGACTTGGTCTGAATTTTCAGAATCAATCTTGTTGGATGTAGAGGTATCCGTGTTGTTGTGTTGAATTAAGCGACGTCTGACTTTCCCCGGATTTGACAAAGGACTAACCAAAGGTTTGCCAGAAGCTCTTGTGTTCATCAACTACAAAGATCCTGCACAAGCACCACAAGGCAAAACGTCAAACGTACCTGGAACAAAACGAAACAAAACAAAATTAAAACCTAAAATAAAATCTATCTAATAAAAACAAAGAACTTCCCTACAAATGAATGCAAGGAAGGATCGAATCACAAAACAAACAACTACTTAATTCAAGTCCCCGGCAGCGGCGCCAAAAACTTGATGTGTAATTTCGAGTTTTAAATTTATAACACGAACTACCTAGCTACTGTCTACTACACACTTGCGGGCAGTGTACCCGTTCGTATGCAATATAGTTACTTGGTAAGTACGAGGTCGAACACAAGGACTTTTATAAGCAATTGTTAAATACAATGATACAAAAATAAGGGGGGTTTTATGGCCGAATTGCCACGTTGCAAAAGTTAGTTAAGATTGTTAGTAATCCCGTAGATTAATCGCAAGAGAATTTTGTTGTTTAAAACAAGAATTTAAAAGATCATCTACCTCGACTCCATGACACATTTCATTTTGGTTGCATTAAGGTTAAAGCCAATTCAAATATGTTGATTCCGATAACTAAGTTAAGACAAGGAACTCACTAGTAGGCCTCCTAGCTCATTACCCTACCCGAACTCATTAACCAATTAATTAATCCTAAAGATCCGGCTACCACCTTCCCTATTAAGATCTCCCTATCTGATTAATTTGTTTTGTTATGATTAAACAATTTCACCTATCGATTCTACCAAATCGTTAACACATTGAACTCTCTTACCTATTGTTGTTTACCAACTCGCTACCACGAATTAACACCTATTGATTCTACCAAATCAACTAGAACAATGCACCCCGGGAATTAACTACCATTAAAACCATTTATACATTATCAACAAACAATAGAATAAATGATAAGAATTCAATACATTAAGATCTTGATGAAACGTTTAATAATCAACTTGAATTCAAAATAATATGCAACCAATATTCATTGTGTCATTTCATCTCAGTAGATGATGAAGTGTTTAGCCTGACATAATCATAAATAAGTCACAAATAGCAAAAGAAAGAATAAACATCTTGTACCAAAGTGTGAAAGACAATGAAAAGCTAAAGAAATCGATGATTGAATGCCTTGAAACTCTTGAGCAACCCTTAGATCTTGGAGAAGGTAAAAGCTGCTGAATATTGCCTCAAGAAACCCTAAAATCGCCTGAAAGTCGAAGTCTCCTCAATGGGAGGGTTTTGGTCTTCTATTTATAGTGTTACTAAAAAGCCCTTGCTGAACCGACCTACAGGTGCGACGCACCAAGCTTCAGGTGCGGCGCACCTGGCTTGTTTCCAAAAATTGCATCTGCCCGATATGCGGCGCACCACATGTTTGGTGCGGCGCACCTTGCTTCTTTCTCAGAATTCCAACTTTTCTGATCAACTTATGCGACGCACCACCCTTCAGGTGCGGCGCACTCCCTTCTTGCAAAAATTTGGCCAACTTCCTGATCAATATATGCGACGCACCACCCTTCAGGTGCGACGCACTCAACCACTTCCTCTGCAAAACTTGTGATTTCCAACTCGTTTCTTCTCGTACTAGTACACGAACCATCCTAATGCATCTTTTAGCCATCCACAAGCTATTTTAACCATTTTACCTGTTCTAAGCCTGCAATCACTAACAATACCATCAAAGCATCGAATATACATGTAATTTGCACATCATTAAGCGTAAAATGACTTAGAAACGATATGGGATTATACATATAAATGGACATATCAGGTTTCCAGTGATCCTGCTAAAAAATGGTAAATAAGGACACCATTACTCTGAAACAAATGGGAGGTTTTTTATGATTGGCTGGATATTATAAGAGGTTTATGTAAGGATTTGGGTCATAGTTAAACCATTAATAGAATTACTCAAGAAGAAAGGGTTTAAATGTTGTCAAGAAGCTGAGTTAGCTTTTGTTGAACTTAAGGATGCATTATCTCATCCACCTGTTCTCACATTACATGATTTTTTTTTAAAAACTTTTACCATTGAGATAGATGCATCTTTTAAGGGGAAGGGGTAGTGCTTATGCAGGAAGGTCATCCTATAGCTAATATTAGCGAAGCTTATCTACAAGACAACAAAGCTTATCAGTCGATGAGAAAGAGTCATTCTCTATTATTATGGCTATAAGCAGTGGCATCACTCTTTAGCATGCATACATTTTGTAATCAAAACATATCATCAAAGCTTAAAACATCGGTTAACAAAAAATAGTCACTCCTCTTCAACAAAAATGGTCGTCTAAATTGTTAGGGTTATAACTATGGAATTTTTTACAAAAAAAAAGGAGCAGACAATGAAGTTGCAGATTCACTTTTAACGATATAGGGTATGGCACTTTTTAAAATGGGTCTAAGTAGTGTAAATGGTGGTGTATGCGAAAGAATTAAGTATGCTTGGCAAAGAGATGCAGAGTCGAAGGCACTTATTGACAAATTGGCACAAGTTATGGTGATCCCAACGGGTCTTGGGATGGTCAGTTGCTAACAAGGAATACTTGGTAATACCTAAAGATAAGGAATTTAGAAGAGCGTGCACTTACTTTATATGTTAAATTACGACATAGAGACCGTGAGATAGAAGGATACATATATATACTTGTGTACTTTGTTTTCAAGATATGGCAAAATGTAAACACCCAATTACACTTGACTCAAAGCAATCACAAGGATAAGTGTCATTGAAGATTTTGGAATTCCAATGGATGGGTCGAAAATAACGATGTTTGAAGAAGCACAAATGGCTGTTGTTACAAAAAGATGGAAGATACAATTTGGTAAATGTAAAATCTTCGTAAGTGAGTTAGTTATGAGAATCAAAAAATTTATGGTAGAGATCGCTTTAAGATCAACTACGTAGTAATTAAAATGAGCCTTTTTTGTTCCCTTCTTTGTTTTCTTCAAACACTTAACATATCTGTATTTTTGATCACTTCATTTTTAGCTTCTGCCATTATAGTGATGAATAAAACCAAAAGGTTGTCACAAAAAAGAAAGAGTTGGAAAAGTGAGAGAGGCCTTTAAGAGCAAACAGGGAAGAAGAAATGAAACAATATATATCCATAAAAAGTTATCACACTTGTTAAATTGGGTCTAAGAATCCAAACAAAAAATTAGATAAAACTTATCACGTGAAGGTGAAGGTTGGAAGTTGGGTCAAACTTGCCTTCTCACGTTATTTATGTGCCACCGTGTTGTTAAAATGTAACGATCTATAAAATGTACTATCACAAAACTTAATAAATTTATTAGTTTACAAGGTTATCTAGTTCGACCGGTCTGACAAGTAAATCAACAAAGAGATCGGTTCGACGATCAATCCAGTTTGTAAAACATCGATTTTGTGGAACCTAATTCCTGGTATAAAAAAATGCATATTTGAAACCTGACTTGTGTTTAAAGAGATTGATAACAGGCGCCCCTTGTTATTTCTCATAATCCTAGTAAACAAAAATGTACATATATTATGTCAAAAACAAATGCATTCTGCAAATTGGAAACATTGTGTAGAAATTACTACTCTACACTCTAAAATCCATTGATCAAGCTACCTTAACTCCTCGTTGTTAATTTGATATGGACTCATTAATCAAAGCAGGAGCGTTGTTCGTCCGAAGTGAAAGTGATGTTTCTTTTACGAGAACTGAATCCATACACCATTATTTTTTATTGGGATACCACCACATATGTTTTAGAGTAATATACACTTGGTAAAACACATTTGATAGTCTATAACTAAAAAACAAAAGTATGCAAGTTATCACCCTTCTTTTCAAGTATCTATTGGAGAATGTTCAACTTTTCAAGGTTTCAAGAGCTTATCCAAGTTTTAAAGGTTCGCATACTCTTGCAACTTATTTTTTCAGTAACTTAAACCAGTTTTGACATTGCTTATGTTGATGAAAAGTAAGACCATGAAGCAAAAAGGCATCAAAATTGCCCCAATGTTTTTCATTATCGACCCCAGGAACTTTATATTGGTCATATCTCTTATATATTGCTAGAAAATCCTAATCTTGACCGCTATATGCAAATGAGAAGCTAATCAATTCCAAGTTATCTTACGTAAATTACCCGACAAGGCGACAACCTGTTAATTGTCGGGGTGTTGAACAACTGTTCAATGCAAACTCTAGGCAGATTATCATAAACTACACAATTCAAGTTGGGTCTTAATGATACCCAGCTTTAGATTAAGTCTGCAATTACGATATCGTAAGAGATTATCATCCCATGAGTTAAATCACTTCTTGCAAAACTGCAGACTGAAAAATCTCAACTCCAAAAATGTAGACAGTATCAAACATCTAAAAGACAGGTTTAGCTCGATGGAATCAACATAAACAGTACAAAACATTGAAAGGTTTTAACAAAAACAAAAATGACAATGATATTCAACGTTTCCCGCCGCCACCTCCAAGCTTAGGGCCCTTACCTTTAGGAACATTGCCACCCTTAGCTTGAGTCTTCTGTTTTGATGCCACCTCGGCTTTCTTTGCTTTCTTCTCATCCTTAGTTTTCTTGATCCTTTCCTTGATCTCACTGAAATTTAGTAAACATGGAGGAATAAATACTCAAGTTTAAATTGTAAATCTGGGGCAATGAAAATGATAACGAAAAGATCTTTAAGCATACCGAAGAGCAGCTTCCCTTGCAGCATCACGAACTTCGGGCTTCTCACTTCGTTTCTTCTGAATAACTTCTAATGTGGCACAAACAATAGCCCTTGAATATGGCTTCTTGGTAGCCCGACGCCTCTTCTTTGCGGTTTCCTGGGCAATGTCCTGCAAGATTTAAAAGGAGGTGAGCAAGGGAGCAAAATTGTTCAGATGATATCCCATACAACAGAAAAACAAAATACCCCACCGGGCTACAACGGGTTCAGAACAAAGCAAGTACTTTCTTGTTGCAACTCAAAACGGGCCGACCCAACAACGTCACACACGTTTATCAATATCTTAAACTTCTCAAATAAACAATGTACCAATTCGCGAATTGCAAAAACAAGTAATCTTAATATATTTAGTAATCCTCTTCAAAAGATTTTACGAAATTCCAATAAGTTTTGATTCTTATGACTCGTCTCCCTTTTACCCGTACACGATATATAGGAGCACAAACCAGCATGGCTAAACGTAAATAAGTCGCAATTGCTACATCTACAAATGCCCAACAAACACACAAAACACATCAAATCTTAAAAATGTAATGACATAATAATAATAATGATGATAAATAATTATAATAACCCAGTGAATTTGATCTAATGAATCTAATACCCCTTTCTACCTGATATGAAGAATTTAGAGAGAGAGTAAGAAATTTATCAATTATCCAATCTGATTGAATTTCAATAGAAATTGGGTATTTATACAAGCATTGACTAATTTTGACTCAATAACCGCCTCAAACGTCTACTACCAAACATTCAAACTATTTGACACAAACACCCCCTGGACTTATTGGTATTTCACATATCCGTCCCAAACTAAAATAAAACTATATTAAAACTAATATATTCGTAACAAATGCTCCCCCTTAAGAATTTTTTCCCTTAAAAATTGAACTGAGGGAAACGAAGCTTGAGATCATCCAGATATTCCCAAGAAGCATCTTCCAATGATAAACCCTCCCAATGTACCAGAACCTGGACTGCCATTTTAGAACCTCTTTTGACCACCTTCTTGTCAACAATGGAACGAGGCTGTAGCAGAAACCTGGACCCCTGAGGTAAAGGTGCTGTGGGAACCAAAGCTCCATGAGCTTTTTTAAGCAAAGAAACATGGAATGTATCATGAATCTGAGCAGTAGCAGGCAAATCAAGCTTATAAGCCACTGAACCAATCTTTTTCAACACCAAATATGGACCAAAATATTTGGCAGACAACTTCCTATTATGGTGAGCCTTCAAGGATTGCTGAGCAAAAGGGATAACGATCATGCAACGAACACAACGATCATAACGATCATGCAACAACACAACGATCATAACGAACATATCGACCATATAACGAAACATATAACCTTATTAGGTCATAACGATCATGCAACGAACACAACGATCATAACGAACATATCGACCATATAACGAAACATATAACCTTATTAGGTCATAACGATCATGCAACGAACACAACGATCATAACGATCATGCAACAAACACAACGATCATAACGATCATGCAACGAACACAACGATCATAACAAACATACAACGAACACAACGATCATAACGAACATACAACGAACACAACGATCATAACGAACATACAACGAACACAACGATCATAACGAACATACAACGAACACAACGATCATAACGAACATACAACGAACACAACGATCATAACGAACATACAACGAACACAACGATCATAACGAACATACAACGAACACAACGATCATAACGAACATACAACGAACACAACGATCATAACGAACATACAACGAACACAACGATCATAACGAACATACAACGAACACAACGATCATAACGAACATACAACGAACACAACGATCATAACGAACATACAACGAACACAACGATCATAACGAACATACAACGAACACAACGATCATAACGAACATACAACGAACACAACGATCATAACGAACATACAACGAACACAACGATCATAACGAACATACAACGAACACAACGATCATAACGAACATACAACGAACACAACGATCATAACGAACATACAACGAACACAACGATCATAACGAACATACAACGAACACAACGATCATAACGAACATACAACGAACACAACGATCATAACGAACATACAACGAACACAACGATCATAACGAACATACAACGAACACAACGATCATAACGAACATACAACGAACACAACGATCATAACGAACATACAACGAACACAACGATCATAACGAACATACAACGAACACAACGATCATAACGAACATACAACGAACACAACGATCATAACGAACATACAACGAACACAACGATCATAACGAACATACAACGAACACAACGATCATAACGAACATACAACGAACACAACGATCATAACGAACATACAACGAACACAACGATCATAACGAACATACAACGAACACAACGATCATAACGAACATACAACGAACACAACGATCATAACGAACATACAACGAACACAACGATCATAACGAACATACAACGAACACAACGATCATAACGAACATACAACGAACACAACGATCATAACGAACATACAACGAACACAACGATCATAACGAACATACAACGAACACAACGATCATAACGAACATACAACGAACACAACGATCATAACGAACATACAACGAACACAACGATCATAACGAACATACAACGAACACAACGATCATAACGAACATACAACGAACACAACGATCATAACGAACATACAACGAACACAACGATCATAACGAACATACAACGAACACAACGATCATAACGAACATACAACGAACACAACGATCATAACGAACATACAACGAACACAACGATCATAACGAACATACAACGAACACAACGATCATAACGAACATACAACGAACACAACGATCATAACGAACATACAACGAACACAACGATCATAACGAACATACAACGAACACAACGATCATAACGAACATACAACGAACACAACGATCATAACGAACATACAACGAACACAACGATCATAACGAACATACAACGAACACAACGATCATAACGAACATACAACGAACACAACGATCATAACGAACATACAACGAACACAACAATCATAACGAACATATCGACCATATAACGAAACATATAACCTTATTAGGTCATAACGATCATGCAACGAACACAACGATCATAACGATCATGCAACAACACAACGATCATAACGAACATACAACGAACACAACGATCATAACGAACATACAACGAACACAACGATCATAACGAACATACAACGAACACAACGATCATAACGAACATACAACGAACACAACGATCATAACGAACATACAACGAACACAACGATCATAACGAACATACAACGAACACAACGATCATAACGAACATACAACGAACACAACGATCATAACGAACATACAACGAACACAACGATCATAACGAACATACAACGAACACAACGATCATAACGAACATACAACGAACACAACGATCATAACGAACATACAACGAACACAACGATCATAACGAACATACAACGAACACAACGATCATAACGAACATACAACGAACACAACGATCATAACGAACATACAACGAACACAACGATCATAACGAACATACAACGAACACAACGATCATAACGAACATACAACGAACACAACGATCATAACGAACATACAACGAACACAACGATCATAACGAACATACAACGAACACAACGATCATAACGAACATACAACGAACACAACGATCATAACGAACATACAACGAACACAACGATCATAACGAACATACAACGAACACAACGATCATAACGAACATACAACGAACACAACGATCATAACGAACATACAACGAACACAACGATCATAACGAACATACAACGAACACAACGATCATAACGAACATACAACGAACACAACGATCATAACGAACATACAACGAACACAACGATCATAACGAACATACAACGAACACAACGATCATAACGAACATACAACGAACACAACGATCATAACGAACATACAACGAACACAACGATCATAACGAACATACAACGAACACAACGATCATAACGAACATACAACGAACACAACGATCATAACGAACATACAACGAACACAACGATCATAACGAACATACAACGAACACAACGATCATAACGAACATACAACGAACACAACGATCATAACGAACATACAACGAACACAACGATCATAACGAACATACAACGAACACAACGATCATAACGAACATACAACGAACACAACGATCATAACGAACATACAACGAACACAACGATTATAACGAACATACAACGAACACAACGATCATAACGAACATACAACGAACACAACGATCATAACGAAACATATAACCTTATTAGGTCATAACGATCATGCAACGAACACAACGATCATAACGATCATACAACGAACACAACGATCATAACGAACATACAACGAACACAACGATCATAACGAACATACAACGAACACAACGATCATAACGAACATACAACGAACACAACGATCATAACGAACATACAACGAACACAACGATCATAACGAACATACAACGAACACAACGATCATAACGAACATACAACGAACACAACGATCATAACGAACATACAACGAACACAACGATCATAACGAACATACAACGAACACAACGATCATAACGAACATACAACGAACACAACGATCATAACGAACATACAACGAACACAACGATCATAACGAACATACAACGAACACAACGATCATAACGAACATACAACGAACACAACGATCATAACGAACATACAACGAACACAACGATCATAACGAACATACAACGAACACAACGATCATAACGAACATACAACGAACACAACGATCATAACGAACATACAACGAACACAACGATCATAACGAACATACAACGAACACAACGATCATAACGAACATACAACGAACACAACGATCATAACGAACATACAACGAACACAACGATCATAACGAACATACAACGAACACAACGATCATAACGAACATACAACGAACACAACGATCATAACGAACATACAACGAACACAACGATCATAACGAACATACAACGAACACAACTTAATTAAAACGATCATTAATTATATATATATACATACAAACACATAATTAAAACGATCATTAATTATATATATACACCTTGAACACGATTAAATCACAACTAAATTCGATCATATGTCAATTAATTAATATAAATTAATCGAACGTACACAAAATTAACGGGTCAACCTAAGTCAAATTTCACAAATGTTACATATAGAGTGTTATATAACATCTAGAATAGAAGAGTCTATATTGGAGTATCCTAAATAGATAGAAGATTCTTAGATAGGAGGACTTTAAGTACGTATTAATAGGTATTTTCTTCTATCTAAATGCAACCTACATTTGTGTAATCATTTCTTGTTTTAGGTAAAATATTTTTCTTTAGTACTCGTAATAGTGTAGTCTTTTCATTTATTACTTTAAACATAAGGGATAAGTGCGCAAAAATGTATGCAACTAAGACCGAAAAGTTATAGTGTGCACGAACTATGTAAAAATGTTCAAATTATGTAATATGGTATACGTGGCACCTCATATGAGCTGCCACGTGCAAATTTTTGATTGGTCAATCATAGTTAGTTACATAACTTGAACATTTTTACAAAGTTCGTGCATACAATAGAGGTTCTGAAAAGTTCGTGCACACTATAACTTTTCGATCTTAGTTATCTACATTTCCACGCACTTATCCCTAAACATAAATAGATACTCTCTTCTCATTTGTAGTCAACCTACATTTTTTTAATCTTTTAATAGATAGATCCTTTCAATAGTCAACGATATTCCTTTTATTGTAAAAATTTTATAAATTAAATCCTTTTATTAGACGAAATCCCTTCATTAAAAATTTTGAGTAAAAAGATTACTTTTTTATGGATTTTTCCCTATTCTAAAATATTTCCTTTTTCTAGAGTAGTCTTTATTTTTTATTTTAGTAAGTTCTTATTTGTTCATTTTTTGTAGTATATGCCATGTTTAGAACCGAACATAGATGCTTTTGGCTAAGCCTAAGGCTAGTCATCGATTTGGCTCGATGAGTCTTGAGCCCGTTCCTAACGTTAGTTGGTTAAAATACCAATAAGTTTGAGTCTAGGATGAATTGGTCTTTGACCTCGATAAAACATAGTATAGTATAATCAGCTAAAATCTTATAAAGGTATTTATTATATTTATTCAACTCAAGATAAACGCATTACCCCTTACAAAAGTGAACTTCAATTTACAAATTATAGTCATTCGACAAAACAAAGAATTGAGAGATATTACATGACCCAAATACTCCATAATACTACCAAAATATAAGCATTTAGATTGTTTAGCTTTTAAAGAGGTGCTCCTCATTAGACCCAGAACCTTCTCCAAGTCTGTTGTGCCCAACTATATCACTATATACGAAAATGTTATCAAAGAACACTAAGGTAAACTTTCTAAACACTTCCTTGACTGTTACATTCAAAAGAGATTGAAATGTAGCAATATCATTTGTTAATCCAAAGGGTGTCACCAGGAACTTATAGTAACTCTGGTGGGTCTTAAAATAAGTCTTTTAAATATCAGGTTCACTCAAACCAAGTGGTAACCAGAACTTAAATCTAATTAGAGAATATCTTAGCACCGTGAAACGTATCAAGTAGATCTTCAATCAGTGGAATAGGGAAGACATCCTTCATAGTTGTCTCATTAAGCCTCCTCTATTCCACACACATCTTCCAAATATCATCTTCTTTCTTTACCAACAAGATTAGAGTTGCAAAAGAGTTGTATTCATGTCTTATCACCGGATGTGTGTGGATTACATAAAGCTTAATGAGGCAACTTGTTATAATGTATTCCCTATTCCACTAATTCAAGAGCTACTTGATGAGTTGCAGGGTGTGAAGATATTCTCTAAATTAGATTTAAAGTTGACTACCACCAAGTTTGCATGAACCAGATATTCACAAGACTCTTTTAAGACCCACATAGGCCACTATGAGTTCTTGGTTCTTCCCTTTGGATTAGCAATGCTCCTGCTACATTCGGCCTCGTATAAATGCAACATTCAAGAAAATGTTAAGAGAGTATGACTTAGTGTTCTTTGATGACACTTTTGTATGCAGTGAGGGTTGCAACACAATATATCCAAGATTTGGAGAAGGTTTTGGGTCTAATGACAGAAAATTCTTTAAAAGCCAAACAATCTAAATGCTCATATGTTGGTAGTATTGTGGAGTGTTTGGGTCATATAATATCCAAATACGGGGTTATTATATACCTAGATCCGAAAGTTTGGATAACATGTATCTATACATAATTTTTTATATGCTTGTTAAACTTTTTTCCAATCTAACTTCAGTCTATTTAACCTATGATAGTCCTATATGTAACAGTGAATATGTAAAGTACCTTGTAGATGCTATTTAGTTCTTCTTATCTACATATTCAATTCTTTATTTTGTAGGATGACTATCATTTGTAAATTACAATTCAGTTTTGTCTGGGTAATGAGTTTATCTTGAGTTGAATAAATATGTAAAATACCTTTTAAGATTTTACAGCTGGTTATACTATAGAATGTTTTATCTAGGTTAAAGACCAATTCATACTAGAGTCACACTTATTGGTACCTCAACTAAATAATGTTAGGAACGAATCAAGACTCATCGAGCCAAATCGATGACTAGCCTCAGGCTTAGCCAAAAGGCCCAAAAGCATCTATGTAATAATAATTAAAGATGGAGTTTCCAGTGATCCTGCGTAAAAAAATGGATGGCACCATGGCCCATAATCGTATTGGATCCCCATCATCCCACTTAGTGACTTTGAATGGGAGGTTTTCTGGGATTGGCTGGATATAATAAGAGATTTATGTAAAGATTTGGGTCATAGCTAAACCATTGACACAATTACTCAAGAATAGTGGGTTTAAATGGTGTCAAGAGGCTGAGTTAGTTTTTGCCAAACTTAACGAGACATTATCTAATCCACCTATTCTCACATTATGTGATTTCTCAAAAAAATTTACCATTAAGATAGATGCATCTTTTAAGGGGAAGGGGGCAGTACAGGATGGTCATTCTATATTATGGCTATTAAGCAGTGACATCACTATTTGACATGCACACAATTTGTAATCAAAACATATCATCAAAGCTTAAAACATCTGTGATGTGGAACTTTCTAGAATTCTAGTTTCTTTATTTTGAACTCTTTAGTTTCCTTCGTATTTAATTTAGCTTATTAATGGTTTCGGTTTCTTTGTCATGAATCCCATATAAATTGGGATGTAAGTTATGTTAGAAATCAGTTTTTGATAATGATATGAAAAGTTCTTTCCTCCCTATACACAAGTGTGTGTTAGTGTGTGTGAATTTTACCCTGATTATCGGTATTCTTTCTTGAATCAACGATAGTTAGAAGAGTTGTTCCTGGGTGTTCTTTGAATCAACAGGTTCAATTGTTTATCCTTTTTTCTCCCTACATCAGTTGGTATCAGAGCCAAAAATCCTGATCAAGATGCCTTCTAGTGATGATATAATCTATGATTATTCACCCATTTATGATGAATACAAAGATGGGGAGTGGTATTCTTGGTTTCTCGGGGAAGAAAAACATCGTTCGATGCCATATTTTTATGGCTGTGATGTTGTCTTTTCTACCGCTGATGTTGGTCAAAATTTGAATGTTTATTGTGAGGATAAGTCTGGTCATCTACCGAACTATGCAGCTTCCTGCTACGAGATTCCACCATTAAAAGAAGTTTGTTAGAAATCAGTTTTTGATAATGATATGAAAAATTCTTTCCTCCCTATACACAAGTGTGTGTTAGTGTGTGTGAATTTTACCCTGATTATCGGTATTCTTTCTTGAATCAACGATAGTTAGAAGAGTTGTTCCTGGGTATTCTTTGAATCAACAGGTTCAATTGTTTATCTTTTTTTCTCCCTACATCAGTTGGTATCAGAGCCAAAAATCCTGATAAGATGTCTTTAGTAACACATTAGTTTTTGTGAAAAAAGAAAAGCAATACTAAGAAACGCAATGCATTGTGAGCGAGTGCATGGAATTCTTTGTGACACTCAACATCTTTTTGTGTCACTTTCCATGTCGTTTTCAAGGTTCGAGTTTTACGGTGCATGTGGCTTTGGTACGAAGACGAGCCTCGAGGTCGAGTTCTTTTCGAAGAGGGGGAGAATGATGCGGAACTTTCTAGAATTCTAGTTTCTTTATTTTGAACTCTTTAGTTTCCTTCGTATTTAATTTAGCTTATTAATGGTTTCGGTTTCTTTGTCATGAATCCCATATAAATTGGGATGTAAGTTATGTTAGAAATCAGTTTTTGATAATGATATGAAAAGTTCTTTCCTCCCTATACACAAGTGTGTGTTAGTGTGTGTGAATTTTACCCTGATTATCGGTATTCTTTCTTGAATCAACGATAGTTAGAAGAGTTGTTCCTGGGTGTTCTTTGAATCAACAGGTTCAATTGTTTATCCTTTTTTCTCCCTACATCAGTTGGTATCAGAGCCAAAAATCCTGATCAAGATGTCTTTAGTAACACATTAGTTTTTGTGAAAAAAGAAAAGCAATACTAAGAAACGCAATGCATTGTGAGCGAGTGCATGGAATTCTTTGTGACACTCAACATCTTTTTGTGTCACTTTCCATGTCGTTTTCAAGGTTCGAGTTTTACGGTGCATGTGGCTTTGGTACGAAGACGAGCCTCGAGGTCGAGTTCTTTTCGAAGAGGGGGAGAATGATGCGGAACTTTCTAGAATTCTAGTTTCTTTATTTTGAACTCTTTAGTTTCCTTCGTATTTAATTTAGCTTATTAATGGTTTCGGTTTCTTTGTCATGAATCCCATATAAATTGGGATGTAAGTTATGTTAGAAATCAGTTTTTGATAATGATATGAAAAGTTCTTTCCTCCCTATACACAAGTGTGTGTTAGTGTGTGTGAATTTTACCCTGATTATCGGTATTCTTTCTTGAATCAACGATAGTTAGAAGAGTTGTTCCTGGGTATTCTTTGAATCAACAGGTTCAATTGTTTATCTTTTTTTCTCCCTACATCAGTTGGTATCAGAGCCAAAAATCCTGATCAAGATGTCTTTAGTAACACATTAGTTTTTGTGAAAAAAGAAAAGCAATACTAAGAAACGCAATGCATTGTGAGCGAGTGCATGGAATTCTTTGTGACACTCAACATCTTTTTGTGTCACTTTCCATGTCGTTTTCAAGGTTCGAGTTTTACGGTGCATGTGGCTTTGGTACGAAGACGAGCCTCGAGGTCGAGTTCTTTTCGAAGAGGGGGAGAATGATGCGGAACTTTCTAGAATTCTAGTTTCTTTATTTTGAACTCTTTAGTTTCCTTCGTATTTAATTTAGCTTATTAATGGTTTCGGTTTCTTTGTCATGAATCCCATATAAATTGGGATGTAAGTTATGTTAGAAATCAGTTTTTGATAATGATATGAAAAATTCTTTCCTCCCTATACACAAGTGTGTGTTAGTGTGTGTGAATTTTACCCTGATTATCGGTATTCTTTCTTGAATCAACGATAGTTAGAAGAGTTGTTCCTGGGTATTCTTTGAATCAACAGGTTCAATTGTTTATCTTTTTTTCTCCCTACATCAATCTGTTGGAACAAAAAATAGTCACTCCTCTTAAACAAAAATGGTTTTCTAAATTGTTAGGGCTCTAACTATGAAGTTTGTTACAAAAAAGGAGCAGACAATGAAGTTGCAGATTCACTTTTAACGATATAGGGTATGTCACTTTTTAAAATGGGTCTAAGTAGCTAGTGTTAATGATGGTTTATGGGAAAAGACTAAGAATGCTTGGCAAAGAGATGGAGAGTCGAAGGCACTTATTGATAAATTGGCACAAGGAATGGTGTTCTCAACAGGTCTTGGGATGACCAGTTGCTAACTAGGAATAATTAATTGAGAAGAGTGTGTAGTTATTCTATATGGTAAACTACGACATAGACCATGAGATACAAGGATACATATATAAGTGTGTACTTTGTTTTAAGTTAAATTAAAAGATAGGGTAAAATATAAACACCCGATTACACTTGACTCAAAGCAATCACAAGGATAAGTGTCATTGAAGATTTTGGAATTCCAATGGATGGGTCGAAAATAACGATGTTTGAAGAAGCACAAATGGCTGATGTTGTTACGAAAAGATGGAGGATACAATTCGGTAAATGAAAAATCTTCGTAAGTGAGTTGGTTAAAGTAATTGAGAATCAAAAAAGGATGATAGAGACTTTAAGATCAACTAGTAGTAAATGAGCCTGGAGGTGGAAAAGTGAGAGAGACCTTTAAGAGTAAACAGAAAAGAATAAATGAGACAATATATATCCATGAAAAGTTATCACACTTATTAAATTGGGTCTAAGAATCATAACACAGAATTAGATAGAACTTATCACGTGAAGGTAAAGGTTGGAAGGTGGGTCAAACTTGTCTTCTCATGTTTTTTATGTGCCACTTCGTTGTTAAAATGTAAAGATCTACGGAATGTACTATAAAAATTTTTGTTATTTTATTAATTTTATAAGATTATCTAGTTCGACCGGTCCGGCCAATAAACTAACAAAAAATTCGAATTGTAAAACATTGATTTTGTGGAATCTAATCCCCGGTATAAGAAAATGCATATTTGAAACCTGACTTATGTTTGAAGAGATTGTAAAGGGCTCCTTGTTAATTCCCATAATCCCAGTAAACAAAATGTTTCATATACTATGTCAAAAACAAAGCAGGAGCATTGTGAGTCCGAAGTGAAAGTGATGTTTCTTTTATGAGAACGGATCCGTACACCATAATTTTTTTTCTCGACACCACCAAATATGCACCAAGTATAACACCCTAAGTCCCTAAAATACATTTGATAGTATATGACTAAAAAACAATAGTGTGCAAATTATCACCCTTTTAACGTTGGATAATTACACTTCAATATCAAGTATCAGAATGTTCAACTTTTCTAGGTTCCAAGAGCTTATACAAGGTTTAAAGGTTCGCATCCTCTTGCAACTTTTACCATTGTTGGTTTTTTATATATTTCTTGAGTACCATAAACCAGTTTTGACATTGCTTATTTTGTTGAAAAGTAAGACCATGAAGCAAAACCGCATCAAAATTGCCACAATGATTTTCATTGTCGACCCCAAGAACTTCATATTGGTCAAATCTCTTATATATTGCTACAAAATCCTAATCTTAACCGCTAGATTCAAATGAGAAGTTAATCAATTCCAGGTTATCTTCCGTAAATTGCCTGACAATCTGTTAATTGTCGGAGTGTTGAACAACTGTTCAATGCAAACTCTTGGCAAAAAACTACACAATTCATGTTGGGTCTAATTGATGCACAGCTTTAGATCAAGTCTCCAATTGCGGAAACGTAAGAGCTTAACACCCCATGAAATCATCATTTCTGGCAAAATTGCAGACTGAAAAGTCTTAACTCCAAAAATGTAGACAATAGCAATAATCTAAAAAACAGGTTTAGCTCGACGGAATCAACATAAACAATACAAAACATTAAAAGGTTTTAACAGAAACAAAAATGACAATCAGATTCAACGTTTCCCGCCGCCACCTCCAAGCTTAGGTCCCTTACCTTTAGGAACATTGCCACCCTTAGCTTGAGTCTTCTGTTTTGATGCCACCTCAGCTTTCTTTGCTTTCTTCTCATCCTTAGTTTTCTTGATCCTTTCCTTGATCTCGCTGACATTTAGTAAACATGGAGAAATAAATACTCACGTTTAAATTGTAAATCTGGGGCAATCAGAACAACAACGAAAAGAGCTTTAAGCATACCGAAGAGCAGCCTCCCTTGCAGCATCACGAACTTCAGGCTTTTCACTTCGTTTCTTCTGAATAACTTCTAATGTGGCACCAACAATAGCCCTTGAATATGGCTTCTTGGTAGCACGACGCCTCTTCTTTGCGGTTTCCTGAGCAATGTCCTGTCACATTCAAAAGAAAGGGAGCAAGGGAGCAAAATTATTTTCATCAATATTTTTAAAAAAAGACAAAAAACAGAATACCCGGTCGGGATGCAACGGGATCAAAACAAATCAATACTTTCTTAGTGTAACTGAAAACCGGCTAACCCAACAGCATAACACATTTTCATCAATATCTTAAAACTTCTTAAATAAACAATGTACCAAATTCTGATTACAAAAACAAGTAAACTTAACATATTTCATAAACCCCTTAAAAAGTTTTACACATTTCAATACACTTCCAATACGTGTCGATACTTTCAGCTCGTTACCCTTTCACCCCTTCGCGATATATAAACAACACAAACCAACCCGTCTAAACGCAAATAAGTCGCAAATGCTACATCTACAATTCTACAAACCCTTTAATACTAAACAAAAACACCAACAAAAACACATTACAATTTAACTAACCTTCTTGTGTTGCTTTCGGTACATAGCAGTCCATGTGAGCTTCGAAGGCTTCAACTTATTATGAAAATACCTCTTGCATTTCGAATTCGCAAACAAGAAAACCTGATATTCAATCACATAAACTCTTTAATTCTAAGCAAAAACATCAACCTTAAAACATTACAATTTCTACACGACAACCTTAACAACTAATTATAACAAACCTTAAATATGTAATAACATACAATAATAATATTAAATAATAATATACCTCGGAATCTGATCTAATGAATCTAATACCCCTTCCCGGATATATCTTTTGGCCACTAAAACGGCAAAGCTCAGTCCTATAAATATTATACAAAAAATTATCAGAAATATATTTTGAAAAACAAACAGTTTCTAGTTTCAAATAATTCATAAAATATAAAACAATATATATATATACATATAAACATTAACATTCATATTAAATCTAGTAACATAGAAGCAAATATAACTAAGAAAAAAATAAAAATAATTAAAAAGAGAAGGAAATGAAGAACATACTTTAGAACCATGGTGATGACGTAAGCGGCGGCAGCTGGTAAGCTTGATGGAATGAAGAAAAGAAATAAACCCTAGAAGTCTAAAATGTTTTGTTTGTGTTTATATAGGTGGGTGGTTCTTTCCTTGAAGAATTAGATATGACGAATTTAGCCCTTCTAGTTTCGTTTTTATTTCTTTCTACGGCAAATTTCGCTTTTATTAAAAATAGTTTGAAAAACTGTAACCAGTAACATGAATATAGACTTGTCTTTAGACCCGTTTAGACATATTGATAGTATATAGCATGGTACCCGCGCGTTGTGACGGATACCATTGATAGGGCGTCTTGTAACTCCGACGTTGAAAGTTGGTTGCGGTGGTTGTGGCTGCAATTTTTTAGAGAGGTTTGTTCATGTGTGTATATGTGAGAGAGTGTTAGAAAGTAAAGGTGGAGTGAGAGTGGATTTTAATTGGGAGTATAAATATGTTGATAAAGGAAGGGTATCATCGTCTTTTCCCATCTCTTCTTTTCAACATCTACCTGTAATCATTATAAAGTAGTATAGATGATAGCGATTTGTTAAGTATTCTGAATTTTAAAGAAAATTTAAAATTGATAGTGTATCTATCTATACTCCTTTATAAACAAACTACTTATCCCCCATTTTAAACTTTCTATCTTTAAAATACTCAAAATACCATTAACTTTCAACACATTATCAACCCACACACTACATCTACCTAAAATACCCCTAAAATATTTCACCTAATATACCTATAAAATACCCTTAATGAAATTATTTACAATATGCATTCCTTAACCCTTAAAATAACTACACTACCTCTTTTAAATAAATTACTTTTACATTAATAACCGCACCGTTACCGTCACCAGCCCACCACCCGTCCCCGCCGCCGCATTGCGCGGGTACCCTTCTCGTATAATAATATTATAAAAAGAATAGCACTTTATTTTTGAAAGTGTTAAAAAATATGTAATATTTTTACTTAACACCCCTTAAAATATTTTCACTTACACTATCTCCTTAACATTAATGGAAAAATTACACTATCAATCCTTTATCTTTTAAAATATCTCTATTAACCTTTAACATCAATTATCTACACCACTCGACGCCTCATCTACCACCAACCATCGCCCCCACCACCACATCGTCGCCGCCACGACAACCGCCGCATTGCGCGGGTAACGTGCTAGTAATTTTAATGACTGTCTAGTCAATTTATTAATGTAGATGTAGTTTCTGTAATAAGTGTAACAAAATTACAACAAACCAAAAAAAAAAAATGCAAGTATGCAACACATTTTAATTCCGATTTCTCAAACCTAATAACAAGTTATCTAAAAATGGCTATAAATTGATACATAAAAAATTTGTAAGTTAAAAAATGTATTTGTATTTATGTGCTGGTATGCATCCATTTTCATTTATTGAAGAAAAAAAAGATAAATATTAAATCTCTTATAAGCAATAGATTATTTTGAAATTGGAGAAGTTTTTAGCTAAATCCATAGATATTTGAGTTTGAGAAAATTTCATTATATACCCTTGTGGTATACCATATTATCAAGTTTCACCCCTCTCGTTTTTTCGTATCATTACGTATCCCTATGGTGACTTTTTGCTTCATTACATACCCCTCTTCCTAACGGACATTTATTCCCCTCCGTTAACCACCTCATGTGCAATGCACATAACGGTATTTTCGGCCATTCGCAATTAATATCCCCCTTATAACACCCACTTCATCCATCCATTTCAAACATAAGACTTACTCCAAAAAACCCAAATCCTACAACCAGAAAACAAGGATATAAATCAAAGGATAAACCAAAAAAAAAATAACAATAATATATCTTTATATTTGCTGCTGCCCACCGATTAGTATGCCAAAAAAACAATGCTGCCAACATCACTCTTGCTTTATTAACTATGAGATCGATCTATTATTGTGATTAGATTTAGGGTTTTGATTTACAGAGAGATAGATTTAGATAGGTATAGAATACGAGATCATGATGGCGGCGGTGGATTACCGCAATAGTTAGCTCCGACGGTGGAGGATTACCCAACAGCAAGCTCCGGCGGCGGTAGATCACCGCAACAGTTAGCTCCGGTAGATCACCGCAACAGGTAGCTCCGGTGGTGGAAGGAGATCTCTGTTAATGGTGGTCGTGGGTAGCTCCGGCGATGATATATATATCGATAT
Organism: Erigeron breviscapus; assembly: GCA_034093135.1. Lineage (NCBI taxonomy): Eukaryota > Viridiplantae > Streptophyta > Magnoliopsida > Asterales > Asteraceae > Erigeron > Erigeron breviscapus. The sequence goes on along the minus strand of CM067167.1, from coordinate 165,672,965 downwards.
ATATAGATCTGATATATATACATATCTGAAGACATATATATATACAAAAATTCTGATATATATACCAACTTTGACATCTCCTCCGCCGTAGCCGCCGTCGTTCTGGCAGCCTCCACAACCATTTTCTTGGACCTAAACACAAAAAGATTCAAACTTTCTGTAGATTTTGATATGGGTATGTTGTATATAGATGTTTTAAGAGTAGATATGAACTGGGTCTTCTTTAAAAACAATTTTGATGGTGTTTTAGAGGCTGATATGAATTGGGGTTTGTTTATATATAGTTGTGATTGTGATATTGAAGTTATTGAAGCCATCTTTTTGAATTGGAATTGAGATGATTATTAGGATTATATATATGGGTTTTGGTTGTGAGTGATGGTTGTTAATCTTGAAGACAAAGGCGATATGATAATATAATATAAATATATAATATGTATGTAATTATTATTTAAATGAACGATTTGATGTTCTGTGAGTACAAGAAAGAAAGAGACAAAATGTGTGTTAGGAGGAAGGAAGATGAATAATGTATGTATGGACACTTTATGGGCATAATTTTGGAGTTTATTAAAAGGTTTTCAAAAAAGAAATGATAAATTATTAGTTTCCGTGTTTAGAAATTGGGGAAAAAGAAAAGTATATGGAGAAGTGGTTGTGAGATTTATTGATTTTAGGGTGTTGTTAGATCTGAAAAGAAAAGCAAAGAGAAAAAGAGGGTGTTTAGAGGTAAAAGACTAAAGTACCCTCACGTGTAACGCATGTGAGGGGGTTAACGGATGATGACAAACGGACGTTACGTGGAGGGGTAGGTAATGATACAAAAAGTCACTATATGGATATGTAATGATACGAAAAAACGAGAGGGGTGAAACTTAATAATATGGTATACCATAGGGGTATGTAATGAAATTTTCTCTTTGAGTTTTGTTTGTGTAGTATATTTTATAGAGTAATGATGGATCATCCTAATTAATCAACCTAATAATCCTCCTAATCATAGGATCAAGCCACATGTAAAAATCAAGGGGGATGATGAGGAAAGGATAATTAGTGGATTACACATGTTAAAATTTTACACTATTAAAAGAATTATTAGGCTAAAATTTTACAAGGATCAATCATTTTCCTATTTTATATCCCAATGGATTTTCATTCAAAGACTTTTATCGTCACTATTTTGGCCCAACCCAAGTTGGCCAATAATACAATATATCTGTCTTCTAAAGACTTATGTTCATATCGATCTATTATGCGCCTCTGCATCTAGCACTGGGTAGACCTCATACAATAACTGTCCTAGCTCTACCGTATCTTTTGTTTCATTTCTTCTGCAATAATCACAAACACTTTTTTAATTATGGATTTACGGCCCGGCTGGGTATTGACCGGGCCAGGCCCAAAAGGCACTTCAAACAAAATAAAAGCAAGAAGGTAACCAAGTTAAAGGCCCCAAGTCCATTTCAAATTTAGCTTTAGTACTTGGTAGCCATCAATCGTCATTTCTGTCCTTACCTTCCTTCTAAAAAAATCATACAAAGGATTTAAACGACACTGATATATGAAAATCAAAAGACACATCTTTAACTTCAATTTTAGGCTCGTCAAGTGGTGCAACCGAGCCTTAAATATTGTGTTACTTGTATCTAATTACATTGCTGTACAATTTTACTTTACTTTACTTTATAATAACAAACTAGATTATGAACCCGTGTTAGGTAGTTATTGTGTTTGTGATAATTTGTAAGACTTTGATAGGTACATGTCTCATGTTTGAACATGGCCACTTCATAAACATAGCTTTAAACTATAAGGTATAAAATAGTTATTACTAGTAAATAAACTATTTTTTTTTAAGGATATAGTAGTCAATTTGGAACCCAAAAATGTTAATAATCAAACAAAGGGTTGCATTTTTTATTGTTACAATTTTTATAAGATGTTACGAGCATGGTACCCGCACGTTGCGGCGGATATCATGGACGGCGGTGGCCGGAGTGTTGGTGATGATGGACGACGGCGGTGGTTATTGACGGAAATAAAGGGGGTGTGTGTTGTTTTGGTATATAGAAAGAAAAAATATTTTGTGTGTGTGTTGTTTTGGCGGAGAGAGAAAGAGAGAATGAGGATATTTGTGTTTAGTTTTAGGGGAAGGGTAAGTTGGTGGAATATTTGTGTTTTGTTTTATGGGGAAGGGTAAGTTGGTAATTTTCTATGTCCCAAAAATTATAAACTTTCAACACCACCCTTATAATAATTTTTATAAGAGAGTATAGATAGATGTAATCGACTTTTCGTTTTTGTTATAATAAGTAAATGTAGTACAATTCATAGAAAAAGAGACGCAAGCTAAGGTAGATTAATTTAGCATTAAATGTCGTACATGTGGTGGTTGTGTTTTCATTCAACTACGAGTAACCACATCGACACATACAACAGTGAAGTTACGAAGTCTACTTTATGATCTGAAAATCTGAAATGAACATGATTGATGATTTGAAATGTTGATCATGACAAAGCCAAGCAATATAAAATCGAGGAGTGTAACACCACCAGGCAAAAAAGTGTAACCCCACCAGAGGCATTATTAGCGGCGACGTCGCCGCTAATACTGCACCAGAGAGAGTATTAGCGGCGACGTCGCCGCTAATACTGCGGGCCCCCATGTCTGTAATGGTAAATCTGGCAGAGAAATTAGCGGGCCCCCTGTCAGTGTCAGAGTATTAGCGGCGACGTCGCCGCTAATGCCTTGGTCGGGTTGACTTTTGCCTGGTGGTGTTACCTGTGCCTTATTATAGAGAAAATTACTTTTTTGGTACCTAAACTTGCAGCTTTTTCACTTTTAGTCTCCAACTCAAAAAATAGCAGTTTTCATACTAAAGTTTTGTGTTTTTTCAGTTTTGGTACCACGTTCATACGGCGTTAAATTTTGCCGTTAACGCCCTCACGTGACAAACACGTGAGGGGTATTTTAGTCTTTTGACCCCCCTTTTTGAGAAAATTACAGTTTTTGATACCTCAAGTTGTCAATTTTTTCACTTTTGGTACCTCAAGTGGACAACATTTTTTTATTACACTCTCCAATTTTCATCTCACACATTAGCATATATCAAAGAACAACTCAAAAATCAACACACATTCTGATTATCCATATGAATCATACACCACCAGAAAGGGTTGCCGACTATCTCCCTCCCCACCATGCACCAGATTCCGATCTAATCTCGTTTGTAGCAAATATATTCATCTGTAACAGTTTCCGTTCAGATCTTGTTTGTAGCAGATTCCGATCAAGTTTCGTTTGTAGCATATTCCAATAGAAGAAAAGGGTAATTTAGAGGTGAGAGGATTCAGATCTCTTATATGAATCATACACCACTAGAGAGGATTTTCCGGCGACATGAGTTTATTCCGGCCATCGATCCACCAATGCATTCAGTTCCTCCACCATCACCCGTAATTACACCAACAACATATAATATTTCAAGAATAGATACACACCATTGGGTGTTTTTTTAGGAGCCGTAAAAAAAATATAAAAAAAAATATGTTGGAGAGTGTAATAAAAATATGTTGTCTACTTGAGGTACCAAAAGTGAAAAAATTGACAACTTGAGGTATCAAAACTGTAATTTTCTCAAAAAAAAAGGGTCAAAAGACTAAAATACCCCTCACGTGTTTGTCACGTGAGGGCGTTAACGGCAAAATTTAACGCCGTATGAACGTGGTACCAAAACTGAAAAAACACAAAACTTTAGTATGAAAACTGCTATTTTTTGAGTTGGAGACTAAAAGTGAAAAAGCTGCCAAGTTTAGGTACCAAAAATGTAATTTCTCAATTGATGTGTGAGATGAAAAAAAAAAAAAAAAAATATGTTGTCTACTTGAGGTACCAAAAGTGAAAAAATTGACAACTTGAGGTATCAAAACTGTAATTTTCTCAAAAAAAAAAAAGAAAAAAAAGATGAAAATTGGAGAGTGTAATAAAAATATGTTGTCTACTTGAGGTACCAAAAGTGAAAAAATTGACAACTTGAGGTATCAAAACTGTAATTTTCTCAAAAAAAAAAAAAAAAAAAAAAATATGTTGTCTACTTGAGGTACCAAAAGTGAAAAAATTGACAACTTGAGGTATCAAAACTGTAATTTTCTCAAAAAAAATAAAAATATGTTGTCTACTTGAGGTACCAAAAGTGAAAAAATTGACAACTTGAGGTATCAAAACTGTAATTTTCTCAAAAAAAAAAAAAAAAAATAAAAAAAATATGTTGTCTACTTGAGGTACCAAAAGTGAAAAAATTGACAACTTGAGGTATCAAAACTGTAATTTTCTCAAAAAAAAAAAAAGAAAAAAAATGCTAATGTGTGAGATGAAAATTGGAGAGTGTAATAAAAATATGTTGTCTACTTGAGGTACCAAAAGTGAAAAAATTGACAACTTGAGGTATCAAAACTGTAATTTTCTCAAAAAAAAAGGGTCAAAAGAAAATATAAAAAAAGATGAAAATTGGAGAGTGTAATAAAAATATGTTGTCTACTTGAGGTACCAAAAGTGAAAAAATTGACAACTTGAGGTATCAAAACTGTAATTTTCTCAAAAAAAAAGGTCAAAAGACTAAAATAAAAAAAAAAAAAAAATGCTAATGTGTGAGATGAAAATTGGAGAGTGTAATAAAAATATGTTGTCTACTTGAGGTACCAAAAGTGAAAAAATTGACAACTTGAGGTATCAAAACTGTAATTTTCTCAAAAAAAAAAAAAGAAAAAAAAAAAAAAAAAAAAAAAAAAAAAAAAAAAAAAAAAAAAAAAAAAAAAAAAAAAAAAAAAAAAAAAAAAAAAAAAAAAAAAAAAAAAAAAAAAAAAAAAAAACATAAAATAAAAAAGATACAAATCATAAAATAACATAAAAACTACATAAATAAATCGGCAATCGGTGTTGGTTGAGCCGTCGGGTCGTCGAGATGGGCTAAATTTTGTCTCCCAGCGTGCTCTGTAAGATCATATCGAAGACGATGATGGACATCTTCATCTTGTATCTCATCCACTGCATCGTGGTTATAAACCGCTTGAATTCCTGTATCCACATTATGAACCGGTGATATTGCCCTTCCATCATCCTTTATAATCATGTTGTGCAATATAATACATGCGTGCACGATGTTAGTAATCTTGTCGACCGTCATCGCTCGCATTGGCCGACTCAAAATCCCCCATTTTCCTTTAAGAACACCAAAAGCTCGCTCTACATCCTTTCTTGCCGATTCTTGAACTTTCTTGAACTTCTTGTCATTTGTTTCAGTCGGATATGGCATTGCTTTGACATGAGTCGCCCACCTAGGATAGATTCCATCGGTAAGATAGTATCCCCGTTTGTAGTGACGGTCGTTAACGGTAAAAGACGAGTTAGGAGCCGTCGAATTTCGCTCCCTAAGATACAATGTCAATTGATTCAAAACGTTGATATCGTTGAGCGACCCTGGAGGACCAAAATAAGCATGCCAAATCCACAAGTCTTGTGAAGCAACGGCTTCAAGCGTAACAGTGGGGTATGGATGATCACCTCTCTTGTATTGTCCCTTCAACGCTTTAGGACAATTTCTCCAAACAAAATGCGTACAATCAAGACTACCTAGCATTCCCGGAATCTTGTGTCTCCGTTCATGCGCCTCGTACAAGCGTACAATGTCATGACTAGTT
>CM067167.1:165562268-165662268 GCA_034093135.1 Erigeron breviscapus | reverse complement strand
TTCCTTCCCAAAAACTCTTTTCTTCCCCAAATTAATTCTCTTGAAAAACTCTCTCTGGTCTCTATCTTTTCTTCTCTGACACTTCTTCATCATCATCTATATATATACAATTTATTCCCATAACTAATAATATAATGTTAAATCCAAATCCATTATATATATGTCCAGATATCAAATTCTGAAACTCTTTTCTTGAATCACCCTCTCCTACTAGAGGAGCTCTTGGGTATACATCAGCTATACATTAGCAAAGCTGGTGTGGCGTAAGGAGAGTTATGCCACGTCGGATTTGTGATGTTATGGGTGATGAAATTGGTGTGGATTTTTTGGTGTTTTAAGTGTGTGTGGGAATGCTTGTTTGAGAAGGCTTGTTAGTATTATTATTCCAGATTTCTTTGAGAAGCCTTTGTGTATTCAAACAAAAAAAAAGTTTATTCTCTTTCCATCAATTCAAATGTCATGGACTCTCTCTCTCTCTCAAATCCGATCTGCTATTGGTTTTCATATCCACTTATGTTTCAGATCTGCTTTTTTGTCTTGCTTTATGTTTGAAGCTGATCTGTTATGTATATACACGAACCCAAACTTCTAAGTGGGGAAGAAAAGAGTTTTTGGGGAAAAAAAAAGGATTTGATCTGATTGTTTGAAATGGGAAGGTGAAATGGGTGTTTTAGAAGCAAAATGACTAAGTTACCCTCATGTGCAGTGCACATGAGAGCTTTGACGGAACCACACTAACGTCCGTTTGAGAGAGGGGTTTCTAATGATACAAAAAGTCACCACAGGGTGAAGTAATAATAAAAAATAGCACAGGGGCGAAAATTGATAAAATGGTAAACCACTTGAAGATGTAATGAAATTTTCTCTAAAAATAATAAAGAAAATATTGTTTTTAAGAGTTAGATTTATTTGGGCTTAAAAATGGGCTTTTTATCATTTTCTCGCTGTGTTTATTCGGTCTGAACCAGACAAGCCCAGCTTGATGTTCCGTTTGGGAAAATTGAAAATGAGTATGTATTTTTAGTTTTTAACGGCTCTTGTAGATTTAAAGTCTGAATGCTGCCACGATTTTTAATATGCGAAGCCTTTGAAATTCTAGATCATACCGTGAAGTTTAGAAATTGTTGTTTTCGGTATGGCTCAATTGGGATTTGGGAACCTCTCCATACTTAGAAGTTTAGAAATTGTTATTTCTGTAAGAACTTTAGCACCTTTAATTATATCTAACTAGAATATAACCCGGGCGTTGCGGCGGGGTTCAATCTACATACGCGTATATGTATTGCTACGATGTCACTAACTTCGAAGATTCATATGAAAATGCAGTAAGACATAAACGACATGAAACATCGCTATTACAAACTTTGAAGATCGAAACTATAAACACAGGAAGACATAATGAACATAAAAACATGCATTTATAAGCAAGACAGTCACAGAAGAAATACTCCGGATAGCCTTAAAGGTGAAGATTTCAGGAGGTCTGGCATGGAAGTGTTTTGAAAGCATTCACATTTGTTTATTGGTCATATACACTTCAGTATATATAACAATTACGGAGTATAATAGTAACAGTTGAAATTACAAGTTAATTTACTAAATCTGCCCAAATCAAGATCTTCGTTCCCAGGCACAGGCAGATCCGAGCTTGCTGCTTGAACACGAAAAGAAACCATTGTAGATAAAATATCAATGCAAGTACTACCGATACCATAAATCATAAAAATGGATAGTGGATATGTAAAAACATACCTCTTTATCAATCAAGTAAAACTGATGGTTTGTTAGTGTCACTCATGCCACATTAAATTTTTATAGACCATCACTTTCGATAAGCTTATCTCTCTAGTCGTATTAACTTCTTCAAATTCATAACTGGGTCTAAGTAGCTATGAATCATGATATAAAACCTCAATGTCTGTTTTTTTTTAATAAATAAAATGAATTAGAAGCTTTCATGTTTCAGATTGAAGAACTTTTCAGCCCACTTTTCAGCCAACTTTACGATGTTTGCAGTTGTTCATTAAAGATTCATATGTAAATAAATGGGTCGGATAGAGTAAACCAAATAGTTTTCCAACGTAAGTATTGGTAGTTTGAGATGATCCATCAACAGTTAAGGATAATATAAATTCTTTCCTTGTGGGCTTTCTAACCTTCTTTGCTACCAACAATAACTTGCATGTGCAAAAACCTTATAGAGGTGGGGAATTCAACCCATATATGAATGGCCGATTCAGGCTACGTTTTATCTCTTATGAGCTAAATAGGTAAAATAGATAACTTCAACTACAAAAAAAAGAGGGCCAAATGGGTCGAATAGGATAAACAGGTCGTATATCTCTGACCTGGTCATACAAATGATTTATTTGTTGAGCCTGCTGCAAGACATGCATTGACTTGAGGTGTATCAATGCTGCCATTTCTACCATCTTTGTCTCAGTTTCACGCGAGCATCCAGAGTACTTGAAAACTCCACCTGAATCAAGTTGACTTGCTCAGCCATGAATTACACTTTCACACTTCAGAACACAATGTTGATAATAAAATACCTGAAGCACGTGTTTCATCATCAAAAAGTTGCTGCTGGACTTTCATGAATTGAGCTTGGATTTCAGCAGGGTCCCCGTTCTCTAACTTGTTGGCTCCCTCGAATTCTATATTGTTGCTACATTGAGAGAGCTGAAGTTTTCTCAGCAGCCCGTTTTGGTTCTCTTGTAGGCATAGCTCGATGTATAGCCTACTTTGACGTGACTGAATGAAGCTTTTCACTTAAAATTAAAACCTGAAATCAAAGCAATGATAGGTAATGATGATTCAAAGACAACAACTGATCATCCCACTTTACTTGTGAGCCAATCAAGTATCAAAATATATAGTAAACGTAGCGTTTTTTTTACCTGGTCTTCGGCCTAAATACAACCAAAAAGTTGTAGTGCCTCTATCTCGCCTTATAGTATTGAATAGGTTTGTTTCTTGGTCCAGGCTATATGAATTCTTCAATTACCGCTTTAATGAGTTGGAAAATGTGAGGAACCAACGGCTGTCCATCGCATTTCATGTCAATAACCAGAGACTTTTCCAACTTCACAATTTGATCTTCAATGCTGGAGATTGCTCGCTGATTTCATCCACCATTGCAAACGGAATGCTCGCATCTACATTCATGCTATCAGTGGAACCTCCCTCATTGGATGAACTGGTGTTATCCTCACCTCGTCGTTTAGAACCTGCAATTCAGCAAATAGAAACTTCAAATTTGACCAAGTCATGTATCATTCATTTTGCTTTTCGTTGTGCCATTTCCCTAAAACTTCATCCACTGTCAAGATTCCCTGGACCAGCACATACATTACTCCTTTCATGTGTACCACTCCGTAGGCTTTTAAAGAGTTTATGCAGTACATTATCATTCTTTGGAGGGCTGGGATTTTTTGTAGCAGTTACACTATGAGTAAAAAAATTATCATTACGCAGGAGAGCTCACATTTTAACTCAACTGGTGGTCTGTAATATACTCGTGTACAACTGTACAAATATGCAATAACCTGTATTTTGGTTTGAAATCATCTTATTCTTAAGCCTATTGTTATGCACATCAATTAAGTATATTAATTAATTACGTTCATCTATTAGTAATTTAAGTTTAACTAATTTGTAAAGGTAGTGTGACTCTCCCTTAAAACAAAGTAAGCCTGCAAAGTTTTCCGGTGATATCTGATGGATTTGAGACTTTAAGTTAAGGCTGAAAACAGGCCGCGAGGTATGGAATCCGTATAAGGCGCTAAAGACATATAAACCTTATAGTACAGTCTAAAAATCATGCTCCAATTCCACAGACTCCTATGTTTAAAACTATGTGCTAACATAAAGTTAACTGGCCCAGCCTAATAATTTCCACATATTTCAAATTTCCAAAAGATATACATGGTAGCTAGTATCCTACATTTGAAGTTGTACATACATATATACCTTAATCTAGTGTAATAATTATGACACAACACAACCGTCTTCCCAATCACTTAGCATGAACCAAAACCACGAACCTTTTATGTTTCATCAAGTCTTTGTAATTGACAAATCAAATTCAAGGGATGCTTGAGATTGGTTATGATTTATAAAAGAAAAGTTGTTCGATAAGTCGTTACCTTGAGTTGATTAAAAGCAGTTTAAAGTTGTCTCTCTGTGTCTACACCCCTCAATCTTTCTATCCGGGGTGAGTCAGACGGTCAATGGCTACAAGCGAAAGAGCAGACCAATGAACTGAAAGACGTCCAGCGCAACCATATACTTCCTTTATGAAACATTCAACTTTTTTCATGAATAAGTCAGGCAGCCAAATGCAATGTTGTTGTTTACATTAAAAAAAAAGGAATTGGGTTGCGGTGGATTAGAGAGAGAGAGAGAGAAGAGAGAGATTGGCAATGGAGTAAAGTAAGAGTTGTGTTATTTTCTATTGTTAACAAACAATGGAAAATAAACACCGGCCCACAGTTTTGCAATAATTTGAGTAGTGTCATTGTAAAGGGATATCACAACACGTGGAGGTATACCCAGAAGGCCAAGACCATCTTGAATTTATAAATTGCATCGAAACACAACATCAAAAACATTTTACATAGGCCACATTACAAATTCACATAAATAAAGCCATCACAAATCCAAAATGTCTAAGGTTTGTTTTCTATTATAATCAAATGAAATCATAATTCATAAACACAATAAACAAATAACCAAGAAAAGTCAGTAATTATACATACCTGGCTAGATTTCGAATCAAAACTGCATGTACCCGCCACCACCGTCCGGTTCCGACAGCGTTCAGGTAGTCAAAGATGTCACCGCTTCCGCTGCCTTTTATCAACTCCCATTCATCAATTTCAAAGTTTACAAACCCTAAATAAAAACCCAAAAAATATATCGATATATACCTTACGGCTCGCCATTGTAGCTTATGGGGCACTAAGAAAAAAAGAGCGCCGGAATAAGGGTTTAAAAGTTATCAATTTGAAAACCCTAGTAAAGAAAATCAAGATTGAAAGAAGGAGAAAAGAGAGGCTTTGATGAAGAAGAAAGAAACAGGAGTGTCTAGGGTTTAAAAATCATCAATTTAAAAACCCTAATAAAAAAATCAAGATTGAAGATCATATGAGGTAAGAAAAAGAAGGAGAAGAAAAGAGAGGTGGTGGTGAAGAACAAATAAGCAGGAGTGTGAGAAGGGAATAAGAAGAAAAGTAAAGAAGACAAAACATTTGTGGCATTAATAAAAAAAACTAAACTTATGTGGCCAAAACGAAAAACCTCAAAAGGTTACTGTAGGACCTCAAATGTAATATATATTAATTAATTAATTTAGACCTACATAATGGGTTTAGACTTTAGAGGTATATTTAAACTTTAGTACCTATTAATTAGTTATCTATATTACTCTATAAAGCAAATTACTCTCTCTCTCTTTAGTAATTAAGATTTTAAAATAACCATATTATCTCTCTTTTTTATTTACTAATTTAAACATTTTAACTTATTTACATATAATACTCTTAATGAAATAAATTACAACATAGATCCTCAAACCCTTAAAGAACCATATTAACCCCTCTTACATCAATTAATTTACATTCACCACCACGCCACCACCACCGTCACCGCCACACATCGCCGCCACCATTGCCACCGTCGCCACACCTTCGTTGCTACCACCATCACCGTCGCATCGTGCGGGCATCCGTCTAGTAAAATTTATCTACGGATAAATATATGGATTTTAAATCTGAACCTAATATTTTGATATAAAATTTCTATTTTATGTTACCAATTTGAAATTTTGGGAAAATATAATTTTTAGAACCATTGACGGTGATGAATATTTCTTTTTCCGTAATATTTTAGAAACTTGTTTATTTATTTATTTTTTGAAAAGAATATTTCATTCACAACAACACTACTCCGCAATTACGGAGTAGTAATACAATACAATCGAGTTCCAAGGGAGATTAGATTACAACAAAACTATTCCAATCCTCCCACGAAATAAACCCATTCACTACAAGAAAATAGCCATTTGGAGAATTTAGCGACACACTATAAAAAGTCGCTATTTTGCGACATACGTAAAGACTCTTTTAGCGTCACGCTCGTTGTACTTGTCGCAAATTAAGTCGAAAACCGAGTCGCAAAATGCTCAAAACTTACAAAGTCGCAAATGTTGTAGCATATGAAGTCGCAACTTTGCGATGTCCTTGAAAATGTGGCTAATGCCATCGCTAATTTTGCGACTTCCGAACACACATTACTAATGGTGTCGTTAATTTTCATCATCCAATAAATTTGTCTCTAGATGTGCCGTTAATTTGCGTTTTCCTATAAATCAGTTGCTTATTTTTTGATGTCTTATTTGATGCAAAAAATGTCATCAATTTGCAACGTAAGCAAGTACTTGATTTACTATATTTACTTTAGGAGTAAATTACACTTTTCGTCCCTAAACTTGACACGTTTTTCACTTTTCGTCCCTAAAGTTTAAAAATTACAATTTTGACCTTAAACTTGCAGAATTTTGCAATCGACGTCCTTTGGCCATACGGCGTTAAGTTTCAGCCGTTAAGTCCCACACGTGCAAAACACGTGAGGGACTAAAAGTGCAAAAGGTGTCTAGTTCAGGGACGAAAACTGAAATTTACATTATATATTGTCATCATCTTCATCTTCTCCGGCTGAGTGGTCGGAAAATTCGTCGAAAAACTTAAAATGCCGATATCTTACTCGTTTCTTTGAATTAGACCACGAAACCACCACCAAACTTCTCAAAATTAATTTCCGCACGAATCCTAACCAAAAGATTTCAGATTCAACACTTGCCGGAAAACTCAAAATACCGTGGTCACAAGAACCGATCTGGAAATCACAAAATCTCAAAATCTCGCCGGAAAACGAACTGCCGACCAAACTCAACGAAATGAAGAAATCATCACATCAACATGCTCAGAATTCTATCGCGAGTATAACCTTGTGATTTCCAGATCGGTTCTTGTGACCACGGTATTTTGAGTTTTCTGGCAAGTGTTGAATCTGAAATCTTTTGGTTAGGATTCGTGCGGAAATTAATTTTGAGAAGTTTGGTGGTGGTTTCGTGGTCTAATTCGAAGAAACGAGTGAGATATCGGCATTTTAAGTTTTCCGGTGAATTTTCCGGCCACTCAGCCGGAGAAGACGAAGATGATGACAATATATAATGTAAATTTCAGTTTTCGTCCCTGAACTAGTCACCTTTTGCACTTTTAGTCCCTCACGTGTTTTGCACGTGTGGGACTTAACGGCTGAAACTTAACGTCGTATGGCCAAAGGACGTCGATTGCAAAATTCTGCCAAGTTTAAGGTCAAAATTGTAATTTTTAAACTTTAGGGACGAAAAGTGAAAAACGTGTCAAGTTTAGGGACGAAAAGTGTAATTTACTCTATTAATAGATTAAAAAGAAGTTAGAAAAATATAATAATTAATTAATTAAGTCTTCAAAGTAAATACATGCCCCTGTTTTGGATCCGGCTAGTAATACTCTGCCATCGAAGACGCTAATTTTACAACGTTAATATATAATCCTTAGATTTCACCAATTTCACAAACTTCATTTTGCTTTTCAGTTACTTCCCAAATTTTACACCTCTAATTTCTAGGGTTTCCGTCATCATCGGAGTCGTTTATCTGCCATCATCTCCGGCATACACTAGTCGTCATCACCGTACGTCCGCCATAATCAGCATCGTACGTCCGCCATTCTCCATAATCTCTATCTGTTTGCATCATCGGTATATATACACACACACAATCTATATCTATTTGCTTTATTGTGTGAGCTATGACATAATCTGGTTTATATATATGAGATTAATATTTGAATAAATATACATGGGGAAGTGAATATGGGTTGTCCCCGTCTAAGCTTAGATGGGAGCACCCACATTTGTTTTTTTTAATCATAAAATTCTTGGGGCCCATAGTTTTATTTAAGTTACAAAAAATTATTAAAATATTTGATTGTGAGCAGTTCACCATCTAAGCTTAGACGGGAACAACCCATATTCACTTTTCCCAATATATATACTCCCTCGGTCCTATATTAAATGTCCAATTTTGACTTTAAACTTTGATCGTGAAAATATTTGTCTATATTATATAACACTTCATATAAAATATATGAACGGATTGAGTTTTCAATGTACTTTTCATTGATATAACTTTCGTCAACTAATATATAACACAAAAAAAGATATTTATGGTCAAAGTTGCAAACAGAAGACTTGACAAGTCAAAATTGGACATTTAATATGGGACGGAGGGAGTATATAATTATATATATATAGCTTGGATACCTTAAGTTAGGTATAAAATTGAAAAGTCTACATAATGAGGAAACTTGTTTGAAGTTATGATAATCTGTCGATATCAAATTATTGAGTTTTGTGAGTTTTGTTATTATTTTTGAGCTGCGACTCGTTTAGAACGCACACTAAATGTTCGATCAAATGCCTAAATGAAATACTATATGTTGATGTTTGGCTGAAACTGTTCGGTAGTAGTTTATGCGTTTGTTTTGATGTTCATGTATAGACTGTGTTATTTTACGTTTTATTTTATAATATCTGCTGTTATCTATAGTTTCATTTAAATATAATAACTGTTTTCTTAAACTATGCAGGAAAAAGAGCTAGGTAGAGAAGCTACAGCTGCTGAGCTTTTTTCTCGAACCCACAAGAAGAAGAAGGATGGCACTTTTGTTAATGATGTAGCACAAGAAACTTGGGTATGTTTTCTTAAGTCGTATCTTCTTTTACATCCAAATACTATGTGCTTTTTGGTCCTGTTCTATAGTTGTAAGAAACTTTGATTTGGTATTATATTAAAAGGTGGCATCTTAGAAGTAGTGTTGGTTATTGTACAAGCATTCCTTCCCACTGTAGGCAATTTCCTTCCCACAGTTGGAAATTGCATTCCCAGAATCTAACTTATTACTCATTCTCGATCCCGTTATCATCAGCATAAGCAATAGACTAGAAATTAATATATGTATGTGTATAGGACTATACCAGAAAGTAATAGAACTGTATGTATGTATTCAGAAACAGAAAGAAACAAATTAACAGCTTGTTTCTACTGAATCAGTACAAGAATAACTAACTAATGTTGACACTAGGTGTGACTATATATAAACATATCACATTTATAAAGTTGATCTACCTAAGAGACTTGCACTTAAGATCTTTCGACCACTTCTTTCTGTGTTTTTTGTTAAAAATCTAACTTCAAGAACGAGTTATTCTTTTGGCTTCGTTGTCTTATTAGTCATAATTTGTTAAGAAACTACCTACCCAATCATAATAACCTTTTGTCACTGCTGACTTTTTGGGCCGTTTTAATCTGCAATGAAATAATGGGATGATCATGTTGGGTGGGTCGGTTAATGGGTTCAAGTCAAAATAATGAAATGCATATGCTTATGTTCTTTTATTCAATGTAGGATCAATACAATGATAAATATCGTGAAGATGACATACTCGATACTGCATCAGGCAACGTGTCTAAGACTTATGCAAGGTGGATTGATCATGTTGGAGTAAAAATAAGAATTTTTATGGCGGTGGGGCTGGGGTAGATGATTATATTTTACAAGGAGTTGATATGGAAGAGTCTTCTACTCATTCCTCAAGCAATGAAAACTGGGTCAATGCTCAAGAGATGTTGCAACTACAACAAACTCAGATTGTTTTACTACAAGAAGAGCAAAAGCGTTTAATAGCTAGACAAGAGGTTCTAATTCAGAAAGTTGATGATTTAGCAGGGTTTCAAGAGTCTTTAGGGGAGAGTATTAGAAAATTTATTTCTGAGCAAATTGGAAAGTCGGTTGCTGTTGAAGTTAGAAAGGAAGTTGGCAAGCTAATTAATTTGAAGAGCAGTAAGGTTCAAGTGAATAGCAGGTTCAAGTGAAAGTGAGCTGCAAGTTGTTGTACGAAGCAGGTTCAAAGTGAGCAGGTTCAAGTGAGAATAGAAATACATTCTGATTCTTATGGAATTATGTTATAGGATTGTATTAAATTTCAACTATTGTAGCATTATGTTATAGGATGGTATTACATTCTGACTTTGTAATTGATAATTTTTCGTTTGTTATGTTATAAGAATAACGACACATATACCATTGCTTATGATATTCGAGTAGTAGCGATTCGAGATGGCAACTAATATAGTGAAACTGCTCAAATTAGAGCCATTTATACCAGTAAAATAGCGACATCAGTGGATTTCATCTTTGATGCCGCCAAATTATCGACATCGATAGAGACAAAAATAGCGACTTTTATTGAGATTTGCGTCATCAATGGCGACATAACGACTGATGTCGCTAAAAAATTCTGCGACTTGTTAGCCGAAGACTCCATATGAGTCGCAATTTTTAGCGTCATGCATTCCCAAGTCGCAAAAATCTGCGACTTTTTTCTAGAGACTTCTGACATAATGTCGCCAACCATGTCTCTAGCTTAAAATTAGTCGCTAACCAAGACGCTAATCAAGACGCTAAATGGCCTTTTTCTTGTAGTGATTCTTTATCCTATTTTTGTACCATAAGAAACCAATTGTTTTAACGTCAAGAAGAACCTTATCGCTACAAAAGTCAATCTTATCGAAAATCTTCGCGTTCCTTGCCTTCCAAAGGCACCAAAGCGTGACGAAAATAATCCCACTTGTTTATTTCCCTAATTGACTGTATTTATTTTTGAAATTCAAGTTGATATGTAATTTTTAGAATAATTTATTATTATTTTTATTGAAGTATTCAAAATTAATTTTATGATGTGTATACTTTAATGTTATTTTTGGTTGTTTGTGTAAATTAAAACTTAATATTTTATTTATTGTAAATATTTGGTACTATTTTTAATGGATTGTACTTTCAGTTTAACTAGTTTCGTTATATTGAGTCAAATTTAGTACCATTTTTGTACATATACTTTAAGAAACTTTTAAGCATCCAAATTGGTTCAATCGCCCGGTCCAACCAGTTGAAGCCGATTTTCACCTCAGTTCATTTGATTAAAATAAAAATGGTTCTGAAACATTGGGTCTATGTCCATTGATTACAAGTTATAATGTTTTAACTTTTTAATCAACTCTTTCTTATCAACAAACGTATCTTTAAATTTGTCGTTAAATATATGTCGGAAATCTGTGGCTCACGGTCTGTCGGAAGTCTATCACTATATTTCTGACAAATTGTTCTAACATCTTTAAATAAAACTTCCCACATATTTTTCGACATATATTTACGTTGGTAACTTTTATGTCCGTCGGAAATATATGTCGGAGAGTAGTTTCCCACAAGGGTTTCCTCGACATTGATAATCCATCATAATTTCGTCAGTAAAGGTCTTTACTGACATATTTCCAACGGAATTATCCGTCATAATATCTCATTTTTCTAGTAGTAGTTAAGTCGAAGGTATATGTTATTCGTTTCTTTTTTCAGTCATTAAGGCTAACCGGAGTGAGGCAACCTCCCAAGGAGGGGACTTCCGCAATGTGGCGCCACGTCACCAAGTGGGTAACCCCTTAAAAATGGGGGAGTGGGGCTATCTAGGAATGTTAGGAGACTTCCGACAAATGTATTAAGGTAATTGGTTGGGAGGGATAAAGTAATAGAGAGAGAGAGACATACCTGCAATTTCTTGTTGGAGAAGGAGAAGTTTGGGCGACGAAAATTGATCGCCTTCGGGTTTTTTTTGAGCAAGTCGCCCAAGCGGGGCAGTGTGTGGGGCGACGTGGGAGGCGATAACGGAGGGAGTCGCTTCACTCCGTATAGTCTAAGTGGCTGAATGTATATATAATGTCTGTATGATTACAGCTTAGATTTTCGTTTTTTTGAAAATCATGATCATATAATGATGGTTTAACTTTTCTCTAAGTAATAATTAGATCTATTTATTATAATTGTTATTATTTCTAAATATCCATTAATGAGTTTATAACAGTTATATTTTTCTTATGGCCTTGTATTTTGTTTCTACCAATCATAAAAAGAAGCTAACATTTTTATTTTCATTTTTTTTTTTTTGGAACATTCATAAATTTTTATTGATTATATGCAATCTAGCAAGGTGCTAGGAGAACATACAAGAGAGTTTGAGGATGAAAAATACAATACAGAGAGGTAATTCATAAATTAAAGGTTGAAGATTCAAAAGCTAAAACTATTCCACTGAGACCAATTTATGTCGAGCGAGTGCATTCTATGAGTGAGCCACGAAAAGCTGGTACTTTTAACTTCTTTGATAGCATATCGCAGAGAAGGGGCCTTGTCGGAGAAGATACGATCGTTTCTTGATTTCCAAATTACCCAGCAAAACGCTAGGATAATTAGTTGGATGAGATGACCTTTCCGCGGGTTGGTTGTGGTTAAACTATGAAGCTGAAGTAGATTCCTGATGTCGGTTGGTTTTACTGTTGGAAGGTGGCACCATTGCATAATGGCGCACCAAAGCATATCAGTGGATGAATAGATGCTCAACCGATTCGTCTTGAGCATTACAGAGGGAACATATCGGTGATGATAGAAGGATGTTCCTGGACAACAGTTGATCAGAGGTTGGAATACGATTCAGGTCAATTCTCCAAGCTAAGACATTTACTTTGAGAGGCACCGCTTTATTCCAGGGAAAGATCCAGTGATTGGAACCAAACGTCACAACTTGTAATCGGTTTGTCATCGATTTGACAGTGAAGTAACCTGAAGTATCATGCATCCACTTCCATTTGTCTTCAGAATCCGAGAGTGAGATATGCGATATTCGAGTTAGGAGCTCCTGTAATTGATGTAGTTCAGTCGGGGTGAAGGGTGTGCAAGTCCAATTCCACTCCCAATTGAGAAAAACGACCACCACCAGTGCATCTGTCTTTGATGAGACAAGCTTTATGGGCTTCCAGCTTGTATAGATCAGGAAAATCCAAGCGTAATGGTGCGTCCCCGAGCCAAGTGTCGATCCAAAATCTCAAGGTAGAGCCATTGCCTAGTAAACCTGTGTATGAATTCTCCAAAAGAACATTAAACTCGTTCAAATGGGAATTCAGATTCGCGATGGAAGTCCAAATTCCCATCTGATTGGATTTATAGGGGATGGGAGTGCAATTACGGGGGGATGAGTGTAAGGCAGTGATTGTGCGTCCCCATAGGCTATAAGGTTGGGTTCGATATCTCCACCACCATTTTGATAACAGAGATAAGTTTTTTATTTTTAGACTACCCAAACCAAGCCCACCCATATCTTTTGGTGAAACAATCCGATCCCATGATACCCATGGAATTTTCTTTTTAGTCATTGTACCGCCCCAGAAAAAAGATCGCCTAATTGCCTCAAGTTTCGAAAGAACACTTACCGGAGCCTTGTACAGAGAGAAATAGTAGGAGGGAAGACTGTCAAGCACCGACCGTATCAAGGTTATTCTACCGCCGAGAGAGAGGGTAGAGGCTTTCCAGAGGGATAGACGGTGTTGAAAGGTTTGTATGACCAGAGTCTAGTTCTTTATCAAATTCATATTTGCACCAACGATGAGGCCAAGGTAGTTGATGGGGAATTGATCAATGTTACAGTTGAGTATGAGGCTGGAGGTATGAGTGGTTTGTGTGTTGAGATTGATTCCAAAGAAACTGGATTTGTGACGGTTAATTTTCAGACCTGAAACGATATGAAAGCATCTCAAGATTCTGGAAATATTGGAGAGATAGGTTGGAGACCATGTGCCCATGATGATTGAATCGTCTGCATAAAGCAGATGGGTTATGTTGGGTCCATGATTCGGCAATTGTAGACCAGAGATAAGTCCCAATGATGAGGCACGGTTCATAATGTTGGTGAATGCTTCCATGGCTATTAAAAAGAGGAAAGGGTATAAAGGATCCCCTTGGGGTACTCCTCTCTCAGAGTTAAACGCCAGGGTTGGACAACCATTGATCAGAACTGATGATCTGGTTGATGATAAAATGCCATTGATCCATGTGATCCAACGACAAGGGAAGCCCATTTGCTCTTTAATGGATAACAAGAATTCCCAATTAACCGTGTCAAAGGCCTTTTCCATGTCTATTTTGAAACAAAATGCCTCTCTCTTATTCTTCTTCAGCCAGATGATAATATCATTTTAACATTAAAGGCCCATCCAAAATATTTTGATCACTGAGAAAAGCAGATTGGGTAGGAGAGATTACCTTGGCAATAACTTTCTTGAGACGGCTTGCCAGGACTTTGGAAATAACTTTCTTGATGCATCCAATTAAAGTAATTGGCCGAAAATCATTCAGAGATTTAACTGATGACTTCTTGGGTATGAGAGTGATGTGACTCGAGCTACATCCATGGCTGATTTTTCCAGAATGGTAAAAATCAAGAAGGATGTTTAAAAAGTCGAATTTCAGTTCCTCCCGAAATCTCTTGATAAATCCAAAATTAAATCCATCCGGTCCAGGCGCTTTGCTGCTATCACAGTCCATAATAGCTTGATGAACTTCGGTCAGGGAGCAATAAGAGTGGCAGCGTCTTCCTGTGAAAGGGTTTTGAGATTCTGACATTGGATTTTGGGCCTGGACTTGATGGGCTCTGCGAATTTGTTCTTGAAGAAGGAATGGGCTTCTTCTCTGATAGAAGGAGGATCAATGTGCCAATTTCCATTTATTTCAAGCCCAATAATTCTGGTTTTCGACGATATGTTGTTAATGAAATTATGGAAAAAAGACGAGTTCTCATCCCCTGATTTGATCTACTTTGCCCTGGACTTTTGATGGAGGTCTTGGGTCTTACTGTGTTCAAGGGCAAGCAGTTTTTCTTTTGTATCAATCCACTGAGCCAATTCATCGTCAATGTAGTCCCTCTCGTCAATGACACCATCTAGGCATGCCAATTGATCATAAAGATTGGTTGTTTCCGCTGTTTCCAATGCTTTCTGCTCACGGATCCAAGTTTTGAGATTGTTTTTAAGTGTCTTGAGCTTGGCATTCAATATCTGATCGGGACGACCAAGGAAAGGTCCTGAATTAAGGCTATAACTCACAATGTTTTCAATTCCTGGTTTGGACAGCCAAGAATTGAAAAATCGAAAAGGAGAGGGTCCGAAATCAATAGTAGAGGTGGAAAGAATTAGCGGACGGTGATCAGAAAGTGAGCGGGGTAGTGTAGTAAGAGCTGCGGATGGCCAGTTATTTATGAAATCATGAGATACAAGAACTCTGTCTATTTTACTTTTTTTGGATCCATTGTCTTTTCCCCCCCCCCCCCCCCCCCCCCCCCCCCCCCCCCCCCCCCCCCCCCCCCCCCCCCCCCCCCCCCCCCCCCCCCCCCCCCCCCCCCCCCCCCCCCCCCCCCCCCCCCCCCCCCCCCCCCCCCCCCCCCCCCCCCCCCCCCCCCCCCCCCCCCCCCCCCCCCCCCCCCCCCCCCCCCCCCCCCCCCCCCCCCCCCCCCCCCCCCCCCCCCCCCCCCCCCCCCCCCCCCCCCCCCCCCCCCCCCCCCCCCCCCCCCCCCCCCCCCCCCCCCCCCCCCCCCCCCCCCCCCCCCCCCCCCCCCCCCCCCCCCCCCCCCCCCCCCCCCCCCCCCCCCCCCCCCCCCCCCCCCCCCCCCCCCCCCCCCCCCCCCCCCCCCCCCCCCCCTAAGAGCGTCCTTCAGAACCCGTAGAAGGTACAAAATCATGTTGGAAACTAGGATTTCCCCATAGAGCTTGGGGTCTGAGATTTTGATCATTGGTTTTGTGAGTTTCCTGGATACAAAGGAAATTTATTTGATGGTCATGCTTTTTTTTTTTTTTTTTTTTTTTTTTTTTTTTTTTTTTTTTTTTTTTTTTTTTTTTTTTTTTTTTTTTTTTTTTTTTTTTTTTTTTTTTTTTTTTTTTTTTTTTTTTTTTTTTTTTTTTTTTTTTTTTTTTTTTTTTTTTTTTTTTTTTTTTTTTTTTTTTTTTTTTTTTTTTTTTTTTTTTTTTTTTTTTTTTTTTTTTTTTTTTTTTTTTTTTTTTTTTTTTTTTTTTTTTTTTTTTTTTTTTTTTTTTTTTTTTTTTTTTTTTTTTTTTTTTTTTTTTTTTTTTTTTTTTTTTTTCTAAATATAATTAAGTTGTGAGTTTTGTTTCATTATTGCCGACCAAAGATATTTTTATTTTTATTTATTTTTTCGATCAAGTAAACCATTCAATCAATTTCTTTATAGATTCAACTTCATTCATAATTATTTTGCGAATCAAGTAAACCATTACTTTTTTTTTGGATCCATTGTCTTTTACATAAGTAAAAGAGCTGCCATGCATGGTGTACTCATGGAGGTTGTTTTGATGAATGAAAGAATTAAAGGCGAAGGCACAGGAGTTGTTAAAAGTAGAGTTCTTACGATCTGATGGGAAGCGGACAGCATTAAAGTCTCCTAATATGATCCATAAACCTTGCAGATTGGATAGATGACCAGAGATATCGTCCCACAGTTGTTGTTTAGCCGGTAGGTCTTGTGGAGCATAAATGTTGAGGACATTGCATATGGAATTGGAGGTTTTGAAGTAACCGGAGATGAGGAGGTAGTTTTGATGTTTGATGGAATTGGTTGCTGTGAAAAAATTGGGATCCCATATGCTTAGATCCCATATCCCCCCCCCCCCCCCCCCCCCCCCCCCCCCCCCCCCCCCCCCCCCTAAGAGCGTCCTTCAGAACCCGTAGAAGGTACAAAATCATGTTGGAAACTAGGATTTCCCCATAGAGCTTGGGGTCTGAGATTTTGATCATTGGTTTTGTGAGTTTCCTGGATACAAAGGAAATTTATTTGATGGTCATGCTTTAATTTTTGAATCCATCTGGATTTCGCCTCGTCTTTGAGGCCACGGATATTAATAGTCATGTAATTCATTGGATAACCGTTTGTTCACAGTCAATGGTTGTTTGCTTCGCTACCAAATCTTCGAAGCCAGTGAAACCAGAAGCTAACATTTACATGAGCTTTATAAAACATATATATGTCATCAGTAGCTGTATAAATGATCACCCATGTATTATACAAGACAATAATCTAAATATAATTAAGTTGTGAGTTTTGTTTCATTATTGCCGACCAAAGATATTTTTATTTTTATTTATCTTTTTGCGAATCAAGTAAACCATTCAAAATTTCTTTATAGATTCAACTTCATTCATAATTATTTTGCGAATCAAGTAAACCATTAATTTCTTTATAGATTCAACTTCATTCATAATTATTTTGCAAATCAAGTAAACCATTAATCTCGTCAACCGCCGGTCAATATCTTTCTTGTCTTCTTGATGACATCAAACTCCGATCCTTTCCTTTAGTTGGATCTCAAATTAATTTTTTTTTTGAACGGCAAGCAAGGATACCCACGGCAAAGGTATCTCGAGATGCACCACGACCCGGTGGGGGAAAACCCTAATTAATCCGCTACAGAAGGCACGACGATTAATTAGAGTAAACCTTGCCCCCTCAGCAAGATTCGAACCCAGGTGGGGAGCCTTGCATCACAGAGGGACCTCGATGAGAAACCACTGCGCTATGGCAGGGATCTCTGGATCTCAAATTAATAGGCATAATAGAAATACACTAAGATTAAATTTGTAACTCATTGTGTTTCATTTCTATTTTTGTTTAGCTTTGTACATTTACTAGCATCTTGCTTGTTATTCAATACAAACTAGCTTAGTAACCCGCGTATTATGCGGACAAATTAAGAAAAATTAATTTTGATATACCAATAAAAACAAAGCTATTAGGAAAACAAAACTAAAATAAGTATAATGAACAACGTAACATATGTTTTTCGAAATCAAATATTATTCTAAAAAAAATGATACGAGTGTATGATTAGATTTTCAAAAAATATGTTATTTTACATTAAGTTTGGTTATTTTTGAGAAACTTTTTAATGGGGGATTTTAAATCAAAACTTTAATATGATGTCATAAATTCAATTACATCGAAAGATTATTTATAAGAAAAAACCTAAAAATGACAAATAAGGTTTTTTCTAAAAAGAACGATGTAATCAAAATTTTGTTTTATTTATATAATAGATAGATTGTCGTTCAAAAACGAAAAAGCCCAACAATGATCATGGCCGGTGTAGAGGGTGGCCAAAGTGGCCGACGGGTTGAGGCCCGTTTCTTTAAGGCCCCCGATTTTTTTCTAGTTTTTATTGTTATGTATATACGTGTGTAATTATTTAAGTCTATTGTAAACTCTAACCATCATCTAAAAACTAAAACATATAATTTAACCCATAAAAAAACCCACATAATTGGATGTCATTGTGGTGTCTCGAATGCTAACTACTAACTCGCTGTTAAAAAAAAAACCCACGTATATACCTTTTATTGGTTTAAAAAAAAGTTATCATCACTTATCGAAACTCAGAACTGATCAAGCGGCGCCTGCTGTCTTTTTCAATCTTCATTGTTGTTGTCTTTTTATATGTATGTATATAGAAATAATATATTATTATTAAGTGATATATAAAATATTGGTATTATTTTAAAAACAATAACATAGCATAGGAGTTTGTTGCTTGTCATTTCGTTAGGTCTTTTTATGTTTGTTTAAACCTATCGAAATTTTATTTATGTCTTTAGGTTTTAGATTTTATTTATTGATATAACATTTATTGTCGTTTTTAGAGATTAGTTTATATAATATAATTTGTTGCGTTTAGCTTATGGGCCCTTATTTTTATACTTGGACTGGATCCATAGAGAAGACCCTGATAATGATAAAAGGGATGATGTTATACAATGGCCTATGATGTGTAGACCCTATTAATAAAATATCAGATAAGCATTTTACGAATCTTTTGACAAAAAGTTCATTCAGTAATATATAATTTCATTTTTTTAATCAAAAAAACTGAATATGAACACTATCTTGTTTGTTTAATTTACTAAATGGCTATGATCTATGTCTCCTATTTATTAACGAGTAGTGTAACACCACCAGGCAAAAAAGTGTAACCCCACCGGAGGCATTATTAGCGGCGACGTCGCCGCTAATACTGCACCAGAGAGAGTATTAGCGGCGACGTCGCCGCTAATACTGCGGGCCCCCCATGTCTGTAATGGTAAATCTGGCAGAGAAATTAGCGGGCCCCCTGTCAGTGTCAGAGTATTAGCGGCGACGTCGCCGCTAATGCCTTGGTCGGGTATGTTATCTTTACTTCTTGTGTAACTAATAATAATAATTGCATTTTTTTAATGATAAAGATCATAGCCTTTTCTCTCCTTTATAATTGATTTAAATCAATAGAGGATTAATGATCTTATTTAATTTGTTCTTCTTAGCTACTTTTTATATATATTTTTTTTTTCCCAAAGTGGTAATTTTAAAAGTTGTTTTTTCTATTATATTTGATATCTGATGACTCGGTCGCCGATTAACATGATATAAGTTAATAACATGACTTCGATGTAACATTTATCATATTTTACATGGCTTTCATATGACTTTATTTTTAAAGGAAAAACAATCTATGTCAAAACAAACCAAAAACGGACTATCCATGGCAAAGATGCTGGAATAATTAAAAATTAGTACATGATACAAGATGTATCATCATGTACTGATACAACAAAGGTAGTATGATTAGATCAAGTGATTTACGTACACTCTTGCTTATACAGACAGAAGTTAAGAATTTAATCCTCACTCGATGCAAAGGTCGGAAGTTTTTTAATTTCTATCATATAGTTAGAACCTAAAAAATCTCTCTATTTAGATAGAAATAAGATTATGTACATCCCAACATCCTCGTATACTACTGAAATATTGAGACCTAAAACTTGTGTTTATTTTTACTCTTATAAGTACATGATACAACACATGAAAATAAAAACAATTACAATTTAAGATATCAAAATGCAACCGCTTTTCCCAACCAAAACCGTTGTATCTTCATCGATTACTTTGAGCCATATAGT
This sequence comes from Erigeron breviscapus, assembly GCA_034093135.1. Taxonomy (NCBI): domain Eukaryota; kingdom Viridiplantae; phylum Streptophyta; class Magnoliopsida; order Asterales; family Asteraceae; genus Erigeron; species Erigeron breviscapus. Next base: position 165,642,286 of record CM067167.1, on the reverse strand, counting down.
TTCCAACACGCGGAGTCCGACCCTTACAATATCTATATCTATACTATATTATAAAGCAAATAAGATTTCAACTTTCAACTTTCAATTTCAACAATGTACACATGATAATGCATGATGTACCATACATCAATGCCCCACAACTTTCAACTTTCAACTTTCATTTTCATCTCTCTACTCAAATCTCAACCACTTATTTTTTCTCTCTCCTCCATAAATCATTTTATTCCTCTAATTCATTCAAAATCTTTTATCTCAAAAACCGTACATCGATAAATTATAAAAATTATATGGGTGTTCTTAAAATTTCATGCTCTTTTATTAGAGATGTCATTCGATATACTTTCGACGAATTTTTAAATCCGAGGCGGAGCCCGTACGGCTAAGGCATTTGGCTATCACACTCTATGACCTATCACACTTTATAACCTATCACCCCCACCATCTCACCGCCGCAATGCGCGGGTACTTACTCTCGTAAATCTTAAAAATTGTGTTTGTTTAAATTTTATTTCTTTCTTGTATTAAGATTTTGTCATACAAATCAACTTTTTTGTTAGACGTATGTGAATATCCATCCAAAAAAATAAAATTTGTGCTTTTTATTTTTCAAATCTTCAAGACTCAAACAAAACATATGATCGATAATCTTCATAAAATTACAAAGTATATAATATATTGACCGTTTTATTTATGGTTTTAATTGCAATAATGACATGCAAGAAAAAAATACCAAATATGGTAATTAATCAAAAACGAAATCAAACACGCGCAACCTTCGCCCCCACGCGTCTGAAATCAATCCTTTTGGGCGGACATCTCGAACCAGTATATCTTTTCTTTAATTTAATTTAATTTTTTTCCTTTAATTTTACTACACCATATGCGACCCCCACCCCAACCCACCATTTATATACCTGCCCATTCACACACACAGATAGTACGTACTCACTCTTTCATGGCCGCCAATATTCTTACAACTTTTTAATATTTAGTGTTTTTTTATTTAATTTTTTACCTTCAATTCCCCATATATATATCATCATCAAGATTAATTTCTTCTGTCTCTTCATTCATAATCTCCACTACTACTGTAAATGTTGTTAATTGTAAGTTAGCTTTAATTGTTAATCATTTGATGATGACAGATCCATTTTTCTATTTCTGATCACATATTACTACTATTTTACTTTATTAATATTGTTATTGTTATTTATATATATTTATTTATATATCTGATCTCAAGAAAGAAAAAATAAAAATAAAAAAAGAATTCAAGGGGGGGGGGGGGGGTCCACAAATCTGGAACTTTGTATCTATGTGCAATGTTGCATTTTTTTATTATTTTGTTTGGCTAATAAAAAAACAATAAACATTAAAAAAACAATAAAAGATTCCAAACATTTTTTGTACTGTATTTCTTTTCTTTGTGATATCCTAGAGTCAACTGGTCTTGTTTTCTACTATAGAGTTATTTGTGTAAGTTAGCCAAAAAGTCAAATTGGATTCCTTGAATTTTTACCCTTTTTTAGTTCTTTTTTTCACAAAGACATAAGCAATCTTTTTCAAAGGCAATAATTATGTACTCGTATTTTTTTGGTACATATAAAATGGGGCCATATATACAGATGACAGCTAAACAGTCAACTTTTCTCTCTCTAATATTGTGTCAGAAATTTTTTAGGGTTTTGAGAGTGGGAATTGAATTAAGGCAAGAGAAGGGTTTTGGTTGTCTTGTACCCACTCCTTTGGGTAGTCTTAAATTTTTGTGGCTTTTGGTTGTTGTATATGAATTTATTATGAGACTATACTTACACACATATACATACATAATACATACAACAACATATTAAATTTACATTACACCTTACCCATACTTACACCCTCACTCTCACACACACTAAAAAAAACACATAGACTTGATCTGGGGTTGTGATGAGTGGGTGAAAAAGTGAATCTTTAGATCCAACCCATTTCAAGAAAGTGATAAAGATTTAAAGTTTTTGTTAAAAAAAGGGTTTTCTTGATGAGTTTTGGGGGGTTTTATGGTGTTGGTGGTGGTAATGGTGGAGAGTCAAGAATGGTGGTGGCTGATGGTGGTTCATCATTTAACAATATGCCACCATTGCATAGGGCTAGTCCCATGTCTCAACCACAACTCATTACCTCAACTATCCCCCAACCTATTTATAACTCTCAATCACTCTCTCTTGCTTTAGTATGTGCATTCTATATATCTATATCTCTATATACATATATATTCTCCTTTTTTTTATCATCATTTTGGGGTGAAGTTTTTTTTCTTCTTTTCTTCCATTAATTAATCTTTCTTGTGCTTTTAAAGATTTTTGTTAACCATATATTAAGACACACATACATATTGTACTTAAATGTTCATCCTTGTTTTAAGGAGTAATTATTATTTTTGTTGTACATTAATGTATTTATGAGTTACTAGATATATTAAATAATTTTTTTGTTGGGTAATCATTAAATATTTATTTATTATTGTTATTGTGTTGATTTTAATTAAGCAGAAACCAAAAATGGAGGGACTTGGTGAAATGGGATTAATTGGTGAAAACTTTGAAGGAGGAAATATTGGAAGAGTTGTTAGAGCTGGAGATGGATCTGAAAGTAGGTCTGGTGGAAGTGATAATTTAGAAGGTGCATCTGGTGATGAACAAGATGTTCCTGCCGGACCTTCTTCTAGTTCTCGCCGGCGACAGAAATATCACCGCCACACTCCTTACCAAATTCAAGAACTTGAAGCGTATGTAATTATTTCATTTCTTTTACAACTCACTAATATTCAATTTTTTGCTATAAGTTTTGTGTGTGTATATGATTTTTTGATGAATTATTGTTTTTATATATAGTTCCTTTAAAGATAATCCTCACCCTGATGAGAAAGAAAGATTGGCACTTGGAAAGAAGCTGAATTTGGAAAACAAACAAGTTAAATTCTGGTTCCAAAATAGAAGAACTCAACTGAAGGTGAGTTAATTAATTATTAATTAAGTAGTAGGAGTAATTATATACTCCATTTTTTATAGGGTATCTTTGATTTGTAATAATGTGTGTGTGTTATGGCATTGTTTTAGACTCAATTGGAACGCCACGAGAATGCGATTTTGAAACAAGAAAATGACAAGTTAAGAATCGAAAACATAGCAATGAAAGAAGCTATTCGGGCACCTGTTTGCAACAACTGCGGTGGACAGGCGATTCTTGGAGACATTTCAATAGATGAGCACCATTTAAGGATTGAGAATGCTAGATTGAGAGACGAACTAAGTCGTGTTTCGATTCTTGCTAATAAGTTTTTAGGCCGGCCATTATCGTCGTTTGGTGGTTCAATGCCTCATGGAATCGGGGGTTCTCATTTAGACCTTGCTGTTGGGAGAAATGGATATGGTATGAACCCGATGGATTTAGGATTACCAATGGGATTAGATTATAATAATGGTATTTCAAATGCTTTGCCTTTGATGTCCCCTTCAAGAATGGGGATGTCTGCCGTTGGTGGTGGCGGCGGCGGTGGTGGTGGTGGGGGGATTGATATGTCGTATGATAAGAATGTGTTCTTGGAACTTGCGTTGAATGCGATGGACGAGTTGATGAAACTTGGTCAAGTTAATAGCCCATTGTGGGTTGGAAATATAGAAGGTGGTGGTGAGGTGCTCGATTTAGACGAGTATTTGAGGACTTTTCCTCTTTGTCTTGGTATGAAACCTCACGGTTATGTATCTGAAGCTTCGAGGGCTAGTGGAGTCGTGATGATCAGTAGCTTGGCTCTTGTGGAGGCATTACTTGATGCTGTATGTTAATCTACTTTTTAACATAGATTCATTGATCCATATTGTTTATATGTCAATATTAATTTATTTCGATGTTTGGTGTCTATAGAATCGATGGAGAGAAATGTTTTCAAGTATGATCGGAAGTAGTAGTACGATCGATGTCATTTCTGGTGGTACGGGCGATTCTAGAAATGGAGTTGTGCAGCTCGTAAGTGCTTTATTAGCATTCATCGATAAACTACGATTATTTTTAAATTAGTGTAAACCATTGATATATATATGATTCAAACTTTGTGCAGATGCAAGCCGAGATCCAGTTGGTTTCTCCTGTAGTTCCTGCTCGTCAAGTGAGGTTTATTCGTTTCTGCAGACAACAAGCTGAGGGTATATGGGCTGTCGTTGATTTGTCTGTTGATGCCGGACGAGAAGGTTTTATGTCTCGGAGACTTCCTTCTGGCTGCATTGTGCACGAGATGCCCAATGGATACTCAAAGGTAGTACTAATGTTACATTTCTATATATTTACAGTATAAGAAATAATACATGATTTTGCCAAACTTTTTTAGCAAAATATATTGTCATAATTTTAATTCATCATGTTTATACATATAAAAAATGAACTAGATCATATATATGGCTTGCATGGTGCACATTTTTCAAAGATTCAGCTAGAACTGTGTCACATGTCTCCAAATATATTTTAACATATATTCACTGTTAATATAAGTAGTTAAGTACACAAAGGCATCAGTTGTATAGTATTAGAAGATTCTTTTACATGGTGTATCCCGATACATATATCTAAAGTTTTATATGTATGGATAGAGTTTAAGAAAAAAAAATAAGCCTCGGAAAGTTCGTTTTGTACAGTTACAGTTATATTATATAGCAAATCTATCATCCCTCCGTACTTCACACTCCGTCTATTGTGTTGTTAATTTATCAACCACGAGGTTATGTATGGCCTGGATGTGGTCTGTCTCGTGATCGTTTTCGCCTATCGAGAACTAAAAAAATGTATTGTGTTACTATCGAGTCCTGAAATTTGGTTGCTATGTGCCCGAATAAGCTGCAAGCTTTTCTGTTTCTATTTTTTTTTTTTGTCTTTGTTTGATTTTATTTACGCGCGTTGGATATAATATAAATGAAATCTTGAATGTTGTCCTGAGAGTTGGAAAGATAGGTGACTAATTGGACGAGTTTTGATCACAACGGAGATTTTTAATACATGTCAAAATCACAGTTTGGTTGATTTGTAAACTGTTTTTGTTATTAGATTAATAGTTAGTACGTGATTAGGAAATGCTTAAATTACAAATATTAATGTGACAATAATGATTCTAAGCTGTTCCAAAAAGATAACAAACATAATATCTGTTTAATAAACTAGTTGGACTGGTCTGACTTGATCTTTTGACCCATTTCATTAGAGGTAAAGTATTACTGTAACTAAGGGGAACTATATGTAGTGACTAGGTAAAATGGGTTGAAGTTACACATTTGTATGTTAAAATTACGTCTTAAAACTAAACCAACACATTACAATGTTTCATACATTTTGAGTTAAATACTTGCAGGTAGTGTGGATTGAGCATACAGAATATGATGAGAACGTTGTTCAGCATAAATATCGTCCTTTGCTTAGATCGGGCTTGGGTTTTGGTGCTCAGAAGTGGATTTCTACACTAGAAAGGTATTGCGAGTGTGTAGCAACTATCATGTCGCCTGATGCCGTTGTTGATGATAGTCCAGGTAGTTTTATTAAGCTTTTTTGTGAAAAAGGTTGATTAAAAATATAGTTTTTGAGAAAAGCAAATACATAATAAAGATGAAATTTGTTGTAACAGTGCTATCTCCGAGTGGTAAAAGAAGTTTAACGAGTCTAGCACAGCGCATGACGGCTAATTTTTGTGCTGGAGTTTGTGCTACTGGTGGCCACAAATGGGAGGTGATTGGTAATTCAGCCGAAGCTGCCAAGATTATGATTCGTAAGAGTTTGAATAATCCTGGTGACCCGTCTGGGGCTGTTTTGAGTGCCACCATGTCGAATTGGATGGAAATGCCACATCAACAGTTGTTCGCGTTGATGCTAAATGAAGAACTGAGGAGCCAATGGGACGTTTTGTCTCATGGAAGTGCTATGCAGAATATGATACGTTTCTCGAAGAGTCAAGATCATGGTAGCCTCAACACCATCTCGCTACTACGTGCCAATGTGAGTAGTACACATCAAAATTTCATCTACGCTTACATATTTACTTGTATGTGATTCACGTTCAAGGTCATAGAGTGAACGGGTTGGGTAAAGTTCAAAATGAGCCAGTTTTTAGCTCGGGCCAACGCAGGATGGTCGCGGCTCGTTGGCATGAATCGACATATTTCTCATAATAAAATGGATAATGATAGCTCTTCTTAATCTCATAGATTAGTGACTTACCAATGATTGTACTATAATGCATTAATGCTCTCTTAAAAAAAATCTGTTTTTTTGATTATGTTTCACTTGTGGTCCCATGTTACATACTTGGTCTAGAAACCAGGAGGCCCCCCAAAATAAAAGGAATACATGGAACCTAAACAGCCACATATAAAGTTTCATCTTTTACTTCATTATGGAGTAAAATTAAGAGAGATACTTTTGACTTTTAAGGTCAGCTTGGTTTTCAAAATGCAACAATTATTTATTGATTTTGGCTCAAAACTTTTGATAATTATTGAACATTGTAATGTAAGAAAACATCTCGAATAGTCTTTGATGCATTATTTGCAATAAAGTTGGTTCTTTTTGTCTACTATTTGAATTTGAAAATCATACATTTGACTTTCAAGGTCAAACTTCTGACCCATTTTTTGTCACTTGCATGTTCACAGACCGCTGGTGCTAATGCGAACCAGAACACGGTGCTAGTACTTCAAGAGAGTACAACAGACGTAACGGGATCATTGATCGTATACGCTGCCGTGGACGTCCAATCAATCCAAGTCGTGATGAACGGTGGAGACTCGTCCTGTGTAGCTCTCTTGCCATCCGGATTTGCCATAGTGCCTGACTGCGTGGCTGATTCAGGTGCTCCCGTTACAAAACCAGGGTCCGAAGGTGGGTCCCTTTTGACCGTCGGCTTCCAGATATTGGTCAACGATCTTCCATCGTCCAAACTCACAATGGAGTCAATAAACACAGTTATCAATCTGATTTCTCGCACGGTTCAAGGGATCAAAGAGGTTGTGAATGCTCATAATCAAGGAAGGCAGATTAGTAGCTAGATTGATTCAACCGCATCTAGCTATTTTTCTATCTTCCTACTTGTGTTTTTTTTTTTTTATTTACATTTATTTATTAAAAAGATGATGGTGTGGATTTAATTTGTAGCGAAGAGAGGAGATTACTACTGGGGTTGGATTTGATCTCACGAACTTGGGTTTGAGTCAAGAACGAACCGCGATGAATACTTGTGGTTCGGGTATTGACTCAATTTCCCTGTGAGATCAATCCAGCTTTCTTGGCTTCTCTTATTTATGGGTTTTTTAGTGTATTTTGTATGCATCATGGATTTGATGACTTCTTTCTACTTCTTCCTTCTGATCAAATACTAGTGTGGATGTTTGAAATTTGAAAATGTTAGCTTAATATCGATTGGGTCAGATTTGTTTTTAATTTACATCCGTACATCTGCTTTGCATTATAAACTAGGGCTAATCGATTAAAAAGTATCTCAACTTGTCTCTTTTTACCTTATTGGGGTTCATTCAAAAAAGTGTTCTATGTTGGGGATAAAAACCGGCAAAAACGTCTTTATAGGGCCTGTGTTCAGGTTACCGGTCATTTTGTTACTTTTTATTTCATTTTGTATTATTTAAATAAATGTATTAATTATGTGTCTTGCCAACTAAGATGCCACGTCACTTTCTTCTTCTCAATTTATTCAACATCACCAACCACCATCACCGCCTATCCTTTCAAGTCATCATCAAGTACCATTTTTTCCGGCCATCGTTTTTTCCGACCGTCTAATATTCAACCATTCTACTATTAGAATAAACATAATTATACATAAAAAAATCACTATATAGACATCCATCAATCCATTTATCTCAATTGAAAAAAAAGGATTTGATGTTTCAAAATTCATCACCGCTCGTAACCACTACAATCACCACTGTCAGATTTTTTTATCACTAGATCTGGAAAAAATGAACTATATAGACATCTATGTATACTTTTTTTTTCACAAAATTAAACCGACTCATGAACTGCTTCGATCTGTTTCAATAAAATCCTTGTATCATATTCACGTACCTAAATATATCCTTCTGATTTGGGCTTCAAAATCCACATTTCGAAAATAATTCACAGCCGGCTTCAAGATCACCGCCGCCACAGCCGACTTCAAGATCTCCGCCATGGCGGTGCTTTTTGGAAGTTGCAAGTTTTAAGGGGTTAATAGTCTATGTGACGTGGTGGTAGGCATCAACAATTTTCCGGCATCACCGTCACAACCATCACCGCCGCCCTATTTCTGGTAACAAACCCTAATCCCCAATTAAACAAATATCAAGCAAAACCCATATCATAAAATCAACAAATATCGATTCATCTATGTATTACCAAGTGGGTTTTGCCAGTAACCAAAGATAACCAAGAAAGAATGATGTCGGGAGATGTGGCGGCGCAGTGGTGACCTTCACGGCGGCGCCGCCGCGATGTGGAGGTGGCCGCAGAGGTGGCGTTGGGTGGTATTGGGGGTTTGATGGTTGCCCTTTGTTGCTGATGATGAGGAGGTTATTTTTGTAGCATTTTGAGGTATACATCATTTTTCCGGCGAGGTGGACGGAGGTCCGGCATTTGGGTGGCCAGAATCTGAAAAAGGAAAGAGATGGGGGAAAGAATTGTATCTGATTGTAATCCTATATATATATATATATATATATATATTTAATTAATATAGCATTATATCTATAATTAAAAAGATAGGGTTAGGTGGAGTCTATTGTACACATGGCTGCCAGGTAAGTGTTTACCGACTCCATGTCATGTCTCAGCCGGTAAAAGCCCAACATAGTTGTTTTTGCCGGTTTTTATCCCCAACATAGAACACTTTTTTGAATGAACCCCAATAAAGTAAAAAGTGACAAATTGAGGTACTTTTTAATCAGTTAGCCCTATAAACTATTCAAAACTTATAAAAGGAAATTTTGCCCCACGGTATTGGGGTGGCCCATCCACCTAAAGGTTGTGGGTTCAAGTCTCATTGGAAACAAATAGAGTAAATATTAGGTGGTTTTAGCAGTAAATTTAGTCGTTCAAAAATATCTATATATATTTACAAACTACCATTTAGACTCAATACACATGCCTTTAAGACGCAACATTTACATATTTGAAACCTCTTAACTGGAAATCAATATGTCAAATAATTATAACAGCTAATTTCTTATGAGACAGTCGATTTTGGTTAGATTTCATCTTTAAAGGGTCAAATGGATCACGTTAAAAGTTGTAGACTAAAAAGATTAAATGGGTCAAACAAGTGGAAAGTATATCCAATCGCTTTCGACCTATAAATCAGTTTATTCAATGGTGGCCTTCAAAATATTCGAGAGACATTTTAGATATTAATTTCATATGATAGATATAGAATTATGGTTGATTAGTTAAGTGTTTATATCTTCATGTGGTCACTTAAAAGACTACCATTATATATAGAACTTTAATTAGGTGCCAAATATTCTTTATTCGTAAACATGTTCATGTTGCACTTGCACTGAATACAATCAAATGAGAATTAAACTGGATGTGTGTTGTGGATTGGATTATTCAGGTTTATAAAATAACTCAAACCGATTAAGAACTCAGGTTTTTCGGTTAGGTTGAGTTTTGGGTTATTCAAATAAATTTCATTAAGAGTTTGGGCTGGGGTTGTTTTCTGTTTAATAGTAAGCCCATTTATAACCTAAGCTTCCAAGCAGTGGGAGGAGCCCAAGGCTTCGGTGTCTGGTGGCATAAAACAAAGATACGTTATTAAATGATTTTTGGCAAACAAATGTTAGTGGAGCACATCAGTATTTTGTTAATTAATCTAGGAAATAAAAACTTACAAGCTAAAAAATTTAGAAAAGTGGCAATTGGGTATTGGCTAAAAAAATAGATTGGGACAAACTTGTGAAAAAAACAATGTCAAATATATCTATATCTATACTATATTATAAAGCAAATAAGGTTTCAACTTTCAATTTCAACAATGTACACATGATAATGCATGATGTACCATACATCAATGCCCCACAACTTTCAACTTTCATTTTTATCTTTCTCCTCAAATCTCAACCACTCATTTTTTATCTCTCCTCCATAAATCATTTTATTTCTCTAATTCATTCAAAATATTTTATCTCAAAAATCGTACATCGATAAATTATAAAAATTATATGGGTGTTCTTAAAATTTCATGCTCTTTAATTAGAGATGTCATTCGATATACTTTCGACGAATTTTTAAATCCGAGGGCGGAGCCCGTACGGCTAAGGCATTTGACTATCACACTCTATGACCTATCACACTTTATGACCTATCACCCCACCATCTCACCGCCGCAACGCGCGAGTACTTACTCTCGTATATTTTAATAATTGACCTTATATAAGTTATTCGGGTCAATAGTATTTAAGTAATAAAGTTTAAGTACTGATCCTTTTAATGGCATACGGGTTTGGTTTGCTTGTTCGGGATCACCTAAAACTGAATACTCTTTTGAGTTGGTCTCGGGTTTAACTGATATAAAGTTTAAGGGATCACCCGTTTGCTTGTTCGGGATCACCAAAACTGAATACTCTTTTGAGTTGGTCTCGGGTCAGATTGCTTATTCGAATCCAGTTAGTTTAACGGCCTAATTCAAAACAATATATTTTCTACGTAAATACTATACATTAAATATGTAGGCCTAGGGCGGGGCGGACGGGTTTGGGTAACGGGTCAAAACGGGTGCGGGTCCAAGCGGGTCATTTCAGGAATGCGGGTTAAACGGGTGCGGGTCAAAGCGGGTTGGGTGCGGGTCGGGTGCAGGTCAACCCTTAACTTTTGAATATATTTATTTTTACTTTTCAGTACATTTTCACTTTTATAATACTTATTTATAAGATAAATATTGTAAAAATCTTAAAAATTTAAGTTAACTCAAAATCAAAAACAAACTTTTGGCTGTGAAAAAAAAGACTATGAAACTTAATGTCTTTATACAAAATGAATTTCAAAAGTCTTTTATGGCTCTGCTATTTTGTATACCCACGTTCTGCAATTTAAAACTTTGTCTATATATTATAAAATTTAAAACTTCTATATTTTATATACATATTAAATTAAATAGTATAGTATAATATATATAAAATAATAAAATAATTTGTTATAAAATTAAATAATACAGTAACAATTATAAACTCACTTTATCCAGATTATCCAGATCATAATTTTATACAACATAAATAAATACGAGTAATTAATAAGAAAAAGTTAAACAAGTAATGAAATAAATAAATAAAAATAATTAAATTTAAACAACAAAGATAAATGGTAGATATAAAACCTATATAAAACAAAACAAAGACTACGTGGAGTGTTATTCAACCTCCTATTTAACTTACTAGAAGACTCAGTAATCCATAAATCCATAATTCAAGTTGACGATGATGTGAATTTGCGGTTATCCATTCTTAAACCCATTTAGACCCGCTTCCAACTGGCCAATCATTTCAATATTTACCCGCTCGACCCGCTATGTGTATTCTACATTACCCAAATCAACCCAATAAGCCACAAAAAATACCCAAACTTATCCAATTCTAGTGCTACGGGTTGAGTTTGCCAGGTACACTCTTGATTTACATGGGCTTTGTATTAATAATTTTGTCAGATACTTGAATTTGCTAAATCAGCTTAACGGTAGATACATCTTTGGTTTTTCCTATATGTTTAGGATTTGACTTTTTGATTGACAAGTTTATGAGTTAAGTCTGTGAGATTTTTCTCTGAATATCAGTAACAGCTCTTGAAATTCTTGACAAGACATAGTTGTTTTTGCAGGGTTAATCCATTGTATGGTCCAGTGTTTCCTTATATTAAAAATACTAAACTAATAATTCATTATGTACGTTGTAGATTCGTAGAGTGAATGAAGAATAAAAATTGATCGCAAATTGAAAGAATTAGAAGGTTATGTTGTTAAGTTGGTTCCACGATTTATAGGTAGAGGAACATTCGGGTTAGTATCATTAAACCTCTAAATCTCTAATCACTAATGACCAAAAATAAAATTATGGGATAAAAAGCTTTTACTTTTTTTTTTTCATTTCACCTTTTTTTCTTCTTATAAAAACTCAAAATGCCTTTTTATTTATTTTTTCTTTCCTTTTCATCAAAAGCATTCGAGAGTGTTATGCACATATGACATCAATAAAATCAATATGTATCACGGTTAAATTAGATACAATCAACAAGTTAACATATTTTTAAAAACAAACAATTAAAAAATTAAAAATCAAGAAATAAATATTAAAAAGCCAAAAATATGAGATAGAAAATTAGAAATGAAATGCAATAAATAGAAAAAAAAAATATAGATACATAATGTATTGTATGTATTGTGACTCCACCACCATCACCTGACCACCACCACCACCTGACCACCATCAACAAATCTTGTAAAAAAAACACAAAAACCACCTTATAATCCCTTTTTGACATTTTCACTCAAAATATATTGTCATCATCTATTTTGTCTTCCAAAATCTTTGACACAAATTCCCTTCTTTACAAATTCTTTCCAACATATCCATACTTACACATATTTTCATTCTGACAGTTGACCTAATTTCTACTCTCACACACAAGTTATTTATACCAAACCCCACCTCATAATTATATATATATACATATATATACATACATATAGCCCACAACCCATTTCTCATTTCCGATCCACTAATCGAAATGGGTAATTCTTTTGGCTGCTCAGCCTCCGGCGAACGGCTGGTATCGGCGGCGCGTGATGGTGATTTTGTAGAAGCAAAAATGTTACTTGATTGTAATCCTTGTTTAGCTAAATATTCAACTTTTGGTGGGCTTAATTCCCCTCTTCATTTTGCAGCTGCTAAAGGCCATAATGATGTATATATGTTATCATTATTGTTTCTTCATATATCTATATATATTTATATGTGATATATTCATTTGTGTAATTTTTACTGTTTTAATTTTACCTAACTTTCTCATTTGTTGTAAAGTTTATTGATTTATGGGTAATTTGTAGATTGTTGCATTGTTGCTTGATAATGGAGCTGATGTTAATTCTAGGAATTATTGTGGTCAGGTAATAATCTTTGATATCGATTTCGGTTTCTTTTGTTAGTTAAGTATTGGTTTTCTATTGACATAGTTTATATGTATTTGTAGTTTAATTTTGACTTTGTTAGTGTAGTTGAAGATTCTAGAGCTAAAAAGAATGTTAAAGTTGACATTTTTATTGAATCTTTTGTATTGAAACGATACAGAATTTTTGTTTAAAATCGAACTAATTACTGCTATGATGATCAATTTGATTTATTGGGCATTTGGAAAGAACCCCGGGTTTAGTCCCTGCCAAAGTTAAGTGATTTACCAGAAAAATTTCTTGGTGAAGGTGGATCAGTTGGTTGGGTCACTATTTAAGCAGGGTACTAAGTGAACTTGATTTACCTATTACGTGATGGGTTGAGGCGGTCTGCCGTGGGATAGTTAGAGTTAATGGAATATCAACTTTTTGTTCAGTTAGATTTTGTCTCGAGTAGTGTAAACTGTTACATTTTTCAAGATTCACTGATAAATGAATTGTGTAGACGGCGTTGATGCAAGCTTGTAGATATGGGCATTGGGAAGTTGTTCAAACCCTTTTGCTGTTTAGATGCAATGTAAGTTATAACTGTGTGATTTTATTTTACAAGTGCCAATTTGCCACTCAAAATACATGTAAAGAGCAAATTTGCCACTCATTTTATTATAAGGGTTTATTTGCCACTAAAAGAGATACTTAGATGCAATTTTGTTCTTAAATGATATTTGTATTTGTTAAAATAATTAGATATGTTTCATAACTTTTGGCTTTTGGTCATCTAACAATCTATTTCCTAGATTAGTTAGTTGTTAATGACAATAAAGTTATTAGGAGAATATGTAGGGATTAGTTTTTGGATCTTTTTTTTTGCGGGTGCGGGTTTAGAGACGATTTTAAATGCAAACCCGTATACTCGAAACCTGACCCGAACACAACCCATATATATTATGTTATTTAATAGTATCACTATTTTCAATGGGTATTAAAAAGTATGAAACTTTAATTGGGTTCAATCGTTACAACTTAAAGGAGATCATATAAATATTTATAGTGCGAAGATTTCAAAAAAAGATAAAATTAATTGATCTCCCATTACTCCATAGGGATATGTGTTGCCCGAAAGCTAGTAGGTAAACGGCGACCCGTCGGGTCTAAGTTTGGTGCGAGGATTTTTTTTATCAAGTCTAGGTCCGAGATCACCTAAAGCCGACCGACACCAGACTGTTGCTATTATTAATAATATGTCATGTCGAACCCTAAATTCTTAGTCAACAACACAATCATTAACTCGATAGAAGAAAATGGCAAAATTGCACCTTAGTATCAATTTAAGTGGCTAATTCTCTCTTTACATGCATTTTGAGTGGCAAATTTGCCCTTATAAAAAAATGAGTGGCAAATTTGCTATTTACATGTATTTTGAGTGGCAAATTTGCCCTTTTAACCAATATTATGTATATAACCTATCTGATAGTTCCATTGTTTGCTATTCGTGTTTTTATAGGTTACCAGGGCTGACTATCTTAGTGGAAGAACTGCTCTGCATTTTGCTGCTGTGAATGGGCATGTACGTTGCATACGACTTGTTGTGGCTGATTTTGTGCCCAGTGCTCCTTTTGAAGCTCTAGATGCACAAGCAAATGGTGATGGAGGCAACACCCCTAAAAATAAATTTGACCACAGGTTTAGAATTAGTTACATAGATCTCTATAGCTATAAAAGTGACTACCTGAATATTGTGATTTCAAGTTTTGTTTAGTCACTCTTACCATGATTATATAATTATTTAAAAGTTTTATATAAATGGTTATATGCTTGCTTCAACAAAACTGGCTGTTTAATAAATACTACACGGCTAATCTCCCTCTCTTGCTAACGGACGTTTCATTATTAGTATCACTATTAGAAAAACTGTTATAATTGTTAGAAAGTTTTACGATGATTTAAAAGTTGTTCGCAAATGATCTATAGAAAGATGGTTGATAAAATGTAAGCTCTCCTAATGCAAGTCGAATACTTCAACATTTGATTATTTTATCTAATGGTTCGATAAAATCAAACTTGGTCAAACACTTAAACAATTTGTTATCTGATTATTACAATGCCATATTGTTGAGCAAATTTGAATACTATCTTCTGTAACGCCTTTTATGGCGGTTTATTAATTGAGTGTAAATGTGTCACTCGATTAACTAGTTTCAAAACACACTTACACACATCCAAACTCTCTAATAGACTATCATGCTCCTAGTTTTAATTACGTCTTCAGTCTATTTATATCACTTCTATGTGAATTGTAGCGCACTGGTCAAATTTGTAAATAAATCTGCCGATGGTGGCATAACGGCTCTTCATATGGCTGCATTGAATGGGTATGCTGATTGTGTACAGCTGCTTCTGGATCTGCATGCAAATACGTCATCGGTGACTTTCCATTATGGAACGTCAATGGATTTGATAGGTACGTGGGCTTTGAGATCTAATAAATATTCTTTTTCATGCTACTTTCAAGATGTTTGGATTTGCTGTCGAAAATTGATCAAGTAATTCTTCTGACTTGTTCGCAATAATTAGTTTTAATGTTTGATTAACAGATTCTGCTTCTGCTTATTAATTTATTTATTTTACAACAATTAATTTCTTTATATATATATATATATATATATATATATATATATATAGGTCTAATAATCAGTTTTTTACCTATTGTGACAAAACTAATTACCAATTGGTAAAATAACTTAGTTTGAGAGACTTTTATTTGCATCTTACAGGACTGTTTTTCTTGTGTGTTTTTTTCTTCCCGAGCCTGTCTTTCTTTGGTCTAGTTATGTATTAAATCCTTTGAATAATAAGAAACTCAGAAACGCTCCAACAACTGATTATTATGACTTCAAATAGCAAAAGCACATCCAAATACTATTTCCTACTATCTGTTTATTTCATCTTTAAGTCTGGTTCTTTCACTTTGTACTGCCTATTGTTTGTATCACTTACTTACATTGTCTTGTAGGAGCTGGAAGCACTCCATTACATTATGCTGCTTGTGGTGGAAATTTAAAATGTACTCAGGTAAACTTGACGTTATCATGTAATATTAATGACATATTTAAATTTAAAATATTACCTATATCTGATCTCTGCCTCAAAATTATTCAGATTCTACTTGCAAGAGGTGCTAGTCGTTTGACATTAAATTGCACGGGGTACTGTTCTCTTTTCTGGGTTTTCCGGTTTGACCTTTTACTAGTTCGTATCTTCTAGTTGTTCCTGAAAACCTTTATGATGTTTCAGGTGGCTTCCTCTTGATGTGGCAAGAACGTGGGGCCGTCATTGGCTTGAACCATTATTGGCACCAAATTCTGACCTGGCATTACCCTTGTTCCCCCCATCTAATTATTTATCATTGCCCCTCATGAGTGTACTTAATATAGCTAGGTATTCACAAGCACCAATCTCTACTTACACATCTATTCTCCACTCAAAACTCTTAGAAATGATATAAAAGTAATTGTTGTTTGTTTAGGGGTTATGACGTTGTAAGTCATGAGTTCGTATAAAGACAGGTAAGTGGTGGGTTTAAGAAAATCAATGGAGATTCATTATAAAAAATAAATAAAAAAGGAGGCCCACATTATTACACTCTCTCTTTCCTCTTTGCCTTAAAGTAATAGATAAAATATCAATTTTAATTATATCATAACAATATAACATATATGAAACCATATTTTTTTCAAACTATAATACCTTTTTCTCTTCAACTTTTCTTTCAAAGCTATACCCATTCCCAAACTTATGCTCAAACCAAACACCACCTTACTGTCTTGTAAGAACTCTATTTAAAACCATATTTTAAAATATTTTTTAGGTTAATGTTAGATATCCCAGATTTAAATCTTGAATTATTATATTAGGAAACTTGAATCACGCTTATTACTTAGTTTAGGTTTGTATATGTGTGAGTGGTATGATCTGCATGAAAATAGTGTTCGTATGTGTCTAATTATATATATACTAAAAAGTTATATGATTGTACAAGTAATCTATGCGTGGAATGTACAAGTTCTTATAGCACATAATAATTTTTACCAACTTTTATTTTAACCCCTTAAGGTTTCTATCTTTTAACTTTTACCCTATATCAAAGTTTTCGTTTTCATTTTCTTGACACTAAATTTTTGGGTTATCATATTTTCATCAAACAACTTTCACATGGTTACGGTTTTACTTTAAATACAAGTGTATTATGTGTGGAATGTATAAGTTCTTATATCAAAATATTATTTTTTACCAATTTTCATTTTAACCACTTAAAGTTTCTATCTTTTAACTTTTGTCTTATATCAAAGTTTTCATTTTCATTTTCTTGACACTAAATTTTTTAGGTATCATGTTTTCATCAAACAACTTTCACACGGTTACGGTTTTACTTTTAAACATTTGGTTTTGGTTATTTTTATCTGTCTTTATATATATAAATAACATTTTTAATCTATAATAACTTTCATCGTTATGTTTTACGTTCATGTAGCATTTAAAACATTAATATAGTTATTATTTATGTTTTTACATCTTATTATTCTTTTATATTTTTTATTGTTATTGCTACATGTTCAGTTGTCTTTTTAAAATTTTGGATTCGAATATTTGACATAAATTTGGGTCCAATACTTTGTCGTGTATAAAGCGTATTCCGCGGCAACGCGCGGGTAAAACAACTAGTTTTATACTAAAAATGAATTAATGCTAAAAATTCTATGCAGAGAGTGTGGTTTGCAGTCCCCAGCAACCCTTCCTGATGATACTGATCTATGTGCTGTCTGCCTGGAGAGAGCGTGCACAGTTGCCGCTGAAGGTTTGCTACCGTAACATAGTATTAATGTTATCTTTTGTGGCTAGAAGTACATTTATTTAAATATATGAATAATAATAGGTCAATAACTAAATCATATATGTGGTTTATGTTATATAACTCATAAAGAGAACGGGATAAGGCCTCACAAATTTGTATCGTCGTGTCAAACGAGATACTCACCATTTAACATCTTGACTAGATGGAGCATTTTTAACCCTTTGGGTTATGTTTTTCATTCATTATCTGTAAAATGTTCTATTTTTTCCTTTTTTTTTTGAAAAAAGAATAAAGTGAAAAAGTGTGGTAGGTCATTCTAGTATAACACTAGCTGCTTAGAATTACGTGAACTGCCTGACCTGCTAAATTTGCCGCTGCTAACCTTGATGTGTTTGTTTGCAGGTTGCAGGCATGAACTATGTGTGAGATGTGCCCTTTACTTATGCTCAACAACTAATAACCCTTCTGAATTATTAGGCCCACCTGGATCCATTCCATGCCCTTTGTGCCGACATGGCATCATTTCATTCACCAGATTACCAGGCTCTCCCGCAAAAGAAATCAAATTACATATTTCCCTTGGTTTCTGTACCCCGTGCATGCTTCACCCTCGGGAACCAAACGAGTCTACACCCGCTAACACCCCTGAGATCAGCAAAAACCGGGTTGCTTCTGTTTCTCCAGAATTATTCTGCCCGGTTACATGTAGCCCGTTTCCTTCAGTTGCCCTTCCTTTATGTACCTGCAGTGATGGCTCATGCCCATCTTCTGAAACACGAGATGATGAGGCTCCTGACGGTTCACCATCCCATCGAACCACCTCTGGTGAGGATGGAAAATTGGGTGCACTCAGGCTCGAGAAAACTAGCTGTTCAAGCATGTTTTGGGGCAGGAGGAGCTGCAGCAGGGAGCAACAGTGCAATTCCGAGATCAATGCTTGATTGTTGATGGAAGTTTAATTTATTGTGGTTTACTACAGGTATCATGTCTTGAAAATGGGAAGTGCTATTGTGAAAGCAATAATAGTGGTTTTGCTGGAATAGTTTATGATATATTATGCAGGTACGTCAATTAGCGTTGTGAAAGTTTGTTACGATTGAAACTTGGCTATGGAACTCCAAGTTTCCATCTAGGTATGATGTTAGGATGTTTTAGGGGAAAAGGTTTGTAAAAAAGAAGAAAAAGAAAAAGACTTGGTGTTTGTATATTGTTTATGGTGGTAGGACACATTGGCATTTGGTCATTGTTTTTATCTGATTAGAGCTGTATTAACATAACTTTCCTGTTTAAAATCAGCCAATCCATTTTTACATGATATTATCTGTGTTTGTAAGAGTTTTTTATTCATTATTACTGTATTGGTTTTGTGTACTCAATACAATCCATTGGCAACAATTTTAGCTCATTCATGTATAATTAGGTGATTAGTCCTTTCTTGGAGATACAAGTCTTTTTGACTTTAATCCAGAGGGTTTTCTTTTATTCAGGTAATTTTGATATGACAAGTTTTTCTTAACATGTACACTGCCTAACCGGGGTATTATCAATAATTGTTTCTAGCAATTTCTTCATTCATCCTCCAAATCTAAGATAGGATATATTATTATTCATTAATCAAACCCCAATTTTACCCATTGCCAACTACATTGGGCCGACCAGATGTAACACCCCAACATGGCGGAATCATTGGGTATCACTTAGAAAAGCACAGCATGACATGGGAATTATGTAGAGTCAAACTATATGCATTCAATAGATTGAAACAATCCACAAGCTCATTCAAATACATTACAATAATCAACATTTATCAAAAATACACACTCAATCCATACTTAAAAGAAACTGTTCAAACGATAGTAGTTGATCCTAAGCATAACCCATTAAAGGGAAATAAGGATCACGGATCCAGACAGTCCAATCCTAGCAATGCAAGCATATAATCATCCATTCTGTCTCTGATTAACTTGATTACCTGAAAAGTGTACTAAAGAGCGTCAACATAAAGTTGGTGAAGTTCGTAGGGACATATAACAAGGAATAAACGTATCGGGAATACAACCGTTAACGATATACGGGGATTAGAATACCTAATCACATCAAGAAAACCCTAAAAGGGTATACGTTAGCACAACATCAACACATATCACGATTCAACACGTTTCGGCACGACTTACATGTCTTCCAAAGGCGTGATCATTACAGCATGACTTACATATATTCCAAATGCATGTACAACAACATGACTTATGTGTCTTTCAACATCATGTATAACGGCATGACTTATGTGTCTTTCAACAGCATGTATAACGGCATGACTTACATATATTTCAAAGGCATGATCACAACGTTTACGTTTCATACAATACAACGTTTAACAACAACGATTCCATATACGATTAACAACGTTTAACAAGCACGTTCTACAAATACGATTCCATATAACGATTAACAACGTTCAACAAGCACGTTTAACAAACACGTATATGTACACTTTTCAGCCCGAATCTCAATTGAGTAGGGAGGGTTTACGAAACTCACCTTGATTGAATATGCAAGCTAAATACAAGATATAGTCGAGTTATAAACGTCCAACAATCGCTTAGCGTGCACCACCTATAAATATATATACATTACAATTCACGTGTCAACCCTCATCTAAGTTTTAGAAGAGTAAATGAACCTTAGAGGACAATTGAGACTCGACTCGGTTACGTCACAACTCTCAAGTGTCTTAATGATTCAACCGGATGTAAACAAAGACACTTTATCACTTCATTTTTGAAAATGGCAATGGATTCAAGGTATAAGGATTATACCATGATAAAGTAGACTCTCTCACGATTCCAACGATAGGTCATACGTCTAAAACGGACTTACGGTTCAAAAGTTATGATTTTTCAAAATAAATTAAGTTTTGCTGTACTGAGGGATAGGTGCGACGCACCAAAGATGAGGTGCGACGCACCAAAGGCTCAGGAAACTCAGAAATCAGTTCTAAATTAAGCCAAACACGAACCAAAACCCTTCCCATACCTTTTTAACTCCAGGAATCGACCAAGGGCCTTTCCAACATGTTTTTGGACATAAATATTCATATATACACATAATCAAACCCAACCCACTTCATGAATTCAATCCAAAACCTCAAAATCACTTCTAGATCATATCAAACCCAAACCAAAACCAACCAACCCATAACTCAACTTTTGGCTCGATTTGTGACCCGGAAACACTTGATTACAACTAGAAACATGTTAACAAACATAAATGATGATTATGGAATGAATTTAACTTACCAAAACTTCTTGAAGCCAAAAGTTTAGATTTGAAGCTAAATGGATATGAAGAACACTTGAAATGAACCAAGTCTTGAATTCTTTTAAAGATGATGATGATTGTTGTTATAAACTAGTTAATATTACCTATTAATTTGATGATAAATCCAGAATTTTAGATTAAGAAGAGAAGAAAAGGATCGTGAGTTTTGGTTTTGAGTTCCTGGGAGAATAATTGAGTGAATGATTGGTATAATAGGTTAGATAGATAGATAGGGGTATTTATCCAGTTAAGGGGGTTAGGTTCATGATCAATAACAAACAACAAAGCTTTCACAATTATTCTAAAGTTATGTCGGCCTTTGTCTCATTAATGAAATTATTATCTAACCACCGACACTGTTCCACCGACACTGTTTCACCGACACTGTTCCACCGATACTGTTTAAACCGTACATTATACTTAAGGTTTTGTATATACATTTTTACTACAGTTACTCAATTACCGTCTATATTTTCATAACACATATTGGCCAATATCATAACCACATAATATGGGCTTAATTCTAGAAGCCCAATATCATATTATATTTAGTCCAATTTACAGATAAATGTACGCAGTTATGTCAAAGTTTTCATTTATTGAATTAGTTACTCAAATTACATACACAGACAAACAGGTAAAAATCACAAATGTTACATTATTCCCCCGTTAAAGGAATTTCGTCCCGAAATTCGAATCTAACTAGACTCGTTAAACAAATGGGGATACTTGGCTTTCATAGAGTCTTCACGTTCCCAAGTAAACTCGGGTCCACGTCTAGCTTGCCATCTAACTTTAACGAGTGTATACCGAGTATTCTTTAATTTTCTAGTTTGTCGATCTAGAATTTCTATTGGTTCTTCCACAAACTTCAACGTTTTATCAACACGGATTTCTTCAAGAGGCACGTGAAGCGTTGGGTCGGCCAAACACTTCCTAAGATTACATACATGGAAAACATTATGAACTCCACTCAAGGTTTGAGGAAGTTCCAATCGATAAGCTACCGGCCCAATTCGTTCAAGAATTTTAAACGGGCCAATGTATCTCGGGCCCAACTTGCCACGTTTCACGAAACGAACCACACCTTTCCACGGGGACACTTTCAACAAGACATAATCACCGACTTCAAATTCAAGAGGTCGTCGTCTAACATTTGCATACTTCATTTGTCTTTCGCGGGATACTCTCAACTTCTCTTTGATTTGTGAGATCACCTTCGTCGTTTCAATAACAATTTCGGGTCCAACAAGTTGGTTTTCACCAACTTCCGCCCAAGCTAGCGGTGATCTACAATCTCTCCCATATAATGCCTTAAACGGGGCCATTCCAATGGTAGCATGATAGCTATTATTGTAGGAGAATTCAACCAAAGGAAGATGCACATCCCAATTACCACCAAAATCAATGGCACAAGCTCTTAACATATCTTCTAACGTTTGAATCGTTCTTTCACTTTGACCATCAGTTTGCGGGTGGAACGCCGTACTCAAACCGAGACGAGTACCCATAGATTTCTGGAACGCCTTCCAAAATTTTGAAGTAAATCGGGCATCCCGATCGGATATCACGAAATCGGCACTCCATGCTTGGATATCACCTCTTTGATGTACAAACGTGCCATGGTGTCAAATTTATCATCTTCCCGGATGGCTAAGAAGTGAGCCGACTTAGTCAACCGGTCAATTATCACCCAAATGGTGTCCCGACCACTACTCGTTCTTGGTAATTTCGTGATGAAGTCCATAGCAATTTCTTCCCATTTCCACACCGGGGTTGCCGGTTGGACTAGTAAGCCCGGTGGTTTCTTGTGATCGGCTTTCACTTGTAAACAAGTGAGGCATTGACTAACATACCTAGCAATGTCCGTCTTCATTCCCGGCCACCAATACAAGTCTCTTAAACTAAAATACATCTTGTCGGAACCCGGGTGAACCGAATAAGCCGACTTATGAGCTTCATCCATCAATTTCAATCGCCATCCTCCAAGAATGGGGATCCACAATCGATCAACAAAATACAAACCATTATCGTTCTTCCTATCAAACTGTTCTTCTAGACCGTGTAAAGCTTCATCGGTGAAGTTCTCCGGTCTAGTTGCCAATTCTTGAGCTTCGATAATGGAGTCACGGACACTCCTTAATACAGTGAAGCTCATGGCTTTAACTCGTCTTGGCTTCATACGTTCTTTTTGACTCAAAGCATCGGCTACCACATTTGCTTTACCCGGATGATACCAGATAACGCAATCATAATCACTCAATAGCTCAAGCCACCTTCTTTGCCTCATGTTCAGGTCACTTTGAGTGAAAATATGTTGAAGGCTTTTGTGATCGGTATAGATCACGCTCTTGGTGCCATACAAGTAATGCCTCCAACATTTCAAAGCAAATACCACTGCTCCTAATTCTAAGTCATGGGTCGGATAGTTCTTCTCATGCACCTTCAATTGTCTTGATGCATATGCTATCACCTTATCCCGTTGCATTAAGACACAACCCAATCCTTGCCCGGATGCATCACAATATACCACGAAATCATCGACTCCATCGGGCAAGCTCAAGATGGGTGCATCACACAATTTGTCTTTCAACAATTGGAATGCTTGTTCTTGCTTTTCTCCCCAATCAAACCTTCTTTCTCGTTGAGTCAACAAGGTCAAAGGTTGGGCGATCTTTGAAAAGCCTTCAATAAACCGTCTATAATAACCCGCCAAACCAAGAAATTGGCGAATTTCGGTAGGTGTTTCAGGTCGTCTCCAGTTCTTCACTGCTTCAACTTTACTTGGGTCCACATGAATTCCTTCTTTGCTCACTACGTGACCAAGAAACTGGACCTCTTCAAGCCAAAATTCACATTTGGAGAACTTGGCATAAAGTTTTTCTTTCCGGAGTAACTCTAAGACTTGTTTCAAATGTTCCAAATGATCTTCTTTGGTCTTGGAATAGATGAGAATGTCATCGATGAAAACAATGACAAATTGGTCCAAGTAGGGTTGACACACTCTGTTCATCAAATCCATGAACACAGCTGGTGCGTTAGTCAACCCAAAAGGCATCACCGTAAATTTAAAGTGTCCATATCTCGTTCGAAAGGCGGTTTTTGGAATGTCGTCTTCATGAACACGTAATTGATGGTAACCCGACCACAAATCAATTTTGGAAAAGAAACGAGCACCTTGTAGTTGGTCGAATAAATCATCAATCCTAGGAAGAGGATAACGATTCTTTACCGTTAGTTTGTTCAATTCTCTATAATCGATACACATTCAGAATGTGCCATCTTTCTTTTTAACGAACAAAACCGGTGCGCCCCAAGGCGATTGACTAGGACGAATGAAACCCTTGTCTTGAAGTTCTTTGAGTTGGGCGGCCAACTCTTGTAATTCGGTCATGGCTAAGCGATAAGGCGCTTTGGCCACGGGAGAAGCGTTTGGAATAAGATCAATACGAAAATCGAGTTCACGAGATGGAGGCAAACCCGGTAGGTCATCCGGAAATACATCCGCAAAGTCTTTAACTACGGGCACGGTTTCAATTCAATCTTTGTGATCTTAACACTATATACATTCCCATCCCATAGTTCGGTCGTTTCGCCTTGAACCACTAATTCTTCCCTATTTTCTAACGGAATCCTCACAGTTCGACTACCACAATCAATTACCGCGTTCATGGCCGATAACCAATTCATACCCACAATTACGTCAAAACTACCGATATCAAAAGGCATTAAGTCAATGTAAAATGGGTGATCACATAAATCTAACACACAATCACGAACAACTTGACTAATCCTAGACAATCCACCATTTACCATTTCAAGTTCAAAACAATAGGATAACGGGCTAGGATTAGCATCGATCAACGGAATAAAATCATTGGAAATGAGACTATAATCGGCTCCAGAATCAAATAACACGGTAGCATATTGGTGATTGAGGAGAAAGGTACCTGCTACGACATTAGGATCACCACGAGCCTCGGCCGCATTCACGGCAAAAGCTCTTCCACGGGGGGCCAATTGTTGGCGAGGAGCTTGAGGAGGTTGTTGTTGTTGTCCTTGGTTTCCCCGGTTCTGATTAGGGCCAGCAATTTGCAACTGGTTAGGATGCACGGTCACTTGGACTTGTTGGCCAATAAGATTTGGGCACCGGTTGCGGTAGTGGTCTTGGCTACCACATTCATAACAAGAACCCGGGACCATCGGGGGACGTATAGCATTAAGAGGAGCAACATTTAAAGGACCATTCCGGGGGTTAGTTGGACAAAACCTTGAGGTGTGTCCCGGTTGGTTGCAATGAAAACAAGCATCACATTTTATGAAGGGTTGATGATGACGATTACACCTAGGGCATAAAGGACTACTCCCAACATAACCACCTCTTTGAGGACCCGTTGTTGGTACTACCGCCGCAAAAACTTTTCCACCACGACCATGGCGCTTATTATCACGCCTATCATCCTTCTTGGTGCCGCTTGACTCGGAAACATCCTTCCTTTTGTTATCATTTTTGTTATCATATTTGTTCAATTTACCACCTCTAATGAGTTCCAAGGTTATACTAGCGGTACGGTTGGTTGCCTCTTTGTAAGTCAAAGGCATGGTGGGGTGAGAGACAAGCACTCTCACTTCATGTGGCAATCCCGCAACATACTTCTCAATCTTAACCTCTGGGGGATTCACATAGTGGGGAATGAGTCTAGAGAGTTGGCCAAATCGGTGAGTGTAACTCTCATAGTCTCCTCCCTTCATGGCAAGCTTAGAAAATTCCAC
This sequence comes from Erigeron breviscapus, assembly GCA_034093135.1. NCBI lineage: Eukaryota > Viridiplantae > Streptophyta > Magnoliopsida > Asterales > Asteraceae > Erigeron > Erigeron breviscapus. The sequence goes on along the minus strand of CM067167.1, from coordinate 165,616,184 downwards.
TTGCAACTTTCTCAATTCATGGGGCGGGCAATATTTTGTAGTCATCATATTTTTGAATTCTCCCCATAACATGTTATTAGCCGCATCAATTCCCATTACATCTACCTCCTCATTCCACCATTTAAGTGAATCATCTTTTAACATACCGGAGGCATAGGTGATTCTTTGGTGGTAGGCACAACCACTCCGAGCAATGATAGATTCAATGCTTTCTAGCCATTGTAAACAACCCGTAGCACCGCCTTCTCCTCTAAATTCCGGGGCTCCACACTGTTTGAATTCCCTACACGTACATCCCGGTTGACGAACATCATACTCCGGTCTATGTAAAACTTCACCTACAAATACACCGTTTGCATTCTCATTTTATTGTTCATTCTGTACGGGAATCGTTCCATCTTCCGGTTCTTCTTGTATTATTATTTCCCATGGCCGCTTGAATTCGGGCCATAAGATCCGGCATGAGATCATTTAGAGCTTGTGTGACAACCTCGGCGGTTATCGGGGGATTAGGATCACCCCGACCACCTCGGCCACCACGACCTCCACGACCACCTCTACCTCCACGACCACCTCTGCCACCACGACCACCAACTACTCCTTGATCAATCGGGTCCTCGGGTTCATTCTGAGGTCCATAGTTAGTGTTAGCTCTCCTTGGTCTAACCATTTTCCTGAACACACGTTTTAGATTTACAGGTTAAGTCTCACAATTCACACTCGAATATTAAAATTTGACCTTCAAGTAATACACAATTTCCACATCAAGTTCTTATACATCATTGCATGAATATAGTTACCTCTACAAGAATATTATCATGGCAATAATCTAAGGCTTCAGCAATCATACAATTTACAATCAATAACACAATCACGAAAACATTCAACGCTATATAAAAGGGTCAAGTCATAACAAGGTGGGTAAAGCATAGTCCGGATTTTAACCTCAACATTCAACACATTAAAAGTGTTTGTATACAGGGTGTACCATCGGCTAACCCTCCACACCGTTAATATATTGAATGGATGTCAAAACTCGGTACCGATATGTTCTCTAAGTATTGGTTGGGTATGTATACAGGGTGTACCAGCGGCTAACCCTCCACCTAACCAACACTCATTAAACATACCGGGTTAGCTACTATACTTTATCCACGAGGCGCAATCCATGAGATCATTAACTTTATATGACATAGGATAACCATAGATTTGTTGATCAGGCGCCTCTATGGTTATCGAATGTTATACTCCATTAATGTCATCGTTTCATTTTGCTTATGGGGACAAATAATAAATGCTTCTAAAATTCAACACATCAACGTTCATCATAACATTTTCCACAATTAACGGTGTATCCCGACACTATCATATACGTTCATCACAACAATTCTCACATAACAATCAAGTCATCATATCATAAGCAACCTACGAACTCCGTTTAAAACGTTTTTATGCATCATACAGTTCACGTTGCACACAAAGTTCCCTATCATGCATGCTAATATGAAATGTGGGTGTGATGGCTATAGACTAGGTAAATCCTCCTAGTTCTCTACAACCACGGCTCTGATACCATTCTGTAACACCCCAACATGGCGGAATCATGGGGTATCACTTAGAAATAGCACATCATAACATGGGAATTATGTAGAGTCAAACTATATGCATTCAATAGATTGAAACAATCCACAAGCTCATTCAAATACATTACAATAATCAACATTTATCAAAAATACACACTCAATCCATACTTAAAAGAAACTGTTCAAACGATAGTAGTTGATCCTAAGCATAACCCATTAAAGGGAAATAAGGATCACGGATCCAGACAGTCCAAAGTAAGTCCAATCCTAGCAATGCAAGCATATAATCATCCATTCTGTCTCTGATTAACTTGATTACCTGAAAAGTGTACTAAAGAGCGTCAACATAAAGTTGGTGAGTTCGTAGGGACATATAACAAGGAATAAACGTATCGGGAAACAACCGTTAACGATATACGGGGATTAGAATACCTAATCACATCAAGAAAACCCTAAAAGGGTATACGTTAGCACAACATCAACACATATCACGATTCACACGTTTCAGCACGACTTACATGTCTTCCAAAGGCGTGATCATTACAGCATGACTTACATATATTCCAAATGCATGTACAATAACATGACTTATGTGTCTTTCAACAGCATGTATAACGGCATGACTTATGTGTCTTTCAACAGCATGTATAACGGCATGACTTACATATATTTCAAAGGCATGATCACAACGTTTACGTTTCATACAATACAACGTTTAACAACATACGATTCCATATACGATTAACAACGTTTAACAAGCACGTTCTACAAATACGATTCCATATAACGATTAACAACGTTCAACAAGCACGTTTAACAAACACGTATATGTACACTTTTCAGCCCGAATCTCAATTGAGTAGGGAGGGTTTACGAAACTCACCTTGATTGAATATGCAAGCTAAATACAAGATATAGTCGAGTTATAATCGTCCAACAATCGCTTAGCGTGCACCACCTATAAATATATATACATTACAATTCACGTGTCAACCCTCATCTAAGTTTTAGAAGAGTAAATGAACCTTAGAGGACAATTGAGACTCGACTCGGTTACGTCACAACTCTCAAGTGTCTTAATGATTCAACCGGATGTAAACAAAGACACTTTATCACTTCATTTTTGAAAATGGCAATGGATTCAAGGTATAAGGATTATACCATGATAAAGTAGACTCTCTCACGATTCCAACGATAGGTCATACGTCTAAAACGGACTTACGGTTCAAAAGTTATGATTTTTCAAAATAAATTAAGTTTTGCTGTACTGAGGGATAGGTGCGACGCACCAAAGATGAGGTGCGACGCACCAAATGTTGGGATTTTTGGGTTTTTATCAAAGTAATATTATCCTTATAATATTAAAACGCAGCGGAAAATTGAACCATTTCAATGTGACATATGTAGTTAAAACCAATTTTAACTATTAAAAGAAAACCCAAACAATAAGGATCCATCTATATGAATAACATACATACAAAACAACAACCATAGGGTGTTTAGAAGACTACCTTCTTCCAAGCTAATGAGAAGGTTGAATGAAGGAGATGATGATCTTGAAGTGGCTAGTCTCCAACCTAGAAGAACCTCAAGCTTGTATACCCCAAGCTTCCAACAAACACCCAAATATGTGCTAGGATTTAACTTGAAATGCCTTCCCCTTTTTGGCTCCCTTTGGCCGAAATCAATGGAAGAAAGGGAAGAAGAAAAACCTTTTTCTTGAGAGAGTTTTGTCTTGCAAAAGCTATGTTAGTTGTGGTGATGCACTCTATGTGTGTATTGTGTATATTCACACTCCAAGTCCATGTGCCTTATGTCTTGTGTAACATGCAAGACAACAAGTGTCATAATGCATGTATCACCACATGGGCAGGGGGGGCCGGCCCCTTAGTCCATCACATGGGCATTAACCCACTGCGCCGCAGTGGGTCTGATACACTCCCACTGCGCCGCAGTGGGAACTCCCTGACCTTCGGGTGCAAAACCCCCACTGCGCCGCAGTGGGTTTGACACGCTCCCACTGCGCCGCAGTGGGAACTCTTCTTGCCAAATAAACATATTGACATCTCTCTCAAAATAAATCATCCATATAATTTATTTACATATCTCAAGTGCAATTATTTAGAAAACCACTTTCTAAATGTTTCAAGTATTGATATTTATTTAAGGATCAAATCATTTAAATAAATACCATAAGTGTTTGTCTAGCTTGTTATTGGGTATGACCCGACTTGGATCATCACGTACTAGCCACGTCAATTTAATATGTGTCTTGGGCAGACGAATTCCAACAATCTCCCACTTGCACAAGATTCATAGAAGATTGACGCAAGCAGCAAATACCGCCTACAACGGTTTGCTACCCCTAATACGTATGACGAAGTGCCATTCAATAACATCATCCTCTTCAAGTCCCTTACTTGAAATGATTTAGGTGAATCGATCATTTATCCTTTTGTCACAGATGTCCCCCCCCCCCCCCCCCCCCCCCCCCCCCCCCCCCCCCCCCCCCCCCCCCCCCCCCCCCCCCCCCCCCCCCCCCCCCCCCCCCCCCCCCCCCCCCCCCCCCCCCCCCCCCCCCCCCCCCCCCCCCCCCCCCCCCCCCCCCCCCCCCCCCCCCCCCCCCCCCCCCCCCCCCCCCCCCCCCCCCCCCCCCCCCCCCCCCCCCCCCCCCCCCCCCCCCCCCCCCCCCCCCCCCCCCCCCCCCCCCCCCCCCCCCCCCCCCCCCCCCCCCCCCCCCCCCCCCCCCCCCCCCCCCCCCCCCCCCCCCCCCCCCCCCCCCCCCCCCCCCCCCCCCCCCCCCCCCCCCCCCCCCCCCCCCCCCCCCCCCCCCCCCCCCCCCCCCCCCCCCCCCCCCCCCCCCCCCCCCCCCCCCCCCCCCCCCCCCCCCCCCCCCCCCCCCCCCCCCCCCCCCCCCCCCCCCCCCCCCCCCCCCCCCCCCCCCCCCCCCCCCCCCCCCCCCCCCCCCCCCCCCCCCCCCCCCCCCCCCCCCCCCCCCCCCCCCCCCCCCCCCCCCCCCCCCCCCCCCCCCCCCCCCCCCCCCCCCCCCCCCCCCCCCCCCCCCCCCCCCCCCCCCCCCCCCCCCCCCCCCCCCCCCCCCCCCCCCCCCCCCCCCCCCCCCCCCCCCCCCCCCCCCCCCCCCCCCCCCCCCCCCCCCCCCCCCCCCCCCCCCCCCCCCCCCCCCCCCCCCCCCCCCCCCCCCCCCCCCCCCCCCCCCCCCCCCCCCCCCCCCCCCCCCCCCCCCCCCCCCCCCCCCCCCCCCCCCCCCCCCCCCCCCCCCCCCCCCCCCCCCCCCCCCCCCCCCCCCCCCCCCCCCCCCCCCCCCCCCCCCCCCCCCCCAACGGTTTGCCCCCTAATACGTATGACGAAGTGCCATTCAATAACATCATCCTCTTCAAGTCCCTTACTTGAAATGATTTAGGTGAATCGATCATTTATCCTTTTGTCACAGATGTCATGTTAAATCCTAGAGACACAGAGTGATCATTCTCTATTGATTTAACTTTGTAGCAGGCCTTAGACATCTTACTCTCAACGAATAAGAGGGACAAATTCCATCTCGACTACATACGTCTCTCACAATCACCTTATATCATACCTGAGCTTAGTCTTATGTACTGCCATGTTTCAGAACAGCGAAGAACTAAGTCAAAGTATAATATTCAGTGAATATCAAGACCCAATATGTATCTCAGGTCTGAGGACACAATGATATTCGCCTTTTAACTCAAGATTACTTATGATCAATCACAGAGATTCCATGTAGTAATGCTTGATTGCAGGTCAGTCCAATATTTGTATCCCACAAATATCTATGAACCTTGGTAGCAACACTTTGCTCTATATTCAAAACCTTTTGAATATCTACCAATCCAAGTTCATAATAATCTTACATTCAAATTTGTTCCCACAAATATGATCGACTACGGACATTTAGAATAATTAACTTATTCATGGATTTAAACATGCAAAAATGGAACATAACACAATTTAAATGCAAAATACCAATATTCATATAAATGTGTTAATAACTACAAGTGTTCCGATATCCAAATACATAAAATAGATCAAATCCAATCACTAGAATATCGAAGTCCCATGGCACAAGTATGACTCTCATGCTTAGGCCTTTCAAGGAGCTTCGTGAGTGGGTCCGCAACATTTTGATCGGTGTGAACTTTGTGAATACATATCTTTCCCTTTTCAACTTCATCCCTTATGTAGTTGAATCTCCGCTCAATGTGCCTAGTCTTTTGATGTGCACGAGGTTCCTTGATTTGAGCAATCGCACCCTCGTTATCACAAAGAATTTCTAGGGGTTCTTGAATGGAAGGAACAACCCCTAGATCGGCAATGAATTTCTTCAACCATGCAGCTTCTTGTGCTGCTAAAGAAGCGGCGATGTATTCCGATTCTGTAGTGGACAATGCAACCACATCTTGCTTTGAGCTTTTCCAAGAAACAGCTCCTCCATTTAGAATGAAGATATACCCCGATTGTGATCGAGAATCATCTCGATCAGTTTGGAAACTCGCATCCGTGTAACCCTTTACAACGAGTTCCTCCTCACCAGATCCATATATTAAGAACATATCTTTAGTGTTTCTAAGATATTTCAATATATATTTGACAGCCATCCAATGACTATCTCCTGGATTTTGCTGGTATCTACTTGTCATGCTTAAAGCGCATGACACGTCCGGTCTCGTGCATATCATAGCATACATGATGGATCCTATAGCAGATGCATATGGGATTCCACTCATTCTCTCTTGCTCAACTTTTGAGCTGGGAGATTGAGAAGTACTCAATATAGTTCCTCTTTGAATAGGCACCAAACCCTTTTTGGAGTTTTCCATCTTGAACCTTTTCAAGATCTTGTCTATGTATGCACTTTGATTCAAACCTATTAAGCGCCTTGATCTATCCCTATAGATCCTTATTCCCAAAATATAGGCGGCTTCACCAAGATCCTTAATGGAAAAGCAACTTCCAAGCCAGGCTTTTACACCTTCCAAGGTTGGAATGTCATTTCCAAATAGTAGAATGTCATCGACATATAATACTAGAAAAGTAATGATGCTCCCACTAGCCTTCTTATACACACAAGCTTCATCGGCATTTTTGATGAAGCCAAATTTCTTGACTTCTTCATCAAAACGACGATTCCAGCTTCTTGATGCTTGTTTCAATCCATAGATTGATTTCTTTAACTTGCATACTTTATTAGGATGTTTTGGATCGACAAAACCTTCAGGCTGATCCATATAGACATCTTCCTCAAGATATCCATTTAGAAAAGCGGTTTTGACATCCATTTGCCATATCTCATAGTCATAATGTGCGGCTATGGCAAATAATATCCTAATAGACTTTAGCATTGCCACAGGCGAAAAAGTTTCATCATAATCGACCCCTCGAGTTTGAGTGAAACCTTTTGCTACAAGTCTAGCTTTATAAGTACTCAAGTTTCCATGCATATCGTGTTTCAATTTGAACACCCACTTACTTCCAACTACTTTGGAATTAGGAGGTTCAACAACCAATTCCCAAACTTGGTTGTCATACATGGATTGCATCTCAGCGTTCATGGCCTCTAGCCATTTGTCCGAATCTGATTTGGACATAGCATCATGGTAGGTGGTAGGTTCATCAGAAACTACCATGTAGCATTCATCCACGAGAAATCCATATCTCTCAGGTGGATAAGTAGCTCTACCAGATCTACGAACGTTTTGTGTGTCTTGATCAACCCTTTGATCATCTTCAACATCCTTTTGTTGAATGCTAGTGTCACCCAAGTGTGTATCTGTCAGTGGTTCTTGATCTTCTTCAAGTTCCACTGTTCTGGAACTAGTTCCTTCCATAAGGAATTTAGTTTCCAAGAACTCAGCCTTTCGAGCAACAAATACATTTTGCTCATTAGGATTGTAGAAATAATATCCCAAATCATCTTTGGGATATCCTACAAAGATACACTTAGTGGATCGGGGCTCTAATTTGTTTGAGGCATCATGTCTTACATAAGCCTCACAACCCCATACCTTTAAATATGACAAAGATGGAACTCTTCCATGCCATATTTCAAAAGGTGTTTTCTCCACTTTCTTGGTGGGAGCCATATTTAAAATTCGGGCAGCAGAGATTATGGCATATCCCCAAAATGATAGAGGTAGTGAGCTTCTGCTCATCATGGAACGAACCATATCTAATAGAGTTCGATTCCTCCTTTCAGACACACCATTATGTTGTGGTGTTCCAGGTGGAGTTAGTTGTGAGACAATCCCACAACTTCTAAGATGATCTTGAAAAGCATCACTTAGGTATTCACCTCCTCTATCAGAACGAAGAATTTTTATTGTCTTACTGAGTTGGTTTTCTACTTCATTCTTGAAAATTTTGAACATTTCAAAAGCTTCACTCTTATGTTTTAATAAGTATACATAACCGTAACGACTATAGTCATCGGTGAATGTAATGAAGTATCTTTCACCATTCCTAGTCATTGGCTTAAAAGGACCACATACATCCGAATGTATGATACCTAATAAATCTTTTGCCCTTTCATTAGTGCCTTTGAAAGGTGCTTTAGTCATCTTGCCTTGTAAACAAGATTCACATACATTAAATGAATCATTTGATTTTGTTTTCAAAAGACCATTCTTTTGAAGTGTTAGTATGCGATTCTTATTTATATGGCCAAGACGACAATGCCAAATATAGGTTTCACTTAAATCTAATTTAAGTTTCTTGGTGGTAGCTTGGTACATTGAGTTATCATATGTTTGGTTTTCATGAACTAATTCATAAATACCATTTAAAGGAATAGCTTTAAAATAAAATACATCATTCAAAGAAACATGGATATCATTGTTAACAAAATTAAAATCATATCCAACATGTCTTAAACGGGAAACAGAAATAATACTCCTAGTCAAACTAGGTGCATACAAAACATTGTTCAATACAATTTCCAAACCATTTGGAAGTTTCAAAAGATAGTCTCCTTGGGCTTCAACATGCACCAATGCACCATTGCCCATAAAGAGACTAATGTCTCCCTTCTTGATGCGCTTCTTTCTTATGAACCCCTGTAACATATTACAAATATGAGTTCCACATCCGGTATCCAATACCCATATGTAAGAAAGAACAGTATTAAGCTCAATATATATCATAAATATTGTACCTGAGGTTTGCCCTGCATCCCTCTTAGCTTTTAACTCTTTGAGATAGGTTGGACAATTACGTTTCCAATGTCCTACCTCCCCACACTCAAAGCATGGGTCATTGACAGCAACCTTTTGCTTCTTCGCTTTTTGGGTATCCATTTTTCCCTTTCCTTTGCCTTTATAATTCCCTTTGTTGTTACCCTTTCCCTTAGCAACATTTGCCTTGGGTCCGGAGTAAGCCCTTTTCTTTCCGCCTTCATTGATCATGAGAACGGGTTGAACTTTTCCTCCCATACTAGCCTCGGCCGTTTTGAGCATCCCATGAAGCTCGGAAACGGTCTTGTCCCATCCGTTCATGTTATAATTTAACACGAAAGTTTCAAATCTCTTAGATAATGAGTTAAGGATCATATCCGTAGCTAACTCATTTGAAACGGGACAATTAAGCCTTTCGAGGCGATCAATGTAGCTTTTCATTTTAAGAACATATGTTGATACGGGTTGTGAATCATCCATGCGACATGCATGAAGCGCTCGAACCGTTTCGAAGCGTTCAGCCCTTGCCTTTTGTTGGAACATTTCCTTGAGTTGGGTAATCATGTCGTATGCCCCATGATGCTCGAACTCCTTTTGGAGTTCGGGAGTCATACTCGCAAGCATTATGCAACTAACTTGCACGGAGTCCTCGACATATTTAACCCAATCATTATAGGCCTCAACATCAGTTTCTTCGGGCTCATCAGGAATAGGATCGTCTAAATATAGGATTTCTTTTCGTGCCTGAGAACAATTCTCAAGTTACGAAACCAATCCACAAAGTTATTTTGATTAAGACGATCCTTTTCAAGGATGGATCTTAGTGAAAAGTTATGGACGTTTTGGTTGGGGTTTATTGCATTGTTAGCGGCCATCTACAAGATTAACAAAGTTCTTTATTAGTATTTTCGATATCAAATATAAATTTTAATTGTTAATACCCTTTTATGTCTCATAGACAATTAATAATTAAAACCTAGAATCCAACGTTACATTTAAATGATGGTTAGGTGACCTTTATCCCATGATCTAAATTAACAAGGTAGTCAACGTTTGACAATTGCAACACTTTGCAATTTCTAGTGGTATGGGACCGGTTTAATATCTTATATTAAGTTGGCATGTTTAATCCCATCAACGCCTTTGGTTACCATGCTTCGGTGACCCTAATCACATGGCTTCCAAATCAAGTTGTCCTACTTATACACACATGTAAATTTATCTATACTAGTGGTTAGGTGACCTTTATCCCATGATCTAAATTAACAAGGTAGTCAACGTTTGACAATTGCAACACTTTGCAATTTCTAGTGGTATGGGACCGGTTTAATATCTTATATTAAGTTGGCATGTTTAATCCCATCAACGCCTTTGGTTACCATGCTTCGGTGACCCTAATCACATGGCTTCCAAATCAAGTTGTCCTACTTATACACACATGTAAATTTATCTATACTAGTGGTTAGGTGACCTTTATCCCATAAGTACAATAAATTTACCTTAACTTATAAGTTCCCTCAAAGTAGTTAGGTGACCTTTATCCCATAAGTACAATAAATTTACCTTAACTTATAAGTTCCCTCAAAGTAGTTAGGTGACCTTTATCCCATGATCTAAATTAACAAGGTAGTCAACGTTTGACAATTGCAACACTTTGCAATTTCTAGTGGTATGGGACCGGTTTAATATCTTATATTAAGTTGGCATGTTTAATCCCATCAACGCCTTTGGTTACCATGCTTCGGTGACCCTAATCACATGGCTTCCAAATCAAGTTGTCCTACTTATACACACATGTAAATTTATCTATACTAGTAGTTAGGTGACCTTTATCCCATAAGTACAATAAATTTACCTTAACTTATAAGTTCCCTCAAAGTAGTTAGGTGACCTTTATCCCATAAGTACAATAAATTTACCTTAACTTATAAGTTCCCTCAAAGTAGTTAGGTGACCTTTATCCCATAAGTACAATAAATTTACCTTAACTTATAAGTTCCCTCAAAGTAGTTAGGTGACCTTTATCCCATAAGTACAATAAATTTACCTTAACTTATAAGTTCCCTCAAAGTAGTTAGGTGACCTTTATCCCATAAGTACAATAAATTTACCTTAACTTATAAGTTCCCTCAAAGTAGTTAGGTGACCTTTATCCCATAAGTACAATAAATTTACCTTAACTTATAAGTTCCCTCAAAGTAGTTAGGTGACCTTTATCCCATAAGTACAATAAATTTACCTTAACTTATAAGTTCCCTCAAAGTAGTTAGGTGACCTTTATCCCATAAGTACAATAAATTTACCTTAACTTATAAGTTCCCTCAAAGTAGTTAGGTGACCTTTATCCCATAAGTACAATAAATTTACCTTAACTTATAAGTTCCCTCAAAGTAGTTAGGTGACCTTTATCCCATAAGTACAATAAATTTACCTTAACTTATAAGTTCCCTCAAAGTAGTTAGGTGACCTTTATCCCATAAGTACAATAAATTTACCTTAACTTATAAGTTCCCTCAAAGTAGTTAGGTGACCTTTATCCCATAAGTACAATAAATTTACCTTAACTTATAAGTTCCCTCAAAGTAGTTAGGTGACCTTTATCCCATAAGTACAATAAATTTACCTTAACTTATAAGTTCCCTCAAAGTAGTTAGGTGACCTTTATCCCATAAGTACAATAAATTTACCTTAACTTATAAGTTCCCTCAAAGTAGTTAGGTGACCTTTATCCCATAAGTACAATAAATTTACCTTAACTTATAAGTTCCCTCAAAGTAGTTAGGTGACCTTTATCCCATAAGTACAATAAATTTACCTTAACTTATAAGTTCCCTCAAAGTAGTTAGGTGACCTTTATCCCATAAGTACAATAAATTTACCTTAACTTATAAGTTCCCTCAAAGTAGTTAGGTGACCTTTATCCCATAAGTACAATAAATTTACCTTAACTTATAAGTTCCCTCAAAGTAGTTAGGTGACCTTTATCCCATAAGTACAATAAATTTACCTTAACTTATAAGTTCCCTCAAAGTAGTTAGGTGACCTTTATCCCATAAGTACAATAAATTTACCTTAACTTATAAGTTCCCTCAAAGTAGTTAGGTGACCTTTATCCCATAAGTACAATAAATTTACCTTAACTTATAAGTTCCCTCAAAGTAGTTAGGTGACCTTTATCCCATAAGTACAATAAATTTACCTTAACTTATAAGTTCCCTCAAAGTAGTTAGGTGACCTTTATCCCATAAGTACAATAAATTTACCTTAACTTATAAGTTCCCTCAAAGTAGTTAGGTGACCTTTATCCTACAAAGAGTTCCCAAATAATTAAGTGTTGTATAAAAGGATGGCGTTTAACTTGTTTTTAAAGGGTCGTTTGAGTTTTTATATTCTAGTTAAAAACTATGTACCATAATGAATTTTGAAATCCAAATTTCAAGGTTCTTTTATAAAATCCATTTTTATAATTGTGACCATTAACTTTTAATAAAACCCATTTTAATTTACCAAGTTAATGTCAATATTAAAACCAATTTTAATCTTTTATGTAGTCATCAAGTTTGTTGGTTTTGAGCATCCATATGACAAAATAAACAAACAACCACACAAATATAATAAGTGCACAACATTAGCCAACTATTTTGACCACACTTGTTAGCCGAAACAAGTGGGCCAAAAGGTCTCAACCTAAGGGACAAAGTAACACAAAATATTGTGTTAGTTGAGCTCCCACTTGATCTTGCATCCAAATGCTTCAAGTAACCTTTTGTGATGTGATTTGAATGATTTTCTTCATTTTGATAACCCACTGCGCCGCAGTGGGTTTGACACTCTCCCACTGCGCCGCAGTGGGAACTCTTCTTGCCAAATAAACATATTGACATCTCTCTCAAAATAAATCATCCATATAATTTATTTACATATCTCAAGTGCAATTATTTAGAAAACCACTTTCTAAATGTTTCAAGTATTGATATTTATTTAAGGATCAAATCATTTAAATAAATACCATAAGTGTTTGTCTAGCTTGTTATTGGGTATGAAAAAAAAAAAAAAAAAAAAAAAAAAAAAAAAAAAAAAAAAAAAAAAAAAAAAAAAAAAAAAAAAAAAAAAAAAAAAAAAAAAAAAAAAAAAAAAAAAAAAAAAAAAAAAAAAAAAAAAAAAAAAAAAAAAAAAAAAAAAAAAAAAAAAAAAAAAAAAAAAAAAAAAAAAAAAAAAAAAAAAAAAAAAAAAAAAAAAAAAAAAAAAAAAAAAAAAAAAAAAAAAAAAAAAAAAAAAAAAAAAAAAAAAAAAAAAAAAAAAAAAAAAAAAAAAAAAAAAAAAAAAAAAAAAAAAAAAAAAAAAAAAAAAAAAAAAAAAAAAAAAAAAAAAAAAAAAAAAAAAAAAAAAAAAAAAAAAAAAAAAAAAAAAAAAAAAAAAAAAAAAAAAAAAAAAAAAAAAAAAAAAAAAAAAAAAAAAAAAAAAAAAAAAAAAAAAAAAAAAAAAAAAAAAAAAAAAAAAAAAAAAAAAAAAAAAAAAAAAAAAAAAAAAAAAAAAAAAAAAAAAAAAAAAAAAAAAAAAAAAAAAAAAAAAAAAAAAAAAAAAAAAAAAAAAAAAAAAAAAAAAAAAAAAAAAAAAAAAAAAAAAAAAAAAAAAAAAAAAAAAAAAAAAAAAAAAAAAAAAAAAAAAAAAAAAAAAAAAAAAAAAAAAAAAAAAAAAAAAAAAAAAAAAAAAAAAAAAAAAAAAAAAAAAAAAAAAAAAAAAAAAAAAAAAAAAAAAAAAAAAAAAAAAAAAAAAAAAAAAAAAAAAAAAAAAAAAAAAAAAAAAAAAAAAAAAAAAAAAAAAAAAAAAAAAAAAAAAAAAAAAAAAAAAAAAAAAAAAAAAAAAAAAAAAAAAAAAAAAAAAAAAAAAAAAAAAAAAAAAAAAAAAAAAAAAAAAAAAAAAAAAAAAAAAAAAAAAAAAAAAAAAAAAAAAAAAAAAAAAAAAAAAAAAAAAAAAAAAAAAAAAAAAAAAAAAAAAAAAAAAAAAAAAAAAAAAAAAAAAAAAAAAAAAAAAAAAAAAAAAAAAAAAAAAAAAAAAAAAAAAAAAAAAAAAAAAAAAAAAAAAAAAAAAAAAAAAAAAAAAAAAAAAAAAAAAAAAAAAAAAAAAAAAAAAAAAAAAAAAAAAAAAAAAAAAAAAAAAAAAAAAAAAAAAAAAAAAAAAAAAAAAAAAAAAAAAAAAAAAAAAAAAAAAAAAAAAAAAAAAAAAAAAAAAAAAAAAAAAAAAAAAAAAAAAAAAAAAAAAAAAAAAAAAAAAAAAAAAAAAAAAAAAAAAAAAAAAAAAAAAAAAAAAAAAAAAAAAAAAAAAAAAAAAAAAAAAAAAAAAAAAAAAAAAAAAAAAAAAAAAAAAAAAAAAAAAAAAAAAAAAAAAAAAAAAAAAAAAAAAAAAAAAAAAAAAAAAAAAAAAAAAAAAAAAAAAAAAAAAAAAAAAAAAAAAAAAAAAAAAAAAAAAAAAAAAAAAAAAAAAAAAAAAAAAAAAAAAAAAAAAAAAAAAAAAAAAAAAAAAAAAAAAAAAAAAAAAAAAAAAAAAAAAAAAAAAAAAAAAAAAAAAAAAAAAAAAAAAAAAAAAAAAAAAAAAAAAAAAAAAAAAAAAAAAAAAAAAAAAAAAAAAAAAAAAAAAAAAAAAAAAAAAAAAAAAAAAAAAAAAAAAAAAAAAAAAAAAAAAAAAAAAAAAAAAAAAAAAAAAAAAAAAAAAAAAAAAAAAAAAAAAAAAAAAAAAAAAAAAAAAAAAAAAAAAAAAAAAAAAAAAAAAAAAAAAAAAAAAAAAAAAAAAAAAAAAAAAAAAAAAAAAAAAAAAAAAAAAAAAAAAAAAAAAAAAAAAAAAAAAAAAAAAAAAAAAAAAAAAAAAAAAAAAAAAAAAAAAAAAAAAAAAAAAAAAAAAAAAAAAAAAAAAAAAAAAAAAAAAAAAAAAAAAAAAAAAAAAAAAAAAAAAAAAAAAAAAAAAAAAAAAAAAAAAAAAAAGGAAAAGAAGATACGGTTCAAAAGTTATGATTTTTCAAAATAAATTAAGTTTTGCTGTACTGAGGGATAGGTGCGACGCACCAAAGGCTCAGGAAACTCAGAAATCAGTTCTAAATTAAGCCAAACACGAACCAAAACCCTTCCCATACCTTTTTAACTCCAGGAATCGACCAAGGGCCTTTCCAACATGTTTTTGGACATAAATATTCATATATACACATAATCAAACCCAACCCACTTCATGAATTCAATCCAAAACCTCAAAATCACTTCTAGATCATATCAAACCCAAACCAAAACCAACCAACCCATAACTCAACTTTTGGCTCGATTTGTGACCCGGAAACACTTGATTACAACTAGAAACATGTTAACAAACATAAATGATGATTATGGAATGAATTTAACTTACCAAAACTTCTTGAAGCCAAAAGTTTAGATTTGAAGCTAAATGGATATGAAGAACACTTGAAATGAACCAAGTCTTGAATTCTTTTAAAGATGATGATGATTGTTGTTATAAACTAGTTAATATTACCTATTAATTTGATGATAAATCCAGAATTTTAGATTAAGAAGAGAAGAAAAGGATCGTGAGTTTTGGTTTTGAGTTCCTGGGAGAATAATTGAGTGAATGATTGGTATAATAGGTTAGATAGATAGATAGGGGTATTTATCCAGTTAAGGGGGTTAGGTTCATGATCAATAACAAACAACAAAGCTTTCACAATTATTCTAAAGTTATGTCGGCCTTTGTCTCATTAATGAAATTATTATCTAACCACCGACACTGTTCCACCGACACTGTTTCACCGACACTGTTCCACCGATACTGTTTAAACCGTACATTATACTTAAGGTTTTGTATATACATTTTTACTACAGTTACTCAATTACCGTCTATATTTTCATAACACATATTGGCCAATATCATAACCACATAATATGGGCTTAATTCTAGAAGCCCAATATCATATTATATTTAGTCCAATTTACAGATAAATGTACGCAGTTATGTCAAAGTTTTCATTTATTGAATTAGTTACTCAAATTACATACACGGACAAACAGGTAAAAATCACAAATGTTATGTCAAAGTTTCCATTTATTGAATTAGTTACTCAAATTAGTTACTCAAATTCCATTTATTGAATTAGTTACTCAAATTATACTAATATTAATTTATAACTTTCACCTTAATATATATATATATATATTATTAATATATATATTGATTTTTACAGTAGTATATAGTAAATTTGTATTATATGCAACAAAATTAATAAAAAGAAAAAAATATATTTGTTGTACTTTATGCATAAAGTGTTGTAAAAAGCATATTGTTTTTTTGTATATAGATAATTACACACATTCTATTCTCTTTTTTTTTATATATAGTTTTTACATGAGTATATTACACTCATTCTCTTTATTTTAACATCTAAACTATCATATATCGACATCAGAATTTTAGGTATATTTGTAATTCTTACCAAATTAATCACATATATCATTTTCCTTTCGATACTTTAGTCGAAAGTGGTTGTACCGCAAAAGAAATGCAAAGTATTGGAAGAGGTACCTATTGCCTATACATAATTTTCTGGCGACAATATTGGACACACGGACACACATCCGGTAAAAATCTCTAACATCATAGAAATGTATAGGTCCAGCATAATCTAAGGTCATGTTTGTACATTCAATTTGTATGTAGTTGTAGGGTGTAAAAAATGAACCGGAAAACCGGACCGAACCGTGTGATCCGAAACCGGAAAAAACTGAAACCCGAAAAAACCCGGTAACGGTTCGGTTACGGTTTTTAATTTTCATTACCTGTGGTTAACCGAACCGAACCGAATTTTGATATATTGGGTACATATAATCATATATATAACATTTTTTTAAGAAAAGTTGTTAACTTTATTTAAAAATATATGTCAAAAATATTATTAATATCATTTAGAGGACGTTTTAAGTAGTAAATCATGATAGTTTTAGATAGAAACTTGCAATGCATAAATATTACATTAAAAATTAGATATAATGCTAATTTATTTATAAAAAAGATTAATGCAGTTAACAATGACTACTATACATATAAAATTAATTAGTCAACAATGTAAATTGATTATTACAAGTGGCAACTTGAACTTTATATTGCATGACTCTAATAAATGGTTAACCAAAAACCGAGCCGAAATTAGCCGACTTTTTCGGGTAACCGATTTTCGGGTGACCAAAATTAATGGTTCAAAATTTCTAGCAACCGAACCAAATCCGAAAAAACGGTTTAAAATTTCCAGTTAACCGAACCGAACCGTTTGCAACCCTATGTAGTTGTAACAATTTAAGTTTTGCATTTGATATAGTTTTCATACACTTGTCAAATACATTCCTTGCTGATTTAGTCTCCAAATACAGTTTCATGGCTTTTAGAAAGCAGATTGAAGATGGCAAGTGAAATTTACCCCTGACGTTGCTGGGAAAAAACCTGGAGTTAATGACAAAAGTTAGCATAACGTTTTCAATATATAACTATAACTAGCATTTTAACCCCGGCGTTGCCCAGGAGATAGATAGATACGTAAAACGTAAAAAGGTACTACACGAACGAAAACTAATAAACTATTTAAAAATAATGGTCATTTTTTTATAGCGGAAACATTACACGATTCTCTGACCGTTGGTCGGTGATTACCCGGCTGTTAGGACCGTTTAATAGGTTATAACAAAAAACGAAATATAAAAAATATAGCATTTTTTAGACATAAAAAAAGGGTTAAAAACTTTTGTTATACAGGAAAGTACAATATACTGGGAAAAAAAAATATATAATTTTTCATTTTTAAAACGAGCACTTTTATAAAAGGAAAAAACATTTGTAAAAAAAGGGGGAAAAAATTAAAAGAAAAAGAAAAGTGTTGATGTAAGCGCGACATCAGCGTGTTACTATTAAATGAATAGAGTAAATTTGTGAGGGGAAAAGAAGTTGGTATTTAATATATATTTAATAAAAAAAAAGAAATATGAAAAATAAAGCATTTTTTTAGACACATTAAAAAAGGGTTAAAAACCCTTTTGTTATAACAAAAAGAATACAATATATTGGGGAAAAAATATATATATTTGTTTCATGTTTAAACGAGCACTTTTATAAAAGGAAAGAACATTTGTAAAAAAAAGGAAAAAAAAAAGAGAAAAGAAAATTTAATAGAAAAAGAAAAGTGTTGATGTAAGCATAACATCAGCGTGTTACTATTGAATGAATAGTAAATTTGTGAGGGGAAAAGAAGTTGGTATTTAATATATATTTAATAAAAAAAAAGAAATATGAAAAATAAAGCATTTTTTTAGACAATTAAAAAAGGGTTAAAAACCCTTTTGTTATAACAAAAAAGAAATATGAAAAATATAGCATTTTTTAGACACATTAAAAAAGGGTTAAAAACCCTTTTGTTATAACAAAAAACAATATATAAAAAATATAGCAATTTTTTAGATACATAAAAAAAGGGTTAAAAACCCTTTTGTTATAACAAAAAACGAAATAGAAAAATAAAGCATTTTTTTAGACACATTAAAAAAGGGTTAAAAACCCTTTTGTTATAACAAAAAGAATACAATATATTGGGGAAAAAATATATATATTTGTTTCATGTTTAAACGAGCACTTTTATAAAAGGAAAGAACATTTGTAAAAAAAAGGAAAAAAAAAAGAGAAAAGAAAAGTGTTGATGTAAGCACATCAGCGTGTTACTATTGAATGAATAGATAAATTTGTGAGGGGAAAAGAAGTTGGTATTTAATTATATATAAATGTAATAAAAAAAAAGAAATATAAAAATATAAGCAATTTTAGATAAATTAAAAAAGGGTTAAAAACCCTTTTGTTATAACAAAAAGAATACAATATACTCGGAAAAAATATATATATATATATATATCAAAGGTAAATCAGTGGCCACCAACCGTCACTTTCCAAGGGAGGTCTTGGGTTCAAGTCTTGCCAAAGGCAAACTTGAGATAATCAGGGGATTATTAAGTGGTTGAGAATTACCTGGACACTAGCCTGGCTGAGGGATTAGTGGGTACCAAATGGTACATGGGATCAGGGGGTTTCCATCCAATTACCCTTTTTTTTATATATCAAAGGTAAATATCAAAATAATAAATAACAAAACAAATGAAAAATAACAAACATGAACAAAACAAATATAAAAGAATAAACTTTTTTGTAGTAGAAGAAGAAACCATAATCAAACTACAATTGACAACAAACTAAATTAAAAGAGATGAAAAATAACAATAACATAACAATTCAATATCAAATAATAAACAAACACGAACAAAATACCAAAAATAAAATTAAAGTGATATAAAAAAAACCGTATGATTTTTGTTGTGAAATTTCTTGAACTTGATTTGTTTATAAAAGATAGGAAGAAGAGTAATAATATGAATGAGAATGATTAATAAAAATTTAGGTTGTATATATAATAATTTATTGGGAGAGTTTTAAGGATATTATATATCTTTAAAATTTAAAAAGATTTGTTTTGATAGAAAAAGATTTATGATAAAGTTTTAAATATAATTAACTATTTAATAAGTAAATAAAAAATAAAAAATCTAGAAAAAAGAAGAGAGCTTTAAAGTAATTAGAAGAGAGTTTAGGCCTAAAAAGAGCTTTAAGGGTGTCAAGTGTACTCTCAACCTTCTCTTTTAGTTATAAGATAGATTAATATATAGATTTAGATTTTTAATACAATTAAAACTCTTATACTATTTGTTAATATATAGATTTAGATTTTTAATACAATTAAAACTCTTATATTAAATAATATTAAATCTATTGTTACCATAATTGCATTTTCATCACTTATTTTATTTATATAAAAATTAATATTTATTATCTTAATCTTAATCTTATCTTAATATATACTAAAAGACAACTGACCTAACCTCAATTGACCAATCACGACCTTTAATTTTTCAAAATTAATTAATTACACTTTACCCAATTTAAAATAATTAATTTACACTTTTTGGTTTTTCATCACCAATTTACACTTTAACCCAATTTAAAAATAATTAATTTACACTTTTTGGTTTTCCATCACCAATTTACACTTTAACCCAATTTAAAAATAATTAATTTACACTTTTTGGTTTTCCACCACCAATTTACACTTTACCCAATTTAAAAATAATTAATTTACACTTTTTGGTTTTCCAACACCAATTTACACTTTACCCAATTTAAAATAATTAATTTACACTTTTTGGTTTTCCAACACCAATTTACACTTTAACCCAATTTAAAAATAATTAATTTACACTTTTTGGTTTTTCATCACCAATTTACACTTTCACCCAATTTAAAAATAAATAAATAATAGAAAAAAGAAGAGAGCTTTAAAGTAATTAGAAGAGAGTTTAGGCCTAAAAAGAGCTTTAAGGGTGTCAAGTGTACTCTCAACCTTCTCTTTTAGTTATAAGATAATTAATATATAGATTTAGATTTTTAATACAATTAAAACTCTTATATTATTTATTAATATATAAATTTAGATTTTTAATACAATTAAAACTTTTATATTAAATAATATTAAATCTATTGTTACCATAATTGCCTTTTCATCACTTATTTTATTTATATAAAAATTAATATTTATTATCTTAATCTTAATCTTATCTTAATATATACTAAAAGACAACTGACCTAACCTCAATTGACCAATCACAGCCTTTAATTTTTCAAAATTAATTAAATCAGCACATGTCTAAATTATTTACACTTTTTGTTTTCATCACCAATTTACACTTTAACCCCAATTTAAAATAATTAATTTACACTTTTTGGTTTTTCATCACCAATTTACACTTTACCCAATTTAAAATAATTAATTTACACTTTTTGGTTTTTCATCACCAATTTACACTTTACCCAATTTAAAAATAATTAATTTACACTTTTTGGTTTTCCATCACCAATTTACACTTTAACCCAATTTAAAATAATTAATTTACACTTTTTGGTTTTCCAACACCAATTTACACTTTCACCCAATTTAAAATAATTAATTTACACTTTTTGGTTTTCCATCACCAATTTACACTTTACCCAATTTAAAATAATTAATTTACACTTTTTGGTTTTTCATCACCAATTTACACTTTAACCCAATTTAAAAATAATTAATTTACACTTTTTGGTTTTCCATCACCAATTTACACTTTCACCCAATTTAAAATAATTAATTTACACTTTTTGGTTTTCCAACACCAATTTACACTTTCACCCAATTTAAAATAATTAATTTACACTTTTTGGTTTTCCATCACCAATTTACACTTTAACCCCAATTTAAAATAATTAATTTACACTTTTTGGTTTTCCATCACCAATTTACACTTTAACCCAATTTAAAATAATTAATTTACACTTTTTGGTTTTTCATCACCAATTTACACTTTCACCCAAATTTAAAAATAATTAATTTACACTTTTTGGTTTTATTGGTAATATAAAAATATAACAAAATAGTGGACCAAGATATATGCAGAAACACACAAACACTCCAAAAAATCCTACACAAACACTCCAACCAAATAATCATTAAAACTAATCTCCTTTCGTATATGCAGTAACGATTGTCTACATAAACACAAGAAGGTACAAACTCTCAATATCTTATCTAATTGTAATCAAACTAATTGTAATGTTTTTGTTATTGTAATTGTAATTGGACTATAATTAGGATAACTATTGTTGTTATTAGTAATTAGAATCAAACTATATTTAGGATATACAGATTCTTCTTATATAAACGGAACCCTACAAATAAAATCACAACACACGAAATCAATGAAAATCCACGAACCAACTGCTACTTTTATTATTCTTAAGAACCATAACTAACGAAAACAAAATTACTTTTTTGCAAGATATCAATGAGAACTCGGTCAATTAGGTAATCAAGGTTAAGATATTGTTTCTCTGGAAGAGTTTGTATAAAAGAAACTCTGCTACACCATCCAGCCTTGATATGATTTAGCATTTAATATTTACATTTGAATATCTCAATTATTTTTTAAGTATATTTTCACATGTTAACGTATAAGTATTTTTTTTGTTCCATATACTAATTCTTATATTGATAATGTCGTAAAACACGTGTATTTGACACGGATCTAAAATATATATATACTAAAAGGCAACTGACCTAACCTCAATTGACCAATCACATTATTTGAATAACTAAATGACATCAAAAGGCGATATTGGCGCGAAACGCCATTTTTAAAATCTTAACCGTTTCTTCTTATCAATTCGTCATTTCTCCTTCAAATCTTCATCATTTTTCATCATTTTTATTGTAATTTCATCCTATTCTTCATTCCTCACAACTCTTTCGGTTTGTTTTTTGCGATTTTTGATGAATTAAAAACCCTAGAATTTGGGTTTTTTTCGTAAAAATGCCAAAAAAACGATCATCTGGTAGAAAAACTAAAATTCCTATAAATTTAGATGATTATGTGCTGAATAATAAGAATAATAAGCATAATAAAACTAAGAATGATGTTAATAATGATTTTGAATTAAATAATAAAAATGTAATTGAAGAAAATGATAAAAATATGGAGGATGATGTCAGCAAAGAGCAGGAGAGTAGAAAGAAGGTGGATAAATTAGGAAGTAATGGTAATGAGTGTATGAATAAGGATGAATCCATGAATGGAGAGGCACAGCATGGTGATGGAGGTGGAATTGAACCTGAGATTGAATTGGAAAGAGATAAGAGCTGTGGACATAATGGAGATTCTTCTTTTGAGGAAATTATGATGGAGAGGAGTGCTAATGATGCTGATGGCAACAATACTGGTACTAATTCTTTATCTGTTGACAAAATTGCTGAATTTACTGAAAGATTTAGTATTAATAATGGTGTAAATAGGACTAAAAATGATACTTATGCAAATATTGTGAATAATAGTGGAGAATTGGATAACAATTTGTTTTTTGTGCCAACTGGAGTGAATGAGATAGGAGAAGAGGTTGTGATTTTTGAAGAAGATTTAGTAGTTGAGGGGAGTAAGAAATGGCAATTTACTGCCTGTGGATTTTTGGTTGGATGTAAGATGAGTTTGAATGAAATGAGGTATCATTTGAGGAGAATGTGGGGAAAGTATGGTATAAGAGACATTCTGAAAGATAATAATGATATATGCTATTTTAAGTTTAGGAGCTTGGAGGGAATGAATAATGTGGTTGAGCAGAGTCCTTGGATGGTTAATGCTAAACCATTAGTTGTTCAAGAGTGGACTGCAGATGTGAATATAGAAAAGACTGACCATAGTAAGATTCCATTATGGGTTAAATTGTTAAATGTACCACTTGAAGCATGGAGTTTGAAAGGTATTAGTGCATTGGCCAGTAGGTTGGGCAAACCTTTGAAAATGGATAATATGACTGCCATGATGTGTCATAGAGGGGTTGGGAGACTAGGATATGCTAGAGTGCTTGTGGAAGTGAATGCTCAGGATAAATTACAAGAAAAAATTGAAGTGGTGTATAAAGATGAGCAGAAAAATGTCAAGAAGACCAAAGTTGTAGATGTTGAATATAGTTGGATTCCTGATATATGCAATCAGTGTAGAGTTTTCGGACATTCTAGTGAAAAGTGTAAATTGCATAAGAAGGATGAGAAAGAAATAGCAGGTGAGAATAAAAGCAAGGTGAGTGAGACTAATGTTAATGAGGCAAAGGGTGATGGATTTCAGAAACCTAGGGGTAAAAGGTTTAATGAGAATCCTAAGAATTATTGGTTTAATGGTTACAGAAAATGGATAATATGACTGCCATGATGTGTCATAGAGGGGTTGGGAGACTAGGATATGCTAGAGTGCTTGTGGAAGTGAATGCTCAGGATAAATTACAAGAAAAAATTGAAGTGGTGTATAAAGATGAGCAGAAAAATGTCAAGAAGACCAAAGTTGTAGATGTTGAATATAGTTGGATTCCTGATATATGCAATCAGTGTAGAGTTTTCGGACATTCTAGTGAAAAGTGTAAATTGCATAAGAAGGATGAGAAAGAAATAGCAGGTGAGAATAAAAGCAAGGTGAGTGAGACTAATGTTAATGAGGCAAAGGGTGATGGATTTCAGAAACCTAGGGGTAAAAGGTTTAATGAGAATCCTAAGAATTATTGGTTTAATGGTTACAGAAAATGGAATAATGGACAAAATAAGAAAGTGTGGCAGAGTAAAGAGGCAGGTAGGACTGATCAGAATAAGGATGCAAATTATAAAAAGAAGGATGTTCAGACAAATGAAAGTGGAGTGCATGCTAATAGATATGCTGTGTTGTCTGAGGAAGAGGACACTGTGGAAGATAAACTGGATTATGAAGAAAAGCTGATAGTAGAAGATTATATTAAGAATAAACAGCAGCCATCTATTGATGTGACTAAAGATTGGTCAAAAGAGATGATAAACTTTTTTAAGGAAAGATGGGAGGCTGTGCATATAGAAAGTGTTAATTCTGAAGAAGAGAATGTTAAGGAGAATGAGAATGAGGCAATTAAGGAATTGATTGCTAATGAAATAGGTGGAGGAGATACTCAATTACTGAATTGAGTTTCTTTGATCTTATTATTAGTAATGGATTTTAAAATTGCTTGTTGGAATATAAGAGGGTTGAATAATGAATTAAAGCAGAATGAGGCAATTAAGTTTATTAGGGAGGGGAAATTCCAGATCTGTGCTTTTATTGAGACTCATTTGAAAGTCAATAATGTAAATAAGGTTGGAAATAGGATTTTTAATAAGTGGGAATGGGTTTCTAACATTCAGTATAGTCTAACTAGTTGTAGAATTTTAGTTGGGTGGAACTCTAATAATGTGAAGCTTATGATGATAGATATGAATAAACAAGTGATGTTGTGTAGTATAGAAGAGTGCCAGAGCAATATCAAGTTTTATTGCAGCTTTGTGTATGCAAGTAATAATGGGACAGAGAGAAGAACTCTTTGGCAAGAATTAGAGAGACATAAGCAGTTTGTGGGAGAGTGGCCATGGGTGATCATTGGTGATTTTAATGTCACTTTGCATGCTAATGAGCATTCTGCTGGGGGATCTTATGCTTCTATGGATATGTGTGATTTTAGAGATACTGTGAACTCATTAGAAGTGGATGATATTGGGAGTAGTGGGTTTCATTTTACTTGGACAAAGTCTCCTAAGAATAAGGAGTGCAGTATTCTTAAGAAACTGGATAGAATTTTGATTAATGAGGAGTTTTTAAGGAAATACCCAAGAGCTCATGGGGTATTTCTACCTTATTTAATTTCTGACCACAGTCCTGCAGTCTTGATTTTTAAGGAGAATTCTGGTAGGAAAAAGAGGTCTTTTAGATTCTCTAATTTTGTAACAGGAAAAGATGGTTTTATGGAGTTGGTAAGGAAGGAGTGGGAGGAAAATGGTCCAGGATTTTATATGTATAGGCTGGTGCAGAATATGAAAAAATTAAAAAAGCCATTGAACAAGATGAGTTGGAATGATGGAAATTTGTTTGAGAAAGTTAATAGGTTGAAGGAGAAATTAAGGAAGGATCAGGATGCTTGTGATAAAGACCCTTCTAATGGTGTGCTTAAAGTAGAGGCTGCTAAAACTTTAAATGAATATATTGAGGCAGCAAAAGATGAAATAAGTCTTTTGCATCAGAAAGTGAAGGTGCAGTGGTTAAAAGAGGGAGACAAAAATACTGCATATTTCCATAGTATGTTGAAAGCTAGAAGAAATAAATGCAAAGTTGAGGTTATTTGTGATGAACAAGGAAATAAATATGAAGGAGAAGCAGTGGCTGCACAATTTGTTGCACATTTTGAAAAGTTCTTTGGGAAAACAGAACCAGTGGACAAAATTAGGGAAGATATGTTTGTGAATACTCTTAGTGAAGGGGAAGCTACTGAAATGGTTAGGGGTGTGACTGATGCAGAAATAAAGGAGTCTATGTTTGATATTGATAGTAGCAAGGCATCTGGGCCTGATGGATACACATCTGAGTTCTTTAAGAAGGCTTGGGAAGTGGTAGGTAATGATGTGTGTTGTGCTGTTAAGGAATTTTTTAGTAGTGGAAGGTTATTAGGGGAAATAAATGCTACGTTAATAGCATTAATTCCTAAAATTGCTACTCCTAATAAGGTGTCAGAGTTCAGGCCTATTGCTTGTTGCAATGTTATATATAAATGCATTAGCAAGATACTCACTAAAAGGATCCAGTCTGGGCTTGGAAGGATTGTAAATATCAATCAAAGTGCATTTGTGCCTGGGAGGCATATACAAGACAACATTTTAATAGCCCAAGAACTGCTCAGAGGTTATAACAGAAGGTATGGGCCTAAGAGATGTGCTATGCAAATTGATATCCAGAAAGCATACGACACTGTAAGTTGGAATTTTTTGAGGGATATCTTAAAGGGTTTTGGGTTTCATGAGAAAATGGTAAACTGGATAATGACTTGTGTTACTTCCACAAAGTTTTCTGTGTGTATTAATGGTGAAGTGCATGGGTATTTTAAAGGGGGTAGAGGTTTGAGACAGGGTGATCCTATGTCCCCTTATTTGTTTACACTGGTTATGGAAGTGTTAAATCTTATCATGTGTAAAAATATAGAAGCTGCAAAGAATTTTAAGTATCATTTTGGATGCAAGGAACTGAAACTCTCACACTTGTGCTTTGCTGATGATCTGTTAGTATTGTGTAAAGGAGAAGTGGATTCTGTTAATGTTATTAAGCAAAGCTTGGATGAATTTTCTAAAGTTTCTGGTTTAATACCAAATATGGGTAAAAGCACCATATTCTTTGGAAGTATGGCTGAGAGAGATAAAGCAGAGATTTTGCAAATATTGCCATTTAAGTGTGGAAAGTTGCCTGTGAAATATTTGGGAGTACCTTTGTTAGCTAAGAAATTAAGTGTTGCAGACTGTAAAATACTAATTGATAAAGTGAAGAACAAAATTGAGTGTTGGAGAAATAAAGTTTTGTCTTATGCTGGTAGAATTCAGCTTATTTCTTCAGTGCTGGCATCTATGCAAGTATATTGGGCATCTGTATACATGTTGCCTAGCACAGTGATAAAGGATCTTGAAAAAATGTTTAAGTGTTTTTTATGGAATGCTGGGGAATCTTCTAAAGGGAAGGCTAGAGTGGCATGGAAGAATGTATGTAAGCCAAAAGATCAAGGTGGACTGGGGATAAAAGACTTAAAACAGTGGAATGAAGTTTTGTTGGTAAAACAGTTTTGGAAAATTTTGGATAATAATGAGTCTTTATGGGCAAAATGGGTGAATGTGGTAAGGTTAAAAAATTCCAGTATCTGGGCAGTCTCAGTGGATAAAAATGACAGTTGGGGGTGGAAAGTAATGATTGAATTGAGGGATAAGATCAAAGATTGTATTAGATATGAAGTTGGAAATGGTAAAATGATTTCACTGTGGTATGACAAATGGTGTGAAGCTGGGCCCTTATGTGACAAAATTAATAGAAGAGAGATTTGTAAGGAAAGTCTGAGAGATGATCTTAGAGTGGCTGATATGATTAGTGAGGGAAGATGGAAGTGGTCAGAAGAGTGGCTGGATAAATTTGAGTTTTTGAGACATATTGAGGTTCCTAATTTGCAGGAACACAGAAAAGATAGTGTTAAATGGGTCACTAAACAGAATGTGTTGGTGAGTTTTTGTACAAAACAGGCTTGGGAGGATCTTAGAAAAGATGGTGCTAAAGTTGAATGGAAGAATGTAATATGGTTTAGTCATATGGTGCCAAGACATGCATTTATTTTGTGGTTGGCTGTGCAGAAAAAATTAATGACACATGATAAGATGGTGATATGGAAGCAGAATGAGAACTTTAAGTGTGCTTTGTGTAAGGAAGAAGCTGACAGTCATGAACACTTGTTCTTCAAATGTGAGTATGCACTGCAGGTTTGGAAAAGACTGATTGGGAAGGCTCCTATGTTAAGTGGCAGTACAGGAATGGATGAGATTATTGGGAGGATTGCTGCTAAGAAGATTCATAATAATATTGCAGTTGTTGTTAGTAAACTGGTGCTGGCTGCATCGGTTTATTTTGTGTGGCAGGAAAGAAATTTGAGAACTTTTAAGGAGGAGGAAAGGGGTATTGATGTTATTTGCAGAATTATTGAAGAGAATGTGAGGTATAAAATGATGGCTTTAAGAGTTAAGAATTCTAAAAATGTGAATAATGTGGTTGGAAAATGGAATTTAAGGTGGAAGGAAAATCAGTTGGTGGCTGTTGCAGACTAAGAGGAGTGAAGGGTGGTTTGAGCAGATTCTTGTTAGTGTATGCGAATGAGAATAGAGAGCGGTGGAAGATGACGCTTCTTGGTCTCATTCTAGCACTAATGAGGATCTTGTGTTGTTGTGTTTTGTGATGAGGAGGCTGTTTTTTGAAGTCTTCTGATGGTATTTGCAGTTTTAATTACTGCATTGAGGTCTGAATTGTTGGTTTTAGAATAGAGAGTTCTGAATGTTTTTTTGGTTTTCATCACCAATTTACACTTTAACCCAATTTAAAAATTATTAATTTACACTTTTTGGTTTTCCATCACCAATTTACACTTTAACCCAATTTAAAAATTATTAATTTACACTTTTTGGTTTTCCATCACCAATTTACACTTTAACCCAATTTAAAAATTATTAATTTACACTTTTTGGTTTTCCATCACCAATTTACACTTTAACCCAATTTAAAAATTATTAATTTACACTTTTTGGTTTTCCATCACCAATTTACACTTTAACCCAATTTAAAAATTATTAATTTACACTTTTTGGTTTTCCATCACCAATTTACACTTTAACCCAATTTAAAAATTATTAATTTACACTTTTTGGTTTTCCATCACCAATTTACACTTTAACCCAATTTAAAAATTATTAATTTACACTTTTTGGTTTTCCATCACCAATTTACACTTTCACCAAATTTAAAAATAATTAATATACACTATTTAGTTTTCCATAACCAATTTACACCCGTGTTTAAAATACACGGGGTTTACAATATTGTTAATATAAGAATTAGTATATGAACAAAAAAAATACTAATATGTTAAAATATAAAAGAGTTAATTACAGAAATCGTCCCTGTCGTGGACCGCCACTTGCAGCTTTCGTCCCTAACTTTCATAAATTACAGTTTTAGTCCAAAAAAGTTTACTCCATCAACACTTTTGGTCCAGATGACTAACGGACGTTTAAAAAGCCATCACGTGCCAGCCACGTGATGGGTATCTTCGTCTTTTCAATTGTTCATGGACCAAAAGTGTAAATAACTAAAAATCTTAAAGGACCACCTGTATCAACTTTTATTTGTGTCATTTTACTGCTCTTAAAGGACCACCTGTATCAACTTTTATTCTTTTGTTCTTCCATCTTTGCATTTTTCAGAACATAAACAATTCATCACCACCCACCACCATCACTCCTCCATAACATCACCTATTCAAAACCCAAACTCCAAATTTATTTCCAGACAATTCAACGATTCAAAATACAAGATTCTCATTAAACAAAGTAGTCTTCAATTAAATAATGGGATAGTTTGTGTTTCAATACCACATTTCATTTTCATTTTTACCTTTTCGGCCCATATGAACTATGCAATCTCGTTCATAATTAATGTTCCAAAATTCTCGATAAACAAAAATCCAAAAGCCACTGGTTGAAGATCCAAACATTTAAAACAAAAGTCCCATTAAACAAATATATACATATATTTGGTAGATCTATATTTAGACAAGGCTTAGAAGGTGGAGATATATACATATATTTGGTAGATCTAGCCACCACCCAACACCACCAATATATGGGTTTGTAGATCTAGTCACCACACAATACCACCAATATCCGGTCAGCCACCAACCCACACCACCAAGATCCGGTCACCCACCACTCCACACCATCACCGCACCACTTTTAGAACCAGCGCCGCCACATCACTACCCTACCTCCACCAACTTCGTCGGAGATAAAAACTTAGTAGAGGAGGTGGTGGTGTCGTTGTATTCTTCGTCGGAGATCTGAGTAGTGGTGGTGGTGGTTGTGGCGAGAAAGATATGGGTTGATGGGTTTGAAAATGGGTTAATTTTGATTTAAAGAGGTTTGATTCAAATGAATATCTAGGTTTTGTTTTAGTGTTTGCTGGATTTCTTATTGGATCATGTGGGTTTTGATTTATGGCAGGGAGAAATAAGTGTTTGTTTATGTGGGTTTTGATTTATGCCAGGGAAAAAGAGTGTTTGCTTATGTATGCTTTTGTGTATGTATAAGCCTATATCTTTTTTTCTTTTATTTTAGATTTTTAGGTAAAAAAGAGATGAGTCCAAAAAAGACGAAGATACCCATCACGTGGCTGGCACGTGATGGCTTTTTAAACGTCCGTTAGTCATCTGGACCAAAAGTGTTGATGGAGTAAACTTTTTTGGACTAAAACTGTAATTTATGAAAGTTAGGGACGAAAGCTGCAAGTGGCGGTCCACGACAGAGACGATTTCTGTAATTAACTCAATATAAAAATATACTTAAAATTTTTTGAGATATTCAAATGTAAACACTTAATGCTGAATCATATCAAGGCTGAATGGTGTAGCATAGTTTCTTTTATACAAACTCTTCCAAAGAAGCAATATCTTAACCTTGATTACATAATTGACCGAGTTCTCATTGATGTCTTGCAAAAAAAGTAATTTTATTTTCGCTAATCATGGTTCTTAATAACAATAAAAGTAGCAGTTGGTTCATTGATTTTCAATGATTTCGTGAGTTGTGATTTTATTCAATCGGTTTATATAATAAGAATCTGTATCCTAAATATAGTTTAATTCCAATTCCTAATAAAAACAGTGATTATCCTAATTATAGTCCGATTACAATTACTAATAACAACAATATTACATTTATTTTGATTATAATTGATTTAATTGATTTTGAGAAATTGAGGGCTGTGATTGGTCAATTGAGGTTAGGTCAGTTGCCTTTTAGTATATATATTAAGATAAGATATCCAATTTACACTTTAGCCCAATTTAAAAATTATTAATTTACACTTTTTGGTTTTCCATCACCAATTTACACTTTCACCCAATTTAAAATAAATTAATATACACTATTTAGTTTTTCATAACCAATTTACACTTTAACCCAATTTAAAAATAATTAATACTTTATTGCACAATGTCTATTTAATAACAAAATATAGCTAAAAGTTAGAGAGGTTACAACATTTGGATTAATACGAGTTAGAACTAATCTTCTTTCATATATGTAGTAACGATTGTCTACATAAATACAATAAGGTATAAACTCTCAATGTCTTATCTAATTGTAATCAAACTAATTGTAATATCGTTGGTATTAGTAATTGTAATCGGACTATAATTAGGATAATCATTATTGTTATTAGGAATTGGAATCAAATTATATTTAAGATATAAATTCTTCTTATATAAACCGAACCCTACAAATAAAATCACAACACACGAAATCATTGAAAACCCACGAACCAACTGCTACTTTTATAGTTCTTAAGAATCATGGCTAACGAAAATAAAATTATTTTTTTGCAAGACATCAATGAGAACTCGGTCAGTTGTGTAATCAAGGTTAAGATATTGCTTATCTGGAAGAGTGTAAAAAAGAAACTCTGCTATACCATCCAGCCTTTATATGATCTAGTATTCAGGGGGTGCTTGGTTCATCTAAGGAATGGAAAAGGGAAAGGTAAAGGGAATATAAAGGAATGATAAGGAATACTGATTACCTTAACCCCTAATTTATTGGGTAATGTTCCAATACCCACTTTTAGGCATTGAATACATTTCCTTTCTATAACCAAGCATATATATTCATTGTCTTTCCCATTCCATACCCTCAAAACCCCCCAAACCAAGCACCCCCTCAGTATTTACATTCGAATATCTTAATTCGATCTAAGTACATTTTAACATATAAGTATTTTTTTGTTCCATATACTATTTCGTATATTAAAGATGTTTTAAAACCCGTGTATTTGACACGGGTCTAAAATCTAGTAAATTATAAAAATAAAACTTATTTATTTTAATCCATAAAACATGTTAATTTGATTAATAAATAATAACAATATATCTATATCTCCAACTTATAATAATCTACTTACCAAAAAAAGCGTGGTTGAAATTTCAAATTGACATGAATGCTTATCATTATAAGATTAGATTAATCATTACCGATATGAGATTTATTGAATCTTAACCATTATTGTTATGAAAAATGTCTCTCGCTAAACTACTATTAAGACAAAATGTATGTGATGTATCATGATTAAATATTATTTTCTTTTATGTAAACCAATCTTATGATATGTATATAAATAAGCCGTAAATGTACAGGTATTAGTACTAGTATAAATAATAAAAACTTGTTAGAAAAGTAACGAAGAAATATTGAAACAAGAATAAAACCACTTCATTTATTATAAGCGACGCTCTATTTAGTCCCCGACATGACACTACTTATTTTCATGTTGTGTCTCAAGATAAAAGTTAGAGAGGTTACAACATTTGAATTAATACGAATTAATATTTATATCAATATTTTATTTTATATTATTATTTGTAATCAAACTAATTGTAATAATATTGTTATTAATAATTGTAATCAGACTATAAATAGGATAATCATTGTTGTTATTAGTTTGGAATCAAACTATATTTTGGATACATATTCTTCTTATATAAACTGAACCTTACAAATAAAATCACAACACACGAAATCATTGAAAACCCTGCGAACCAGCTGCCACTTTTATTGTTCTTAACAAACATGACTAACGAAAATAAATTATTTTTTTTTGCAAAACATTAATGAGAACTCGATCAATTGTAATCAAAGTTAAAGATATTGCTTCTTTGAAAGAGTTTGTATAAAAGAAACTGCTATACTATCCTAATTTGATATGATTTAGCATTCAGTATTTACATTTGAATATCTCAATTCTTTTTTAAGTATAATTTTACATTTAACGTATAAGTTTTTTTTTCTTCCATATACTAATTCATATATTGATGATGTTGTAAAACCCGTGTATTTGACACGGGTCTAAAATCTAATTAAGATTATAATCAACATAAGCCGAAGTCATAATCAAGATCGAGAACCTATTGAGCAGCCATTTCCCCATGTCACACAACACGGAAATATGGCCAATAACGGCTTACAGAAGTAAGATTTTGGAATACAAAATGCATCTCCCTCTACCAGAGTACAAAAATACAAATGTTGTTGAAGGTCTTCAGGTAAAAATAAGTCAAAGTCAACCAACAGGTCCATCTGGCTAACCTTTAGGATTATAAACTGTCTCCAAGTATTCTTTGGCCCTGTGAACCTTGATTGCAGATAATAACTTCCACCCGTGGCATTCCGTTCAAATAAAGTATCATATTTCTGCAGAAGATTCAATCATACATCATTTAAATGTCACTATATTTAGACATGGAATCAGAAAATGGACAGCATTTTTGTATAACTAAACACATTACAGTACTATTCAGTTAATATTCCCTCGTAACATAATGCTGCATCACATGTTGCACTTAAGTTATGACGTCTGGGTATCACATTGTAGGTGTGGTGAAAATACCACAAATTAGTGCAAGATATAGTTTCCTTGTGATCATACTCATTTATAAAGTTTTAAAATGAGGATGAGATGAGTATGTTGAGAGTCAGTCGGCCAGAAAATCAACCCATAATTAGAGAGTACCAATGTACCATCACCAACCCAACTAACCGGCCCATTTTGCCATCTCTACATTCTATAACTTGAGAAAAAGTACTAGCCTGTGCAACTTCATCCCAGGAAGACCGCTCGCCCACACCAAGAATTTGTCGGGCCTCTCGTTCGGTCATAGCTTTGGCTCCTTTACGTAGCGTTTCTCGAGCAGCACTTGTACTTGAGGCATCTGCAATTTCAACCACAAAAAGTGAATAAAAGAAATACACTCACAAAACCAGAAAAATAAATAGTTAAAGAAATAGTATTATAAGCCGGCACTATACATTTTCCAACAAGTAAATCACCAACTCATTTATAAATGGGAAATTTTAACAAGCCCGGCATGCTCCTTGGCCCAGCACGCATGACCGGTTGTAAAACGCCCAGCCTGATGAGGCCTGGACCTGGTCCCACTTGGTGCCAAATAATTGATTAGAAGCCCACTCCAGCCTGCTGTGCAGTGAATTCCAGACAACATCCTTTTGGCCAGATGGAAAATTGGGGAATACTACTCTCCTTATTGAAGGATATATAACCATATGTCTCCCATTGGGGCGTTGACTAATGCAAATATTTAACGACACTTATTTCAAACAAATGCTTACAAGAAATTGTTGCATGTACTTCAACAGATTAATTAAGATTTTGATGCATGTAATATTGGTGCTGCTAAATTGCCACTCTCAATTCTGCTGATATAGCATTAAGTCCATTAAAATCTTCATTTAACAAAACTATATTTAATGTTGTTATCCTTTACAAGTTTGAATAAAGGACTCATGTGCGACCTTCATGCTTTAAAAAAACAAAGGTTGTTTTATGTCAAAGTTGAACTTTTTAAATCCCAGGGAACATTGTATACGTTTTGGCCAACTTGAATGTTAATTGATTCTCCTATTGATATGTGATCTTCTTTTGCTCACCCTTCTTGATTGATATTTAATAATAATACCTCGTGGCTTCTATTGCTTTAGCATAACATCAGAAGTACTTCACATAGCCCGTTCTTAAGCTCACTTTTAACTCCATGGCATTCCATATTATATATATAACAGAAACATGCCTCAAAATAGCAGAATTTAAGGTATATCAATGAACGAAATGTAAATATGAGTACTAAGTACAAATGATCTAGGCTGGCTCTACTTATTATACTGATATGTCATCCCAACATCTTATACTTCAATAAAAGCGTAGAAATTATTTGGTTTTAAGCAGTATGTGAGAGTTAATGATGATAGAAGATAACTTGTCAATATTAAATATGATTAAAATAGATTGTTCCAGACTTCCAGCTTAGCATTCTATGGAAAATAATCCTAACAAATACCAAAAGAAAACTACAATAGCAGACACAATAAAAACTAAATTTATCAATCTCGACACAACGTCTTTAACAAATTTACAAAATGCTTGTACAAACCAACCATCAATCCATCACTAGGTTAATTTCAGAATCAGGGTTGTTGAAAAAAGACTAAGTCGGCATGGGAAAAATAGAAACCGGACATTAAACCAGGTCAATTTTCTATAAATATCAGGCTTTTTTAGCAGGTCAGACCGGCCCAAAGACAGAGACAGGCCCGACCGGGCTTTGCCCATCTCTATAGCTGATACATTAAAGAAATTTTCTTTTTTAAAGAACATATGTATATCAACTATTCACGAGATAGATTTATGCAGAGACATCCACCATGCGTTATGTATAATCTAAGGGTTACAAATAAAGGTAAGGGAAAGGAAAAGAAAGGCATTGAAAGCTTTGAGAAGAGTCATCAGGTGGGCTACACAAGTGAATAGCATCATCATAACGAATAATTACTCATACAGTAAATAATATCAATCACCTCAGCAAGGAAATGAGCAAACGTAAGCCAGAAGTACGGTAACACACAATAGATGATATTCTAAAAACTGTTATCTTCTAATTTAAATAGATTTAAAAGTAAAAACTTTGAATTTCAAGTTTCCCAGATATGTAATATATATATAACCTTTTAATGTACGAAAGGTCGAAAGCTACAACAGTAGGTTATTAGAAAGCAACATTTAACGACTGAATATTGATCGTTAACAAGTGACACAGAGCCATGATTTAAAATCAGGATATGCCTTCTAATTGACTTGAAGATGCAATAACAACACACATAAATAATTGCATTTTTCATTTGAACTCCAAAAACACACAAAACACTAAGGCGTACAATGGAGATGTTATCTCTAAAGCTATTAATGATTTGATTCCTACCATACCAAATACCAGTTAAGAGGAAAAAAAAACACATAATTCAGATATTGAAAGGTCTTAACGGCATATCGCTGCCCCTGAAACCTTCATCTTCTAGTTTAATATTATTCATAGTTTCCTGGTTCCTTTGTGATCCATTTAATCTTTTTTCTGTTATAATATCCTACTTCTCTAGGTAGGATAATGAAGAATAGAGTATGTAACAAACTAGTCTATCTGACATATTCAAGCTATGATATTGAAAAAAAAGCTACAAAATGCTATATGTAGGCATTCTACGAAAAGTACGGCACCAGAAAGTCAGAAACTCACTCTGCAGGGCCTGGCGATATGCTTGAACAACTCCCCTAGCCAAGATTCCAGAACCCATTACAAGTACTTGTGCAAGAAGCCTCGCCGCCTGCACAAACAAGTTCACATTACAAAATCAAAACTTTTCCAAACTTACTAAAGAATGTATAACAAACTTCTCATCAACAACACCCCGAACAAAAAAGAAAAACCAAACTTCGATAGATTAATCTTAAGACTAAAAGCTTCTTCTTTGATAAGAAAGTAACAAATTTTTACGAATAGCCTAACCACAAACTTTCCTAAAACTTACGCACATACAAACAGTATAGCGATTTTTTATTTTCAAGTTAGAAGACGAAACAATTTGGTATTGCGACTAGTGTATCTAAATTCTTAATCTAGCCAATAGTTAATCAAAAATTTACGACTACGTTGGTTGCATCGAATTTTCCAATTGCCATTTTAAGTTTAGAATCATATGTCACCTCACAAAGCTAGTCAATTTTCATCACAAACTATCATATTTAAAGTTAACAATTCTTAATATTGCTTTTTAACAGTGCAAATCAGACATGGAGTTCTCAAAAAAGCCGAATTTCGTGCGTTATTATTGACCTGCACCAGTAACTATAAAAGCAATATGAAGATCATATCGAGTTCATTAAATTCTGGTTAATACGTAAAATAGCACAATTATTATATTTTTAAAAATAAAGCAAAACTATGAACCGAAATAAGTACAGAAATAATATGCATAAATTAAAACATACCATGATTGACGATTGTAGAATTAAAATACCAAGTAGCAAAATTTAATTGAAGAACCGTAAAATATATATAAATGTTATGATATGATATGTCAGATACAAAAATAATTAATTAGGGTATATATATATATATATATATATATATATATATATATATATATATATATATATATATATATATATATATATATATATATATATATATATATATATATATATATATATATATATATATATATATATATATATATATATATATATATATATATATATATATATATATATATATATATATATATATATATATATATATATATATATATATATATATATATATATATATATATATATATATATATATATATATATATATATATATATATATATATATATATATATATATATATATATATATATATATATATATATATATATATATATATATATATATATATATATATATATATATATATATATATATATATATATATATATATATATATATATATATATATATATATATATATATATATATATATATATATATATATATATATATATATATATATATATATATATATATATATATATATATATATATATATATATATATATATATATATATATATATATATATATATATATATATATATATATATATATATATATATATATATATATATATATATATATATATATATATATATATATATATATATATATATATATATATATATATATATATATATATATATATATATATATATATATATATATATATATATATATATATATATATATATATATATATATATATATATATATATATATATATATATATATATATATATATATATATATATATATATATATATATATATATATATATATATATATATATATATATATATATATATATATATATATATATATATATATATATATATATATATATATATATATATATATATATATATATATATATATATATATATATATATATATATATATATATATATATATATATATATATATATATATATATATATATATATATATATATATATATATATATATATATATATATATATATATATATATATATATATATATATATATATATATATATATATATATATATATATATATATATATATATATATATATATATATATATATATATATATATATATATATATATATATATATATATATATATATATATATATATATATATATATATATATATATATATATATATATATATATATATATATATATATATATATATATATATATATATATATATATATATATATATATATATATATATATATATATATATATATATATATATATATATATATATATATATATATATATATATATATATATATATATATATATATATATATATATATATATATTTAACTTTTAATTTTATTTTCAATTGATTTACTGATTTAGGATCGTTATATATGCCTGATATGTAACAATTCGCATCAGCTCTTTTAGTTTTATAGATCTGAATTTTACTTTTTGTTATAGAATTGATTTACTGATTTAGGATCATCATATTATATGCCTTATTTTTTTTCTAAAGGTTCTCTAAACTTTTTTTTCTGTAAGTTGTTTGTATAAAACTTACTGCTAGTTATTATTATTATTATTATTGTTATTATTGTTAGTGTTGATTTGGTACAATTATTTGTAGAGCTTTTTTAGTTTAAGCTGTCTATTTCAGATGGTTATGTGAGGTCATGTCCTTCGGTTTCGGGGTCGGGCAGGCACAGGGGGGTTAATACTAGAGTTAAGAGAACCTTTAGGCTTAGATTTGGGAGCTGGAATGTAGGCACTCTTACGGGTAAGCTTTTAGAACTAGGAGATGCCTTGACTAGGTGTAAAGTAGACATTGCATGCTTCCAGGAAACTAAGTGGACGGGAAGAAGCACTAGAGAGGAGAACGGCTACAAGCTATGGTATTCTGGAGCCCCTAAGTCGATAAACGGAGTAGGGATCATCATGGCCGAACGACTTAAAGATTATGTAGTGAATGTCGATAGATTTGGGGATAGGCTGATGTTGGTGAGATTGGTGATACAACAAGAGACCATAAACGTGATCAGCGCGTATGCTCCCCAGTCGGGCCGGGGAGCGGAAGAGAAGAAGAGTTTTTGGGACGCACTCGATGAGCTTGTTAGGAGTTGCCCTGATGACCAGCGATTAGTCTTAGGAGGAGACTTAAACGGACATATAGGAGTAGAGTCAGACGGCTACCCGGGTGTTCACGGGGGATTAGGGTTTGGAGTTAGGAACGAAGATGGACGCGCGATTTTGGAGTTTGCAACTGCACATGACCTGGTTATCGCAAACTCTTTCTTCCGAAAGAGGGATCGCCAGCTGATTACCTTTCAGAGCGGCCTAAATGAAACCCAGATCGACTACTTCTTAGTGCGTAAAGGCGATTTTAGGGCTTGTAAAGATTGCAAGGTCCTCCCTAGAGAGGCTGGCTACTCCCAACATAGACTGTTGGTTATAGATTTGCTTTTGAGTAGACGAACAATCAAGACAGAGAAGGCTGTAAAGCCAAGAATCCTTTGGAAAACCCTAAGGGGTGAAGCAGCAGAGACGTTTAGGTCGATGACTAGCACGAGGTTCACAAGGGAGATTCAAGACAGTTTGCATATGGATGCCGACCAGTTGTGGACACGCTTGGCAGAGGGTATGAGGGAGACGGCAAAGGAGGTATTAGGGTTATCTAGAGGAACAGGAAGACTGCGTAAAGTGGGTAGAGAATCTTGGTGGATCAGCGAAGACGTTCAGACCAAGGTCGCGACAAAACTTAGTTGCTTTAAAGAGCTCGCCAAATGCCGCCAGAACGGGACAAATGAAGAATGGTCCGTGGCAAGGCAGAGGTACTATGAAGCCAAGAAAGAAGCAAAGAGGAGTGTAGCTAGAGCAAAAGAAAGAGCATACGAAGAACTGTATAAGAAACTAGATTCCAAAGAAGGCGAAAACGATATCTTTAGAATTGCTAAAGCAAGGGAGAGAAGACGCAGGGACCTAGGTGATGTCATTTATATCAAAGACGGAAGCGGGCGGAGCATTGTGAAGGAAGGAGACATTAGGAAAAGATGGGAAGAGTACTTCGCCAACTTGTTTAATGGGAGTGGGCCGGGGCGAAGGGAAGGTGGAGAAGACCACGCCACACTTCGAGACACACGCTACGACGACGACGATGCTACGAGAATCAGCCAAGAGGAAGTAAGGCTCGCTCTAAAGAAGATGGGGAGGAACAAAGCAGTAGGCCCAGATCAAATCCCTATCGAGGCATGGAGATGCCTGGGGGAAGCTGGGATAGGCTTGTTGACAAGCCTCTTCAACAAGATTTGGACAAGTGCAAAAATGCCAGAAGAATGGAGACTTAGTGAGGTTATACCTATCTATAAGAACAAGGGGGACGTGCAGAGTTGTAGCAACTATAGGGGCATTAAACTCCTAAGTCATACCATGAAACTTTGGGAGAGAGTGATCGAGATGAGGCTGAGAAGGGTTACGAAGGTGGCAGAGCACCAATTTGGTTTTATGCCAGGGAGGTCGACGATGGAGGCTATTCACATCACCAGAAGCCTCATAGAAAAGTATAGGGAAAGACAAAAATCGCTACACTGTGCCTTCCTAGATTTGGAAAAGGCATACGATAGTGTACCACGTGAGTTGATTTGGAGGACGCTTCAAGCGAAAGGAGCTACTGGGAGATACATTAGTGTTATCAGGGATATGTATGATAGGGTGAGGACGAGTGTTCGAACCCCCGTGGGGAGTACAGAGCTCTTCTCGGTAGATATGGGCCTACACCAGGGTTCGGCACTTAGCCCATACCTTTTTACCTTGATCTTAGACGAGTTGTCCAGTGGCTTACAGGAGGAACTACCATGGTGCATGATTTTTGCTGATGACATCGCGCTTATCGCGAAATCGACGGAGGAGCTAAACCATAGGCTAGAGAAATGGAGAGAAGCACTTGAAGACCATGGTTTATGCGTGAGCCGAGAGAAGACGGAATACCTAAGATGTGACTTCGATAAGCATGATATAAGACAACAAGGGGACGAAGATATTCGCATTGGAGAGCGAATATTGTGCCCGAAGGAGTCTTTTAGATACCTGGGATCGGTGATACATAAATCGGGGGAGATAGATGACGACGTGACACGTCGAATCCAAGCTGGATGGATGAAGTGGAGAGCAGCTACTGGAGTCATGTGCGATAAAAGGATCCCACTAAAACTGAAAGGCAAGTTCTACAGAGTGGCGATTAGACCGGCTATGTTATACGGGTCAGAATGTTGGCCGATGAAGAAAGCCCAAGCGGCTCGAGTAGAGGTGGCTGAGATGAGGATGCTAAGGTGGTCTTGCGGGAAGACCCTATCAGACAGGATCCCCACGGGAGTGTTTAGAGCCGAACTTGAAGTAGGGAGCATCATTAACAAGCTAAGAGAAGGGCGCTTGAGATGGTTTGGCCACGTTAGGAGAAGGGATCTGACGGCACCACTAAGGAGAGCGGAGGCTATTCACGTTGACGGCATACGAAGAAGGGGAAGGCCTAAGATGAGGTGGGAGGATCGAGTAACGAAGGACCTATTAGAGCTTGGCTTGTCGGAGAACATGATGTCAGATAGGACGGCTTGGAGGACTAGGATTAGAGCAGAGGATTAGGTTAGGGTAGGACTTTTTGATCGACTTTTTTACCCATATTGCCTTGCCTAAGGCTGCTATTGATGGGTTAGGGCCCAAGGTGACTCAACGCTACAGGGGACTTAGACCTGATAGGTGTAGGAGGACTTGACCAAGGATAGGTTGTCTATAGGACTAGGGTTTAGGCTTACTTTAGGGGTTTTGTAAGTTTCGTGGAGGACTAGGAGTTTAGTTTTCTTAGGCGGCGCTAGTTCCCTACTTCGTAGGTTGAGCAGGAATCTTTTACTCTCTTGGAATTTCTTAGTCATTTTCCTTTTTGTTTATATGTTTTGTTTGTCTTTCGGTGTTAAGGTTTTTTGCTAGGTTGCATGTTTGCCACTCTCCCCTACTCTCAAGGTGGTCGGCCCCAACAGACCCAGGTATGTCTTGCTAAGCATTTTCGTTGTCAGTCAGGTATGGTACTTCTAAACCCTTTACTCTTCCCGACTTTTACCGCTTTTGTGGCCGGAGGTCCTTATGGAAGCAGTCTCTCTACCTTTGGGTAGAGGCAAGACTGTCTACAGTTTCACCTCCCCCATACCCCGCACAGGGATTGGGTACTGTTGTTGTTGTTGTTGTTATTTTATAATATTTTTTTTGAAATACTAACGGACCATTAGAGTATCATCGTGTCACCAATAGTACCACCCGATCATATTCAATCATCACAAAAGGAAACCTGTCAATCCATCATAGATGAGAGAAAACTTCATGGCCGACATAAAAAACCTCATTTTTTTTGTTCTATTTGACTTGAATTCATGACTTACTCATTATTAAAGTCACTTGATATCTCAGCTTAACCACTCTAACTTTATAGATATAAATTTATTTGCGGCTTTCCAAATACAGTTAAATGAAACACCACCAATTTCCACGCATTACTCATAAAAAAATAAATTAACTGATCCTATAGATATAAATTCAAAAAATATATTTTAAAAATCATCATTTGATCGTGGTTATTTTCGTCCCAGTTTATTCTTTTGTCAAATGACATTTAAACTATGACCGTTATTTCAATCACATACAAATCATGTAAGGATATATTTGTTCTTTTATCCAATTTATTTTCTCTAACGTCTAAACACAAACTATAACTCATGGTTTTTTTGGTTGTGGCCTTGTGGGTATAAATCTTTATTGTACTTGATCTATGTGTTTAAGTTATTTGATAATTATGCACATGCTCGCACGATACGACGGTGTGGTGGTAGAGACTGAGGCGGTGGTGGAGCCTGTAGTGGCGGTGGTAGTGGTTTTGTGCCTGGCTGCGATGATGTTTTTAATTACGGTAATTAATTTGGCAATGGGTGAGACATTTCGGCAAAGACATCATTATAGTCCCTATAGTTTTATACTCTTGCAAGAATGGTCCTTGTCATTTGTATACTTTCGTAAGTTCAGTCTTTTTTCAAGTTTGCTAGTACCGATGATCCTTAAAGTTTACACCTTTAGCAACCATGATCCAAATTCACATATTTGTTTACTTTAATCCGGTTATTTATACTTACGGTTAACCCTTTTTTAGTGTTTAAGACACATTTTTCTGCAAAATTTTTTACTTTATTTTATTTAGTTTTTATTGAAGTCATATTATGTGTATTTTAATAACCTTGTTATATGTTTTTTTATTATTGCTACATGTTATGTTCGTAACACATTATATTATACTTTGTTGTTAACAAATAGTAAACATGACAAAATCACAATGAAGTACGGGTTACTTTTTATTTTTGGTGCCACATCTTGGGTTGTTTGTAGTTTGTTGCGTTTATTTGAGTTGATCAAACTGAAGTTGACTGAATATTGTTTAAGAACTTTGCCAATATATATAAATACGTGTTAGAATCTTAATACGAGAGATGTTAAAAAGGTCAATGTCAAATTATACATATTAGTAAAATGTCTCATGAGGTAAATTCCGGATGACATACCTAGTTAAATTATGAATTTGAGTGGAAAGGTATTTTATGGTGGTGCAATGTAATTATTGATTCACAAGGGTTAAAAGAACCTTTTATAAGATATTGATATGGGCCCGTAGTACGAGCCCAGTTCATTTTCAGACACGTATGGCCTGGTCCAAAATGTGGGGTTCACTAGTTTTGTCCCAAAAGCATGGAAGGATTTAGGTAGACTGACTGCATTCTGCTTTTGCAAACCTTTCGTACCGCATCCACAAGTTACCATGTTTCACTTCTTAAAATAAAAAAGGGTAATGGGGGAACCCTAGCCCCGGTACCACAATTGGATACCCATCGACCCACCCCATATGAGCCATATGATGCCGGTAAAATACCTCCATCCTAATCCCCACATGATCTGGACACCCCGAAGGATCGAACCCGCGTATTTAAACTTCACATATGGGTCTAGGCTTCATTGGTAACGGGTACCTTAAAGGAATTATTTTTTGTTCCCAGCGGGGATCGAACCTGAGACCTTAAGGTCACAAGTGCTTGCCTTACCACTAGGCTAATTCCTTGTTGGTGGTGTAGAGTTCAAAACCCATTTTCACTTCTTAAATGAAACTATAAACCATTATTCAAATTCAAGTATTTTACATATATTTTAATATCCGAAACTTTACAATAATTGAGTGAACTAAATATGCAAATCACACGTACCCTTACCCTAGGGGTGGAAATGCCCGGGGAAAAAACGTGGTCACCGGGTTTTGCCTAATTGCACACCGTCCCGCCTTACAGGCGCCTAATGGGTGGGGAGCAAACCGGTAAAAGTCATGCCCACTTTTTTCACCATCTTTCTCTTTATTTCTCTTCTATCTTTTTTTTATGCGGGAAAGGATTGGGACGGATGGTGAGACATTCCTTACAAGTAGGGAAAAAGTGGAAAAGAATATATATAAAAAGTGGAGAAAAATGGGGAGGCACTCCTGGTAGCCTAAGAGGACCAACACTATAAAAGTAAATATATTAAACACGG
This sequence comes from Erigeron breviscapus, assembly GCA_034093135.1. Classification (NCBI taxonomy): domain Eukaryota; kingdom Viridiplantae; phylum Streptophyta; class Magnoliopsida; order Asterales; family Asteraceae; genus Erigeron; species Erigeron breviscapus. The sequence continues at coordinate 165,571,571 of CM067167.1, read as the reverse complement.
TTCATTAGCACATATAATTGTAATATAAATTACATAAGATAAGAATATGATAAAACTATAGGTTAAAAAAGTACAAACTTAGGTACTATTAGAGAAACACAAAAAAGGGATAGATGAAGGGAATAGGTAGGTGTTAAAAAGAGTTGGCGCTTTCGTACTGACAAAAAGAACACAATAAGCTTATCATAAAACTACAAATCTTTGGTACATTCCGAAATGAGCCAAATATTCTGCCCATCTAACACATGCCATCCCATCCCATCTCCTATGTTTCTTCCTTTCAAACAAACTTCTCACATGTACTTCGAAACCAAAAGGTGATACTTCAAAACTACTAGGTTTAACTTTTAAGAAACTTTAACGTTATACCAAGGGGGAAGGGAGTCATGTGGCTCAAAATCTCAACCCTCCCAAATCCCACCAATTACATCTCTCAAACTCACTTTTCCTTTTTAACCCTCCCAACCATTTTTCATGGCATTCATCACTTTCTCAACCCTCCTAATTTTATTTTTTTTAAACAACATTAAAGCCTAGTCAAAGTGGTCCCCCCCCCCTCATTCACATGCTCCCAACGGCTACAATCCTTCAACCCGCAACCAGTTAAAAGCCCTCCCAACCCCAACCCTCTCTCAACCCTCTATGATGGCGGCGGTGTGCTTGGGAGGGTTAGGCCAACCCTCTACCACTCCCTTCCCCCTAAGTAAGCTACTTGTTGTAATTGTTGTATTTCTTGATTGTTGTACTTGTATTTGATCACTAGCACCTTGCTAGTTGATTGTATTATTTAATATAATTCTATTTCTGCCGTTAAAAAAAATAAACTGCTTGAGTCATCAGGTTTTACAGTGGATGGAGGCGTGAATACGAATCTTGATAAGGACCCAATACCATTTCAAAGCGTGTGAGGGCCTCGATCAAGTGGTTTTTTCTTGATGTCTATTCGACGTTGGATGTAGTAAGACCTGGTTAAGACAACAACAGATTATCCTGTTTTTAGGCCCTCATCTTTAGATGATGAGAGAGCGTCTCTGTTTAAAAGTTCCATGTTAGTTAAAAAAAAAGGTAAGAAGAATTTTGTTATCTTGGTTGAGTATATATCATAATTTCAAGATACATGTTTTTTTTTTCATCTTCCAGACACACTTGTCACGTGCATATGAAAGCAATATTTTTCGGTTTTATTATACTTTTGGCATAAAAGGCTATGAGTCGTATTATGTTCGCAGAAAGATTGTTCTTTAGATTCACAATCATATATATACGAGTTGCTTCATGGTTTTCGTTTTTAAATCTTTTCAAACACACTTGTCACGTTATATGAAAAAGATAAATATCGACAAGGCACGATGCTTTAAGAGTCCTTGATTTTTATTATTCTTAATTGAAGAATACGAATTATGAGTTATGGTTTTTTCCTATTGTTTTATAAAAGATTGTTCTGTTTGAGAATCATATATACGAGTTGCTTCAAGATTCGTGGTTGTTTAATCTTTTCCAATTACACTTGTGACATGCATGTTGGAACCACGTTAGTGTGACCGTCACTGATCATCTATCCTTCCTGATATGATAATTGACGATAACTGAAATCCCTATGTCTAGTAAATATTCGATGGACGTATTTACCCTTAAAGACGTATTATAGGGTTTCCCATTAGGTGATTGGACTTAAGAGGACTAATGAGGCACGAATTAAACACCAGAGGGACTAAATGTGAAAATACGCTCCTTATATAAATAGAGAGTAATTAACCTAATTTTAGGTGTATCAACACACATAATCACAGCCTCCCTCATATCTAATTTCGTTCTCCTTCCTCTGTTGAATTCATCAAAACCGAATTCATCATTCCATCCTAATTCAATCATCTTATTTTGGGAACCCGAATCAATGGCATCAATGTTTAATGCCCTCACAGGTTCCTCAGGATCAACCGGTACGTTATTAAATGGATCGAATCATGCTTAAATTCAACAAGTGGTATCAGAGCGTGGTTAAATCGATTCCCCATTGATTTGATCCGTTTTCGTACCCTAAATCGCGAACTAAAAAAATGCAGAAGCTTAAGTTCGTATGCTTCTTACGAACTTAAAGTTCGTTTGAACTCTAAATTCGTTTGAACTCTAAGTTCGTAAGGAATTACTAAGTTCGTAAGGCTTATTTGTGTACGAAACTTCTGCTCATCTTCGCATTTACTGTTTCACGAACTTAAACCTATCTTCGTACAACTATTTTCGTACAGCTATCTTCGTTCAGTTATTTTCGTAAAGTATCTTCGTACGAACTTAAATTTTAACTTACGAAGATACTATAACTTACGAACTTAATGTTTAACATGCGAAGATATAATTCGTGCTTATAATTTTACCCTTAAATTCAATGGCAAAATTAACCCTAATTTTCAGAAAATAATTTTTTTTCTGAGGCGTTTTTACCACAGCACTTTAAGGGAAATAAAAAATTTCCCCAGCCAGGGGCTCTGCCCCTTGGACCCCGCCAGGGGCTGCCGCCCCTTGGACCCCGCTTTCCAGGGGCGCTGCCCCCAGACCCCCGTACCCCGGGGCTTCGCACTAAATATACATGGTCTCAACATTTTGCGCCCAAAGGTCAAATGTGATTCTCATGTTGCGCTCTTTTCTCTTTTGCATAATTAACACTTAGTATATTAATTCTGCTCAAAGGTGATTTAATATGTTTTGTGTAGCAAAGGGATTCTTTTCATGCCTAAAATACACGATTCTTAATTTTGTGCCCAAAGGTCAAAAGATAAGCGTTGTGTTGCATGACCTAATGCTCATGTTTGCTTAGATCTTAGTTACTTCTGCCCAAAGGTGATGTAACATCTAAGTAGAGCCTTACTTTAGCTTATTGTTTTGGTGTTTACAATAGGCTTACTTATCACTAGCTTCATTACTATAATGGTCATAGTCTTATTACTCTAAGGACAGTACTAATAGGCCTACTTATTTTAGTCATTACTTTAGTTCCATTACTCTAGAGACATTACTTAGGCTGCCTTAGATAACTTATCATCTCTCTATTACTATTGGGCCTACTTATTTTAGGCATTACTTTAGAAGAGATTACTTAGGCTGCCTTATATAACTTATCATCTCTCTATTACTATTGAGCCTACTTATTCTAGGCATTACTTTAGGAGAGATTACCTTGTCTGCATAACACAGCTGATAATGTCACTATTACTATTGGGCCTACTTATTTTAGGCATTACTATAATAATCTTCTATCGCTTATGCCCTAAATGTACATCCTTCTTATTTCCACAGTAGTTCCTAACCTTGGCCTTATGACGCTCAATGGTACGAACTATGCTTCATGGAAAAGTCACTTAGATCTGACTTTGGGAATGTATGACCTTGACTGCGCTATTCGTCATGATGAACCCGCTGCCCTTACTGCTGAATCCACTGCTGATCAGAAGGCGAACTTTGAAAAGTGGGAGAAGTCGAATCGCCTGTCGCTAATGCTAGTCAAGAATTCCATTGATCTGACTATTAGAGGAGCCATCCCTGACTCTGAAAAAGTCAAGGATTACCTCAAATCTGTTGAGGACCACTTCAAGGGATCGTCTAAAGCGCATGCAAGTGGCTTGATGTTGCAGATGCTTACATTGAAGTATGAAGGAACTAGCGGTGTCCGTGAGCATATTATGAAGATGACGGACATGGCCAATAAGCTTAAGACTCTAGAGATGGAAGTCTCCGATAACTTTCTGGTGCACTTCATCATGACCTCCCTGCCTGCTCGTTTTGACACCTTCAAGGTTAACTACAATGCTTTGAAGGATAAATGGTCAATGAGTGAACTTATTGGACACTGTGTTAATGAGGAGGAGCGTCTTAAGCTGGCTCAACCTGAAGCTGTTCACCTGACCACCACCGCTAACTCCAAGAAGAGGAAGGGAAACAACGGTAAACAAACTGCGAACAAAGTCCAAAAGACTAATCATGGTGCAGTTGCCTCTGGCTCTAATTCCTCGACTGGCAAACTTAAATGCAACTTCTGTCGTGACAAAGGACACCGTCAGAAGGATTGCCCTAAGTTCAAGGAGTGGCTAGCTAAGAAAGGTAACGTACTTTATGTAATATTTGATTCCTTTACTACTGATGTACCTGTTAATACATGGTGGGTGACTCTGGTTCTATGGTTCATGTAACCAACTCATTACAGGGGTTCCTTACAATCCAGAAGCTACCAAAGGGCCAAAGAAAGCTTAGAGTTGGAAGTGGTGATCTCTTAAATGTCGAAGCCATTGGAACTTATGTTTTACATATGAGCACCGGAAAAGGCATTAGACTAATAGATACCTTATTTGTACCGAGAATTACTCGGAACCTTGTATCTATTTCTAGACTAGACCTTGAAGGTTATGTAACGATTCATGGTTTCGGCAAGATTGCCATAACTCGTAATAATGAATTGCTTGGTCGTGGTTTTTTGGATGGATTGCTGTATAAGTTAGAACTAGATCATAATTTCTCACATTCTTTGTTATCTCTTAATGTTGATGATATAACTAAAACAAAGACAAAATCACCTAAACGAGAGAATTCCTCCATGTTGTGGCATAAACGTCTTGCCACATCTCACGAAATCGCATGACACGACTCGTAAAAGGATGGAATCTTACCCTCTCTTGATTTTAGTGATTTTGAAACATGTATACAGTGCCTCAAAGGGAAGATGGCTAAAGGGAATAAGAAAGGAGCCACAAGAAGTTCCAACTTGTTGGAAATAATTCATACTGACATAAGTGGCCCCTATCCCGCATCTATCACGGGACATACATCATTTATTACATTCATTGACGATGATTCTCGTTACATGCACCTGTATTTGATCAAAGAAAAATCTGAATCCTTACAAACTTTTGCTGATTTTAAAACTTTGGTTGAAAACCAACTTAATCGTAAAATAAAAGTTGTGAGATCAGATAGAGGAGGTGAGTATTATGGTAGACATACTGACATTGGTCAAGCTCCTGGTCCTTTCCATAATTTTTGTAAGGAACATGGCATTATTAACCAATACACCATGCCTGGTTCTCCTCAACAAAATGGTGTTGCTGAAAGGAGAAACCGAACCTTAATGGACATGGTGAGAAGTATGTTTGCCAACACTAACCTACCTACCTTTCTTTGGACCGAGGCCTTAAAAACAGCCGTTCATATACTCAATAGGGTTCCATCAAAATCTGTCCCTAAAACTCCTCATGAGATCTGGACAGGTAAGAAACCGAGTCTAAAATATATGAAAGTATGGGGCTGCCCTGCCGAAGCAAAAGTCTATAACCCTAACTTAAAGAAACTGGATCCTAAAATGATTTCATGTTCCTTTATCGGTTATCCTGATAACTCAAAAGGTTATCGGTTTTACTGTCCTTCCCATACTACTACCATCGTTGACACGCAGCATGCGACGTTTCTCGAGAACTTAGAGATCAGTGAGAGCACAACAAATCCTAACTTCGATTTACATGAAGTACAAGAAGCAGGGGGGAACCACTCGTCGATTCCTCCGATAATTCCTCTTGTACACGATGCTGCTCCTGATGTCACTGATCCAAATCCTCCTAATCAAAACCATGAAGAACCTCAAAACCAAGAAGCACCTCATGTTGCCGAGCCTCACGTTGCTCAACCCCAAAATCAACTCAGGAGATCATCAGGTCACGCAAGGCCATAACTTTTGATGATTTCATAACTTATTTAACTGAAGTTGAGGACATTGGAAAGCTTGTTGATCCCACCTCTTATCGAGAAGCCATTAATAGTGATCAGGCCACTCAATGGAATGAGGCTATGATTGAGGAGCTAAATTCCATGCAGCATAATGACGTTTGGGAATTGGTTGAACTTCCTGAAGGATCCAAAAATGTTAGTTGCAAATGGGTCTTCCAAACCAAATTAGATCCGAAAGGAAACGTCGAACGCTATAAGGCCAGATTGGTTGCGAAGGGCTATACTCAAAAGGCTGAATTGATTATCAAGAGACCTTTTCTCCTGTCTCTCGTAAAGATTCCCTAAGGATTGTTATGGCACTTGTAGCTCACTTTGATCTTGAGTTACATCAGACGGATGTCAAAACTACTTTCTTAAATGGAGACTTGCATGAAGACGTATACATGCGGCAACCTGAAGGATTCATTCCTAAAGGTAAAGAGCATATGGTCTGCAAGTTGAAGAAGTCCATATATGGGTTGAAGCAAGCCTCATGGCAATGGTACCTTAAGTTTGATGAAGTCATGAAAGAACAAGACTTCTTAAAGAATCAAGTGGATCAATGCACCTATCTCAAGATCAGTGGGAGTAACTTTATAATCCTTGTTTTGTATGTGGATGACATTCTGCTTGCAAGTAACAACTTGGATATGCTGCATGAGTCGAAGCGAATGTTTTCGCGAATTTTGACATGAAAGATCTCGGTGATGCCTCTTATGTCATAGGTATCGAAATACACCGGGATAGGCGTAATGGTGTTCTGGGTCATTCTCAAAGGGCCTACATTGACCGCATCTTAGAACGCTATAAAATGCAATCATGCGCACCCACTGTAGCTCCAGTAGTTAAAGGAGACGTGTTTGGTACTTTCCAAAGTCCAAGCACTGAAGTTGAGAAGGAGCAAATGAGGATGATACCTTACTCGTCTGTAGTTGGGAGCATTATGTACGCTCAGGTCTGTACTCGACCAGATATCCGCTTATATCGCCGGTATGCTTGGGCGTTACTTATCTAACCCAGGATTAGCACACTGGAAAGCGGCTAAAAAGGTTCTACGATATCTGCAAGGGACCAAAGACTACAAACTAACGTATAGAAGAAGTGACAATCTAGAAGTAGTAGGTTATTCCGATTCCGATTTTGCCAAAAGCAAGGAAGATAAGAAATCTACTTCTGGGTATATTTTTATGTTAGCTGGCGGACCTATCTCTTGGCGGAGTCATAAGCAGAAACTGACTGCAACGTCCACCATGATGGCTGAATATATTGCTGTTTACAATGCCACTTGTCATGGGATGTTATAAGGAACCTGGTCGGTGGACTCAAAATCGTCAACTCTATTTCTAGACCATTGAAGCTTTACTGTGATAACTCAGCTGCCGTAACTTTCTCGAACAGTAACAGTTCGACTGGCGCTGGTCTGTATCTCGATACAAAGTATCTGTTTGTACGCGAACGAGTTAAGGAAAATGTTCTTTGTATTGAGTACATAAGTACAAATGATATGCTAGCGGATCCAATGACCAAAGGTCTTCCTCCTAATGTCTTCGTAGGACACGTGTCGAAGATGGGGCTTACTAAGGACTTAATTTAATAGCATATTGTACTTTTACTGGTCATTATTATTATTATTATGTTAATGAAAATTTTCCTCCTTATTCAGATTTTGTTTGTCTATTAGTTACACTTTGAGCTCATAATAGTGTAAAGACGTTATATAACAAAATTTGTCTTAGTCAATTGATCATTGCTTATTAGTTTTAAATTTGAGTCATAGTTTGACTAGTGGGGGTCCTGAGTTGATGTTCTTCTCTACGACTGTACTTATTGGCTATGATTTCGGTTTAAAAAAAAATGAGTATTATCCCGGCCGGACTTATTAAATGCTCATAGATAAATGATCGCTTGGTCAAGGGGAGAATGTTGGAACCACGTTAGTGTGACCGTCACTGATCATCTATCCTTCCTGATATGATAATTGACGATAACTGAAATCCCTATGTCTAGTAAATATTCGATGGACGTATTTACCCTTAAAGACGTATTATAGGGTTTCCCATTAGGTGATTGGACTTAAGAGGACTAATGAGGCACGAATTAAACACCAGAGGGACTAAATGTGAAAATACGCTCCTTATATAAATAGAGAGTAATTAACCTAATTTTAGGTGTATCAACACACATAATCACAGCCTCCCTCATATCTAATTTCGTTCTCCTTCCTCTGTTGAATTCATCAAAACCGAATTCATCATTCCATCCTAATTCAATCATCTTATTTTGGGAACCCGAATCAATGGCATCAATGTTTAATGCCCTCACAGGTTCCTCAGGATCAACCGGTACGTTATTAAATGGATCGAATCATGCTTAAATTCAACAAGCAATCGAAAGAAAAACAGAAGGCCTGATGTATCAAGACTTAAAATTAGTGAAACTATTACTTGCTTATTAGATTAGAGTTGCAAACATAATACAAATACTTCAAATGTGAAACAAACTAAAATACATACATAATATAATATATTCAAGAGTTTATTGTTTTATTTTACTCATTCCCTCCTTTCTTCTTCTTCTTCATTAATGTAAGTTGCATATATGTAGAATCAAATTTGAGATATTTCGGTACGTAGAGATACCTCAAACTAAATGCATCACATATATATATATGCATGATATGTATAATTAATCATCTTCGACGGGCTGCATTTTCTCTTTGAGCATTGAAATAGACAGCAGCAACCGGTAACCCCAAGCCATTTTCTTGACTGAAGCTACGAGTATTGAAATGATCCCTGGAAGACGGTGGACACACCGATTTCCTTGTTTTCTGCTTAAAAAGCAAGAATACATAGCGGTGAATCCCTATCACCGGCTTTGGTGTCTCATAGCTCACAATTTCCCTTCCTGTAATAGTATAAACATTTCCATTAATTAAATAATAAAATTAACTCATGGATATCAAGAATTGAACAAAGGAAAAGTGTATGTACCAAAGGAAGCATCAGTAGTGCCAGGAATGTCTGTAACTATCCTGAAAAATTAAAAAAAATATGGGTACAAATTTTGCTACTATTATAACTCCAATTTTAATTTATATTATATTGTCCTTAAAAGATATAATAATCATAAAACATAGATATAAAATGTATATATGTAGGTATATAACAATCTGACCAGTGAAGATGTTCTCTTAGATAAGGATCACTTGGGCCTGGAACATCTGGATCAGTCATTATCTTCATTTCCAAATAAAAAAAAGTTTATATCAAACACAGAGATATAGAATGTACATATTTATATAAATATATTGGCTAGACTAGAGATCAAGAGGCTAGCTTACAAGAGTATAGGCAGATCTCATGTCTTCTCCACCAATATCGACACGGGGTTTATAAGTAATGAGATTAGGCATGAGTTCATGACCATTAGAGACCGTCTTATTGAGATTGTACGTTACACTCAACGTTATACTTGGTGTGAATGAGTCCACTACCTCTCCTATCACTCTTCCTACTACAAGTGGCTCCATCATTCTTGACATGATTGAAGATGAAC
>CM067167.1:165472742-165561268 GCA_034093135.1 Erigeron breviscapus | reverse complement strand
TTTTTTTTTTTTTTTTTTTTTTTTTTTTTTTTTTTTTTTTTTTTTTTTTTTTTTTTTTTTTTTTTTTTTTTTTTTTTTTTTTTTTTTTTTTTTTTTTTTTTTTTTTTTTTTTTTTTTTTTTTTTTTTTTTTTTTTTTTTTTTTTTTTTTTTTTTTTTTTTTTTTTTTTTTTTTTTTTTTTTTTTTTTTTTTTTTTTTTTTTTTTTTTTTTTTTTTTTTTTTTTTTTTTTTTTTTTTTTTTTTTTTTTTTTTTTTTTTTTTTTTTTTTTTTTTTTTTTTTTTTTTTTTTTTTTTTTTTTTTTTTTTTTTTTTTTTTTTTTTTTTTTTTTTTTTTTTTTTTTTTTTTTTTTTTTTTTTTTTTTTTTTTTTTTTTTTTTTTTTTTTTTTTTTTTTTTTTTTTTTTTTTTTTTTTTTTTTTTTTTTTTTTTTTTTTTTTTTTTTTTTTTTTTTTTTTTTTTTTTTTTTTTTTTTTTTTTTTTTTTTTTTTTTTTTTTTTTTTTTTTTTTTTTTTTTTTTTTTTTTTTTTTTTTTTTTTTTTTTTTTTTTTTTTTTTTTTTTTTTTTTTTTTTTTTTTTTTTTTTTTTTTTTTTTTTTTTTTTTTTTTTTTTTTTTTTTTTTTTTTTTTTTTTTTTTTTTTTTTTTTTTTTTTTTTTTTTTTTTTTTTTTTTTTTTTTTTTTTTTTTTTTTTTTTTTTTTTTTTTTTTTTTTTTTTTTTTTTTTTTTTTTTTTTTTTTTTTTTTTTTTTTTTTTTTTTTTTTTTTTTTTTTTTTTTTTTTTTTTTTTTTTTTTTTTTTTTTTTTTTTTTTTTTTTTTTTTTTTTTTTTTTTTTTTTTTTTTTTTTTTTTTTTTTTTTTTTTTTTTTTTTTTTTTTTTTTTTTTTTTTTTTTTTTTTTTTTTTTTTTTTTTTTTTTTTTTTTTTTTTTTTTTTTTTTTTTTTTTTTTTTTTTTTTTTTTTTTTTTTTTTTTTTTTTTTTTTTTTTTTTTTTTTTTTTTTTTTTTTTTTTTTTTTTTTTTTTTTTTTTTTTTTTTTTTTTTTTTTTTTTTTTTTTTTTTTTTTTTTTTTTTTTTTTTTTTTTTTTTTTTTTTTTTTTTTTTTTTTTTTTTTTTTTTTTTTTTTTTTTTTTTTTTTTTTTTTTTTTTTTTTTTTTTTTTTTTTTTTTTTTTTTTTTTTTTTTTTTTTTTTTTTTTTTTTTTTTTTTTTTTTTTTTTTTTTTTTTTTTTTTTTTTTTTTTTTTTTTTTTTTTTTTTTTTTTTTTTTTTTTTTTTTTTTTTTTTTTTTTTTTTTTTTTTTTTTTTTTTTTTTTTTTTTTTTTTTTTTTTTTTTTTTTTTTTTTTTTTTTTTTTTTTTTTTTTTTTTTTTTTTTTTTTTTTTTTTTTTTTTTTTTTTTTTTTTTTTTTTTTTTTTTTTTTTTTTTTTTTTTTTTTTTTTTTTTTTTTTTTTTTTTTTTTTTTTTTTTTTTTTTTTTTTTTTTTTTTTTTTTTTTTTTTTTTTTTTTTTTTTTTTTTTTTTTTTTTTTTTTTTTTTTTTTTTTTTTTTTTTTTTTTTTTTTTTTTTTTTTTTTTTTTTTTTTTTTTTTTTTTTTTTTTTTTTTTTTTTTTTTTTTTTTTTTTTTTTTTTTTTTTTTTTTTTTTTTTTTTTTTTTTTTTTTTTTTTTTTTTTTTTTTTTTTTTTTTTTTTTTTTTTTTTTTTTTTTTTTTTTTTTTTTTTTTTTTTTTTTTTTTTTTTTTTTTTTTTTTTTTTTTTTTTCTTTTTTTTTTTTTTTCATTTCACCTTTTTTTCTTCTTATAAAAACTCAAAATGCCTTTTTATTTATTTTTTCTTTCCTTTTCATCAAAAGCATTCGAGAGTGTTATGCACATATGACATCAATAAAATCAATATGTATCACGGTTAAATTAGATACAATCAACAAGTTAACATATTTTTAAAAACAAACAATTAAAAAATTAAAAATCAAGAAATAAATATTAAAAAGCCAAAAATATGAGATAGAAAATTAGAAATGAAATGCAATAAATAGAAAAAAAAAATATAGATACATAATGTATTGTATGTATATATATATATATATATATATATATATATATATATATATATATATATATATATATATATATATATATATATATATATATATATATATATATATATATATATATATATATATATATATATATATATATATATATATATATATATATATATATATATATATATATATATATATATATATATATATATATATATATATATATATATATATATATATATATATATATATATATATATATATATATATATATATATATATATATATATATATATATATATATATATATATATATATATATATATATATATATATATATATATATATATATATATATATATATATATATATATATATATATATATATATATATATATATATATATATATATATATATATATATATATATATATATATATATATATATATATATATATATATATATATATATATATATATATATATATATATATATATATATATATATATATATATATATATATATATATATATATATATATATATATATATATATATATATATATATATATATATATATATATATATATATATATATATATATATATATATATATATATATATATATATATATATATATATATATATATATATATATATATATATATATATATATATATATATATATATATATATATATATATATATATATATATATATATATATATATATATATATATATATATATATATATATATATATATATATATATATATATATATATATATATATATATATATATATATATATATATATATATATATATATATATATATATATATATATATATATATATATATATATATATATATATATATATATATATATATATATATATATATATATATATATATATATATATATATATATATATATATATATATATATATATATATATATATATATATATATATATATATATATATATATATATATATATATATATATATATATATATATATATATATATATATATATATATATATATATATATATATATATATATATATATATATATATATATATATATATATATATATATATATATATATATATATATATATATATATATATATATATATATATATATATATATATATATATATATATATATATATATATATATATATATATATATATATATATATATATATATATATATATATATATATATATATATATATATATATATATATATATATATATATATATATATATATATATATATATATATATATATATATATATATATATATATATATATATATATATATATATATATATATATATATATATATATATATATATATATATATATATATATATATATATATATATATATATATATATATATATATATATATATATATATATATATATATATATATATATATATATATATATATATATATATATATATATATATATATATATATATATATATATATATATATATATATATATATATATATATATATATATATATATATATATATATATATATATATATATATATATATATATATATATATATATATATATATATATATATATATATATATATATATATATATATATATATATATATATATATATATATATATATATATATATATATATATATATATATATATATATATATATATATATATATATATATATATATATATATATATATATATATATATATCATTTGTGTAATTTTTACTGTTTTAATTTTACCTAACTTTCTCATTTGTTGTAAAGTTTATTGATTTATGGGTAATTTGTAGATTGTTGCATTGTTGCTTGATAATGGAGCTGATGTTAATTCTAGGAATTATTGTGGTCAGGTAATAATCTTTGATATCGATTTCGGTTTCTTTTGTTAGTTAAGTATTGGTTTTCTATTGACATAGTTTATATGTATTTGTAGTTTAATTTTGACTTTGTTAGTGTAGTTGAAGATTCTAGAGCTAAAAAGAATGTTAAAGTTGACATTTTTATTGAATCTTTTGTATTGAAACGATACAGAATTTTTGTTTAAAATCGAACTAATTACTGCTATGATGATCAATTTGATTTATTGGGCATTTGGAAAGAACCCCGGGTTTAGTCCCTGCCAAAGTTAAGTGATTTACCAGAAAAATTTCTTGGTGAAGGTGGATCAGTTGGTTGGGTCACTATTTAAGCAGGGTACTAAGTGAACTTGATTTACCTATTACGTGATGGGTTGAGGCGGTCTGCCGTGGGATAGTTAGAGTTAATGGAATATCAACTTTTTGTTCAGTTAGATTTTGTCTCGAGTAGTGTAAACTGTTACATTTTTCAAGATTCACTGATAAATGAATTGTGTAGACGGCGTTGATGCAAGCTTGTAGATATGGGCATTGGGAAGTTGTTCAAACCCTTTTGCTGTTTAGATGCAATGTAAGTTATAACTGTGTGATTTTATTTTACAAGTGCCAATTTGCCACTCAAAATACATGTAAAGAGCAAATTTGCCACTCATTTTATTATAAGGGTTTATTTGCCACTAAAAGAGATACTTAGATGCAATTTTGTTCTTAAATGATATTTGTATTTGTTAAAATAATTAGATATGTTTCATAACTTTTGGCTTTTGGTCATCTAACAATCTATTTCCTAGATTAGTTAGTTGTTAATGACAATAAAGTTATTAGGAGAATATGTAGGGATTAGTTTTTGGATCTTTTTTTTTGCGGGTGCGGGTTTAGAGACGATTTTAAATGCAAACCCGTATACTCGAAACCTGACCCGAACACAACCCATATATATTATGTTATTTAATAGTATCACTATTTTCAATGGGTATTAAAAAGTATGAAACTTTAATTGGGTTCAATCGTTACAACTTAAAGGAGATCATATAAATATTTATAGTGCGAAGATTTCAAAAAAAGATAAAATTAATTGATCTCCCATTACTCCATAGGGATATGTGTTGCCCGAAAGCTAGTAGGTAAACGGCGACCCGTCGGGTCTAAGTTTGGTGCGAGGATTTTTTTTATCAAGTCTAGGTCCGAGATCACCTAAAGCCGACCGACACCAGACCTGTTGCTATTATTAATAATATGTCATGTCGAACCCTAAATTCTTAGTCAACAACACAATCATTAACTCGATAGAAGAAAATGGCAAAATTGCACCTTAGTATCAATTTAAGTGGCTAATTCTCTCTTTACATGCATTTTGAGTGGCAAATTTGCCCTTATAAAAAAATGAGTGGCAAATTTGCTATTTACATGTATTTTGAGTGGCAAATTTGCCCTTTTAACCAATATTATGTATATAACCTATCTGATAGTTCCATTGTTTGCTATTCGTGTTTTTATAGGTTACCAGGGCTGACTATCTTAGTGGAAGAACTGCTCTGCATTTTGCTGCTGTGAATGGGCATGTACGTTGCATACGACTTGTTGTGGCTGATTTTGTGCCCAGTGCTCCTTTTGAAGCTCTAGATGCACAAGCAAATGGTGATGGAGGCAACACCCCTAAAAATAAATTTGACCACAGGTTTAGAATTAGTTACATAGATCTCTATAGCTATAAAAGTGACTACCTGAATATTGTGATTTCAAGTTTTGTTTAGTCACTCTTACCATGATTATATAATTATTTAAAAGTTTTATATAAATGGTTATATGCTTGCTTCAACAAAACTGGCTGTTTAATAAATACTACACGGCTAATCTCCCTCTCTTGCTAACGGACGTTTCATTATTAGTATCACTATTAGAAAAACTGTTATAATTGTTAGAAAGTTTTACGATGATTTAAAAGTTGTTCGCAAATGATCTATAGAAAGATGGTTGATAAAATGTAAGCTCTCCTAATGCAAGTCGAATACTTCAACATTTGATTATTTTATCTAATGGTTCGATAAAATCAAACTTGGTCAAACACTTAAACAATTTGTTATCTGATTATTACAATGCCATATTGTTGAGCAAATTTGAATACTATCTTCTGTAACGCCTTTTATGGCGGTTTATTAATTGAGTGTAAATGTGTCACTCGATTAACTAGTTTCAAAACACACTTACACACATCCAAACTCTCTAATAGACTATCATGCTCCTAGTTTTAATTACGTCTTCAGTCTATTTATATCACTTCTATGTGAATTGTAGCGTCAAATATATATATATATATATATATATATATATATATATATATATATATATATATATATATATATATATATATATATATATATATATATATATATATATATATATATATATATATATATATATATATATATATATATATATATATATATATATATATATATATATATATATATATATATATATATATATATATATATATATATATATATATATATATATATATATATATATATATATATATATATATATATATATATATATATATATATATATATATATATATATATATATATATATATATATATATATATATATATATATATATATATATATATATATATATATATATATATATATATATATATATATATATATATATATATATATATATATATATATATATATATATATATATATATATATATATATATATATATATATATATATATATATATATATATATATATATATATATATATATATATATATATATATATATATATATATATATATATATATATATATATATATATATATATATATATATATATATATATATATATATATATATATATATATATATATATATATATATATATATATATATATATATATATATATATATATATATATATATATATATATATATATATATATATATATATATATATATATATATATATATATATATATATATATATATATATATATATATATATATATATATATATATATATATATATATATATATATATATATATATATATATATATATATATATATATATATATATATATATATATATATATATATATATATATATATATATATATATATATATATATATATATATATATATATATATATATATATATATATATATATATATATATATATATATATATATATATATATATATATATATATATATATATATATATATATATATATATATATATATATATATATATATATATATATATATATATATATATATATATATATATATATATATATATATATATATATATATATATATATATATATATATATATATATATATATATATATATATATATATATATATATATATATATATATATATATATATATATATATATATATATATATATATATATATATATATATATATATATATATATATATATATATATATATATATATATATATATATATATATATATATATATATATATATATATATATATATATATATATATATATATATATATATATATATATATATATATATATATATATATATATATATATATATATATATATATATATATATATATATATATATATATATATATATATATATATATATATATATATATATATATATATATATATATATATATATATATATATATATATATATATATATATATATATATATATATATATATATATATATATATATATATATATATATATATATATATATATATATATATATATATATATATATATATATATATATAGGTCTAATAATCAGTTTTTTACCTATTGTGACAAAACTAATTACCAATTGGTAAAATAACTTAGTTTGAGAGACTTTTATTTGCATCTTACAGGACTGTTTTTCTTGTGTGTTTTTTTCTTCCCGAGCCTGTCTTTCTTTGGTCTAGTTATGTATTAAATCCTTTGAATAATAAGAAACTCAGAAACGCTCCAACAACTGATTATTATGACTTCAAATAGCAAAAGCACATCCAAATACTATTTCCTACTATCTGTTTATTTCATCTTTAAGTCTGGTTCTTTCACTTTGTACTGCCTATTGTTTGTATCACTTACTTACATTGTCTTGTAGGAGCTGGAAGCACTCCATTACATTATGCTGCTTGTGGTGGAAATTTAAAATGTACTCAGGTAAACTTGACGTTATCATGTAATATTAATGACATATTTAAATTTAAAATATTACCTATATCTGATCTCTGCCTCAAAATTATTCAGATTCTACTTGCAAGAGGTGCTAGTCGTTTGACATTAAATTGCACGGGGTACTGTTCTCTTTTCTGGGTTTTCCGGTTTGACCTTTTACTAGTTCGTATCTTCTAGTTGTTCCTGAAAACCTTTATGATGTTTCAGGTGGCTTCCTCTTGATGTGGCAAGAACGTGGGGCCGTCATTGGCTTGAACCATTATTGGCACCAAATTCTGACCTGGCATTACCCTTGTTCCCCCCATCTAATTATTTATCATTGCCCCTCATGAGTGTACTTAATATAGCTAGGTATTCACAAGCACCAATCTCTACTTACACATCTATTCTCCACTCAAAACTCTTAGAAATGATATAAAAGTAATTGTTGTTTGTTTAGGGGTTATGACGTTGTAAGTCATGAGTTCGTATAAAGACAGGTAAGTGGTGGGTTTAAGAAAATCAATGGAGATTCATTATAAAAAATAAATAAAAAAGGAGGCCCACATTATTACACTCTCTCTTTCCTCTTTGCCTTAAAGTAATAGATAAAATATCAATTTTAATTATATCATAACAATATAACATATATGAAACCATATTTTTTTCAAACTATAATACCTTTTTCTCTTCAACTTTTCTTTCAAAGCTATACCCATTCCCAAACTTATGCTCAAACCAAACACCACCTTACTGTCTTGTAAGAACTCTATTTAAAACCATATTTTAAAATATTTTTTAGGTTAATGTTAGATATCCCAGATTTAAATCTTGAATTATTATATTAGGAAACTTGAATCACGCTTATTACTTAGTTTAGGTTTGTATATGTGTGAGTGGTATGATCTGCATGAAAATAGTGTTCGTATGTGTCTAATTATATATATACTAAAAAGTTATATGATTGTACAAGTAATCTATGCGTGGAATGTACAAGTTCTTATAGCACATAATAATTTTTACCAACTTTTATTTTAACCCCTTAAGGTTTCTATCTTTTAACTTTTACCCTTTTTTTTTTTTTTTTTTTTTTTTTTTTTTTTTTTTTTTTTTTTTTTTTTTTTTTTTTTTTTTGTTTTTTTTTTTTTTTTTTTTTTTTTTTTTTTTTTTTTTTTTTTTTTTTTTTTTTTTTTTTTTTTTTTTTTTTTTTTTTTTTTTTTTTTTTTTTTTTTTTTTTTTTTTTTTTTTTTTTTTTTTTTTTTTTTTTTTTTTTTTTTTTTTTTTTTTTTTTTTTTTTTTTTTTTTTTTTTTTTTTTTTTTTTTTTTTTTTTTTTTTTTTTTTTTTTTTTTTTTTTTTTTTTTTTTTTTTTTTTTTTTTTTTTTTTTTTTTTTTTTTTTTTTTTTTTTTTTTTTTTTTTTTTTTTTTTTTTTTTTTTTTTTTTTTTTTTTTTTTTTTTTTTTTTTTTTTTTTTTTTTTTTTTTTTTTTTTTTTTTTTTTTTTTTTTTTTTTTTTTTTTTTTTTTTTTTTTTTTTTTTTTTTTTTTTTTTTTTTTTTTTTTTTTTTTTTTTTTTTTTTTTTTTTTTTTTTTTTTTTTTTTTTTTTTTTTTTTTTTTTTTTTTTTTTTTTTTTTTTTTTTTTTTTTTTTTTTTTTTTTTTTTTTTTTTTTTTTTTTTTTTTTTTTTTTTTTTTTTTTTTTTTTTTTTTTTTTTTTTTTTTTTTTTTTTTTTTTTTTTTTTTTTTTTTTTTTTTTTTTTTTTTTTTTTTTTTTTTTTTTTTTTTTTTTTTTTTTTTTTTTTTTTTTTTTTTTTTTTTTTTTTTTTTTTTTTTTTTTTTTTTTTTTTTTTTTTTTTTTTTTTTTTTTTTTTTTTTTTTTTTTTTTTTTTTTTTTTTTTTTTTTTTTTTTTTTTTTTTTTTTTTTTTTTTTTTTTTTTTTTTTTTTTTTTTTTTTTTTTTTTTTTTTTTTTTTTTTTTTTTTTTTTTTTTTTTTTTTTTTTTTTTTTTTTTTTTTTTTTTTTTTTTTTTTTTTTTTTTTTTTTTTTTTTTTTTTTTTTTTTTTTTTTTTTTTTTTTTTTTTTTTTTTTTTTTTTTTTTTTTTTTTTTTTTTTTTTTTTTTTTTTTTTTTTTTTTTTTTTTTTTTTTTTTTTTTTTTTTTTTTTTTTTTTTTTTTTTTTTTTTTTTTTTTTTTTTTTTTTTTTTTTTTTTTTTTTTTTTTTTTTTTTTTTTTTTTTTTTTTTTTTTTTTTTTTTTTTTTTTTTTTTTTTTTTTTTTTTTTTTTTTTTTTTTTTTTTTTTTTTTTTTTTTTTTTTTTTTTTTTTTTTTTTTTTTTTTTTTTTTTTTTTTTTTTTTTTTTTTTTTTTTTTTTTTTTTTTTTTTTTTTTTTTTTTTTTTTTTTTTTTTTTTTTTTTTTTTTTTTTTTTTTTTTTTTTTTTTTTTTTTTTTTTTTTTTTTTTTTTTTTTTTTTTTTTTTTTTTTTTTTTTTTTTTTTTTTTTTTTTTTTTTTTTTTTTTTTTTTTTTTTTTTTTTTTTTTTTTTTTTTTTTTTTTTTTTTTTTTTTTTTTTTTTTTTTTTTTTTTTTTTTTTTTTTTTTTTTTTTTTTTTTTTTTTTTTTTTTTTTTTTTTTTTTTTTTTTTTTTTTTTTTTTTTTTTTTTTTTTTTTTTTTTTTTTTTTTTTTTTTTTTTTTTTTTTTTTTTTTTTTTTTTTTTTTTTTTTTTTTTTTTTTTTTTTTTTTTTTTTTTTTTTTTTTTTTTTTTTTTTTTTTTTTTTTTTTTTTTTTTTTTTTTTTTTTTTTTTTTTTTTTTTTTTTTTTTTTTTTTTTTTTTTTTTTTTTTTTTTTTTTTTTTTTTTTTTTTTTTTTTTTTTTTTTTTTTTTTTTTTTTTTTTTTTTTTTTTTTTTTTTTTTTTTTTTTTTTTTTTTTTTTTTTTTTTTTTTTTTTTTTTTTTTTTTTTTTTTTTTTTTTTTTTTTTTTTTTTTTTTTTTTTTTTTTTTTTTTTTTTTTTTTTTTTTTTTTTTTTTTTTTTTTTTTTTTTTTTTTTTTTTTTTTTTTTTTTTTTTTTTTTTTTTTTTTTTTTTTTTTTTTTTTTTTTTTTTTTTTTTTTTTTTTTTTTTTTTTTTTTTTTTTTTTTTTTTTTTTTTTTTTTTTTTTTTTTTTTTTTTTTTTTTTTTTTTTTTTTTTTTTTTTTTTTTTTTTTTTTTTTTTTTTTTTTTTTTTTTTTTTTTTTTTTTTTTTTTTTTTTTTTTTTTTTTTTTTTTTTTTTTTTTTTTTTTTTTTTTTTTTTTTTTTTTTTTTTTTTTTTTTTTTTTTTTTTTTTTTTTTTTTTTTTTTTTTTTTTTTTTTTTTTTTTTTTTTTTTTTTTTTTTTTTTTTTTTTTTTTTTTTTTTTTTTTTTTTTTTTTTTTTTTTTTTTTTTTTTTTTTTTTTTTTTTTTTTTTTTTTTTTTTTTTTTTTTTTTTTTTTTTTTTTTTTTTTTTTTTTTTTTTTTTTTTTTTTTTTTTTTTTTTTTTTTTTTTTTTTTTTTTTTTTTTTTTTTTTTTTTTTTTTTTTTTTTTTTTTTTTTTTTTTTTTTTTTTTTTTTTTTTTTTTTTTTTTTTTTTTTTTTTTTTTTTTTTTTTTTTTTTTTTTTTTTTTTTTTTTTTTTTTTTTTTTTTTTTTTTTTTTTTTTTTTTTTTTTTTTTTTTTTTTTTTTTTTTTTTTTTTTTTTTTTTTTTTTTTTTTTTTTTTTTTTTTTTTTTTTTTTTTTTTTTTTTTTTTTTTTTTTTTTTTTTTTTTTTTTTTTTTTTTTTTTTTTTTTTTTTTTTTTTTTTTTTTTTTTTTTTTTTTTTTTTTTTTTTTTTTTTTTTTTTTTTTTTTTTTTTTTTTTTTTTTTTTTTTTTTTTTTTTTTTTTTTTTTTTTTTTTTTTTTTTTTTTTTTTTTTTTTTTTTTTTTTTTTTTTTTTCATTTTTTCTCTTTTTATTTTATTTTTTTCTGTTTTTCACTTCACTTTTTTTTTTTTTTATTCATGAACCTATTGTTTGTCTATCAATGCAAGCATATAATCATCCATTCTGTCTCTGATTAACTTGATTACCTGAAAAGTGTACTAAAGAGCGTCAACATAAAGTTGGTGAGTTCGTAGGGACATATAACAAGGAATAAAGGAAATACAACCGTTAACGATATACGGGGATTAGAATACCTAATCACATCAAGAAAACCCTAAAAGGGTATACGTTAGCACAACATCAACACATATCACGATTTAACACGTTTCAGCACGACTTACATGTCTTCCAAAGGCGTGTACAACAACATGACTTATGTGTCTTTCAACAGCATGTATAACGGCATGACTTACATATATTTCAAAGGCATGATCACAACGTTTACGTTTCATACAATACAACGTTTAACAAGCAACGATTCCATATACGATTAAAACGTTTTTATGCATCATACAGTTCACGTTGCACACAAAGTTCCCTATCATGCATGCTAATATGAAATGTGGGTGCGATGGCTATAGACTAGGTAAATCCTCCTAGTTCTCTACAACCACGGCTCTGATACCATTCTGTAACACCCCAACATGGCGGAATCATGGGGTATCACTTAGAAAAGCACAGCATGACATGGGAATTATGTAGAGTCAAACTATATGCATTCAATAGATTGAAACAATCCACAAGCTCATTCAAATACATTACAATAATCAACATTTATCAAAATACACACTCAATCCATATTTAAAAGAAACTGTTCAAACGATAGTAGTTGATCCTAAGCATAACCCATTAAAGGGAAATAAGGATCACGGATCCAGACAGTCCAAAGTAAGTCCAATCCTAGCAATGCAAGCATATAATCATCCATTCTGTCTCTGATTAACTTGATTACCTGAAAAGTGTACTAAAGAGCGTCAACATAAAGTTGGTGAGTTCGTAGGGACATATAACAAGGAATAAAGGAAATACAACCGTTAACGATATACGGGGATTAGAATACCTAATCACATCAAGAAAACCCTAAAAGGGTATACGTTAGCACAACATCAACACATATCACGATTTAACACGTTTCAGCACGACTTACATGTCTTCCAAAGGCGTGTACAACAACATGACTTATGTGTCTTTCAACAGCATGTATAACGGCATGACTTACATATATTTCAAAGGCATGATCACAACGTTTACGTTTCATACAATACAACGTTTAACAACAACGATTTCATATACGATTAACAACGTTTTTATGCATCATACAGTTCACGTTGCACACAAAGTTCCCTATCATGCATGCTAATATGAAATGTGGGTGCGATGGCTATAGACTAGGTAAATCCTCCTAGTTCTCTACAACCACGGCTCTGATACCATTCTGTAACACCCCAACATGGCGGAATCATGGGGTATCACTTAGAAAAGCACAGCATGACATGGGAATTATGTAGAGTCAAACTATATGCATTCAATAGATTGAAACAATCCACAAGCTCATTCAAATACATTACAATAATCAACATTTATCAAAATACACACTCAATCCATATTTAAAAGAAACTGTTCAAACGATAGTAGTTGATCCTAAGCATAACCCATTAAAGGGAAATAAGGATCACGGATCCAGACAGTCCAAAGTAAGTCCAATCCTAGCAATGCAAGCATATAATCATCCATTCTGTCTCTGATTAACTTGATTACCTGAAAAGTGTACTAAAGAGCGTCAACATAAAGTTGGTGAGTTCGTAGGGACATATAACAAGGAATAAAGGAAATACAACCGTTAACGATATACGGGGATTAGAATACCTAATCACATCAAGAAAACCCTAAAAGGGTATACGTTAGCACAACATCAACACATATCACGATTTAACACGTTTCAGCACGACTTACATATATTCCAAATGCATGTACAACAACATGACTTATGTGTCTTTCAACAGCATGTATAACGGCATGACTTACATATATTCCAAATGCATGTACAACAACATGACTTATGTGTCTTTCAACAGCATGTATAACGGCATGACTTACATATATTCCAAATGCATGTACAACAACATGACTTATGTGTCTTTCAACAGCATGTATAACGGCATGACTTACATATATTTCAAAGGCATGATCACAACGTTTACGTTTCATACAATACAACGTTTAACAACATGACTTATGTGTCTTTCAACAGCATGTATAACGGCATGACTTACATATATTTCAAAGGCATGATCACAACGTTTACGTTTCATACAATACAACGTTTAACAAGTACGTTCAACAAATACGATTCCATATAACGATTAACAACATTCAACAAGCACGTTTAACAAACACGTATATGTACACTTTTCAGCCCGAATCTCAATTAGAGTAGGGAGGGTTTACGAAACTCACCTTGATTGAATATGCAAGCTAAATACAAGATATAGTCGAGTTATAATCGTCCAACAATCGCTTAGCGTGCACCACCTATCAATATATATTCATTACAATTCACATGTCAACCCTCATCTAAGTTTTAGAAGAGTAAATGAACCTTAGAGGACAATTGAGACTCGACTCGGTTACGTCACAACTCTCAAGTGTCTTAATGATTCAACCGGATGTAAACAAAGACACTTTATCATTTCATTTTTGAAAATGGCAATGGATTCAAGGTATAAGGATTATACCATGATAAAGTAGACTCTCTCACGATTCCAACGATAGGTCATACGTCTAAAACGGACTTACGGTTCAAAAGTTATGATTTTTCAAAATAAATTAAGTTTTGATGTACTGTGGGATAGGTGCGACGCACCAAAGGCTCAGAAAACTCAGAAATCAGTTCTAAATTAAGCCAAACACGAACCAAAACCCTTCCCATACTATTTTAACTCCAGGAATCGACCAAGGGCCTTTCCAACATGTTTTTGGACATAAATATTCATATATACACATAATCAAACCCAACCCACTTCATGAATTCAATCCAAAACCTCAAAATCTCTTCCAAATCATATCAAAACCCTAATGAAACTCTATTTGCATTTTGACCCGATTCGTGACCCAAAAACACTTTGATATAACTAGAAACATGTTAACAATCATAAAATGATGATTATGGAATGAATTTAACTTACCAAAACTTCTTGAAGCCAAAAGTTTAGATTTGAAGCTAAATGGATATGAAGAACACTTGAAATGAACCAAGTCTTGAATTCTGTTCCACCGACACTGTTTCACCGACACTGTTCCACCGACACTGTTGTAACCGTACATTAAGGTTTCACGTATATACTGTTTCCCGATACTGTTTTTCCACCGACACTGTTGGAACCGTACATTATACTTAAGGTTTCGTATATACTGAGCCACCGACACTGTTCCACCGACGCTGTTTCACCGACACTGTTCCACCGACACTGTTGGAACCGTACATTATACTTAAGGTTTCGTATATACGTTCCACCGACACTGTTCCACCGACACTGTTCCACCGACACTGTTTCACCGACACTGTTCCACCGACACTGTTGTAACCGTACATTATACTTAAGGTTTCGTATATACGTTTTTCCTGTTACCATAGTTACTCAATTATCCTATTAATAGAATTATCATCTAGCCACCGACACTGTTTCACCGACACTGTTCCATCGACACTGTTCCACCGACACTGTTCACCGTCACTGTTCCACCGACACTGTTACCGACACTGTTCACCGACACTGTTCCACCGACACTGTTCCACCGACACTTAAGGTTTCGTATATACGTTCCACCGACACTGTTCCACTGACACTGTTCCACCGACACTGTTCCACCGACACTGTTCCACCGACACTGTTCCACCGACACTGTTCCACCGACACTATTTCACCGACACTGTTCCACCGACACTGTTGGAACCGTACATTATACTTAAGGTTTCCACCGACACTGTTCCACCGACACTGTTCACCGACACTGTTCCACCGACACTGTTCCACCGACACTTAAGGTTTCGTATATACGTTCCACCGACACTGTTCCACCGACACTGTTCCACCGACACTGTTCCACCGACACTGTTCCACCGACACTGTTCCACCGACACTGTTCCACCGACACTGTTCCACCGACACTGTTCCACCGACACTGTTCCACCGACACTGTTCCACCGACGCTGTTTCACCGACACTGTTCCACCGACACTGTTGGAACCGTACATTATACTTAAGGTTTCGTATATACGTTCCACCGACACTGTTCCACCGACACTGTTCCACCGACACTGGTTCACCGACACTGTTCACGTGTTTGTCCTATTAATGGCATCTAACCACCGACACTGTTCCACCGACACTGTTTCACCGACACTGTTCCACCGACACTGTTGTAACCGTACATTATACTTAAGGTTTCCTGATACTGTTCCACCGACACTGTTTCACCGACACTGTTCCAGCGACACTGTTGACCGACACTGTTCCATCGACACTGTTGGAACCGTACATTATACTTAAGGGTTCGTATATACTGTTCCACCGACACTGTTCCACCGACACTGTTCCACCGACACTGTTATCATCTAACCACCGACATTGTTCCACCGACACTGTTCCACCGACACTGTTCCACCGACACTGTTTCACCGTCACTGTTCCACCGACACTGTTCCACCGACACTGTTTCACCGTCACTGTTCCACCGACACTGTTGGAACCGTTCATTATACTTAAGGCTTCTCATATACGTTTCTTCCTGTTAGCATAGTTACTCCGACACTGTTCCACCGACACTGTCCACCGACACTGTTCCACCGACACTGTTCCAACCGACATTTCCACCGACATTGTTCCACCGACACTGTTCCACCGACATTGTTCCACCGACACTGTTCCACCGTACATTGTCCTATTAATAGAATTATCATCTAGCCACCGACACTGTTTCACCGACACTGTTCCATACACTGTTCCACCGACACTGTTTCACCGACACTGTTCCAGCGACACTGTTCACCGACACTGTTCCATCGACACTGTTGACCGTACATTATACTGTTCCACCGACACTGTTCCACCGACACTGTTCCACCGACACTGTTCCACCGACACTGTTCGCCGTACACTGTTCGTATATACGTTCCACCGACACTGTTCCACCGACACTGTTCCACCGACACTGTTCCACCGACACTGTTCCACCGACACTGTTCCACCGACACTGTTCCACCGACACTGTTCCACCGACACTGTTCCACCGACACTGTTCCACCGACGCTGTTTCACCGACACTGTTCCACCGACACTGTTGGAACCGTACATTATACTTAAGGTTTCGTATATACGTTCCACCGACACTGTTCCACCGACACTGTTCCACCGACACTGTTCCACCGAATGTTCACAACTGTTCCATGTTCTTTGTCCCATTAATGGAATTATCATCTAGCCACCGACACTGTTCCACCGACACTGTTTCACCGACACTGTTCCACCGACACTGTTTAAACCGTATATTATACTTAAGGTTTTGTACATACGTTTTCTCTGTTACTACAGTTACTCAATTACCATCTATATTTCCTTAACACATATGGGCCAATATCATAATCACATAATATGGGCTTAATTCTAGAAGTCCAATATAACATTATATTTAGTCCAATTTATGCAATTATGTCAAAGTTTTCATTTATTGCATTAGTTACTCAAATTACATACACTGTCAAACGGTAAAAATCACAAATGTTACATTATTCCCCCGTTAAAGGAATTTCGTCCCGAAATTCGAATCTAACTAGACTCGTTAAACAAATGGGGATACTTGGCTTTCATAGAGTCTTCACGTTCCCAAGTAAACTCGGGTCCACGTTTAGCTTGCCATCTCACTTTAACGAGTGTATACCGAGTATTCTTTAATTTTCTAGTTTGTCGATCTAGAACTTCTATTGGTTCTTCTACAAACTTCAACGTTTTATCAACACGGATTTCTTCAAGGGGCACGTGAAGTGTTGGATCGGCCAAACACTTCCTAAGATTACAAACATGGAAAACATTATGAACTCCACTCAAGGTTTGAGGAAGTTCCAATCGATAAGCTACCTGCCCAATTCGTTCAAGAATTTTAAACGGGCCAATGTATCTCGGGCCCAACTTGCCACGTTTTACGAAACGAACCACACCTTTCCACGGGGACACTTTCAACAAGACATAATCACCGACTTCAAATTCAAGAGGTCGTCGTCTAACATTTGCATACTTCATTTGTCTTTCGCGGGATACTCTCAACTTCTCTTTGATTTGTGAGATCACCTTCGTCGTTTCAATAACAATTTCGGGTCCAACAAGTTGGTTTTCACCAACTTCCGCCCAAGCTAGCGGTGATCTACAATCTCTCCCATATAATGCCTTAAACGGGGCCATTCCAATGGTAGCATGATAGCTATTATTGTAGGAGAATTCAACCAAAGGAAGATGCACATCCCAATTACCACCAAAATCAATGGCGCAAGCTCTCAACATATCTTCTAACGTTTGAATTGTTCTTTCACTTTGACCATCAGTTTGCGGGTGGAACGCCGTACTCAAACCGAGACGAGTACCCATAGATTTCTGAAATGCCTTCCAAAATTTTGAAGTAAATCGGGCATCCCGATCGGATATCACGGAAATCGGCACTCCATGCTTGGATATCACCTCTTTGATGTACAAACGTGCCATGGTGTCAAATTTATCGTCCTCCCGGATGGCTAAGAAGTGAGCCGACTTAGTCAACCGGTCAATTATTACCCAAATAGTGTCCCGACCACTACTCGTTCTTGGTAATTTCGTGATGAAGTCCATAGCAATTTCTTCCCATTTCCACACCGGGGTTGCCGGTTGGACTAGTAAGCCCGGTGGTTTCTTGTGATCGGCTTTCACTTGTAAACAAGTGAGGCATTGACTAACATACCTAGCAATGTCCGTCTTCATTCCCGGCCACCAATACAAGTCTCTCAATCCAAAATACATCTTGTCGGAACCCGGGTGAACCGAATAAGCCGACTTATGAGCTTCATCCATCAATTTCAATCGCCATCCTCCAAGAATGGGGATCCACAATCGATCAACAAAATACAAACCATTATCGTTCTTCCTATCAAACTGTTCTTCTAGACCGTGTAAAGCTTCATCGGTGAAGTTCTCCGGTCTAGTTGCCAATTCTTGAGCTTCGATAATGGAGTCACGGACACTCCTTAATACAGTGAAGCTCATGGCTTTAACTCGTCTTGGCTTCATACGTTCCTTTCGACTCAAAGCATCGGCTACCACATTTGCTTTACCCGGATGATACCGGATAACGCAATCATAATCACTCAACAGCTCAAGCCACCTTCTTTGCCTCATGTTCAGGTCACTTTGAGTGAAAATGTGTTGAAGGCTTTTGTGATCGGTATAGATCACGCTCTTGGTGCCATACAAGTAATGCCTCCAACATTTCAAAGCAAATACCACTGCTCCCAATTCTAAGTCATGGGTCGGATAGTTCTTCTCATGCACCTTCAATTGTCTTGATGCATATGCTATCACCTTATCCCGTTGCATTAAGACACAACCCAATCCTTGCCCGGATGCATCACAATATACAACGAAATCATCGACTCCATCGGGCAAGCTCAAGATGGGTGCATCACACAATTTGTCTTTCAACAATTGGAATGCTTGTTCTTGCTTTTCACCCCAATCAAACCTTCTTTCTCGTTGAGTCAACAAAGTCAAAGGTTGGGCGATTTTTGAAAAGCCTTCAATAAACCGTCTATAATAACCCGCCAAACCAAGAAATTGGCGAATTTCGGTCGGTGTTTCAGGTCGTCTCCAATTCTTCACTGCTTCAACTTTACTTGGGTCCACATGAATTCCTTCTTTGCTCACTACGTGACCAAGAAACTGGACCTCTTCAAGCCAAAATTCACATTTGGAGAACTTGGCATAAAGTTTTTCTTTCCGGAGTAACTCTAAGACTTGTTTCAAATGTTCCAAATGATCTTCTTTGGTCTTGGAATAGATGAGAATGTCATCGATGAAAACAATGACAAATTGGTCCAAGTAGGGTTGACACACTCTGTTCATCAAATCCATGAACACAGCTGGTGCGTTAGTCAACCCAAAAGGCATCACCGTAAATTCAAAGTGTCCATATCTCGTTCGAAAGGCGGTTTTTGGAATGTCGTCTTCATGAACCCTCAATTGATGATAACCCGACCTCAAATCAATTTTGGAAAAGAAACGAGCACCTTGGAGTTGGTCGAATAAATCGTCAATCCTAGGAAGAGGATAACGATTCTTTACCGTTAGTTTGTTCAATTCTCTATAATCGATACACATTCGGAATGTGCCATCTTTCTTTTTAACGAACAAAACCGGTGCGCCCCAAGGCGATTGACTAGGGCGAATGAAACCCTTCTCTTGAAGTTCTTTGAGTTGGGCGGCCAACTCTTGTAATTCGGTCATGGCTAAGCGATAAGGCGCTTTGGCCACGGGAGAAGCATTTGGAATAAGATCAATACGAAAATCGAGTTCACGAGATGGAGGCAAACCCGGTAGGTCATCCGGAAATACATCCGCAAAGTCTTTAACTACGGGCACGGTTTTCAATTCAATCTTTGTGATCTTAACACTATATACATTCCCATCCCATAGTTCGGTCGTTTCGCCTTGAACCACTAATTCTTCCCTATTTTCTAACGGAATCCTCACAGTTCGACTACCACAATCAATTACCGCGTTCATGGCCGATAACCAATCCATACCCACAATTACGTCAAAACTACCGATATCAAAAGGCATTAAGTCAATGTAAAATGGGTGATCACATAAATCTAACACACAATCACGAACAACTTGACTAATCCTAGACAATCCACCATTTACCATTTCAAGTTCAAAACAAAAGGACAACGGGCTAGGATTAGCATCGATCAACGGAATAAAATCATTGGAAATGAGACTATAATCGGCTCCAGAATCAAATAACACGGTAGCATATTGGTGATTGAGGAGAAAGGTACCTGCTACGACATTAGGATCACCACGAGCCTCGGCCGCATTCACGGCAAAAGCTCTTCCACGGGGGGCCAATTGTTGGCGAGGAGCTTGAGGAGGTTGTTGTTGTTGTCCTTGGTTTCCCCGGTTCTGATTAGGGCCAGCAATTTGCAACTGGTTAGGATGCACGGTCACTTGGACTTGTTGGCCAATAAGATTTGGGCACCGGTTACGGTAGTGGTCTTGGCTACCACATTCATAACAAGAACCCGGAACCATCGGGGGACGTATAGCATTAAGAGGGGCAACGTTCAAAGGACCATTCCGGGGGTTAGTTGGACAAAACCTTGAGGTGTGTCCCGGTAGGTTGCAATGAAAACAAGCATCACACCTCACGTTAGGCAAATGATGGCGATTACACCTAGGGCATAAAGGACGACCCCCTGTGTAACCAACCTGTTGAGGACCCTTTGTTGGTACTATTGCCGCAAAAACCTTTCCACCACGACCATGGCGCTTATTATCACGCCGATCATCTTTCTTGGTGCCGCTTGACTCGGCAACATCCTTCCTTTTATTGTCATTCTTATTATCGATCTTGTTCAACTTGCCACCCCTAATGAGTTCCAAGGTTATGCTAGCGGTACGGGTGGTTGCCTCTTTGTAAGTTAAAGGCATGGTGGGGTGTGAGACAAGCACTCTCACTTCATGTGGCAATCCCGCAACATACTTCTCAACCTTAACTTCTTGAGGTCTCACATAGTGGGGAATGAGTCTAGAGAGTTGGCCAAATCGGCGAGTGTAACCCTCATAGTCTCCTCCCTTCATGGCAAGTTTAGAAAATTCCACTTGCAATCTTCTCAGTTCATGGGCCGGGCAATACTTAGTAGTTATCATATTCTTGAACTCTCCCCATGGAAGATTATTAGCCACATCAATCCCCAATACCTCCACTTCTTCGTTCCACCACTCAAGAGCCCCTTTTTTCAACATACCTGAAGCATAAGTGATTCTTTGGTGGTAGGCACAACCACTTCGAGCAATGATAGATTCAATGCTCTCTAACCATTCCAAGCAACCCGTAGCACCACCATCTCCATTAAATTCCGGGGCTCCACAAAGTTTGAAGTCTTTAAACAAGCATCCCGGTTGACGAACATCATAATCCTGTCTAGGTAAAACTTCTCCTACACCTACACCGTTTACATTTACGTTTTCTGGTTCATTTTGTATGGGAACCGCTTCATCTTCCGGTTCTTCTTGTTCATTATTATTTCCCATGGCCGCTTGAATTCGGGCCATAAGATCCGGCATGAGGTCATTTAGAGCTTGTGTGACAACCTCGGCGGTTATCGGGGGATTAGGATTACCCCGACCACCTCTGCCACCACGACCTCCACGACCACCTCTACCTCCACGACCACCTCTGCCACCACGACCACCAACTACTTCTTGTTCAATCGGGTCCTCGGGTTCATTCTGAGGTCCATAGTTAGTGTTAGCTCTCCTTGGTCTAACCATTTTCCTGAACACACGTTTTAGATTTACAGGTTAAGTCTCACAATTCACACTCGAATATTAAAATTTGACCTTCAAGTAATACACAATTTCCACATCAAGTTCTTATACATCATTGCATGAATATAGTTACCTCTACAAGAATATTATCATGGCAATAATCTAAGGCTTCAGCAATCATACAATTTACAATCAATAACACAATCACGAAAACATTCAACGCTATATAAAAGGGTCAAGTCATAACAAGGTGGGTAAAGCATAGTCCGAATTTTAACCTCAACATTCAATTAATAACACAATCACGAAAACATTCAACGCTATATAAAAGGGTCAAGTCATAACAAGGTGGGTAAAGCATAGTCCGGATTTTAACCTCAACATTCAACACATTAAAAGTGTTTGTATACAGGGTGTACCATCGGCTAACCCTCCACCTAACCAACACTCATTAAACACATCGGGTTAGCTACTATACTTTATCCACGAGGCGCAATCCATGAGATCATTAACTTTGTATGACATAGGATAACTTTCGATTTGTTGATCAGTCGCCTCTACGGTTACCGAATGTTATACTCCATTAATGTCATCGTTTCATTTTGCTTATGGGGACAAATAATAAATGCTTCTAAAATTCAACACATCAACGTTTATCACAACATTTCCACAATTAACGGTGTATCCCGACACTATCATATACGTTCATCACAACAATTCTCACATAACAATCAAGTCATCATATTATAAGCAACCTACGAACTCCGTTTAAAACGTTTTTATGCATCATACAGTTCACGTTGCACACAAAGTTCCCTATCATGCATGCTAATATGAAATGTGGGTGCGATGGCTATAGACTAGGTAAATCCTCCTAGTTCTCTACAACCACGGCTCTGATACCATTCTGTAACACCCCAACATGGCGGAATCATGGGGTATCACTTAGAAAAGCACAGCATGACATGGGAATTATGTAGAGTCAAACTATATGCATTCAATAGATTGAAACAATCCACAAGCTCATTCAAATACATTACAATAATCAACATTTATCAAAAATACACACTCAATCCATACTTAAAAGAAACTGTTCAAACGATAGTAGTTGATCCTAAGCATAACCCATTAAAGGGAAATAAGGATCACGGATCCAGACAGTCCAAAGTAAGTCCAATCCTAGCAATGCAAGCATATAATCATCCATTCTGTCTCTGATTAACTTGATTACCTGAAAAGTGTACTAAAGAGCGTCAACATAAAGTTGGTGAGTTCGTAGGGACATATAACAAGGAATAAACGTATCGGGAATACAACCGTTAACGATATACGGGGATTAGAATACCTAATCACATCAAGAAAACCCTAAAAGGGTATACGTTAGCACAACATCAACACATATCACGATTCAACACGTTTCAGCATGACTTACATGTCTTCCAAAGGCGTGATCATTACAGCATGACTTACATATATTCCAAATGCATGTACAACATAATAAATGCTTCTAAAATTCCACACATCAACGTTTATCACAACATTTCCACAATTAACGGTGTATCCCGACACTATCATATACGTTCATCACAACAATTCTCACATAACAATCAAGTCATCATATTATAAGCAACCTACGAACTCCGTTTAAAACGTTTTTATGCATCATACAGTTCACGTTGCACACAAAGTTCCCTATCATGCATGCTAATATGAAATGTGGGTGCGATGGCTATAGACTAGGTAAATCCTCCTAGTTCTCTACAACCACGGCTCTGATACCATTCTGTAACACCCCAACATGGCGGAATCATGGGGTATCACTTAGAAAAGCACAGCATGACATGGGAATTATGTAGAGTCAAACTATATGCATTCAATAGATTGAAACAATCCACAAGCTCATTCAAATACATTACAATTCACGTGTCAACCCTCATCTAAGTTTTAGAAGAGTAAATGAACCTTAGAGGACAATTGAGACTCGACTCGGTTACGTCACAACTCTCAAGTGTCTTAATGATTCAACCGGATGTAAACAAAGACACTTTATCACTTCATTTTTGAAAATGGCAATGGATTCAAGGTATAAGGATTATACCATGATAAAGTAGACTCTCTCACGATTCCAACGATAGGTCATACGTCTAAAACGGACTTACGGTTCAAAAGTTATGATTTTTCAAAATAAATTAAGTTTTGCTGTACTGAGGGATAGGTGCGACGCACCAAAGATGAGGTGCGACGCACCAAAGGCTCAGGAAACTCAGAAATCAGTTCTAAATTAAGCCAAACACGAACCAAAACCCTTCCCATACCATTTTAACTCCAGGAATCGACCAAGGGCCTTTCCAACATGTTTTTGGACATAAATATTCATATATACACATAATCAAACCCAACCCACTTCATGAATTCAATCCAAAACCTCAAAATCACTTCTAGATCATATCAAACCCAAACCAAAACCAACCAACCCATAACTCAACTTTTGGCTCGATTTGTGACCCGGAAACACTTGATTACAACTAGAAACATGTTAACAAACATAAAATGATGATTATGGAATGAATTTAACTTACCAAAACTTCTTTTTTTTTTTTTTTTTTTTTTTTTTTTTTTTTTTTTTTTTTTTTTTTTTTTTTTTTTTTTTTTTTTTTTTTTTTTTTTTTTTTTTTTTTTTTTTTTTTTTTTTTTTTTTTTTTTTTTTTTTTTTTTTTTTTTTTTTTTTTTTTTTTTTTTTTTTTTTTTTTTTTTTTTTTTTTTTTTTTTTTTTTTTTTTTTTTTTTTTTTTTTTTTTTTTTTTTTTTTTTTTTTTTTTTTTTTTTTTTTTTTTTTTTTTTTTTTTTTTTTTTTTTTTTTTTTTTTTTTTTTTTTTTTTTTTTTTTTTTTTTTTTTTTTTTTTTTTTTTTTTTTTTTTTTTTTTTTTTTTTTTTTTTTTTTTTTTTTTTTTTTTTTTTTTTTTTTTTTTTTTTTTTTTTTTTTTTTTTTTTTTTTTTTTTTTTTTTTTTTTTTTTTTTTTTTTTTTTTTTTTTTTTTTTTTTTTTTTTTTTTTTTTTTTTTTTTTTTTTTTTTTTTTTTTTTTTTTTTTTTTTTTTTTTTTTTTTTTTTTTTTTTTTTTTTTTTTTTTTTTTTTTTTTTTTTTTTTTTTTTTTTTTTTTTTTTTTTTTTTTTTTTTTTTTTTTTTTTTTTTTTTTTTTTTTTTTTTTTTTTTTTTTTTTTTTTTTTTTTTTTTTTTTTTTTTTTTTTTTTTTTTTTTTTTTTTTTTTTTTTTTTTTTTTTTTTTTTTTTTTTTTTTTTTTTTTTTTTTTTTTTTTTTTTTTTTTTTTTTTTTTTTTTTTTTTTTTTTTTTTTTTTTTTTTTTTTTTTTTTTTTTTTTTTTTTTTTTTTTTTTTTTTTTTTTTTTTTTTTTTTTTTTTTTTTTTTTTTTTTTTTTTTTTTTTTTTTTTTTTTTTTTTTTTTTTTTTTTTTTTTTTTTTTTTTTTTTTTTTTTTTTTTTTTTTTTTTTTTTTTTTTTTTTTTTTTTTTTTTTTTTTTTTTTTTTTTTTTTTTTTTTTTTTTTTTTTTTTTTTTTTTTTTTTTTTTTTTTTTTTTTTTTTTTTTTTTTTTTTTTTTTTTTTTTTTTTTTTTTTTTTTTTTTTTTTTTTTTTTTTTTTTTTTTTTTTTTTTTTTTTTTTTTTTTTTTTTTTTTTTTTTTTTTTTTTTTTTTTTTTTTTTTTTTTTTTTTTTTTTTTTTTTTTTTTTTTTTTTTTTTTTTTTTTTTTTTTTTTTTTTTTTTTTTTTTTTTTTTTTTTTTTTTTTTTTTTTTTTTTTTTTTTTTTTTTTTTTTTTTTTTTTTTTTTTTTTTTTTTTTTTTTTTTT
The DNA here is from genome assembly GCA_034093135.1 of Erigeron breviscapus. Taxonomy (NCBI): domain Eukaryota; kingdom Viridiplantae; phylum Streptophyta; class Magnoliopsida; order Asterales; family Asteraceae; genus Erigeron; species Erigeron breviscapus. Next base: position 165,534,800 of record CM067167.1, on the reverse strand, counting down.
TTTTTTTTTTTTTTTTTTTTTTTTTTTTTTTTTTTTTTTTTTTTTTTTTTTTTTTTTTTTTTTTTTTTTTTTTTTTTTTTTTTTTTTTTTTTTTTTTTTTTTTTTTTTTTTTTTTTTTTTTTTTTTTTTTTTTTTTTTTTTTTTTTTTTTTTTTTTTTTTTTTTTTTTTTTTTTTTTTTTTTTTTTTTTTTTTTTTTTTTTTTTTTTTTTTTTTTTTTTTTTTTTTTTTTTTTTTTTTTTTTTTTTTTTTTTTTTTTTTTTTTTTTTTTTTTTTTTTTTTTTTTTTTTTTTTTTTTTTTTTTTTTTTTTTTTTTTTTTTTTTTTTTTTTTTTTTTTTTTTTTTTTTTTTTTTTTTTTTTTTTTTTTTTTTTTTTTTTTTTTTTTTTTTTTTTTTTTTTTTTTTTTTTTTTTTTTTTTTTTTTTTTTTTTTTTTTTTTTTTTTTTTTTTTTTTTTTTTTTTTTTTTTTTTTTTTTTTTTTTTTTTTTTTTTTTTTTTTTTTTTTTTTTTTTTTTTTTTTTTTTTTTTTTTTTTTTTTTTTTTTTTTTTTTTTTTTTTTTTTTTTTTTTTTTTTTTTTTTTTTTTTTTTTTTTTTTTTTTTTTTTTTTTTTTTTTTTTTTTTTTTTTTTTTTTTTTTTTTTTTTTTTTTTTTTTTTTTTTTTTTATATATAGTTTTTTCATGAGTAGATTACACTCATTATATATATATATATATATATATATATATATATATATATATATATATATATATATATATATATATATATATATATATATATATATATATATATATATATATATATATATATATATATATATATATATATATATATATATATATATATATATATATATATATATATATATATATATATATATATATATATATATATATATATATATATATATATATATATATATATATATATATATATATATATATATATATATATATATATATATATATATATATATATATATATATATATATATATATATATATATATATATATATATATATATATATATATATATATATATATATATATATATATATATATATATATATATATATATATATATATATATATATATATATATATATATATATATATATATATATATATATATATATATATATATATATATATATATATATATATATATATATATATATATATATATATATATATATATATATATATATATATATATATATATATATATATATATATATATATATATATATATATATATATATATATATATATATATATATATATATATATATATATATATATATATATATATATATATATATATATATATATATATATATATATATATATATATATATATATATATATATATATATATATATATATATATATATATATATATATATATATATATATATATATATATATATATATATATATATATATATATATATATATATATATATATATATATATATATATATATATATATATATATATATATATATATATATATATATATATATATATATATATATATATATATATATATATATATATATATATATATATATATATATATATATATATATATATATATATATATATATATATATATATATATATATATATATATATATATATATATATATATATATATATATATATATATATATATATATATATATATATATATATATATATATATATATATATATATATATATATATATATATATATATATATATATATATATATATATATATATATATATATATATATATATATATATATATATATATATATATATATATATATATATATATATATATATATATATATATATATATATATATATATATATATATATATATATATATATATATATATATATATATATATATATATATATATATATATATATATATATATATATATATATATATATATATATATATATATATATATATATATATATATATATATATATATATATATATATATATATATATATATATATATATATATATATATATATATATATATATATATATATATATATATATATATATATATATATATATATATATATATATATATATATATATATATATATATATATATATATATATATATATATATATATATATATATATATATATATATATATATATATATATATATATATATATATATATATATAAATTTATTTCATAATCTATTATTAGTTTTGGATATTCTAAGTAATTTTCTTATATATATACTTTTTTTAAGAAAAGTTGTTAACTTTATTTAAAAATATTATTAATATCATTTAGAGGACGTTTTAAGTAGTAAATCATGATAGTTTTAGATAGAAACTTGCAATGCATAAATATTACATTAAAAATTAGATATAATGCTAATTTATTTATAAAAAAGATTAATGCAGTTAACAATGACTACTATACATATAAAATTAATTAGTCAACAATGTAAATTGATTATTACAAGTGGCAACTTGAACTTTATATTGCATGACTCTAATAAATGGTTAACCAAAAACCGAAATTAGCCGACTTTTTCGGGTAACCGATTTTCGGGTGACCAAAATTAATGGTTCAAAATTTCTAGCAACCGAACCAAATCCGAAAAAACGGTTTAAAATTTCCAGTTAACCGAACCGAACCGTTTGCAACCCTATGTAGTTGTAACAATTTAAGTTTTGCATTTGATATAGTTTTCATACACTTGTCAAATACATTCCTTGCTGATTTAGTCTCCAAATACAGTTTCATGGCTTTTAGAAAGCAGATTGAAGATGGCAAGTGAAATTTACCCCTGACGTTGCTGGGAAAAAACCTGGAGTTAATGACAAAAGTTAGCATAACGTTTTCAATATATAACTATAACTAGCATTTTAACCCCGGCGTTGCCCAGGAGATAGAAGATACGTAAAACGTAAAAAGGTACTACACGAACGAAAACTGAATAAACTATTTAAAAATAATGGTCATTTTTTTATAGCGGAAACATTACACGATTCTCTGACCGTTGGTCGGTGATTACCCGGCTGTTAGGACCGTTTAATAGGTTATAACAAAAAACGAAATATAAAAAATATAGCATTTTTTAGACATAAAAAAAGGGTTAAAAACCCTTTTGTTATAACAGAAAGAATACAATATACTGGGAAAAAAAAATATATAATTTTTCATTTTTAAAAGAGCACTTTTATAAAAAGAAAAAACATTTGTAAAAAAAGGGGGAAAAAATTAAAAGAAAAAGAAAAGTGTTGATGTAAGCGCGACATCAGCGTGTTACTATTAAATGAATAGAGTAAATTTGTGAGGGGAAAAGAAGTTGGTATTTAATAAGAATAATAAAAAAAAAGAAATATAAAAATATAAAGCATTTTTTTAGACACATTAAAAAAGGGTTAAAAACCCTTTTGTTATAACAAAAAGAATACAATATATTGGGGAAAAAATATATATATTTGTTTCATGTTTAAACGAGCACTTTTATAAAAGGAAAGAACATTTGTAAAAAAAAGGAAAAAAAAAAGAGAAAAGAAAATTTAATAGAAAAAGAAAAGTGTTGATGTAAGCATAACATCAGCGTGTTACTATTGAATGAATAGTAAATTTGTGAGGAGAGGATAAATTGGTATCTATTATATATAAATGTAATAATATAGAAAAGAGTAAATAAAAAAGATATCAAAATACAGTTTTAGTATTACAGGGCCTTGTTTGTTTAAAAAGAAAAAGAAAAAAAGGAGTTTAGGATAAATTTACTATTTAATCAAGCAAATTATAGATACCAAGATGTATTTTGACATCAAAAAACTTAAACTAAAACTCAACTCTTTAATAAAAATTTATTTGCGTCAAAAGCTATACATGATATCTACCAATAAATTAAAAGAGAATTGTAACATCTTTTGATCGACACGTGTCACTTTATTAAAGCGACATGTGTCCTTCTAAAATAATCCATAAATAAATCTTATAATTAACTAGTCTTCAAGCCCGTCCGATGGACAAGTAGTCTCAAAATATATATATATATATATCAAAGGTAAATCAGTGGCCACCAACCGTCACTTTCCAAGGGAGGTCTTGGGTTCAAGTCTTGCCAAAGGCAAACTTGAGATAATCAGGGGATTATTAAGTGGTTGAGAATTACCTGGACACTAGCCTGGCTGAGGGATTAGTGGGTACCAAATGGTACATGGGATCAGGGGGTTTCCATCCAATTACCCTTTTTTTTATATATCAAAGGTAAATATCAAAATAATAAATAACAAAACAAATGAAAAATAACAAACATGAACAAAACAAATATAAAAGAATAAACTTTTTTGTAGTAGAAGAAGAAACCATAATCAAACTACAATTGACAACAAACTAAATTAAAAGAGATGAAAAATAACAATAACATAACAATTCAATATCAAATAATAAACAAACACGAACAAAATACCAAAAATAAAATTAAAGTGATATAAAAAAAACCGTATGATTTTTGTTGTGAAATTTCTTGAACTTGATTTGTTTATAAAAGATAGGAAGAAGAGTAATAATATGAATGAGAATGATTAATAAAAATTTAGGTTGTATATATAATAATTTATTGGGAGAGTTTTAAGGATATTATATATCTTTAAAATTTAAAAAGATTTGTTTTGATAGAAAAAGATTTATGATAAAGTTTTAAATATAATTAACTATTTAATAAGTAAATAAAAAATAAAAAATCTAGAAAAAAGAAGAGAGCTTTAAAGTAATTAGAAGAGAGTTTAGGCCTAAAAAGAGCTTTAAGGGTGTCAAGTGTACTCTCAACCTTCTCTTTTAGTTATAAGATAGATTAATATATAGATTTAGATTTTTAATACAATTAAAACTCTTATACTATTTATTAATATATATAGATTTAGATTTTTAATACAATTAAAACTCTTATATTAAATTAATATTAAATCTATTGTTATCATAATTGCACATTTTATCACTTATTTTATTTATACTATTAATATTTAATCTTAATCTTAATCTTATCTTAATATATACTAAAAGACAACTGACCTAACCTCAATTGACCAATCACACTTTCAATTTTTCAAAATTAATTAAATCAACACATGTCTAAATTATTTACACTTTTTGGTTTTCCATCAACAATTTACACTTTAACCCAATTTAAAATTTATTAATTTACACTTTTTGGTTTTCCATCACCAATTTACACTTTAACCCCAATTTAAAATAATTAATTTACACTTTTTGGTTTTCCATCACCAATTTACACTTTCACCCAATTTAAAAATAATTAATTTACACTTTTTGGTTTTTCATCACCAATTTACACTTTCACCCAATTTAAAAATAATTAATTTACACTTTTTGGTTTTTCATCACCAATTTACACTTTCACCCAATTTAAAAATAATTAATTTACACCTTTTGGTTTTTCATCACCAATTTACACTTTCACCCAATTAAAAATAATAAATAACTAGAAAAAAGAAGAGAGCTTTAAAGTAATTAGAAGAGAGTTTAGGCCTAAAAAGAGCTTTAAGGGTGTCAAGTGTACTCTCAACCTTCTCTTTTAGTTATAAGATAGATTAATATATAGATTTATATTTTTAATACAATTAAAACTCTTATATTATTTATTAATATATAAATTTAGATTTTTAATACAATTAAAACTCTTATATTAAAAATAATATTAAATCTATTGTTACCATAATTGCCTTTTCATCACTTATTTTATTTATATAAAAATTAATATTTATTATCTTAATCTTAATCTTATCTTAATATATACTAAAAGACAACTGACCTAACCTCAATTGACCAATCACAGCCCTTAATTTTTCAAAATTAATTAAATCAGCACATGTCTAAATTAATTTACACTTTTTGGTTTTCCTCACCAATTTACACTTTAACCCAATTTAAAAATAATTAATTTACACTTTTTGGTTTTTTCATCACCAATTTACACTTTCACCCAATTTAAAAATAATTAATTTACACTTTTTGGTTTTTCATCACCAATTTACACTTTCACCCAATTTAAAAATAATTAATTTACACTTTTTGGTTTTCCATCACCAATTTACACTTTAACCCAATTTAAAAATAATTAATTTACACTTTTTGGTTTTCCATCACCAATTTACACTTTCACCCAATTTAAAAATAATTAATTTACACTTTTTGGTTTTTCATCACCAATTTACACTTTCACCCAATTTAAAAATAATTAATTTACACTTTTTGGTTTTCCATCACCAATTTACACTTTCACCCAATTTAAAAATAATTAATTTACACTTTTTGGTTTTTCATCACCAATTTACACTTTAACAATTAAAAATAATTAATTTACACTTTTTGGTTTTATTGGTAATATAAAAATATAACAAAATAGTGGACCAAGATATATGCAGAAACACACAAACACTCCAAAAAATCCTACACAAACACTCCAACCAAATAATCATTAAAACTAATCTCCTTTCGTATATGCAGTAACGATTGTCTACATAAACACAAGAAGGTACAAACTCTCAATATCTTATCTAATTGTAATCAAACTAATTGTAATGTTTTTGTTATTAGTAATTGTAATTGGACTATAATTAGGATAACTATTGTTGTTATTAGTAATTAGAATCAAACTATATTTAGGATATACAGATTCTTCTTATATAAACGGAACCCTACAAATAAAATCACAACACACGAAATCAATGAAAATCCACGAACCAACTGCTACTTTTATTATTCTTAAGAACCATAACTAACGAAAACAAAATTACTTTTTTGCAAGATATCAATGAGAACTCGGTCAATTAGGTAATCAAGGTTAAGATATTGTTTCTCTGGAAGAGTTTGTATAAAAGAAACTCTGCTACACCATCCAGCCTTGATATGATTTAGCATTTAATATTTACATTTGAATATCTCAATTATTTTTTAAGTATATTTTTACATGTTAACGTATAAGTATTTTTTTTGTTCCATATACTAATTCTTATATTGATAATGTCGTAAAACACGTGTATTTGACACGGATCTAAAATATATATATACTAAAAGGCAACTGACCTAACCTCAATTGACCAATCACATTATTTGAATAACTAAATGACATCAAAAGGCGATATTGGCGCGAAACGCCATTTTTAAAATCTTAACCGTTTCTTCTTATCAATTCGTCATTTCTCCTTCAAATCTTCATCATTTTTCATCATTTTTATTGTAATTTCATCCTATTCTTCATTCCTCACAACTCTTTCGGTTTGTTTTTTGCGATTTTTGATGAATTAAAAACCCTAGAATTTGGGTTTTTTTCGTAAAAATGCCAAAAAAACGATCATCTGGTAGAAAAACTAAAATTCCTATAAATTTAGATGATTATGTGCTGAATAATAAGAATAATAAGCATAATAAAACTAAGAATGATGTTAATAATGATTTTGAATTAAATAATAAAAATGTAATTGAAGAAAATGATAAAAATATGGAGGATGATGTCAGCAAAGAGCAGGAGAGTAGAAAGAAGGTGGATAAATTAGGAAGTAATGGTAATGAGTGTATGAATAAGGATGAATCCATGAATGGAGAGGCACAGCATGGTGATGGAGGTGGAATTGAACCTGAGATTGAATTGGAAAGAGATAAGAGCTGTGGACATAATGGAGATTCTTCTTTTGAGGAAATTATGATGGAGAGGAGTGCTAATGATGCTGATGGCAACAATACTGGTACTAATTCTTTATCTGTTGACAAAATTGCTGAATTTACTGAAAGATTTAGTATTAATAATGGTGTAAATAGGACTAAAAATGATACTTATGCAAATATTGTGAATAATAGTGGAGAATTGGATAACAATTTGTTTTTTGTGCCAACTGGAGTGAATGAGATAGGAGAAGAGGTTGTGATTTTTGAAGAAGATTTAGTAGTTGAGGGGAGTAAGAAATGGCAATTTACTGCCTGTGGATTTTTGGTTGGATGTAAGATGAGTTTGAATGAAATGAGGTATCATTTGAGGAGAATGTGGGGAAAGTATGGTATAAGAGACATTCTGAAAGATAATAATGATATATGCTATTTTAAGTTTAGGAGCTTGGAGGGAATGAATAATGTGGTTGAGCAGAGTCCTTGGATGGTTAATGCTAAACCATTAGTTGTTCAAGAGTGGACTGCAGATGTGAATATAGAAAAGACTGACCATAGTAAGATTCCATTATGGGTTAAATTGTTAAATGTACCACTTGAAGCATGGAGTTTGAAAGGTATTAGTGCATTGGCCAGTAGGTTGGGCAAACCTTTGAAAATGGATAATATGACTGCCATGATGTGTCATAGAGGGGTTGGGAGACTAGGATATGCTAGAGTGCTTGTGGAAGTGAATGCTCAGGATAAATTACAAGAAAAAATTGAAGTGGTGTATAAAGATGAGCAGAAAAATGTCAAGAAGACCAAAGTTGTAGATGTTGAATATAGTTGGATTCCTGATATATGCAATCAGTGTAGAGTTTTCGGACATTCTAGTGAAAAGTGTAAATTGCATAAGAAGGATGAGAAAGAAATAGCAGGTGAGAATAAAAGCAAGGTGAGTGAGACTAATGTTAATGAGGCAAAGGGTGATGGATTTCAGAAACCTAGGGGTAAAAGGTTTAATGAGAATCCTAAGAATTATTGGTTTAATGGTTACAGAAAATGGAATAATGGACAAAATAAGAAAGTGTGGCAGAGTAAAGAGGCAGGTAGGACTGATCAGAATAAGGATGCAAATTATAAAAAGAAGGATGTTCAGACAAATGAAAGTGGAGTGCATGCTAATAGATATGCTGTGTTGTCTGAGGAAGAGGACACTGTGGAAGATAAACTGGATTATGAAGAAAAGCTGATAGTAGAAGATTATATTAAGAATAAACAGCAGCCATCTATTGATGTGACTAAAGATTGGTCAAAAGAGATGATAAACTTTTTTAAGGAAAGATGGGAGGCTGTGCATATAGAAAGTGTTAATTCTGAAGAAGAGAATGTTAAGGAGAATGAGAATGAGGCAATTAAGGAATTGATTGCTAATGAAATAGGTGGAGGAGATACTCAATTACTGAATTGAGTTTCTTTGATCTTATTATTAGTAATGGATTTTAAAATTGCTTGTTGGAATATAAGAGGGTTGAATAATGAATTAAAGCAGAATGAGGCAATTAAGTTTATTAGGGAGGGGAAATTCCAGATCTGTGCTTTTATTGAGACTCATTTGAAAGTCAATAATGTAAATAAGGTTGGAAATAGGATTTTTAATAAGTGGGAATGGGTTTCTAACATTCAGTATAGTCTAACTAGTTGTAGAATTTTAGTTGGGTGGAACTCTAATAATGTGAAGCTTATGATGATAGATATGAATAAACAAGTGATGTTGTGTAGTATAGAAGAGTGCCAGAGCAATATCAAGTTTTATTGCAGCTTTGTGTATGCAAGTAATAATGGGACAGAGAGAAGAACTCTTTGGCAAGAATTAGAGAGACATAAGCAGTTTGTGGGAGAGTGGCCATGGGTGATCATTGGTGATTTTAATGTCACTTTGCATGCTAATGAGCATTCTGCTGGGGGATCTTATGCTTCTATGGATATGTGTGATTTTAGAGATACTGTGAACTCATTAGAAGTGGATGATATTGGGAGTAGTGGGTTTCATTTTACTTGGACAAAGTCTCCTAAGAATAAGGAGTGCAGTATTCTTAAGAAACTGGATAGAATTTTGATTAATGAGGAGTTTTTAAGGAAATACCCAAGAGCTCATGGGGTATTTCTACCTTATTTAATTTCTGACCACAGTCCTGCAGTCTTGATTTTTAAGGAGAATTCTGGTAGGAAAAAGAGGTCTTTTAGATTCTCTAATTTTGTAACAGGAAAAGATGGTTTTATGGAGTTGGTAAGGAAGGAGTGGGAGGAAAATGGTCCAGGATTTTATATGTATAGGCTGGTGCAGAATATGAAAAAATTAAAAAAGCCATTGAACAAGATGAGTTGGAATGATGGAAATTTGTTTGAGAAAGTTAATAGGTTGAAGGAGAAATTAAGGAAGGATCAGGATGCTTGTGATAAAGACCCTTCTAATGGTGTGCTTAAAGTAGAGGCTGCTAAAACTTTAAATGAATATATTGAGGCAGCAAAAGATGAAATAAGTCTTTTGCATCAGAAAGTGAAGGTGCAGTGGTTAAAAGAGGGAGACAAAAATACTGCATATTTCCATAGTATGTTGAAAGCTAGAAGAAATAAATGCAAAGTTGAGGTTATTTGTGATGAACAAGGAAATAAATATGAAGGAGAAGCAGTGGCTGCACAATTTGTTGCACATTTTGAAAAGTTCTTTGGGAAAACAGAACCAGTGGACAAAATTAGGGAAGATATGTTTGTGAATACTCTTAGTGAAGGGGAAGCTACTGAAATGGTTAGGGGTGTGACTGATGCAGAAATAAAGGAGTCTATGTTTGATATTGATAGTAGCAAGGCATCTGGGCCTGATGGATACACATCTGAGTTCTTTAAGAAGGCTTGGGAAGTGGTAGGTAATGATGTGTGTTGTGCTGTTAAGGAATTTTTTAGTAGTGGAAGGTTATTAGGGGAAATAAATGCTACGTTAATAGCATTAATTCCTAAAATTGCTACTCCTAATAAGGTGTCAGAGTTCAGGCCTATTGCTTGTTGCAATGTTATATATAAATGCATTAGCAAGATACTCACTAAAAGGATCCAGTCTGGGCTTGGAAGGATTGTAAATATCAATCAAAGTGCATTTGTGCCTGGGAGGCATATACAAGACAACATTTTAATAGCCCAAGAACTGCTCAGAGGTTATAACAGAAGGTATGGGCCTAAGAGATGTGCTATGCAAATTGATATCCAGAAAGCATACGACACTGTAAGTTGGAATTTTTTGAGGGATATCTTAAAGGGTTTTGGGTTTCATGAGAAAATGGTAAACTGGATAATGACTTGTGTTACTTCCACAAAGTTTTCTGTGTGTATTAATGGTGAAGTGCATGGGTATTTTAAAGGGGGTAGAGGTTTGAGACAGGGTGATCCTATGTCCCCTTATTTGTTTACACTGGTTATGGAAGTGTTAAATCTTATCATGTGTAAAAATATAGAAGCTGCAAAGAATTTTAAGTATCATTTTGGATGCAAGGAACTGAAACTCTCACACTTGTGCTTTGCTGATGATCTGTTAGTATTGTGTAAAGGAGAAGTGGATTCTGTTAATGTTATTAAGCAAAGCTTGGATGAATTTTCTAAAGTTTCTGGTTTAATACCAAATATGGGTAAAAGCACCATATTCTTTGGAAGTATGGCTGAGAGAGATAAAGCAGAGATTTTGCAAATATTGCCATTTAAGTGTGGAAAGTTGCCTGTGAAATATTTGGGAGTACCTTTGTTAGCTAAGAAATTAAGTGTTGCAGACTGTAAAATACTAATTGATAAAGTGAAGAACAAAATTGAGTGTTGGAGAAATAAAGTTTTGTCTTATGCTGGTAGAATTCAGCTTATTTCTTCAGTGCTGGCATCTATGCAAGTATATTGGGCATCTGTATACATGTTGCCTAGCACAGTGATAAAGGATCTTGAAAAAATGTTTAAGTGTTTTTTATGGAATGCTGGGGAATCTTCTAAAGGGAAGGCTAGAGTGGCATGGAAGAATGTATGTAAGCCAAAAGATCAAGGTGGACTGGGGATAAAAGACTTAAAACAGTGGAATGAAGTTTTGTTGGTAAAACAGTTTTGGAAAATTTTGGATAATAATGAGTCTTTATGGGCAAAATGGGTGAATGTGGTAAGGTTAAAAAATTCCAGTATCTGGGCAGTCTCAGTGGATAAAAATGACAGTTGGGGGTGGAAAGTAATGATTGAATTGAGGGATAAGATCAAAGATTGTATTAGATATGAAGTTGGAAATGGTAAAATGATTTCACTGTGGTATGACAAATGGTGTGAAGCTGGGCCCTTATGTGACAAAATTAATAGAAGAGAGATTTGTAAGGAAAGTCTGAGAGATGATCTTAGAGTGGCTGATATGATTAGTGAGGGAAGATGGAAGTGGTCAGAAGAGTGGCTGGATAAATTTGAGTTTTTGAGACATATTGAGGTTCCTAATTTGCAGGAACACAGAAAAGATAGTGTTAAATGGGTCACTAAACAGAATGTGTTGGTGAGTTTTTGTACAAAACAGGCTTGGGAGGATCTTAGAAAAGATGGTGCTAAAGTTGAATGGAAGAATGTAATATGGTTTAGTCATATGGTGCCAAGACATGCATTTATTTTGTGGTTGGCTGTGCAGAAAAAATTAATGACACATGATAAGATGGTGATATGGAAGCAGAATGAGAACTTTAAGTGTGCTTTGTGTAAGGAAGAAGCTGACAGTCATGAACACTTGTTCTTCAAATGTGAGTATGCACTGCAGGTTTGGAAAAGACTGATTGGGAAGGCTCCTATGTTAAGTGGCAGTACAGGAATGGATGAGATTATTGGGAGGATTGCTGCTAAGAAGATTCATAATAATATTGCAGTTGTTGTTAGTAAACTGGTGCTGGCTGCATCGGTTTATTTTGTGTGGCAGGAAAGAAATTTGAGAACTTTTAAGGAGGAGGAAAGGGGTATTGATGTTATTTGCAGAATTATTGAAGAGAATGTGAGGTATAAAATGATGGCTTTAAGAGTTAAGAATTCTAAAAATGTGAATAATGTGGTTGGAAAATGGAATTTAAGGTGGAAGGAAAATCAGTTGGTGGCTGTTGCAGACTAAGAGGAGTGAAGGGTGGTTTGAGCAGATTCTTGTTAGTGTATGCGAATGAGAATAGAGAGCGGTGGAAGATGACGCTTCTTGGTCTCATTCTAGCACTAATGAGGATCTTGTGTTGTTGTGTTTTGTGATGAGGAGGCTGTTTTTTGAAGTCTTCTGATGGTATTTGCAGTTTTAATTACTGCATTGAGGTCTGAATTGTTGGTTTTAGAATAGAGAGTTCTGAATGTTTTTTTGGTTTTTCTTTATTGTATTGTACAGATGTAATTTTCTTGTGCATATTAATGAAATTCACCCTTTAAAGTTAATTGACCAATCACAACTCTCAATTTCACAAAATTAATTAAATCAACACATGTCTAAATTAATTTACACTTTTTGGTTTTCCATCACCAATTTACACTTTAACCCAATTTAAAAATTATTAATTTACACTTTTTGGTTTTCCATCACCAATTTACACTTTAACCCAATTTAAAAATTATTAATTTACACTTTTTGGTTTTCCATCACCAATTTACACTTTAACCCAATTTAAAAATTATTAATTTACACTTTTTGGTTTTCCATCACCAATTTACACTTTCACCCAATTAAAAAATAATTAATATACACTATTTAGTTTTCCACTAGATTTTAGACCTTTCGCAAATACACGGGGTTTACAATATTGTTAATATAAGAATTAGTATATGAACAAAAAAAATACTAATATGTTAAAATATAAAAAGAGTTAATTACAGAAATCGTCCCTGTCGTGGACCGCCACTTGCAGCTTTCGTCCCTAACTTTCATAAATTACAGTTTTAGTCCAAAAAAGTTTACTCCATCAACACTTTTGGTCCAGATGACTAACGGACGTTTAAAAAGCCATCACGTGCCAGCCACGTGATGGGTATCTTCGTCTTTTCAATTGTTCATGGACCAAAAGTGTAAATAACTAAAAATCTTAAAGGACCACCTGTATCAACTTTTATTTGTGTCATTTTACTGCTCTTAAAGGACCACCTGTATCAACTTTTATTCTTTTGTTCTTCCATCTTTGCATTTTTCAGAACATAAACAATTCATCACCACCCACCACCATCACTCCTCCATAACATCACCTATTCAAAACCCAAACTCCAAATTTATTTCCAGACAATTCAACGATTCAAAATACAAGATTCTCATTAAACAAAGTAGTCTTCAAACTTTTAAGGAGGAGGAAAGGGGTATTGATGTTATTTGCAGAATTATTGAAGAGAATGTGAGGTATAAAATGATGGCTTTAAGAGTTAAGAATTCTAAAAATGTGAATAATGTGGTTGGAAAATGGAATTTAAGGTGGAAGGAAAATCAGTTGGTGGCTGTTGCAGACTAAGAGGAGTGAAGGGTGGTTTGAGCAGATTCTTGTTAGTGTATGCGAATGAGAATAGAGAGCGGTGGAAGATGACGCTTCTTGGTCTCATTCTAGCACTAATGAGGATCTTGTGTTGTTGTGTTTTGTGATGAGGAGGCTGTTTTTTGAAGTCTTCTGATGGTATTTGCAGTTTTAATTACTGCATTGAGGTCTGAATTGTTGGTTTTAGAATAGAGAGCGGTGAAGATGACGCTTCTTGGTCTCATTCTAGCACTAATGAGGATCTTGTGTTGTTGTGTTTTGTGATGAGGAGGCTGTTTTTTGAAGTCTTCTGATGGTATTTGCAGTTTTAATTACTGCATTGAGGTCTGAATTGTTGGTTTTAGAATAGAGAGCGGTGGAAGATGACGCTTCTTGGTCTCATTCTAGCACTAATGAGGATCTTGTGTTGTTGTGTTTTGTGATGAGGAGGCTGTTTTTTGAAGTCTTCTGATGGTATTTGCAGTTTTAATTACTGCATTGAGGTCTGAATTGTTGGTTTTAGAATAGAGAGCGGTGAAGATGACGCTTCTTGGTCTCATTCTAGCACTAATGAGGATCTTGTGTTGTTGTGTTTTGTGATGAGGAGGCTGTTTTTTGAAGTCTTCTGATGGTATTTGCAGTTTTAATTACTGCATTGAGGTCTGAATTGTTGGTTTTAGAATAGAGAGCGGTGAAAGATGACGCTTCTTGGTCTCATTCTAGCACTAATGAGGATCTTGTGTTGTTGTGTTTTGTGATGAGGAGGCTGTTTTTTGAAGTCTTCTGATGGTATTTGCAGTTTTAATTACTGCATTGAGGTCTGAATTGTTGGTTTTAGAATAGAGAGCGGTGAAAGATGACGCTTCTTGGTCTCATTCTAGCACTAATGAGGATCTTGTGTTGTTGTGTTTTGTGATGAGGAGGCTGTTTTTTGAAGTCTTCTGATGGTATTTGCAGTTTTAATTACTGCATTGAGGTCTGAATTGTTGGTTTTAGAATAGAGAGCGGTGGAAGATGACGCTTCTTGGTCTCATTCTAGCACTAATGAGGATCTTGTGTTGTTGTGTTTTGTGATGAGGAGGCTGTTTTTTGAAGTCTTCTGATGGTATTTGCAGTTTTAATTACTGCATTGAGGTCTGAATTGTTGGTTTTAGAATAGAGAGCGGTGAAAGATGACGCTTCTTGGTCTCATTCTAGCACTAATGAGGATCTTGTGTTGTTGTGTTTTGTGATGAGGAGGCTGTTTTTTGAAGTCTTCTGATGGTATTTGCAGTTTTAATTACTGCATTGAGGTCTGAATTGTTGGTTTTAGAATAGAGAGTTCTGAATGTTTTTTTGGTTTTTCTTTACATTTTTGTTTTCATTATTAATTTACACTTTTTGGTTTTCCATCACCAATTTACACTTTAACCCAATTTAAAAATTATTAATTTACACTTTTTGGTTTTCCATCACCAATTTACACTTTTTGGTTTTCCATCACCAATTTACACTTTAACCCAATTTAAAAATTATTAATTTACACTTTTTGGTTTTCCATCACCAATTTACACTTTTTGGTTTTCCATCACCAATTTACACTTTAACCCAATTTAAAAATTATTAATTTACACTTTTTGGTTTTCCATCACCAATTTACACTTTAACCCAATTTAAAAATTATTAATTTACCTTTTCGGCCCATATGAACTATGCAATCTCGTTCATAATTAATGTTCCAAAATTCTCGATAAACAAAAATCCAAAAGCCACTGGTTGAAGATCCAAACATTTAAAACAAAAGTCCCATTAAACAAATATATACATATATTTGGTAGATCTATATTTAGACAAGGCTTAGAAGGTGGAGATATATACATATATTTGGTAGATCTAGCCACCACCCAACACCACCAATATATGGGTTTGTAGATCTAGTCACCACACAATACCACCAATATCCGGTCAGCCACCAACCCACACCACCAAGATCCGGTCACCCACCACTCCACACCATCACCGCACCACTTTTAGAACCAGCGCCGCCACATCACTACCCTACCTCCACCAACTTCGTCGGAGATAAAAACTTAGTAGAGGAGGTGGTGGTGTCGTTGTATTCTTCGTCGGAGATCTGAGTAGTGGTGGTGGTGGTTGTGGCGAGAAAGATATGGGTTGATGGGTTTGAAAATGGGTTAATTTTGATTTAAAGAGGTTTGATTCAAATGAATATCTAGGTTTTGTTTTAGTGTTTGCTGGATTTCTTATTGGATCATGTGGGTTTTGATTTATGGCAGGGAGAAATAAGTGTTTGTTTATGTGGGTTTTGATTTATGCCAGGGAAAAAGAGTGTTTGCTTATGTATGCTTTTGTGTATGTATAAGCCTATATCTTTTTTTCTTTTATTTTAGATTTTTAGGTAAAAAAGAGATGAGTCCAAAAAAGACGAAGATACCCATCACGTGGCTGGCACGTGATGGCTTTTTAAACGTCCGTTAGTCATCTGGACCAAAAGTGTTGATGGAGTAAACTTTTTTGGACTAAAACTGTAATTTATGAAAGTTAGGGACGAAAGCTGCAAGTGGCGGTCCACGACAGAGACGATTTCTGTAATTAACTCAATATAAAAATATACTTAAAATTTTTTGAGATATTCAAATGTAAACACTTAATGCTGAATCATATCAAGGCTGAATGGTGTAGCATAGTTTCTTTTATACAAACTCTTCCAAAGAAGCAATATCTTAACCTTGATTACATAATTGACCGAGTTCTCATTGATGTCTTGCAAAAAAAGTAATTTTATTTTCGCTAATCATGGTTCTTAATAACAATAAAAGTAGCAGTTGGTTCATTGATTTTCAATGATTTCGTGAGTTGTGATTTTATTCAATCGGTTTATATAATAAGAATCTGTATCCTAAATATAGTTTAATTCCAATTCCTAATAAAAACAGTGATTATCCTAATTATAGTCCGATTACAATTACTAATAACAACAATATTACATTTATTTTGATTATAATTGATTTAATTGATTTTGAGAAATTGAGGGCTGTGATTGGTCAATTGAGGTTAGGTCAGTTGCCTTTTAGTATATATATTAAGATAAGATATCCTTACACTTTAACCCAATTTAAAAATTATTAATTTACACTTTTTGGTTTTCCATCACCAATTTACACTTTAACCCAATTTAAAAATTATTAATTTACACTTTTTGGTTTTCCATCACCAATTTACACTTTAACCCAATTTAAAAATAATTAATACTTTATTGCACAATGTCTATTTAATAACAAAATATAGCTAAAAGTTAGAGAGGTTACAACATTTGGATTAATACGAGTTAGAACTAATCTTCTTTCATATATGTAGTAACGATTGTCTACATAAATACAATAAGGTATAAACTCTCAATGTCTTATCTAATTGTAATCAAACTAATTGTAATATCGTTGGTATTAGTAATTGTAATCGGACTATAATTAGGATAATCATTATTGTTATTAGGAATTGGAATCAAATTATATTTAAGATATAAATTCTTCTTATATAAACCGAACCCTACAAATAAAATCACAACACACGAAATCATTGAAAACCCACGAACCAACTGCTACTTTTATAGTTCTTAAGAATCATGGCTAACGAAAATAAAATTATTTTTTTGCAAGACATCAATGAGAACTCGGTCAGTTGTGTAATCAAGGTTAAGATATTGCTTATCTGGAAGAGTGTAAAAAAGAAACTCTGCTATACCATCCAGCCTTTATATGATCTAGTATTCAGGGGGTGCTTGGTTCATCTAAGGAATGGAAAAGGGAAAGGTAAAGGGAATATAAAGGAATGATAAGGAATACTGATTACCTTAACCCCTAATTTATTGGGTAATGTTCCAATACCCACTTTTAGGCATTGAATACATTTCCTTTCTATAACCAAGCATATATATTCATTGTCTTTCCCATTCCATACCCTCAAAACCCCCCAAACCAAGCACCCCCTCAGTATTTACATTCGAATATCTTAATTCGATCTAAGTACATTTTAACATATAAGTATTTTTTTGTTCCATATACTATTTCGTATATTAAAGATGTTTTAAAACCCGTGTATTTGACACGGGTCTAAAATCTAGTAAATTATAAAAATAAAACTTATTTATTTTAATCCATAAAACATGTTAATTTGATTAATAAATAATAACAATATATCTATATCTCCAACTTATAATAATCTACTTACCAAAAAAAGCGTGGTTGAAATTTCAAATTGACATGAATGCTTATCATTATAAGATTAGATTAATCATTACCGATATGAGATTTATTGAATCTTAACCATTATTGTTATGAAAAATGTCTCTCGCTAAACTACTATTAAGACAAAATGTATGTGATGTATCATGATTAAATATTATTTTCTTTTATGTAAACCAATCTTATGATATGTATATAAATAAGCCGTAAATGTACAGGTATTAGTACTAGTATAAATAATAAAAACTTGTTAGAAAAGTAACGAAGAAATATTGAAACAAGAATAAAACCACTTCATTTATTATAAGCGACGCTCTATTTAGTCCCCGACATGACACTACTTATTTTCATGTTGTGTCTCAAGTTATGTTAGGTTAGTGTTACAACATTTGAATTAATACGAATTAATATTTATATCAATATTTTATTTTATATTATTAATTGTAATCAAACTAATTATAATATTTGTTATTAATAATTGTAATCAGACTATAAATAGGATAATCATTGTTGTTATTAGGATTTGGAATCAAACTATATTTTGGATACATATTCTTCTTATATAAACCGAACCTACAAATAAAATCACAACACACGAAATCATTGAAAACCCACGAACCAACTGCTACTTTTATAGTTCTTAAGAATCATGGCTAACGAAAATAAATTATTTTTTTTTGCAAAACATTAATGAGAACTCGATCAATTGTAATCAAAGTTAAAGATATTGCTTCTTTGAAAGAGTTTGTATAAAAGAAACTGCTATACTATCCTAATTTGATATGATTTAGCATTCAGTATTTACATTTGAATATCTCAATTCTTTTTTAAGTATAATTTTACATTTAACGTATAAGTTTTTTTTTCTTCTCCATATACTAATTCATATATTGATGATGTTGTAAAACCCGTGTATTTGACACGGGTCTAAAATCTAATTAAGATTATAATCAACATAAGCCGAAGTCATAATCAAGATCGAGAACCTATTGAGCAGCCATTTCCCCATGTCACACAACACGGAAATATGGCCAATAACGGCTTACAGAAGTAAGATTTTGGAATACAAAATGCATCTCCCTCTACCAGAGTACAAAAATACAAATGTTGTTGAAGGTCTTCAGGTAAAAATAAGTCAAAGTCAACCAACAGGTCCATCTGGCTAACCTTTAGGATTATAAACTGTCTCCAAGTATTCTTTGGCCCTGTGAACCTTTGATTGCAGATAATAACTTCCACCCGTGGCATTCCGTTCAAATAAAGTATCATATTTCTGCAGAAGATTCAATCATACATCATTTAAATGTCACTATATTTAGACATGGAATCAGAAAATGGACAGCATTTTTGTATAACTAAACACATTACAGTACTATTCAGTTAATATTCCCTCGTAACATAATGCTGCATCACATGTTGCACTTAAGTTATGACGTCTGGGTATCACATTGTAGGTGTGGTGAAAATACCACAAATTAGTGCAAGATATAGTTTCCTTGTGATCATACTCATTTATAAAGTTTTAAAATGAGGATGAGATGAGTATGTTGAGAGTCAGTCGGCCAGAAAATCAACCCATAATTAGAGAGTACCAATGTACCATCACCAACCCAACTAACCGGCCCATTTTGCCATCTCTACATTCTATAACTTGAGAAAAAGTACTAGCCTGTGCAACTTCATCCCAGGAAGACCGCTCGCCCACACCAAGAATTTGTCGGGCCTCTCGTTCGGTCATAGCTTTGGCTCCTTTACGTAGCGTTTCTCGAGCAGCACTTGTACTTGAGGCATCTGCAATTTCAACCACAAAAAGTGAATAAAAGAAATACACTCACAAAACCAGAAAAATAAATAGTTAAAGAAATAGTATTATAAGCCGGCACTATACATTTTCCAACAAGTAAATCACCAACTCATTTATAAATGGGAAATTTTAACAAGCCCGGCATGCTCCTTGGCCCAGCACGCATGACCGGTTGTAAAACGCCCAGCCTGATGAGGCCTGGACCTGGTCCCACTTGGTGCCAAATAATTGATTAGAAGCCCACTCCAGCCTGCTGTGCAGTGAATTCCAGACAACATCCTTTTGGCCAGATGGAAAATTGGGGAATACTACTCTCCTTATTGAAGGATATATAACCATATGTCTCCCATTGGGGCGTTGACTAATGCAAATATTTAACGACACTTATTTCAAACAAATGCTTACAAGAAATTGTTGCATGTACTTCAACAGATTAATTAAGATTTTGATGCATGTAATATTGGTGCTGCTAAATTGCCACTCTCAATTCTGCTGATATAGCATTAAGTCCATTAAAATCTTCATTTAACAAAACTATATTTAATGTTGTTATCCTTTACAAGTTTGAATAAAGGACTCATGTGCGACCTTCATGCTTTAAAAAAACAAAGGTTGTTTTATGTCAAAGTTGAACTTTTTAAATCCCAGGGAACATTGTATACGTTTTGGCCAACTTGAATGTTAATTGATTCTCCTATTGATATGTGATCTTCTTTTGCTCACCCTTCTTGATTGATATTTAATAATAATACCTCGTGGCTTCTATTGCTTTAGCATAACATCAGAAGTACTTCACATAGCCCGTTCTTAAGCTCACTTTTAACTCCATGGCATTCCATATTATATATATAACAGAAACATGCCTCAAAATAGCAGAATTTAAGGTATATCAATGAACGAAATGTAAATATGAGTACTAAGTACAAATGATCTAGGCTGGCTCTACTTATTATACTGATATGTCATCCCAACATCTTATACTTCAATAAAAGCGTAGAAATTATTTGGTTTTAAGCAGTATGTGAGAGTTAATGATGATAGAAGATAACTTGTCAATATTAAATATGATTAAAATAGATTGTTCCAGACTTCCAGCTTAGCATTCTATGGAAAATAATCCTAACAAATACCAAAAGAAAACTACAATAGCAGACACAATAAAAACTAAATTTATCAATCTCGACACAACGTCTTTAACAAATTTACAAAATGCTTGTACAAACCAACCATCAATCCATCACTAGGTTAATTTCAGAATCAGGGTTGTTGAAAAAAGACTAAGTCGGCATGGGAAAAATAGAAACCGGACATTAAACCAGGTCAATTTTCTATAAATATCAGGCTTTTTTAGCAGGTCAGACCGGCCCAAAGACAGAGACAGGCCCGACCGGGCTTTGCCCATCTCTATAGCTGATACATTAAAGAAATTTTCTTTTTTAAAGAACATATGTATATCAACTATTCACGAGATAGATTTATGCAGAGACATCCACCATGCGTTATGTATAATCTAAGGGTTACAAATAAAGGTAAGGGAAAGGAAAAGAAAGGCATTGAAAGCTTTGAGAAGAGTCATCAGGTGGGCTACACAAGTGAATAGCATCATCATAACGAATAATTACTCATACAGTAAATAATATCAATCACCTCAGCAAGGAAATGAGCAAACGTAAGCCAGAAGTACGGTAACACACAATAGATGATATTCTAAAAACTGTTATCTTCTAATTTAAATAGATTTAAAAGTAAAAACTTTGAATTTCAAGTTTCCCAGATATGTAATATATATATAACCTTTTAATGTACGAAAGGTCGAAAGCTACAACAGTAGGTTATTAGAAAGCAACATTTAACGACTGAATATTGATCGTTAACAAGTGACACAGAGCCATGATTTAAAATCAGGATATGCCTTCTAATTGACTTGAAGATGCAATAACAACACACATAAATAATTGCATTTTTCATTTGAACTCCAAAAACACACAAAACACTAAGGCGTACAATGGAGATGTTATCTCTAAAGCTATTAATGATTTGATTCCTACCATACCAAATACCAGTTAAGAGGAAAAAAAAACACATAATTCAGATATTGAAAGGTCTTAACGGCATATCGCTGCCCCTGAAACCTTCATCTTCTAGTTTAATATTATTCATAGTTTCCTGGTTCCTTTGTGATCCATTTAATCTTTTTTCTGTTATAATATCCTACTTCTCTAGGTAGGATAATGAAGAATAGAGTATGTAACAAACTAGTCTATCTGACATATTCAAGCTATGATATTGAAAAAAAAGCTACAAAATGCTATATGTAGGCATTCTACGAAAAGTACGGCACCAGAAAGTCAGAAACTCACTCTGCAGGGCCTGGCGATATGCTTGAACAACTCCCCTAGCCAAGATTCCAGAACCCATTACAAGTACTTGTGCAAGAAGCCTCGCCGCCTGCACAAACAAGTTCACATTACAAAATCAAAACTTTTCCAAACTTACTAAAGAATGTATAACAAACTTCTCATCAACAACACCCCGAACAAAAAAGAAAAACCAAACTTCGATAGATTAATCTTAAGACTAAAAGCTTCTTCTTTGATAAGAAAGTAACAAATTTTTACGAATAGCCTAACCACAAACTTTCCTAAAACTTACGCACATACAAACAGTATAGCGATTTTTTATTTTCAAGTTAGAAGACGAAACAATTTGGTATTGCGACTAGTGTATCTAAATTCTTAATCTAGCCAATAGTTAATCAAAAATTTACGACTACGTTGGTTGCATCGAATTTTCCAATTGCCATTTTAAGTTTAGAATCATATGTCACCTCACAAAGCTAGTCAATTTTCATCACAAACTATCATATTTAAAGTTAACAATTCTTAATATTGCTTTTTAACAGTGCAAATCAGACATGGAGTTCTCAAAAAAGCCGAATTTCGTGCGTTATTATTGACCTGCACCAGTAACTATAAAAGCAATATGAAGATCATATCGAGTTCATTAAATTCTGGTTAATACGTAAAATAGCACAATTATTATATTTTTAAAAATAAAGCAAAACTATGAACCGAAATAAGTACAGAAATAATATGCATAAATTAAAACATACCATGATTGACGATTGTAGAATTAAAATACCAAGTAGCAAAATTTAATTGAAGAACCGTAAAATATATATAAATGTTATGATATGATATGTCAGATACAAAAATAATTAATTAGGGTTTTGTTTTGTGTGTTTTTTTTTAAACAGCAAATGTATGTTAGTTTTGTTTTGTTTTGTTTGTGGGAAAGTAGGACGTGTTGAACTTGGGAAGGAAGAAAGACAAACTACCAAAATGTTTGACGCTATATATATATATATATATATATATATATAGTGATATATATATATATCATAAAAGGTAGATATAAAACCGTTGGTTATCTCGAGATATATATATATATATATATATATATATATATATATATATATATATATATATATATATATATATATATATATATATATATATATATATATATATATATATATATATATATATATATATATATATATATATATATATATATATATATATATATATATATATATATATATATATATATATATATATATATATATATATATATATATATATATATATATATATATATATATATATATATATATATATATATATATATATATATATATATATATATATATATATATATATATATATATATATATATATATATATATATATATATATATATATATATATATATATATATATATATATATATATATATATATATATATATATATATATATATATATATATATATATATATATATATATATATATATATATATATATATATATATATATATATATATATATATATATATATATATATATATATATATATATATATATATATATATATATATATATATATATATATATATATATATATATATATATATATATATATATATATATATATATATATATATATATATATATATATATATATATATATATATATATATATATATATATATATATATATATATATATATATATATATATATATATATATATATATATATATATATATATATATATATATATATATATATATATATATATATATATATATATATATATATATATATATATATATATATATATATATATATATATATATATATATATATATATATATATATATATATATATATATATATATATATATATATATATATATATATATATATATATATATATATATATATATATATATATATATATATATATATATATATATATATATATATATATATATATATATATATATATATATATATATATATATATATATATATATATATATATATATATATATATATATATATATATATATATATATATATATATATATATATATATATATATATATATATATATATATATATATATATATATATATATATATATATATATATATATATATATATATATATATATATATATATATATATATATATATATATATATATATATATATATATATATATATATATATATATATATATATATATATATATATATATATATATATATATATATATATATATATATATATATATATATATATATATATATATATATATATATATATATATATATATATATATATATATATATATATATATATATATATATATATATATATATATATATATATATATATATATATATATATATATATATATATATATATATATATATATATATATATATATATATATATATATATATATATATATATATATATATATATATATATATATATATAACTTTTATTTTTAACTTTTAACTTTTATTTTTCGTCAATTGATTTACTGATTTAGGATCGTTATATATGCCTGATATGTAACAATTCGCATCAGCTCTTTTAGTTTTATAGATCTGAATTTTACTTTTTGTTATAGAATTGATTTACTGATTTAGGATCATCATATTATATGCCTTATTTTTTTTCTAAAGGTTCTCTAAACTTTTTTTTCTGTAAGTTGTTTGTATAAAACTTACTGCTAGTTATTATTATTATTATTATTATTATTGTTATTGTTATTGTTATTGTTATTGTTATTGTTATTGTTATTGTTATTGTTATTGTTATTGTTATTGTTATTATTATTATTGTTAGTGTTGATTTGGTACAATTATTTGTAGAGCTTTTTTAGTTTAAGCTGTCTATTTCAGATGGTTATGTGAGGTCATGTCCTTCGGTTTCGGGGTCGGGCAGGCACAGGGGGGTTAATACTAGAGTTAAGAGAACCTTTAGGCTTAGATTTGGGAGCTGGAATGTAGGCACTCTTACGGGTAAGCTTTTAGAACTAGGAGATGCCTTGACTAGGTGTAAAGTAGACATTGCATGCTTCCAGGAAACTAAGTGGACGGGAAGAAGCACTAGAGAGGAGAACGGCTACAAGCTATGGTATTCTGGAGCCCCTAAGTCGATAAACGGAGTAGGGATCATCATGGCCGAACGACTTAAAGATTATGTAGTGAATGTCGATAGATTTGGGGATAGGCTGATGTTGGTGAGATTGGTGATACAACAAGAGACCATAAACGTGATCAGCGCGTATGCTCCCCAGTCGGGCCGGGGAGCGGAAGAGAAGAAGAGTTTTTGGGACGCACTCGATGAGCTTGTTAGGAGTTGCCCTGATGACCAGCGATTAGTCTTAGGAGGAGACTTAAACGGACATATAGGAGTAGAGTCAGACGGCTACCCGGGTGTTCACGGGGGATTAGGGTTTGGAGTTAGGAACGAAGATGGACGCGCGATTTTGGAGTTTGCAACTGCACATGACCTGGTTATCGCAAACTCTTTCTTCCGAAAGAGGGATCGCCAGCTGATTACCTTTCAGAGCGGCCTAAATGAAACCCAGATCGACTACTTCTTAGTGCGTAAAGGCGATTTTAGGGCTTGTAAAGATTGCAAGGTCCTCCCTAGAGAGGCTGGCTACTCCCAACATAGACTGTTGGTTATAGATTTGCTTTTGAGTAGACGAACAATCAAGACAGAGAAGGCTGTAAAGCCAAGAATCCTTTGGAAAACCCTAAGGGGTGAAGCAGCAGAGACGTTTAGGTCGATGACTAGCACGAGGTTCACAAGGGAGATTCAAGACAGTTTGCATATGGATGCCGACCAGTTGTGGACACGCTTGGCAGAGGGTATGAGGGAGACGGCAAAGGAGGTATTAGGGTTATCTAGAGGAACAGGAAGACTGCGTAAAGTGGGTAGAGAATCTTGGTGGATCAGCGAAGACGTTCAGACCAAGGTCGCGACAAAACTTAGTTGCTTTAAAGAGCTCGCCAAATGCCGCCAGAACGGGACAAATGAAGAATGGTCCGTGGCAAGGCAGAGGTACTATGAAGCCAAGAAAGAAGCAAAGAGGAGTGTAGCTAGAGCAAAAGAAAGAGCATACGAAGAACTGTATAAGAAACTAGATTCCAAAGAAGGCGAAAACGATATCTTTAGAATTGCTAAAGCAAGGGAGAGAAGACGCAGGGACCTAGGTGATGTCATTTATATCAAAGACGGAAGCGGGCGGAGCATTGTGAAGGAAGGAGACATTAGGAAAAGATGGGAAGAGTACTTCGCCAACTTGTTTAATGGGAGTGGGCCGGGGCGAAGGGAAGGTGGAGAAGACCACGCCACACTTCGAGACACACGCTACGACGACGACGATGCTACGAGAATCAGCCAAGAGGAAGTAAGGCTCGCTCTAAAGAAGATGGGGAGGAACAAAGCAGTAGGCCCAGATCAAATCCCTATCGAGGCATGGAGATGCCTGGGGGAAGCTGGGATAGGCTTGTTGACAAGCCTCTTCAACAAGATTTGGACAAGTGCAAAAATGCCAGAAGAATGGAGACTTAGTGAGGTTATACCTATCTATAAGAACAAGGGGGACGTGCAGAGTTGTAGCAACTATAGGGGCATTAAACTCCTAAGTCATACCATGAAACTTTGGGAGAGAGTGATCGAGATGAGGCTGAGAAGGGTTACGAAGGTGGCAGAGCACCAATTTGGTTTTATGCCAGGGAGGTCGACGATGGAGGCTATTCACATCACCAGAAGCCTCATAGAAAAGTATAGGGAAAGACAAAAATCGCTACACTGTGCCTTCCTAGATTTGGAAAAGGCATACGATAGTGTACCACGTGAGTTGATTTGGAGGACGCTTCAAGCGAAAGGAGCTACTGGGAGATACATTAGTGTTATCAGGGATATGTATGATAGGGTGAGGACGAGTGTTCGAACCCCCGTGGGGAGTACAGAGCTCTTCTCGGTAGATATGGGCCTACACCAGGGTTCGGCACTTAGCCCATACCTTTTTACCTTGATCTTAGACGAGTTGTCCAGTGGCTTACAGGAGGAACTACCATGGTGCATGATTTTTGCTGATGACATCGCGCTTATCGCGAAATCGACGGAGGAGCTAAACCATAGGCTAGAGAAATGGAGAGAAGCACTTGAAGACCATGGTTTATGCGTGAGCCGAGAGAAGACGGAATACCTAAGATGTGACTTCGATAAGCATGATATAAGACAACAAGGGGACGAAGATATTCGCATTGGAGAGCGAATATTGTGCCCGAAGGAGTCTTTTAGATACCTGGGATCGGTGATACATAAATCGGGGGAGATAGATGACGACGTGACACGTCGAATCCAAGCTGGATGGATGAAGTGGAGAGCAGCTACTGGAGTCATGTGCGATAAAAGGATCCCACTAAAACTGAAAGGCAAGTTCTACAGAGTGGCGATTAGACCGGCTATGTTATACGGGTCAGAATGTTGGCCGATGAAGAAAGCCCAAGCGGCTCGAGTAGAGGTGGCTGAGATGAGGATGCTAAGGTGGTCTTGCGGGAAGACCCTATCAGACAGGATCCCCACGGGAGTGTTTAGAGCCGAACTTGAAGTAGGGAGCATCATTAACAAGCTAAGAGAAGGGCGCTTGAGATGGTTTGGCCACGTTAGGAGAAGGGATCTGACGGCACCACTAAGGAGAGCGGAGGCTATTCACGTTGACGGCATACGAAGAAGGGGAAGGCCTAAGATGAGGTGGGAGGATCGAGTAACGAAGGACCTATTAGAGCTTGGCTTGTCGGAGAACATGATGTCAGATAGGACGGCTTGGAGGACTAGGATTAGAGCAGAGGATTAGGTTAGGGTAGGACTTTTTGATCGACTTTTTTACCCATATTGCCTTGCCTAAGGCTGCTATTGATGGGTTAGGGCCCAAGGTGACTCAACGCTACAGGGGACTTAGACCTGATAGGTGTAGGAGGACTTGACCAAGGATAGGTTGTCTATAGGACTAGGGTTTAGGCTTACTTTAGGGGTTTTGTAAGTTTCGTGGAGGACTAGGAGTTTAGTTTTCTTAGGCGGCGCTAGTTCCCTACTTCGTAGGTTGAGCAGGAATCTTTTACTCTCTTGGAATTTCTTAGTCATTTTCCTTTTTGTTTATATGTTTTGTTTGTCTTTCGGTGTTAAGGTTTTTTGCTAGGTTGCATGTTTGCCACTCTCCCCTACTCTCAAGGTGGTCGGCCCCAACAGACCCAGGTATGTCTTGCTAAGCATTTTCGTTGTCAGTCAGGTATGGTACTTCTAAACCCTTTACTCTTCCCGACTTTTACCGCTTTTGTGGCCGGAGGTCCTTATGGAAGCAGTCTCTCTACCTTTGGGTAGAGGCAAGACTGTCTACAGTTTCACCTCCCCCATACCCCGCACAGGGATTGGGTACTGTTGTTGTTGTTGTTGTTTATCTTTATAATATTTTTTTGAAATACTAACGGACCATTAGAGTATCATCGTGTCACCAATAGTACCACCCGATCATATTCAATCATCACAAAAGGAAACCTGTCAATCCATCATAGATGAGAGAAAACTTCATGGCCGACATAAAAAACCTCATTTTTTTTGTTCTATTTGACTTGAATTCATGACTTACTCATTATTAAAGTCACTTGATATCTCAGCTTAACCACTCTAACTTTATAGATATAAATTTATTTGCGGCTTTCCAAATACAGTTAAATGAAACACCACCAATTTCCACGCATTACTCAACAAGGGGACGAAGATATTCGCATTGGAGAGCGAATATTGTGCCCGAAGGAGTCTTTTAGATACCTGGGATCGGTGATACATAAATCAGGGGAGATAGATGACGACGTGACACGTCGAATCCAAGCTGGATGGATGAAGTGGAGAGCAGCTACTGGAGTCATGTGCGATAAAAGGATCCCACTAAAACTGAAAGGCAAGTTCTACAGAGTGGCGATTAGACCGGCTATGTTATACGGGTCAGAATGTTGGCCGATGAAGAAAGCCCAAGCGGCTCGAGTAGAGGTGGCTGAGATGAGGATGCTAAGGTGGTCTTGCGGGAAGACCCTATCAGACAGGATCCCCACGGGAGTGTTTAGAGCCGAACTTGAAGTAGGGAGCATCATTAACAAGCTAAGAGAAGGGCGCTTGAGATGGTTTGGCCACGTTAGGAGAAGGGATCTGACGGCACCACTAAGGAGAGCGGAGGCTATTCACGTTGACGGCATACGAAGAAGGGGAAGGCCTAAGATGAGGTGGGAGGATCGAGTAACGAAGGACCTATTAGAGCTTGGCTTGTCGGAGAACATGATGTCAGATAGGACGGCTTGGAGGACTAGGATTAGAGCAGAGGATTAGGTTAGGGTAGGACTTTTTGATCGACTTTTTTACCCATATTGCCTTGCCTAAGGCTGCTATTGATGGGTTAGGGCCCAAGGTGACTCAACGCTACAGGGGACTTAGACCTGATAGGTGTAGGAGGACTTGACCAAGGATAGGTTGTCTATAGGACTAGGGTTTAGGCTTACTTTAGGGGTTTTGTAAGTTTCGTGGAGGACTAGGATTAGAGCAGAGGATTAGGTTAGGGTAGGACTTTTTGATCGACTTTTTTACCCATATTGCCTTGCCTAAGGCTGCTATTGATGGGTTAGGGCCCAAGGTGACTCAACGCTACAGGGGACTTAGACCTGATAGGTGTAGGAGGACTTGACCAAGGATAGGTTGTCTATAGGACTAGGGTTTAGGCTTACTTTAGGGGTTTTGTAAGTTTCGTGGAGGACTAGGATTAGAGCAGAGGATTAGGTTAGGGTAGGACTTTTTGATCGACTTTTTTACCCATATTGCCTTGCCTAAGGCTGCTATTGATGGGTTAGGGCCCAAGGTGACTCAACGCTACAGGGGACTTAGACCTGATAGGTGTAGGAGGACTTGACCAAGGATAGGTTGTCTATAGGACTAGGGTTTAGGCTTACTTTAGGGGTTTTGTAAGTTTCGTGGAGGACTAGGATTAGAGCAGAGGATTAGGTTAGGGTAGGACTTTTTGATCGACTTTTTTACCCATATTGCCTTGCCTAAGGCTGCTATTGATGGGTTAGGGCCCAAGGTGACTCAACGCTACAGGGGACTTAGACCTGATAGGTGTAGGAGGACTTGACCAAGGATAGGTTGTCTATAGGACTAGGGTTTAGGCTTACTTTAGGGGTTTTGTAAGTTTCGTGGAGGACTAGGAGTTTAGTTTTCTTAGGCGGCGCTAGTTCCCTACTTCGTAGGTTGAGCAGGAATCTTTTACTCTCTTGGAATTTCTTAGTCATTTTCCTTTTTGTTTATATGTTTTGTTTGTTATTGCTACATGTTATGTTCGTAACACATTATATTATACTTTGTTGTTAACAAATAGTAAACATGACAAAATCACAATGAAGTACGGGTTACTTTTTATTTTTGGTGCCACATCTTGGGTTGTTTGTAGTTTGTTGCGTTTATTTGAGTTGATCAAACTGAAGTTGACTGAATATTGTTTAAGAACTTTGCCAATATATATAAATACGTGTTAGAATCTTAATACGAGAGATGTTAAAAAGGTCAATGTCAAATTATACATATTAGTAAAATGTCTCATGAGGTAAATTCCGGATGACATACCTAGTTAAATTATGAATTTGAGTGGAAAGGTATTTTATGGTGGTGCAATGTAATTATTGATTCACAAGGGTTAAAAGAACCTTTTATAAGATATTGATATGGGCCCGTAGTACGAGCCCAGTTCATTTTCAGACACGTATGGCCTGGTCCAAAATGTGGGGTTCACTAGTTTTGTCCCAAAAGCATGGAAGGATTTAGGTAGACTGACTGCATTCTGCTTTTGCAAACCTTTCGTAATACAAGTTCCAATTTTCACTTCTTAAAAAAAAAAGGTAATGGGGGAACCCTAGCCCCGGTACCACAATTGGATACCCATCGACCCACCCCATATGAGCCATATGATGTCGGTAAAATACCTCCATCCTAATCCCCACATGATCTGGACACCCCGAAGGATCGAACCCGCGTATTTAAACTTCACATATGGGTCCAGGCTTCATTGGTAACGGGTACCTTAAAGGAATTATTTTTTGTTCCCAGCGGGGATCGAACCTGAGACCTTAAGGTCACAAGTGCTTGCCTTACCACTAGGCTAATTCCTTGTTGGTGGTGTAGAGTTCAAAACCCATTTTCACTTCTTAAATGAAACTATAAACCATTATTCAAATTCAAGTATTTTACATATATTTTAATATCCGAAACTTTACAATAATTGAGTGAACTAAATATGCAAATCACACGTACCCTTACCCTAGGGGTGGAAATGCCCGGGGAAAAAACGTGGTCATCTGGTTTTGCCTAATTGCACACCGTCCCGCCTTACAGGCGCCTAATGGGTGAAGAGCAAACTGGTGTCATGCCCACTTTCTTCACCATCTTTCTCTTTATTTCTCTTCTATCTTTTTTTTATGCGGGAAAGGATTGGGACGGATGGTGAGACATTCCTTACAAGTAGGGAAAAAGTGGAAAAGAATATATATAAAAAGTGGAGAAAAATGGGGAGGCACTCCTGGTAGCCTAAGAGGACCAACACTATAAAAGTAAATATATTAAACACGGTTCATTAGCACATATAATTGTAATATAAATTACATAAGATAAGAATATGATAAAACTATAGGTTAAAAAAGTACAAACTTAGGTACTATTAGAGAAACACAAAAAAGGGATAGATGAAGGGAATAGGTAGGTGTTAAAAAGAGTTGGCGCTTTCGTACTGACAAAAAGAACACAATAAGCTTATCATAAAACTACAAATCTTTGGTACATTCCGAAATGAGCCAAATATTCTGCCCATCTAACACATGCCATCCCATCCCATCTCCTATGTTTCTTCCTTTCAAACAAACTTCTCACATGTACTTCGAAACCAAAAGGTGATACTTCAAAACTACTAGGTTTAACTTTTAAGAAACTTTAACGTTATACCAAGGGGGAAGGGAGTCATGTGGCTCAAAATCTCAACCCTCCCAAATCCCACCAATTACATCTCTCAAACTCACTTTTCCTTTTTAACCCTCCCAACCATTTTTCATGGCATTCATCACTTTCTCAACCCTCCTAATTTTATTTTTTTTAAACAACATTAAAGCCTAGTCAAAGTGGTCCCCCCCCCCTCATTCACATGCTCCCAACGGCTACAATCCTTCAACCCGCAACCAGTTAAAAGCCCTCCCAACCCCAACCCTCTCTCAACCCTCTATGATGGCGGCGGTGTGCTTGGGAGGGTTAGGCCAACCCTCTACCACTCCCTTCCCCCTAAGTAAGCTACTTGTTGTAATTGTTGTATTTCTTGATTGTTGTACTTGTATTTGATCACTAGCACCTTGCTAGTTGATTGTATTATTTAATATAATTCTATTTCTGCCGTTAAAAAAAATAAACTGCTTGAGTCATCAGGTTTTACAGTGGATGGAGGCGTGAATACGAATCTTGATAAGGACCCAATACCATTTCAAAGCGTGTGAGGGCCTCGATCAAGTGGTTTTTTCTTGATGTCTATTCGACGTTGGATGTAGTAAGACCTGGTTAAGACAACAACAGATTATCCTGTTTTTAGGCCCTCATCTTTAGATGATGAGAGAGCGTCTCTGTTTAAAAGTTCCATGTTAGTTAAAAAAAAAGGTAAGAAGAATTTTGTTATCTTGGTTGAGTATATATCATAATTTCAAGATACATGTTTTTTTTTTCATCTTCCAGACACACTTGTCACGTGCATATGAAAGCAATATTTTTCGGTTTTATTATACTTTTGGCATAAAAGGCTATGAGTCGTATTATGTTCGCAGAAAGATTGTTCTTTAGATTCACAATCATATATATACGAGTTGCTTCATGGTTTTCGTTTTTAAATCTTTTCAAACACACTTGTCACGTTATATGAAAAAGATAAATATCGACAAGGCACGATGCTTTAAGAGTCCTTGATTTTTATTATTCTTAATTGAAGAATACGAATTATGAGTTATGGTTTTTTCCTATTGTTTTATAAAAGATTGTTCTGTTTGAGAATCATA
Organism: Erigeron breviscapus; assembly: GCA_034093135.1. Classification (NCBI taxonomy): domain Eukaryota; kingdom Viridiplantae; phylum Streptophyta; class Magnoliopsida; order Asterales; family Asteraceae; genus Erigeron; species Erigeron breviscapus. The sequence continues at coordinate 165,501,077 of CM067167.1, read as the reverse complement.
TATACGAGTTGCTTCAAGATTCGTGGTTGTTTAATCTTTTCCAATTACACTTGTGACATGCATGTTGGAACCACGTTAGTGTGACCGTCACTGATCATCTATCCTTCCTGATATGATAATTGACGATAACTGAAATCCCTATGTCTAGTAAATATTCGATGGACGTATTTACCCTTAAAGACGTATTATAGGGTTTCCCATTAGGTGATTGGACTTAAGAGGACTAATGAGGCACGAATTAAACACCAGAGGGACTAAATGTGAAAATACGCTCCTTATATAAATAGAGAGTAATTAACCTAATTTTAGGTGTATCAACACACATAATCACAGCCTCCCTCATATCTAATTTCGTTCTCCTTCCTCTGTTGAATTCATCAAAACCGAATTCATCATTCCATCCTAATTCAATCATCTTATTTTGGGAACCCGAATCAATGGCATCAATGTTTAATGCCCTCACAGGTTCCTCAGGATCAACCGGTACGTTATTAAATGGATCGAATCATGCTTAAATTCAACAAGTGGTATCAGAGCGTGGTTAAATCGATTCCCCATTGATTTGATCCGTTTTCGTACCCTAAATCGCGAACTAAAAAAATGCAGAAGCTTAAGTTCGTATGCTTCTTACGAACTTAAAGTTCGTTTGAACTCTAAATTCGTTTGAACTCTAAGTTCGTTTGAACTCTAAATTCGTTTGAACTCTAAGTTCGTAAGGAATTACTAAGTTCGTAAGGCTTATTTGTGTACGAAACTTCTGCTCATCTTCGCATTTACTGTTTCACGAACTTAAACCTATCTTCGTACAACTATTTTCGTACAGCTATCTTCGTTCAGTTATTTTCGTAAAGTATCTTCGTACGAACTTAAATTTTAACTTACGAAGATACTATAACTTACGAACTTAAATTTTAACTTACGAAGATACTATAACTTACGAACTTAAATTTTAACTTACGAAGATACTATAACTTACGAACTTAAATTTTAACTTACGAAGATACTATAACTTACGAACTTAATGTTTAACATGCGAAGATATAATTCGTGCTTATAATTTTACCCTTAAATTCAATGGCAAAATTAACCCTAATTTTCAGAAAATAATTTTTTTTCTGAGGCGTTTTTACCACAGCACTTTAAGGGAAATAAAAAATTTCCCCAGCCAGGGGCTCTGCCCCTTGGACCCCGCCAGGGGCTGCCGCCCCTTGGACCCCGCTTTCCAGGGGCGCTGCCCCCAGACCCCCGTACCCCGGGGCTTCGCACTAAATATACATGGTCTCAACATTTTGCGCCCAAAGGTCAAATGTGATTCTCATGTTGCGCTCTTTTCTCTTTTGCATAATTAACACTTAGTATATTAATTCTGCTCAAAGGTGATTTAATATGTTTTGTGTAGCAAAGGGATTCTTTTCATGCCTAAAATACACGATTCTTAATTTTGTGCCCAAAGGTCAAAAGATAAGCGTTGTGTTGCATGACCTAATGCTCATGTTTGCTTAGATCTTAGTTACTTCTGCCCAAAGGTGATGTAACATCTAAGTAGAGCCTTACTTTAGCTTATTGTTTTGGTGTTTACAATAGGCTTACTTATCACTAGCTTCATTACTATAATGGTCATAGTCTTATTACTCTAAGGAACAGTACTAATAGGCCTACTTATTTTAGTCATTACTTTAGTTCCATTACTCTAGAGACATTACTTAGGCTGCCTTAGATAACTTATCATCTCTCTATTACTATTGGGCCTACTTATTTTAGGCATTACTTTAGAAGAGATTACTTAGGCTGCCTTATATAACTTATCATCTCTCTATTACTATTGAGCCTACTTATTTTAGGCATTACTTTAGGAGAGATTACCTTGTCTGCATAACACAGCTGATAATGTCACTATTACTATTGGGCCTACTTATTTTAGGCATTACTATAATAATCTTCTATCGCTTATGCCCTAAATGTACATCCTTCTTATTTCCACAGTAGTTCCTAACCTTGGCCTTATGACGCTCAATGGTACGAACTATGCTTCATGGAAAAGTCACTTAGATCTGACTTTGGGAATGTATGACCTTGACTGCGCTATTCGTCATGATGAACCCGCTGCCCTTACTGCTGAATCCACTGCTGATCAGAAGGCGAACTTTGAAAAGTGGGAGAAGTCGAATCGCCTGTCGCTAATGTTAGTCAAGAATTCCATTGATCTGACTATTAGAGGAGCCATCCCTGACTCTGAAAAAGTCAAGGATTACCTCAAATCTGTTGAGGACCACTTCAAGGGATCGTCTAAAGCGCATGCAAGTGGCTTGATGTTGCAGATGCTTACATTGAAGTATGAAGGAACTAGCGGTGTCCGTGAGCATATTATGAAGATGACGGACATGGCCAATAAGCTTAAGACTCTAGAGATGGAAGTCTCCGATAACTTTCTGGTGCACTTCATCATGACCTCCCTGCCTGCTCGTTTTGACACCTTCAAGGTTAACTACAATGCTTTGAAGGATAAATGGTCAATGAGTGAACTTATTGGGCACTGTGTTAATGAGGAGGAGCGTCTTAAGCTGGCTCAACCTGAAGCTGTTCACCTGACCACCACCGCTAACTCCAAGAAGAGGAAGGGAAACAACGGTAAACAAACTGCGAACAAAGTCCAAAAGACTAATCATGGTGCAGTTGCCTCTGGCTCTAATTCCTCGACTGGCAAACTTAAATGCAACTTCTGTCGTGACAAAGGACACCGTCAGAAGGATTGCCCTAAGTTCAAGGAGTGGCTAGCTAAGAAAGGTAACGTACTTTATGTAATATTTGATTCCTTTACTACTGATGTACCTGTTAATACATGGTGGGGTGACTCTGGTTCTATGGTTCATGTAACCAACTCATTACAGGGGTTCCTTACAATCCAGAAGCTACCAAAGGGCCAAAGAAAGCTTAGAGTTGGAAGTGGTGATCTCTTAAATGTCGAAGCCATTGGAACTTATGTTTTACATATGAGCACCGGAAAAGGCATTAGACTAATAGATACCTTATTTGTACCGAGAATTACTCGGAACCTTGTATCTATTTCTAGACTAGACCTTGAAGGTTATGTAACGATTCATGGTTTCGGCAAGATTGCCATAACTCGTAATAATGAATTGCTTGGTCGTGGTTTTTTGGATGGATTGCTGTATAAGTTAGAACTAGATCATAATTTCTCACATTCTTTGTTATCTCTTAATGTTGATGATATAACTAAAACAAAGACAAAATCACCTAAACGAGAGAATTCCTCCATGTTGTGGCATAAACGTCTTGGCCACATCTCACGAAATCGCATGACACGACTCGTAAAGGATGGAATCTTACCCTCTCTTGATTTTAGTGATTTTGAAACATGTATACAGTGCCTCAAAGGGAAGATGGCTAAAGGGAATAAGAAAGGAGCCACAAGAAGTTCCAACTTGTTGGAAATAATTCATACTGACATAAGTGGCCCCTATCCCGCATCCTATCACGGGACATACATCATTTATTACATTCATTGACGATGATTCTCGTTACATGCACCTGTATTTGATCAAAGAAAAATCTGAATCCTTACAAACTTTTGCTGATTTTAAAACTTTGGTTGAAAACCAACTTAATCGTAAAATAAAAGTTGTGAGATCAGATAGAGGAGGTGAGTATTATGGTAGACATACTGACATTGGTCAAGCTCCTGGTCCTTTCCATAATTTTTGTAAGGAACATGGCATTATTAACCAATACACCATGCCTGGTTCTCCTCAACAAAATGGTGTTGCTGAAAGGAGAAACCGAACCTTAATGGACATGGTGAGAAGTATGTTTGCCAACACTAACCTACCTACCTTTCTTTGGACTGAGGCCTTAAAAACAGCCGTTCATATACTCAATAGGGTTCCATCAAAATCTGTCCCTAAAACTCCTCATGAGATCTGGACAGGTAAGAAACCGAGTCTAAAATATATGAAAGTATGGGGCTGCCCTGCCGAAGCAAAAGTCTATAACCCTAACTTAAAGAAACTGGATCCTAAAACGATTTCATGTTCCTTTATCGGTTATCCTGATAACTCAAAAGGTTATCGGTTTTACTGTCCTTCCCATACTACTACCATCGTTGACACGCAGCATGCGACGTTTCTCGAGAACTCAGAGATCAGTGAGAGCACAACAAATCCTAACTTCGATTTGCATGAAGTACAAGAAGCAGGGGGGAACCACTCGTCGATTCCTCCGATAATTCCTCTTGTACACGATGCTGCTCCTGATGTCACTGATCCAAATCCTCCTAATCAAAACCATGAAGAACCTCAAAACCAAGAAGCACCTCATGTTGCCGAGCCTCACGTTGCTCAACCCCAAAATCAACTCAGGAGATCATCAAGGGAACGCAGGGCCACTAATTTTGATGATTTCATAACTTATCTGACTGAAGTTGAGGACATTGGAAAGCTTGTTGATCCCACCTCTTATCGAGAAGCCATTAATAGTGATCAGGCCACTCAATGGAATGAGGCTATGATTGAGGAGCTAAATTCCATGCAGCATAATGACGTTTGGGAATTGGTTGAACTTCCTGAAGGATCCACAACTGTCGGTTGTAAATGGGTCTTCAAAACCAAATTAGACCCAAAAGGAAACGTCGAACGCTATAAGGCCAGATTGGTTGCGAAGGGCTATACTCAAAAGGCTGGAATTGATTATCAAGAGACCTTTTCTCCTGTCTCTCGTAAAGATTCCCTAAGGATTGTTATGGCACTTGTAGCTCACTTTGATCTTGAGTTACATCAGATGGATGTCAAAACTGCTTTCTTAAATGGAGACTTGCATGAAGACGTATACATGCGGCAACCTGAAGGATTCATTCCTAAAGGTAAAGAGCACATGGTCTGCAAGTTGAAGAAGTCCATATATGGGTTGAAGCAAGCCTCATGGCAATGGTACCTTAAGTTTGATGAAGTCATGAAAGAACAAGACTTCTTAAAGAATCAAGTGGATCAATGCACCTATCTCAAGATCAATGGGAGTAACTTTATAATCCTTGTTTTGTATGTGGATGACATTCTGCTTGCAAGTAACAACTTGGATATGCTGCATGAGTCGAAGCGAATGTTTTCGCAGAATTTTGACATGAAAGATCTCGGTGATGCCTCTTATGTCATAGGTATCGAAATACACCGGGATAGGCGTAATGGTGTTCTGGGTCTTTCTCAAAGGGCCTACATTGACCGCATCTTAGAACGCTATAAAATGCAATCATGCGCACCCACTGTAGCTCCAGTAGTTAAAGGAGACGTGTTTGGTACTTTCCAAAGTCCAAGCACTGAAGTTGAGAAGGAGCAAATGAGGATGATACCTTACTCGTCTGTAGTTGGGAGCATTATGTACGCTCAGGTCTGTACTCGACCAGATATCGCTTATATCGCCGGTATGCTTGGGCGTTACTTATCTAACCCAGGATTAGCACACTGGAAAGCGGCTAAAAAGGTTCTACGATATCTGCAAGGGACCAAAGACTACAAACTAACGTATAGAAGAAGTGACAATCTAGAAGTAGTAGGTTACTCTGATTCCGACTTTGCTAAAAGCAAGGAAGATAAGAAATCTACTTCTGGGTATATTTTTATGTTAGCTGGCGGACCTATCTCTTGGCGGAGTCATAAGCAGAAACTGACTGCAACGTCCACCATGATGGCTGAATATATTGCTGTTTACAATGCCACTTGTCATGGGATGTTGATAAGGAACCTGGTCGGTGGACTCAAAATCGTCAACTCTATTTCTAGACCATTGAAGCTTTACTGTGATAACTCAGCTGCCGTAACTTTCTCGAACAGTAACAGTTCGACTGGCGCTGGTCTGTATCTCGATACAAAGTATCTGTTTGTACGCGAACGAGTTGAGGAAAATGTTCTTTGTATTGAGTACATAAGTACAAATGATATGCTAGCGGATCCAATGACCAAAGGTCTTCCTCCTAATGTCTTCGTAGGACACGTGTCGAAGATGGGGCTTACTAAGGACTTAATTTAATAGCATATTGTACTTTTACTGGTCATTATTATTATTATTATTATGTTAATGAAAATTTTCCTCCTTATTCAGATTTTGTTTGTCTATTAGTTACACTTTGAGCTCATAATAGTGTAAAGACGTTATATAACAAAATTTGTCTTAGTCAATTGATCATTGCTTATTAGTTTTAAATTTGAGTCATAGTTTGACTAGTGGGGGTCCTGAGTTGATGTTCTTCTCTACGACTGTACTTATTGGCTATGATTTCGGTTTAAAAAAAAATGAGTATTATCCCGGCCGGACTTATTAAATGCTCATAGATAAATGATCGCTTGGTCAAGTGGGAGAATGTTGGAACCACGTTAGTGTGACCGTCACTGATCATCTATCCTTCCTGATATGATAATTGACGATAACTGAAATCCCTATGTCTAGTAAATATTCGATGGACGTATTTACCCTTAAAGACGTATTATAGGGTTTCCCATTAGGTGATTGGACTTAAGAGGACTAATGAGGCACGAATTAAACACCAGAGGGACTAAATGTGAAAATACGCTCCTTATATAAATAGAGAGTAATTAACCTAATTTTAGGTGTATCAACACACATAATCACAGCCTCCCTCATATCTAATTTCGTTCTCCTTCCTCTGTTGAATTCATCAAAACCGAATTCATCATTCCATCCTAATTCAATCATCTTATTTTGGGAACCCGAATCAATGGCATCAATGTTTAATGCCCTCACAGGTTCCTCAGGATCAACCGGTACGTTATTAAATGGATCGAATCATGCTTAAATTCAACAAGCAATCGAAAGAAAAACAGAAGGCCTGATGTATCAAGACTTAAAATTAGTGAAACTATTACTTGCTTATTAGATTAGAGTTGCAAACATAATACAAATACTTCAAATGTGAAACAAACTAAAATACATACATAATATAATATATTCAAGAGTTTATTGTTTTATTTTACTCATTCCCTCCTTTCTTCTTCTTCTTCATTAATGTAAGTTGCATATATGTAGAATCAAATTTGAGATATTTCGGTACGTAGAGATACCTCAAACTAAATGCATCACATATATATATATGCATGATATGTATAATTAATCATCTTCGACGGGCTGCATTTTCTCTTTGAGCATTGAAATAGACAGCAGCAACCGGTAACCCCAAGCCATTTTCTTGACTGAAGCTACGAGTATTGAAATGATCCCTGGAAGACGGTGGACACACCGATTTCCTTGTTTTCTGCTTAAAAAGCAAGAATACATAGCGGTGAATCCCTATCACCGGCTTTGGTGTCTCATAGCTCACAATTTCCCTTCCTGTAATAGTATAAACATTTCCATTAATTAAATAATAAAATTAACTCATGGATATCAAGAATTGAACAAAGGAAAAGTGTATGTACCAAAGGAAGCATCAGTAGTGCCAGGAATGTCTGTAACTATCCTGAAAAATTAAAAAAAATATGGGTACAAATTTTGCTACTATTATAACTCCAATTTTAATTTATATTATATTGTCCTTAAAAGATATAATAATCATAAAACATAGATATAAAATGTATATATGTAGGTATATAACAATCTGACCAGTGAAGATGTTCTCTTAGATAAGGATCACTTGGGCCTGGAACATCTGGATCAGTCATTATCTTCATTTCCAAATAAAAAAAAGTTTATATCAAACACAGAGATATAGAATGTACATATTTATATAAATATATTGGCTAGACTAGAGATCAAGAGGCTAGCTTACAAGAGTATAGGCAGATCTCATGTCTTCTCCACCAATATCGACACGGGGTTTATAAGTAATGAGATTAGGCATGAGTTCATGACCATTAGAGACCGTCTTATTGAGATTGTACGTTACACTCAACGTTATACTTGGTGTGAATGAGTCCACTACCTCTCCTATCACTCTTCCTACTACAAGTGGCTCCATCATTCTTGACATGATTGAAGATGACGATGAGAGCGAGAGACCGAGAAATGTGTACACAAGAGAGAGGTGGAGTAGTTTGATGTGTTTCTTGAAAATGTATGAGTTGTATATATTTTGATGCATAATTAAGACTCTTTATATAGAGAGAAAAATTAAGAAAAGGGACACAAATATGGAGAGCTTAAAAAAAAGTAAAGAGATTCAGCAGCATAAAGTTTTACCAAAATTGGAAACTTTTCTGTAAGTACTTGTAAAGAGATCCTATTCAAAATTCTTCAATCAAACCTTTATTACTATATTAAGATAGTAAGTTCTTCATGTCTAAAGCTTATTGGTTACTCAAGAATACACATTGCACATCAAGAATAAAGCTCTTTCCCTTTCCTCCCTTTTTCCCACTTCCTGCATTAGAATAATCCATATTGCAGAAGAATGAGAATTTATGTGCTGTTTTACAAACCAAAAATGGGAAATGAAAATCTTTACATGAAGCTGGAGGATCGGTGTCCGTACGTACTTTCCGCTTATGCTTCACATTTATAGAAACCTATCGATCATTCTAAGCATGTCGGATCTAGCTAGGCAGAGAATGTTCCTAATCTTTCCCATCCATCATTAGTGCCGATTTAATTTCACTGTTAATCTGGAAGCTGTGTTATGCCACCTTATTTTAATAAAAAATTGGCTGCCTAAAAGGGTTGAGCATAATATTAATTTTAGTGCATTGTTAACAAATAAAGTGAGCAAAGAAAATTAATAATGTAACACATAACAAATGTATAGTATTACATATACAACTTTACAAGTACCTAAATCATGGATCTAGCTGCTTCCGTCGCGATTATATCTATGTGATCGAGACCTAAGAGTTGAGGCATGATTATGCCTTGATAATCAAGCTTATGCAAAATGTTGAGAAGAAAAACATGCATATTCAAGAGATGTAGTTTGCTTATTGCCATGCATATATAGAGGTCATATTCCAAGGAGGAATGCTTTAAATTGCCTTGTTTCTTCTTGACTACCCATACATGTATTCAAGTATCTGCAATTCTGCATCAAATTAAAGCCACTTAGATATTAACCACATAGAAAGCAGAAATGGTGATAAGTTTAACTATTATCTGATCATGAAACAAAAAAAAGTGGAATTGATACACTGTATGATCATACCAACTTGTAACACCCGTATCTTTAAATACATAAATTTTCATATTTTCATATTATTACCAGAGATTTCTAACTGGATGCTCATTTTTATCTCAAATAATGAAATATAAATTTTCCAATATTCTTAATTTTATTAAAATATAGTTTTTCTATGTGACACTTATCTTTTCATGCCAACTAGGCTTTTTGCTTAGGTGGCATTTTCTGGTAATTTTAATATTTTTTTTAGATATATTGACATTTAAATCTATATTTTTTAGTGCTCATGTGGCACTTCATTTGCCACGTCATCATTTGTCTACGTTTTTTTTAGATATATTGACATTTAAATCTATATTTTTTAGTGCTCATGTGGCACTTCATTTGCCACGTCATCATTTGTCTACGTGGACATTTGCTCTTTTTTTTTTATCAATTTTAAATAACAAATAAAAAAGCCAAATACAAGATTACAACTCATGACCTCTAACTTTTAATAGAGTATTATGCACAAACCATTTGTTCTAACTTAATATTTGTTTATTTTTTGCAAACTACGGTAGATATTTAGTGAATAATAAAACTAATTAAAAGACATTGATAATATAATTGTCGATCTTTGTAACTTATCTCTATTTTTGATATTTGTTTTTATTTCATTAAAAGTATAATATCATTAAAAATCCTTTTAGTTATTATTATTATTATATAATAAAAGTATAATATCATTAAAAATCCTTTTAGTTATTATTATTATATAACATTTATTAATACTCTTGACGTATATATGTTAATCATTGTTTTCAAGTAATACTAGATTTTAGACCCGTGTCCGACACTGGACACAGGGTTTACGATATTATCAATATTAGATCTTCATACATTTAATTCATAAAATGTAACATCCCAAATCTTATTTTCGTCTTCTTTGACTTGTCCGTCGGTCAACATGCTTCGTGTCACTTCCAATGTGTATATTTAATGTGCTAGTATTTAATTTGTGGCATATAAGCATGTCTAATTGAGATGTTTAAGTGCATTATGTGTTTAAGTGTGATTAGTTATGACATATAATATGTGTAAATGTGTGTTATATGCATATGTATTATAGCTAAATAATTAATGATGCTTAAGGTAACAGATAGTTAGACTCAGATATGTCACTATTTGAGTAAAGGATAAAATAATATATTTGAACAAGTGAACTATATTTTTATGCTGGACTAATTAGCATGATGGGCCAAGAAAACGTAATTAACTGTGTTAATAAATGGGCCAGCTTTATTTAGGATTTGTATTAAAAGAGGACAGACCCTAGCTATACGTACAAACCATTCAAACTACAATAAAATATTAGGGTTCTTCTCCCCTTTTGTCTACGGCTGGTCATCTCCAGGAAAAAACGAAAATAGTAAACGAGGCTTCCATAGTTGTTAATTGAAACTCCCTGTGGTGGTGCTAAGTCAGTTCATGCGAGTTAGCATATTCGAATATTAATTCACGTCGCTAGATCAACTATTACTATTATTCAGGTAACAAGTCTGGTTTACTATATATGTGATTAACTTGATCGTATTATTATGGAGTCGATATTTTAAGGTTTTGTCATAGAATTTATGTAATGCTGAATATATGAATCTGCATGTGTGCATTAAGTACATGGTTAAAAAGAATAACATACGAGAAGCTTTATAAATATTGACTTTAGATTTGGAGTCGGCATGTGCATCGAAATAGAAGTCTAGGAAAACAGAAATAGTACTTGGTTAGAATAAGGTTGTTTGTAGTGCTTCAATAAATAATATCGATCAATTCTAGTAGTAATGAAGTGCTGATATAATTCCTTATGGATATTACTTGTTCAATCTTGGTTAATTAATTAATGGGGTGTCATGATTTAAACTATAGATCGACTGAAACTTCACAAAGGAGCAATCTTATATAAATGAATGAACTAGACTTATATATATACTACTATATATATATATATAGCCGTGAGTTTCAATAGATGGTTCTAATTTATACCATTCACTGATATTTAGTTAATAAGCAACTGATAAAAATGTACTGCTACTATGGGGTCAGCAAAACAGAGTACTGGTAGGACTAGTTCATGGGTCGATTAGCAGGTGAAATATCTCAAAGGATTATTTTCAACATATTAATACTTAAACTTGAATCTCATTCTTTCTTATGCTAATACACGTGAGTTTTGATAGATGGATGTCATGTTATTTTACGGATATAAATGCAAGAACTAGAATTCTGTTATCTACTCGTGAGTTCTAGAGTAGATGGTACTAGTTTATTTATTTTAAGGATAACTACATCCATATGGTGATAGAATTTGTCAGTAAGGAGATATCATAGTTAAATAAGCCTACGTGGATGCATATATATGAGCAAATATGAGATTCATGAAATTTAAGTTATGTAGGCATGTAACAATTAATTATTAGTAATAAACTTCATGTTTTGAACCTATATTAATGAAGCTAGTTAAATTACGACATACATGAATGCATTTTTTTTATGACATGTCGAAATGGCTAGTAATTGATATTACTGTATTTATTCAGGTGTCCGAACATTCGAGAAGTGACGGGTTAATTTATATTATTATCTAATTTGAGGTAAGATATTGGATTTACACTGCGAGACATGATCAAAATGTATTTCCTAAACATAAACATGCTTAAATGAACTCTTAGGTCCTTGTGCGGTTGGGGCTTGATGGGAGGGCATTTAAGTTATAATTGTGACTTTGGGAACATGGGATTGAGACTTGGGTTCTGGGATTTGGTGTTGTCCCATAACTTAGATATTATGTGTTATATTGACATTGATTGTGTTGTTCCATGTCATTGAGCTTTTCTATATGTTTGCTTGCTTGTAGTGACACTAGTAATCATAGGATTACCATGATCACTTGTGCACTTGATAAGGGCCATGTAGTAATAGGTAGCTAGTATTGTTGCTATCCTATAGATTGTGAGAACTCGAGTATAAATATAATTAAGTGTTTCGCGATAAGCTTATCCCATAGTGCATCGTGTAATTGGTACTATGCTATTTACGGGTCCACGGGTATTCTAGACATAACCCAAGGTGGAAATATGTGATTGAGTAAGTGTGTAGGCTAGCTACCTATCGTGTATAGCACTTGCTCCAGGAATTGGTTATGCCTTTCCTGAACGACACCGATGTACCGCCTTAGTGCTTACACATCAAGTCGGATAGTAGGCACCCAACGGGTCCTTTTGGACAACCTACTTATATGTGATTATATTGTGGCATAACCTTTAAGTCGAAGGCTCGTGTTAAGCTATACACATGTATAGTGGTCTTCACAATAGACAAAGGATTCCTTGCGGATCGGAACCCTTATAAGTTGAATGATAGGCACATTGATAGGATTTGTGTGTTGATCCTATTTGTGGTATATGTGTTGTTGATTTATATGCAGGTTACTTGCGGGTTGGTAACAAATGGTGGTAATGTATATACATATAAATGTTTTATAAACTGTTTTTGAGATATATGTATAAAACCTTTATCTTACTCAGCCTTATAAGCTGACACTTGTTCTACTTGTGATTGTGTCTCGCAGAGTAGCAGGGATAAAGGCGTGTGAGACGAGCAGCGGGTAGACTAGTGTCCTTAGTCTTTCAGAGGCCATAGCTGCTAGTTTTATTTTAGACTTTTAATAATGCCTTTTTTTATTTCGGGTTTGTGTTGGCCCGTGGATTGTATTTCGGGTTTCTTTTATTGATGTCTTTGAGATTGGCTAGTAACACCATTTAAAACATGTGATTGTCAACTCGGGTCATAGTTGACTGTATTTTCATTTAATAAGACATTTTCCGCCACGTGTGGTCTTTATTTGCTTATATATTTATTTAAAAAAAAAAGAGAAATCCGGTATTTTTAAAGATGGGTGTTACATAAAAGCTTATAATTTTGAAGATATACGGTTCTAAGTGTTATACTTAGCAATTTGCAAGTTGTAGTACAATAACCACATGTTCGTCACTGTCATTATTAGCTGAGACATATTGATGAAATTGTTTGTCGTAGTTATTTCACAAGGCACATGCTACAATAGTTTCTCTATTATATAATTTTTTGAAACTAGTTTTACTCATAATGTGATATTATTATGAAAGATTATTAAGAATTAAAATATAAACATCCTTTTGATCCTGTACTTGACATTCAAGTATATGTGTTTGATCATGATGCGACCCATAACATGAATATGTTTATTTTTAGTCACTGTTCTATGATAATTAGATAACAATTATGATTGTTTTCATATTATTTGATAACAATTAGGACTCTTGATTTGAGTGACAATTGTAACTTTAAAAAAATTAAAAATATAAATACTTTTTGTAACTTTTTTAAAAAATTAAAAAAAACCCTCTCAAGTTGATGGCTAAAAATAAATATAAATTAAGTATTCAGGTTAAAAAGTGTAAATTATTGATGGAAAACAAAAAAGTGTAAATTAATGAGACTTTTTCTACAAATTAATATAAATACTAATATAATAATATATTTGTATAATGATTAGGAAAGAGAATAAATGAAGGGATAATGGCATGGGAGTGTAACCAACTATGACCAAAAGGTTATGTAATGTACCCAACTACTCGACTTGCTATGTAGTGTAACCAACTTTGTTTTTTAGGTTATGCAATGTAAGCAATCGGCTAGGACAAGTTACCGGTTACCACTTCCATTTTTATTTTTATTTTTATTAAAAAATATCCGGTGGTCAACGAGAACTCCACTTCACCAGCCGTCGGTCAACAAAACAAACAATGAACTGTACGATCATCCAGAGGGAAGGGGGGAAATGGCGAAATCAACAAAAATCCACCCAAGCGACGATCATCCATCATCAGCATCAGCAGGAGGAAGAGGATCAAAAAATGACGATCCAAGTTCATATTCATTGAATATAAGCCAAGACCCAGTTGTTTATCAACCTCAAGAAGTCAAATCTCTTCTTCAACGGATCGTACTCTTTTCTTCTATCCATCCATCCATCCATCAATCTTCTTATATACACAATCTATATATATATATACATTACCATGTTTCCGGCGAACCATTCCGGCATCAACAATACCCAATTTCTTAATAATTAATTACCCTAAAAACCATCTTTCCAAACTCCTGACCCCATGTTTCAGCCGCCGACAACTATTTCCATTACACAAACCTTTTTTTGCTTTGAATTTAGTGGTGGCCGGAAAAAATGGCCGGCAAAGGAGACGGCGATAATGATTACATTAAGTGAGTGACAACGTATGATTCGGCCATGGTCGAAGTAAATAGGAAAACGAAAACAAATTAATCAGGCTTTTGAAGTTGTGTGAGAGTAATTAAAGTTGACGACGACGGAAACAAATTTAATTTGAACGGTGGAACAAATTTGAATTCAAGCAGATCAATTATTTTGCTGTAGTGGGACGGTGGATTTTAGATCCACTACTTGAGGTGAAAAACAAATTACTTCTTTTTCGTTTTCGGTGGTGTAAGAGCATCCACAATGATAATAAGTCTTAAAGACATATATTTTTTGTCACATAACTATTTCATTACCTTTAACCTATCAAAAAATTATTACTCAAATGATAAAGCTTTTCTAATAGCTTTTTTTACCACTAAAAAAGGAAAAAAAAATTTGCTCAAAAGGTTAAGGTTTCTTAACCTATTGATCAAATAAGTCATTTAACTCAATGGTATCAACCTTTTATGAAGATTTTTTCTTCAAAATTAGTCTTTCATCAATCACTATTGGAGATGCCCTAAGCTTAACGAAGCATAAATTGGGGTTTTTCTTTTATGGTGGGTTTTTCTTTCACAGTAAGTGAAGATGAATGGAATGACGTGGCATTTATAACCGGATGAAAACCTTTTATAGCCGGTTGCTTACATTGCATAACCCAAAAAAAATAGTTGGGTACACTACATAGCTAGTCGAGTAGCTGGTTACATTACATAACCTTTTGGTCATAGTTGGTTACATTCCCATACCATTATCCCATAAATGAATTACACTTGTCATGATTTAAAGTTTTTAGGATGATTTTTAGACTATTTTTTAAGATGATTAATTATTTCTCATTCTCAATATTCAATTCTTCATACTTCTCATCGTACTTCATGACCATAAATTCATACAGAAATTTCAATAATGGGAAGTCAGGTCAAAAAGGAGACTCTTTTGGTTCTGCTTTCCAGTACTCCTCTTCCAAAATAATCTATGCAGTTTTGCTCGACCCTATCCTGTTAAATGAACCAAGAGAAGCACCAAACAACCAAATATTATAAGGGTTAGCCCCACCTAGACTAGTTACTCCAGTGTCAGAACTTAAAAGCCAACAAGGTAATATAAAATCTAATAATTCCGACTACAAATGGTGGTTAAGTGAAATAAAAAATAATATAGATCAAAAACATCATACCAAAGACATCATTAACAACACTACATTTTGGCTAATCAATGTATGACACTACATGTCTACATGCAACAAGTTCCATATTTAACAAAACAATGGACTTAACAATATCATTAGTGCTAAATTAATCATCCAGCGATAAGCTAATCAACTAAAAACTTTTTTTCAAAACAAGTCCTACTTAAACGACAATTAAAGTCTAGGATTTAATCACAATACCTTTCGGCCCAACTCTTGTAAGCATTTTGCCAACCAGATGGATTCCTTAGATTCAACACTGCCTCCATCAACTAGACCATCATCCAACGAGCCAGACCTAACATCAGAACCCGCTTGTTGCAACTGCACCTGCTCTGGTCCTTCACCATCACTCTCGGTCCCGGTCCCATCCCTTTCTCGTTTCACACCTATCGATACGCCAAACAACCTTGGGCTCACATCCTCCTCCTCATTCTTCACTACTCTTTCAACAACATTACAATCTTTCCCATTATTCCTTATTGGCAGAAGTTCTAATGGTCTAATATTATTGTTTGCTTGTTGCAAATGTTGTGAAGAACAACAGCCTTCAGATGGATTGTTTTTTGGTGCATATTTTGACATCATGACATATACACTATCACAAAAATTCTTCATCTGATTCAATTCATTTTTCAGTTGCAGGTTCTCTCTTCTCAACCTCTCGTTTTCAAGGCTCAGTTCATCTTTACTAACATCACATGCTGTCACTTCTCGCGGACCACCACATGAGTTTGATGATAAAACTCGTTCTTCACCTGAATTAGTGGGTGAAACAGTCTTGTGCTGAGCCGGTGACAACGCCACTGTGGTCACGGGCCCGACATCCGGTATTGCAGGGGTTAATTTTTTACGTTGTATGTCACATAAAAGATGTTTTTCGCCTCTGCGAAAACAATCGTGTGCAAACTCCCATCTATCAGGCACTATCTTTCTGAAGCGCTACGAAATAATTAAAACCAGATTAATAACTGATACAAATATATACTATGAATCCATGACTCATGACTCATGAGGTAACAACTAACAAGACAAATATAATAAAGAAAGAATCGTGACAAAATTGTTAAATTTGCATATTTTTTACATCTCAAATATCGAAATTTACCAGTTTTATATGTCAAATATAACTTATGTAAGTCGATAAAATTATAAGTGCACAACTTTCTCTAATATGGTACTCTGTAACTTTTAGATACATATATAAATACAGTCAAAAATATATATGTTTACTAAAAAAATGTCTACAATTTGCATGTGGCTACATATATTCCTTGTTATACATGTATATTTTACATTTACAAACAACTATATTTATAAATTATAAGGAAAAAAAACGTGATACATAAAATGGACCAATCATGTTAAACGTTTTTCTTTTCACATGATTTCATACACATTGTTTATTTGTCTGTATAAGCCTAAAGACATACATTTTATGGGTTTGGTTTTTATGAAATAACTATTAAAGTAAAACAAATAGAACAAGATCTTGACCCTTAGATTATTATAAAATTGATGCACGAAGATTTACGAAGCACAAGTATATATATTGATGCACGATGATTTTCATGATGCAGATAATTTTAAATGAAGAGAAACCTATTGTTTTATTTGTTTTATTTTAATACCTATTTTGTTTTACTTACAACCTACATTTTATTTTTATTATAACTAAAATATTCAGACATGTATGAAACTATATTAACATAGCAATTTACTTTTTCTTTTAGGCAAAGATAATTTTCTATGTATAATAATAAAACTAGATTTTAGACCCGTGTCATAAACACGAATTTTACAACATTATTAATATAAGAATTAGTATATGAAACAAAAAAAATAATTATACGTTAAATGTAAAAATATACTTAAAAAGGAATTGAGATATTTAAATGTAAATACTAAATGATAAATCATATTAAGGTTGGATGGTGTAGCAGCGTTTCTTTTATACAAACTCTTTCAGATAAGCAATATCTTAACTTTGATTACATAATTGATCGAGTTCTCATTGATGTCTTGCAAAAGAGTAATTTTATTTTTGTTAGCCATGATTGTTAAGAACAATAAAAGTAGCAGCTAGTTCGTGGGGTTTTCAATAATTTTGTCTATTGTGATTATATTTGTAGGTTTCAGTTTATATAAGAAGAATCTGTATTCTAAATATAATTTAATTTTAATTACTAATAACAACAATGATTATCTAATTATAATCTGATTACAATTGTTAATAACAATAATATTACAATTAATTTGATTACAGTAAATAATATAAAATAAAATATTGATATAAATATGTAACCTCCCTAACTTTTAGCTATATTTTGTTAGATAGATATTATGCAATAATGTATTAATTATTTTTAAATTGGGTTAAAAGTGTAAATTGGTGATGGAAAAACAAAAAGTGTAAATATTGATATAAATATGTAACATCCCTAACTTTTAGCTATATTTTGTTATTAGATAGACATTATGCAATAAAGTATTAATTATTTTAAATTTGGTTAAAAGTGATTGGTCAAGAGGTTAGGTCAGTATATATTAAGATTCACGTGGAAATTAATTTTTGACATCAAAATCTAATTTAATAAAAAATAATCAATCTTTGTAGATATATTTTGAGTTTTTGACATAAAGATATTACACAATATCTGTACCTAAGTATATATAGATATAGAAGAGAAGGGAAGGAAAATTACTAACTTACATAGGTATTTAACTGACGGATAAAGCTAGAGAAATTACTATGTTTGAAAAACTTGGGAAGCAAATCCTTTGCAAATTCAGTATGATTCCAAACAATAAAACTGGATCCGTCTTCACTCCACGATACCACGTCATCTGTCGTTTTATCATCCACTAGCTGGTACGTTTTCATTAAAAACGGCGTCGGAACGCATCTGCCCCCGTAGCCGCCGCCTGCCGATGTATCTGACTCTTCTCCGCCGCCGCTGCCGCCACTCTTATCCTTCTCAGGAGCTGCCATGAATCTTCAATTTCACCTTCATTAAAAGATGATTGTTAACAACTAATTGACAATGCAAATACTCATTATAAATGTATTAATTAATTAAAAATATTTACCGATGGAGAAATCGAAAGTATTTGATTAAAATAATTATTAATGTTTTCGATTCTAGAAAGTTCCTCGTAGTGAAGATATGCCGAGAAGAGGAGGTGCAAATTTTTGTGAAACTGAATATATTATTATTTATATTTATATCAATATTCAATAATGTCAATTAGGATTACTTGGCTGACTCATCACTCATCAGTCATCATCGTTACCAAAAATAAATAAATTTATCCACCCATGGTCATCTACAATTGAAAAAAACCTTTTAAAGTTTTTATTTTAAAAATGTTAAATAAAGCTCCTGGGGCTTAACGTGCATAAAAAATTGTACACTTTTCATATTAAAAGTTCACCCCTCAATTTTATAGTAAGTATATAACTATTTAATACACCTTAACGAACGTCCTTATAGCTTTGTTTAGCAAAACCTTTTTTATTTTACCAACAAATCAATTTACTAACTAGAAAATAAGAAAAAGTTATCCACTTTAATGTTAAGATTTTTCTAAAGTTTTTGTGTGTGCATTGAAAAAAAGTTATTTTTGGTTTTGCATTGTCAATCTTTTGATCAAAAATGCCTTTGTAACCAATGATATTAAACTTTTGAAAGACTTTTTTCTTAAAAAAATCTTTTTTATCAACTTTCATTGGAGATGCTCTAATATGAGGCTCAATGTCGGCAGTGCAGTTATATAGTTTATTCGTAAATACAAAAGTAAGGATTTAATCGTAAATACAAAATAAATTGATGACGTCTGTATCCGTCGATGTCGATGATTGTTAGTGTGTAAAAGAATTTTATAACTTTAAATTCGATTATTATAAGAAAACTATATATTTTAAAGGAAAATGATAAATCCTTAAAATTAGCCTAAAAATCCTCCTAAAACTATAAGAAGGTGACATGTAGTATCCACTAATTCTCTTTCCTAATCTTGCCCTCTGATTTTTTCACATGTTATCATCTAATAATTAGGAAAAATTTTAGGCTATTTTGTTAGGAGGATTAATCATTTCCCTTCAACTATTTTAAATGTTAAAGAATTAATCATATTATTTACTTACTACATATAATAATTAGTTTTTCAAAAGTTAAAAACTAAGACACTAAAGTTTAACTTTAGATATTAAATGCAATATGTTTATAAAAAGTGCGATGTAAAATACAAAATCCCTACAAAAAGTGCAAGGTTGGCCAAGTAGTACAATATCTTTAATTCTTTACAATATTTTTACCAACATTTTGTATGAACATATTAATGACATATCGAATATTCAATCGTTGCATTTTAAGTCTCAATATTTTTAGTTAATATATTGAATGGAGATTTTACCATTAAACCGATAAAGTTTTTTGAAATCTTTTTTACTCCATGTCATTCTTTTTACATCCTAACTTAAAGATTAAAAGAAAAAAAAATGTTCAATACTTACACATAACATGTTAAAAGTTTAGACTATTATTCTCTCTTTGTGAAGTGTTGTTATGGTTTTTTCTTGTTCTTCCTTTCGTATTATCGATTGTAATTTAGACTTTTATCTCCTTGTGTATACTGTCCTAGCTGCTCACTAGTTATTATTAATACAAGCTATTATTGACGTTCAAACTATAAAAAGATGAATCAAATATATGTATAAACAGATTTATAAGCATAAAGCATGTATAATAGGGCAGCACATATATTGTTAGTCATTTTTGAAATGCGATAAGAAACAACGAGAAGAAAATGCGTTTTCCAGAAGTTTCTTGATTTGTTCATTGGACTTAAACACGTGTCATTCCATTATAGGTTGGAATATATATGATAGTTGTGCTTTGGTCTACGCTACTTTGTTCCAATTATTCACACTTCTAGATTAAAATAGGTAAATATCTTTTATTTTACTCCTTTATAAAATAAAGAGAAAATACATTTTTGGTCCCTCAACTTGACAAGATTCACAGTTAATGCCCTTTAGTGAATTAATTACAAAAAAACCCCGGAAGTTGGTCAATTTTTTCAATTTACACTCCGCTAACAGACGCCGTCTATTTTGTCCGTTAAGTAAGGGGCAAACTTGTCATTTCACCATCTTCTTCTTCATCTTCTCCTTATTCTTCTTCTCATTCTTTTATATATATTTGTATGTATATATATACCTACCAACCTAGATGAATTGAAATATGGAACAAATCCAAATGAATTGAAATATGAAAACAACTAACTAGAAAAGAAAAATCAGAGGCTACCACCGCAACTTTTCGTCGCCGGAAAAAGCCCCAACAACCACCGTTTCTGCTGCATATGTCGCTGGAAAAAGCCATCACCACTACCGCATTTTTCAGTTGCATCTGTCGCCGGAAAAAGCCACCATCATCACCGCATTTTTCTGTTGCAACTTTCAAGAGAAAAACATCACAGATCTATATATACATACATATACTTAATCATGTTTTTCCAACGGTGAAGTATTACTCCTCATTATTTCTGGCGATAGTGTATCCTCGTTGTGACTGTGACTGGTTGTAGGTCAGTGATGGTGAATGAATGATAGATCAAAGTGCAAACAAGAAGAGATGCCATGGTTGTGGTGGTAGCCAAGATTTCAGGTGGTGGTGGATATATATGGTTGTTGGGGTGGTGATGATGATATATTTTTTATATTGATTTTGATACGGGAGCTAAATGTTAGGAATAGATGGAGGTGAGATGTGTTTCGATCTATATGTATTTGTTTCCCATAGGTTTGTAGATATATATACATACATACATATATATATATCTGTTAAAAGAATGAGAAGAAGAAGGAGAAGATGAAGAAGATGGTGAAATGACGAGTTTGCCCCTAACTTAACGGACAAAATAGACGGCGTCCGTTAGCGGAGTGTAAATTGAAAAAATTGACCAACTTCCGGGTTTTTTTTGTAATTAATTCACTTAAGGGCAATAACTGTGAATCTTGCCAAGTTGAGGGACCAAAAATGTAATTTTCTCTAAAATAAATTTATCCTTTCTTTTTTTCAACTTTTATTTTTAAATACCCTTAACTTTCAACACATTCTCAATGTAACAACCCTATTTTTTAAATATTATATATGTGCTAGTTATGTTGCCTATGATCTCGCAAGCCATAGTTATACTAGAAGCTAGTAGATAATGCCCCTAAATTAGCAATCTAAAACTATTGTTCAATTCTAAATTTGATTTATAAAATACCATTGAACAAAAGTTTCATTGATGACTAACCAGGTTATAAATGATAAAATGAGCCTCACAAGTTGAGATATCAATCAAAAATCCTTATAAATGTCCAACAAATCAATCACCAAACCAATTTAAGTAAATATGACATGAGAATAAAGATTTCTATCTCAAAGTATATTTATAAATTAATATGTACATAAAAGTGTTTAAATAACAATAAGTATATATATATGCTTAAAATAAATACAAGTTTATAAATAAAGGCATATGTAACAAATCAAAAATACAAAAATATGTACATACACATACATATACACGACATATACATATGTATACACATACTAGAATGAAAATTAACTTACACTACAAACTAATACAATTAACCTTACAATACATACATAAATACATATACATACACCTAACACATATATACACCTTATATACACAATTTATAAAAATAAAAAAAGAACAAAAACCCTTCAATTCCCCCCTTAGAGGCCGCCCCCCCCCTTCACACCACATACACCCATTTCAAATCACTTTTACACTCATTTTACTCTTGGAACTCACACACACACTTACACTCTTTACACTCTACACACACACACTTATTCTCTCAAGAAAACTTTCTCTCCTCCCTCCTTTCTCCTTGTTTCCTACGGCCAAAAGAAAAAGAAAAGAACAAGGCTAAAACTCATCTAAACTAGTATTAATAATAAAGGATTAAGTTAGATTACTAAAGGGTTATATCAAGCAAGGGTTTAAGGATTGTTTTTGGGTTAGATTAAGGGTTGTTGGAGGCTTCAAAGACCACGAAATTTCTGCCCATTTTCACCACCAAAACCAAGTTCAAGAGGGTATAATCTTCATCCTTTTTACTAGATCTAATCTTGTTTTTTGTTTATATTCAAAGGTTTTATCAAAAACTCATACTTTCTTCTTGTTTTCTTTGTAATATACACTTAATGAGGGCAAAGTTGATAGGATCTTTCTTTCCATGCTCATGCATGTCGAATCTAAGAAGAAAGATCCAAGGATTCAACAAGTTTAAGACCCAAAAGTGTTGTTATAGATTAGTAGCTTTTAAAGTGACTTTCTTGTTGATAGATCTATATGTTTTTGTATATTTTGGAAGAGTATATTCTGAGATTTTTCATATAAAAGATGTTTTTATATTGTTGAAAGTTAGATCTATAAAAGTTGATAGTAAAAAGTGTTGGTTTGAATGCATGTATGCTAGATTTAAGAAAGTTGGATCTTTTGTTGGATTATGATATGGATATGGACTTGTTATAAGTGAAAAATATGTTAATATTAATGTTAATATTCTGGAAAAATTGATAAAATATCAAGGATATAAAGCTTGAATCAAAACATGTTAAAATAAGCTAGAAAGCATAAACCGAAAACACGCAAAAATGCATTTTGAGCACACACATGCACCATAATCTTATGACCAAGAAAATATGATAAACCTACTGGAAATAAGTTGAAATAAAAGTATAAAACTCAGATCTATTGGTTCATGACAACAATAAGCTCAAAAATCACCCTTTCGGGTCAAATAATCACTAACCGAAAGCACCAAATTGCACATATCACACCACCACCACTATCACGATTTTGGACACCAAAATATGATGAACTTTCTGTAAATAATGAAACAAGAATGAAAATCCATTTTGAAGCACTTTAATTGCTTAAGAAATGAGGCTAAAATCATTATTTCGGTAAACGATTTTTAATCATAAAACCCTCAAAATAAGCAAGACACAAGAGAGGTTGAATTGATATGAATTTATATTGATAAAAGTTGCCTAAAAGGCCTGAGATTTTTGACCAAAATGTTTAGTGATGATTTCTAAGAATTTCCATGAATTATTGAATTTAAATGGTAATTAAAAGACATAAAAATAAATAAATAAATTATGTAAATCAAGAATGGGGTTAAACCATCTTAACCATTGATAAAAATAACTAAAACCTACTGGAAAAAAATAGTTAAAAGGCAAGAGACATGTGTTACATAATTTAAAGATAAATAATTAAGTAAAAATAACTAATTAAATATTATCATTAAAATAAATGGAAAATACATAAATAAAAGCATAAAAACATGGAATTATAAATTAAGGAGCATATATATCAGAAGATAATTCAAATGAAATTATTCATAATTTATAAGGGCAATTATGACACTTAAAAGTATTTTTAAGGATTTATTTAGCAAATAAATCAATAAAGTGAATAAATAAATAAATAAATATTATTAAATTAAATATATAATTACAAATCAGAAAATATACATAAAATATAATATTATAAGACCACTAATGTCAAATATTATTACTAAGCAAAGTATACAATGGAAATCATATAAACCAAAGCCAAACTACCGAAGTTCCAATAAACGTACAAAAACGTATAATGGGAAAACGACTCTTACCACCAAATCTCTCATAACCAAATAATGAGAACATCATAATGCACCTAAATACCATAATCTAATAACAACCAAAGATGGGCAAGTCTACTAGTATACATCTCATGATCTAGCTCACTAGTTCATGTCACGCGAACTTACGTCGTGAATATATACGTTGGTTTAGGCTTGCTTGAGGCGCAACAAATCTAAGCGAAGGAATCACGTTTGATCAGCCCCTTTCACTCTCTAATCAAGTGAGTCATAGCCCATTTTCAAACTCTTTTATATGTTTTACTTACGGGGTGAAAAGCATGATTAATTAAAATGACTTTATCTTATGAAATGATTCTTGGAAATTTATGACATATTATTTCTTGACTTGGATTAAATATATGTGTGTTGTTAGCATAAACCTATGAACTCACTCAACTCTCGTAGTTGACACTTTTTCTTCATGCTTTTCAGGTCTAGGGCAGTAAGTTAGCATTTTGGACCGCCTCATGGATGATGTGTTTATTTGTTGCATGTTGGACTAGTAACGCAACATTTGATCTTTTGATCATGAATTTGGTTATGTAATGTTTATTAAACGTCAACTTGAACTTGTAACCTTTTGAATTTGAATTGCATTTGAAACTTTATGTTGATGTTTTATACTTAAATCTTTTGTACCATGTCGTTCTGTGGCATCTCGTGTTTCCGCTATAGTCGGGGTGTTACACTCAACCCACACACTTGACTACAATTACCCAAAACACTTCTAAAATATTTTCCAACTATATCTATTCAAACTATCAATCTCATTTATTCACAATTTAAATATTTTCACCTAATATACCTATAATACGCTTAATTTTCAAGTATATTTAAATTAATAAATAAAAAAAGAAAGATATTTTAGAGTTATTAGTTTATTATTTGAAGAAGAGGGATAGAGTAGTTTGTTTTAGAATAAAGGAGGTAAGGATAATCATAGAAATTTTATAGTTAAAAAATTAGAGTTTTAGGTAACTAATAAGCTTAAACTAATGTTAATAAATGAAACTAGTTCAACTGGCAGATGCATCCCTGGTTTTTTCCACAGGTCTTGGGTTCGACTCTCATGAGTGACAAGTCTGTGAGTTTTTTTCCTGAATCACCTGTAACGGCTTATGGTCTACATCTCGTAGTCTAGAGTACGTGCAGGGCTTCACCATTATACGGTGAGATGTTCCCTGATGTCGAATACCGACTAAGTGTTCAAAAAAAAGAATAATTTATTTTTAGGTAAAAACTAACTTTCTGATCGGTTAATTGAATAATGAAAGCGTAGGTTAATTGAGTTCTAAGACCATTGTGTTTCTAATAATATAAAGATAATAATAATCGCTAGTGACTAGTGACTTGCTAGTTTGTCCGTCTTAATAATATAATTTCTGCCGTTCCAAAAAAAATAATAATCGCTAGACATGATAGTATCTAAAATTTCAATCAATCAATTTAATAGTATCTAAAATCTCATAAATTTATTAAGCATTCAATCCGAATCAATCAATTTTATCATGTTTGTATATATATATTTTTACTACCGATAAAATCTAGACTATTCTCTCTTAACTGTGTCCTATAACCGTGTCCCCTAACCCAATATCTAGTAGGAAGAAAAATCTCCTAAATAGGGTATAAAGAAGGTGAGATGTACAGTCTGTATCTACCCAAAAGTGAAGAGATTACTTCAATAAAGGCCTCTAGCCAAACGGAAAAAACACGTAAGTGTAAAAGGTAAGTAAGTTACTTTATTTTTATAAAAGATTAAAATTTGGACAGAACATTTCAGGTACAAACCTATAAAAGGTTATATATATTCAGTACCCATCCCATGTGACCATCTCATTGGCTACCTCTACCGTATTCCGTCGGGTACACCATTGTGCCCCAGAACCTTGAATTACCAACACACCCATGTGCCAATCCATAACACCATGCACCATAGTAATCCCATTAGCATTTAGCAATGTCGTTCACATCTATATCGTCTAAAAAAACAATTTATACTGAGTTAATATGGTAATACCATCAGCCCAACGATCTGGGCTTTCACCCTACAACCAATGAAATGCTCATTTACAAGTTTTGTTCTCAAAAAAGTCGATTCAAGACAGAAACGGAGTCCACTGGTAAGTTCAGCAGTAGTTCCTACGAACAATTAGATGATTGTTGAGCTGCACCTGGTGCAGAATCTGTGATATCTATATCTCCCACACCGGCAACTATTGATGACCGCTTTTCAATTGCTTCCTCAACTTCATCGGATAATTCTTTGATTAAGGGTCCCTTCTGTTTGAGTTCTTTCACTTTATGGAATTCATCATAGTGTGCCCGTCTTTTCTCCGTAAAGCTTTTACGCTTCCCAGTAACATCTGAACCAAAAACTTCAAATGATCAAAGAAGACTTTGAATTTTGAGTAAATGATAAAAATATTAGTGAAAAATGCTTATAAGACGGGATGCCCATAAAAAAAGAATCCAGACTGCAAGAAATGTACCCCTGGTATGAAAACTTCAATATGGGTTGTATTTACCGTGAATCAGGTTATACATACAAGTATTAGCTAAAAATGAAGCGTGATATCGTCCATTGCATAGATGTTACTAGAAAATTTTGGGTGATTATTTAAGTTTTATAGTTCTAGTGTCAAATGCAAGACAAATACAACCATCACAAGAAAAAGAAAACACAGAATAGTGGTCGTCAACAACTCTCATCTGCCAAAACAAGATCAACCAGATTCTATCAGCAATAGTGGGTCCGCAAGTCTCCTAGACCAAATTTATATGAAATCCATATCAAAACACACGTGTATTTGTCAAGTGTTTAGATAGTGTATTTATCAAAAACGAAGAATAGATTTTCAATCACGATGCGGTAAAGTATTTCCCATTTCATAAGGGAAGTAATGAGTGCTGTTAGATCTATTGGGGAAACTTACTGGACTAAAAAGGTCCTAAAACCATGAATTGTGACACTTTAAATCAATATATAAGTAAATGGAACAGCTTGGGTTATACTTCATTTAAAAGGTCAAAAGATAAAATCAAAAGATTAAGGTACAATGAACACAGGTAAAACAGTCGCTCGCGGTGTTTTCAGAATGCTTTTACAGAACCAGTTTATTAGTATTTTGACCAAAATGAAATGATATAACTTTTGCAATCATATTTAGGACACTAGTTACTTATAGAAGTTACATTTAGATATAATGACCAAATTTTTTTTCCGTAGTAAACCCGAGCAAAAGAGCCCCGCCCCCCTAAAATATGCAACCTCTAATATTGAACAATACTTGTATCATGAAACGATGAAAATCAAGAATGGGGTTGATAAAATGCCCAATGAATGAAAGGAATTTCATGTTGTAAAGAAAAAAGAAAAAGAAAAAAAAAGAGAGAGAACCTTTGTCTTGATCCATATCATCTGCTTCATCCTCCGATGTTGTCCATCCAGAGCTATGTGAGTTACTGTTGCTACTGGAAGAGGCCATATCATTCAATGCAGAACGAATTGCTTCAGCATGCTCAGTACTATTGTTCCCTTCCTGGAAACTAGAATTTCGTACAGGAGATAACGATCCTACAAGATAAGGGTGCAAATAATATGATTGTAACATTTAGGGAGCTCTTCACTGTTATGCATACTTAAACGTGCAGGTTCAAACCATTCACTAATGAATGAGATGATTCGAGTTATGTTGTATCTGTAAGTCTGTAACGGATCAAGCAGAATAAATAAAAAATTTAGCTTAAAAAATGGGCCAAAAGTGTGTACTTATGATGTAAAACCTCCTTAATCATTCTAATCACAAAAAATTACTAAATTAGTTAATACTTCATAGTTCGTACTGGATTAATATGATTGTACCCAAAAAAATAAATTAATATGATTGTAGTAAATCATATTTGACCAACTAATTGTTTATAAAATATTAAGTACATATTGTATTGAGTCAACCCATACCGAAGCAGTACCCAGTTTGATTCATCACTCA
>CM067167.1:165407742-165467742 GCA_034093135.1 Erigeron breviscapus | reverse complement strand
TTTGCATCGGTGGTCCAAAATCAATTATCGTTGCAAATCAGTCCAAAATTAAGGTTTTCGTTGCAACCATAGTCCAAAAAGCAACAGACGTTTATTTCTTCCGTTAGTTCAGTCACGTGTGACCCACGTGATGGGCACTTCTGTAATAAACCACCCACCCACCCTTATAAACCCTTTCACCCTCGGCTTTTACCCCCAAATCAATTGCAATTTCATAAAACCTAAAATTAACAAATCAAAATCTCCTACAATGGTTTAGGGTCTTGGTGATTTCTGACAAACCTTGTTGATCCGCCCACTTCTGGTATTGGTAATTCCTGATAAACCTTGTTGATCTGCACATATCTGGCATTGGTGATTCGTGATAAACCGTGTTGATCTGCCCATTTCTGGTATCGGTGATTCCTGATTTTGGGATGCCTTTGGATCTGATAGAATTGGTCTACATGCTCTGCATCTTACTATGTAGGTTCTTCATATATTAATGCTTGTGCACAATTGGACATTGCACGAAAAGGGACAGAATTATGATCATGTTATCTAGTTTGATTAAGATATGGCCAAAGTCCTGAAATGGGACATTACTGGTAAGAAATTTGAAGTCCATTTCTTCTCTCTTAATGTGCAGGTTGGGAGTTCGACCCAGTTACTTAAATATAGGTCTAACAGGTAGTAGATAATAAGCTGAAAAGAAACCTGAGAAACAGGCCAAGTTGGTTAAACTCGTACGCAGTTTATTTTTAATGCAATGAAACCTCATGGATGATTTTGTTCTAAAACTAGGTTTATTCTGAACTTGGGTGTGATCATGTTTTACTGGCATATATGAACAGAAAGTCATTCAAGTATTTTGCTTAATAAGTATTCTATATTGTTGTTTTATCTCGTTTCCCATTCAAGCTGTCGTTAGGTTTGAAGATGTTGCTGGTTGAAAAATGAGTCCTTTTTGTAGCCTGAAGATGCGTGTTGCTGTTCATGATTTCGACATGAAAATTGGGGATGATGCTGAAAGTGGAATGGAGGGTAACTAGGTAAGAATGGAAGTTTAGGCGACATTTGTTTGTATATTGCTAATAATAATGGGATATCAAACCAAGATGCGAAGATTTTATCATTTTAGCTCAAAACTTAAAAAGTTGCAGTAGGTTATTTGGTTTTTTAAGTACTTGATGCATTCATCAGGCTTTTACTATGTCATTGGATCATTACATGATGCAAGTGGTTTAGTGTTTAGCCTATTGTTGGCACAGCCACTGAATGCTTACAGATTATGAAACATTCGCACAGCCACCAATTGTATCTCAGATTATGGCCTATATCTGACAGCCCTATTGTGATTTTACCACCCAAGCATAAGGTTGCAATTGGAAGACCAAAGAAGAAAAGAAGAAGTCAAACTGAGATACAATTGGTGAAGGAAGGTAAATTAACAAGAGCTGCAGCTAACAAGAAATGTGGAAACTGTAATCAAGATGGACCTTGTAGGAGATTTTGATTTGTTAATTTTAGGTTTTATGAAATTGCAATTGATTTGGGGGTAAAAGCCGAGGGTGAAAGGGTTTATAAGGGTGGGTGGGTGGTTTATTACAGAAGTGCCCATCACGTGGGTCACACGTGACTGAACTAACGGAAGAAATAAACGTCTGTTGCTTTTTGGACTATGGTTGCAACGAAAACCTTAATTTTGGACTGATTTGCAACGATAATTGATTTTGGACCACCGATGCAAAAGGTGTGATAACACAGGGACCAAAAATGCAATTTACTCTATTTTATTAAAAAATGTGAGTATAAATATACAGCTATCTACTATCGACTAGTCGACTACTCAAGTATGCCCACCAGCCCTAATTTAAAATTTATGTTCTTCCTTACCACCCACATCCCAGTATATCATGATTTTTTTTTTTGCAAATAACAACTAGCTTACCCTTGAATCTTAAATTATAGGAATGATTGAGATAAAACTCAAAGATTTTAAAAAACATCTCCTAACGAGACTTTAACTGTTTTGTTAAGTATATATCTATATCTATACTATATTGTAAAGCAAATTCATTTTTGATTTTCAACTTTGAACTTAAAATTTCAATATTGATTTGAAGTTTCACCAATGTACACATTCTATTGCATGATGTACCATACATCATAGCCACGTTACATCAATAACTTCCACTACTTACCAGCGCCACCACCACCAATCTCCGCCGCCACCACCACCGCTCGCCGCCACCACCGCCGCCGTCATTACATCACCGCCACCGCCGCAACGCGCGGATACCGTTCTCGTTTTTACATAAACTTATTTATAATGAAAATTGATATTGATATCATTGTGTTTTATTAAATTATTACACTGTACAATTGATACAACAATTATACAAGTAAATGATGTATGAATATGATAAGTTAATTAAAAAATATGTAATACTAAGAACATCTACAAAGATAAGAAGCTTTTAAAAGCTTTTTTTTTTCCACCTCATAAATCCATTAACTTCAACCTTTATAAAAAGTCATCTATTCCAATCATAGCTTTTTCTAACGCTTTTTTTGATTAAATAACTTTGATTTGAATTTTTTTTTTACTCAATAGCTTGATCATTGTGACAAAAAAAAAGCTTTTACACCCAATGGTTTAAAGCTTTTGAAAGACTTTTTTTTCTTAAAAAAGTCTTTTCATCAAGCTCTCTTAGATATGCTGTAATATCATTTCCCATTTATAATTGACAAAGTCATGACATATTAAAAACATTTAGAATCTTTTCACAAGTTTATAATTTAAACATTGTATAAACATTTTAAAAACTCTGGATTGGTCAAAAGCCGATTGGTGGTTTTCTATTCCAAAAGAAAACAAAAGAGGTCAAACAAGAACCCAAGCTATGCTAGTTTGATGAGGCCGCATCATTCGATGCAGAACGAATTGCTCCTAACATGATTAAAATTATTGTTTCCTTCCTGTAAACTAAAATACCATATATGAGATAATGATCCTACAAGATAAGCGTTTCAAAGTAATATTGACTGCAAAATTAAGGGAGCTCGACAATTTTGACCTATTTACTAATAGATTATACAATATGGGTACTGGGTTAAGTAAAATTTATCTACAAAAAATTAGTTTAAAAAATGGGTTAACCATGTCTAAAGTCGCCAAAAATGCCTTAATGCATAATACCTCCTTACTCATCTTATATAAACAACAAAATAGTTAATACTGAAGTAATATGATTTTTGTAAATCATATTTGACCCAACCTATTGTTTATAAAAAATTTAACACACTAGTCTACCCGACTTCCCGACCCAACCTGTTAATACCAAAGCATTACCTGTTTTGATCCATTCTGTATAGTAAAGATTAGTAGATCATCTGATACCTCTCTAGCTAATTCAATAGCCTTCGGAAGAAAGAGGCAAGTACCACTGGACAAGCGAATCGGAGTGGATATCAATAACAACATCAACAGCTTCAAGATCAAAACAAATAACACATGTACATGAACTTGAATTGAAAAGGGAAGTGTGGGGTATCTGTGCATATACTATTAACATCTGGAACTCTTTTACTCATGTTATTCTGACACTTAATGTTTAAAAAACCAGAGTAACATATTATTTGGATATTAGCAGACTACTTTTGGATACTAATACAACTCTTATTCAGGAATTCTTTGATCATTGATCTTCATATGTTTCTTCTTTTAGCTCCACATGTGATATTTCAGTAATGAATAACCAACATCACAAATTCAAACTCGAAACTCACGTTATAGTGAGCTGCAGATACACCACAACTGAGGAAATCCTCTGGAATGATTCCATCAGCCTGTACAATCGAAAAACTTGCTTCTAATACTGCCACCAGCCTACACAAGATTTGATTCTAAGGAATTCCTCATCAATTGCCTGTCACAGCAGCGGCATAAGAACCATGCTTTCTCCATTTAAAAAATGTTTCTAAAAAAACTGGATCCATATAAGATGCTCTGATGCTGGCTAATTTTATGTTACTGAGCATTTGACATCCTTTCCCACAAACTAGAGGATCACCTGCAAGCTTATTGACCCACATACATATAAAAGTATACACGACCTTTCTTTCTACATGTTTATGCCATCTCAGTTTAGTTATATTGTCTTACACACTCGAATCAAACATGTCATTTCCATAGATAAAGGTAATGTGACCCACATGCCACAAGACTAGTGGATAATAGACTATACGAGTTGGTTTCTCATCTTAAAACCAACTGGCCGTAACCAAACATAAGAGTGGAGTCACAAGTCCATTGCAGGAGATGTTCCACTGTTGATTAAAAAAAATTAATAATAAGGCTAGGATGAGAAACTAATTGTTCAAAATATCAATGGACGAACAGATACAACTAGGTATTACGATGACAAATCTTATGTATATGTAGGTAGAACTCTTTAAAGACGGGCCGAAATCTAAAACTCCATAAAGATTATCATTAAAAGTCTAATAAAGATTGCACATATCATAGATTACAATGACATAACATCAGATTCGAGTGGATTTGTATCCATTACTTAAACTTAAAAGTTACATCATAAGATCAAATCTCACTTCTGTAGAATGGCATCACAATATTCCTTGTGGGAGTCAAGTTAGTTTTTCAACAGCAGGACATAGTGCACTTGCTTTCTCCTTCATGGTCAGCGGTGGTTCTGCAACCAGAAATATGCTTTCATCAATTGTTACAAAGACAAAAAGAAAATGATATTGAACACCCATATATCAAATGCAATGTTCCACTCATTACAAAAAAAGGATGTTCCCTTTATCATTTGAGGTCAAACCCAACACTTTCCAAGCATATGATTTAATACATAAGATGCACATTACCTATATTATGTATAACATAAACCAAGTGAATCCTTATTCTTTATAAGAAAGTTAAGAACTTACTAACCAAGCAAAAACCTGAATTTCAACGAATTAAGATTTGCTGCTCTCATGATACCAAAAAAAAATCAAATTATTTTATATTGACAAACACATGGACCACCTGACCCAGACTACACTTTTCTTTTTATCTTCCATCATCACAGTTTAAAATACACACATTCAAGCTTCATTTCAAGGCATCTCCACTAGTGGATCAATCACAGGGACAGTGCAATGGACAGACAGTAGCATTGGTGATAATACAAAATCAAAGGCAGTGATCTAATTGCATCATTCTCAATCAGGTAACATGTCAACCCTATTATTCTATACTTTTTAATTACATAAATTCTTAGTTGATTCAGTTTGGGGCATCAGTGGACCACAATACAAGTCAGTTTGGATAAATATTAAAGTATTAATTCTCTACACACCATATCTAGTAGCTTTGCAACGTGTTTGCAGTTAAAAGTGGTTGATCACCAAATGAATATTGAGAGCAAGCCTGATACCTTTCGTATACGACTGTTAACATCCCTTATATAGTTCATACATATTCCTTTGTATTAGGTTTAATTCATTGGAACTATGGGTCATATGGGCTGAGCTTGGTGACTAGAAAATATGGTTCTCTTGAAAGCAATGGCAAACATCTTTATATTAGAGGGGAAAGTTGGTTTTTAGTTAAGGTCACTTTCATATAAGTATTCATCGAACAAACATCAACTCTTAACTTGCTATACTTTCTAAAGTTCCAGATACTTTGCAGAGGCATTACCATTTAGATAGACTCAAATGGCTCATCCTTTCTACCGGTTTAGTTAACAAAGAGATCTTCCTATATGGGTGGGTTCTTTAGCAAGTTCAATTAGCATGATGATTTAGTTGTTTAAGACTTTTAAAATGAATGTGATGCTGCTGACCCAAAAGGATTCTGGTACATAGCAATCGTGTTGATACACATGGGTGGGCTCTCAAGCAAGTTAAACTGATATATTAGTTAAGCTGCTTCTATGCAACGAACGAAAGTTATCTAGGTAAAAGTGAACTTGTTGCTGCTTATATTTATTAATGGATTCTGATACATATGAAGCATTTAAACCAAATTCTACTCTTATTTACAGAAATGGATTAAATAATGTACGAGTCTACTCTTATGAGACGTATTTGATACGACTCTAATCATCTTGGGAGCAATTTCAAATCACCACATATCAGTTCACATTAGACCAGTTTGGCCTGTTTTTATGCATCTTGGACTCTTGGCTCACCATGGAAATTAATAATGTACTTAGGTAAATTGAACATTTTATAGCTTGCCCATATGACCCCCTTTATTTTCAGTAATATATTATGTTACTCACAACTCACAAGTGTTACAATTCCAACTTAGAAGAAACCCTTTATATACACACGGGTCTGAAACTATTATTGAGCCATAGCAAGCTTCGATTATACTTAAACATGTAGAGCAAAAGGTGTTTGGGGATTGCATATATTAAATGGGGGTGTTTGGCTAAGCTCATTTACTAATTAGCTCCTTTATAGCACAATAAAATATTTTTTTCATCCAAACAACTTATCAGCTATTCGGCTTATTAGCCTTAGTAACTTGTTTATAAGAATCTGTTGAAAGGAATGGTCTCCCAAGGGTATGAACCTAGCTCCCGAAGCCCTGATAAAGACAGCTTAGCACCAGACCACTCGAACCTGAGATGAGCGGAAAAAGGGGAAGCCGTATTGAACTTCGGGAGAAGGGGTGCCTCCTCACAAAGAAGGTCGCAGTGACCAGGCCCGGGCGACTGTTTACCAAAAACACAGGTCTCCGAGCTTTTTAACATATACTTTATTTAGCTATATAAATCTTTTTATTAAGCATAAGCACTTGCTGCACTTGTATATAAACATAACACAAACACCCTAAATTCGGTTATTCTTGAAAAAACTTGTTTCAGTGTCAAATAAGCAAATACGGGCTAGTTAATGTTCCATCCACACTCAGAAACCACTTATCGTATTAATAAACGCAACAAGGGGGCTAGAACCACTTACTAGAAATAAGAGCCTTTGGTCGAGTCTTGAACAAGATCCGTTGACGAATAATCCCAATAACTTCCAATTCCACCCTAGACGACGAACTTACACCCTCATCCTCATCCTCATCATTACCATCATTATGGTCTATTTCCATATCAGAATAACCAATCTTCTTCTTTTTCAACACGAGT
This sequence comes from Erigeron breviscapus, assembly GCA_034093135.1. Taxonomy (NCBI): domain Eukaryota; kingdom Viridiplantae; phylum Streptophyta; class Magnoliopsida; order Asterales; family Asteraceae; genus Erigeron; species Erigeron breviscapus. The sequence continues at coordinate 165,460,600 of CM067167.1, read as the reverse complement.
AATGGTTTCTTCAACGGAATCTTGGACCCGCTCAATTCATGATAACCAACAGTAAATGTATAATTCTCCTAAACCCAGTTGCCAAGATTAAAACTTTTACAAATTACAATCAAACCCAATTAATAATCTAAAAGATATAATTAGAAAGATTAATTACCTGAGAAGATGGGCGGCAAAGAAGACCAATTTGGAGATTTAGTAAGCGATGTTGGAAAGCAGGTTGAACTTCAACAACACCTTGGATTTCGATTATTGCCCATTCACTGCAATTTGATTCCCCACAACTACACTTCAATTTTATTTCCATTTTCTTTCTCTTTTCGCTTATTATTAGTCAATTATTATTATTATTAGGTAAATGAATGAATATATATTATTTAGGATTTTTTTGGTTTTGGAATGAAATCGATTTGGGGTTTAATTTGGCGGGAGAAAAAAAGGAGGCTAGCTTTATTTCACCCGAATTACTAATGTAGAGATGGGGTGAGTTCAAACTTAGTAAAATACCCAAAGTCAAAAACATATGAATATAAAAAAAAAAGGTAAATGGTTGGGAAAGTTTACCCATAGGCCATAGCGCATACCGTCGGTGGCGGATCTAGAATTTTTTTTAGTAGGGACACCAATCATTAATGGTGACTATATATATATCTTGAATGATTGTCGAAAAATATCAAGATATTATGTCATATAATGGTACTCGATAGTAGTATTATGCATTATGAATTAGTAATATCCACTAGTTAACTGCAAGTATATAAAGAAAAGTTAAACTTAAATTCCTAAATTTTAAATGATATTTATAGCAATAACATTTTATAAAAAATCAGGATAATGGTCAAAGCATAAGTCTTAAGTTATCACAAAAAACTTAAAAATCATGAAAAACAATCACCTCTCTAAACATCCAAAAATATAAGTTAACACACTATTTAAAGCAATAACATTTTATCTAAAGATGATGTATTTTGATTTAGCTTTATATTCAGCATATCCAAAAATAAAACGTTGAAAGAGGCAATGGTTTTGCAACATATACAACTAGCATATGAGATTGGGCTTGGAAAAAATTTCTTTAGCCTAAGACTTTTGAGCTGGACTATTTAAAATATATGATAGAAATCTAGTAACAATTTGATGAATTTGAGGTGGGACATGGGACAACCCTAATACAACGCTGGATCCGCCAATGCATACCATATATATATATAATGTAAAATAACTTGTCAATCTCACACATAAGTTATAAAATATAGTTTCTATATATGTATTTGACATATTTCAAAATTGTAACCTGCAACTTTTATCGGTGGGGCTATATGGTTATATGGTGACGATACTAGGGTTTGACCCATAGATAAAAAACATATAAATATTATAAGTAGATTATCAATAACTTCATTTATTAATAATTAATATATATTTAAACATAAATCTATTGGTTCAGTTTTTATCCCATCGTATATTTTTTTTTTCCATTTATCTTATCATCCTAAATAATTAGTCTAAAAAAAATAAGATTAGAAATACGATAATAATAAATCTTTAACAAGTTATATAAGAGCTTAAAAATTATAAACTCATTGTTCAAGACCTTAAAAGTTACATATTTGTAAACAGTTTTTCTATTTTTGGGTAGAGACAAAATTGTTTACATCTCACTTTCCTCATACCCCTAATACAAAGATTGAGTCTTGTTGTTGTTGTTGTCGTCGTCATCGTCATTGTTGAGGAGATGAATGACATTATTTCTACCCTAAATTAGGTGGTCTTGATAAAAATAAATAGATATGTCCAATAACCAAAATCTTAAAGTCAAATATATAATACACATTTTTAGTTGGATGGAGCTGAAGTTATGGGGAGCGCCACACGCCAACTCAAAACTCCTCCACTTAGTTTTTCCTATGGGTGTTCATGGACCGGTCTGACTTTGACTAAATTTCAAACTAAATTGACAATTCCAGTTTCACTATGTATCAAATTAAACATTGTCTGAACAAACCTGACCAAACCATATACCACCGGCATGTAACTCTGTGATCCGGCTTCATTTCCTGAATTAACTTTTTACTTGTCACTCTGTAAAACCAAAAACCCTAAATACAAAACATTCATTCATAATCATTCCCATTCCCCAATACAAAATAAAATCAAGAAAATCAGAAAATTAAAATGTCAGAATATATCCCCTTAGAAATGCAGGCTGAAATCTTGAAAAGGCTGCCTGTAAAGCCATTACTCCAATTCCGAACTGTTTCAAAATCATACAAGTGTTTGATCGACAGCACCAATTTTATTGTTTCTTACGGTGTTCATCACCACTCTCAGCCGCCCGATGATCGTTTCATTTTGAGGTATATACTTCCTTTACAATTAGGAAATGCTTCACGTGAGGATAGATATATAACTTTTGTTGACGATGATAATGGTTTTATCCAACAAGAATATATCCCCTTAGAAATGCAGGCTGAAATCTTGAAAAGGCTGCCTGTAAAGCCATTACTCCAATTCCGAACTGTTTCAAAATCATACAAGTGTTTGATCGACAGCACCAATTTTATTGTTTCTTACGGTGTTCATCACCACTCTCAGCCGCCCGATGATCGTTTCATTTTGAGGTATATACTTCCTTTACAATTAGGAAATGCTTCACGTGAGGATAGATATATAACTTTTGTTGACGATGATAATGGTTTTATCCAACAAGAATTTATTCCCCCTATTCCTGACCTCATTAAGACCCTCGTACCCAAAACAATAAGTGTAGTTGGTAGCTCTAACGGTTTGCTGTGCTTTACCGGTTATTACGAAAATACAAACCGGGTTGGTCATTACAATGGAAGAGAGATGGTTGTTTTGTGGAATGTTTCAATCAGGAAATCCGTTGGCATTCAAGCGCCATATACATATGATTTACCGAATAAAAACTTTTGTCATGTTGACTATTGTAAGTTTTTTTGGTTTTGGGGTTTGTCCTGTCACTTGTGATCCTACTATCCTCACTATTGAATGTTATTATTATAAGCAGAACCGGAACGATGTGTTTTACATAAATGCCCCTTGGAAAGTTGGAGTTTTTACTTTGAGCACCGGGACTTGGAGTGATCTATCTACCAATCTTCCCCGCGAATCAATTAGATTGGGAAGGGATCAGGTTGTTATCGATAGATATATTTATTGGGTTGCTTATGATATGATTGATGCTGAAGATGGTCAATCTCAATCACATTATCTGATCATGTCATTTGATTTGACTGCCAAAGAATTTAAGGAGATAAGTCTCCCAGATAGTCTAACGAACCGGCGTTGTAGAATTCAGACTATATCTAAGCTACAGGAGTCTCTTGTTTTGCTTGAATACGATGGAGAATTTCCGGAAGACGCATGAAGGAGCAAGGTGTTGGTAGATCCTTTACAAAGATGTACACCATTAACTTACCAGATGCCAAATACTAGGATTTAGGAAGACTGGTGAACTAATTATGGAAACACAACAACACAACGAAGGATATGGTGAAGTTCAAATTTACGAACAGAATCACGAATATGTCGATAATCTTGGGATTGATGGAGCAGGGTGTTCGTTCTTTTTGTGTTCCTATATGGAAACGCTACTTCTGCTTGATAAGTATGATGGTTTTTTGATAATTTTGATAGAATGATACGCATTATGTTGAATTTAAACATGATTCGATCCATTTAATAACGTACCGGTTGATCCTGAGGAACCTGTGAGGGCATTAAACATTGATGCCATTGATTCGGGTTCCCAAAATAAGATGATTGAATTAGGATGGAATGATGAATTCGGTTTTGATGAATTCAACAGAGGAAGGAGAACGAAATTAGATATGAGGGAGGCTGTGATTATCTGTGTTGATACACCTAAAATTAGGTTAATTACTCTCTATTTATATAAGGAGCGTATTTTCACATTTAGTCCCTCTGGTGTTTAATTTGTGCCTCATTAGTCCTCTTAAGTCCAATCACCTAATGGGAAACCCTATAATACGTCTTTAAGAGTAAATACGTCCATCGAATATTTACTAGACATAGGGATTTCAGTTATCGTCAATTATCATATCAGGAAGGATAGATGATCAGTGACGGTCACACTAACGTGGTTCCAACAGTGTCAAGATCTAATATTTAATAATTTGTTGTAGTTTGAGTAAAATAAATTACGAGTACTTCATATGGGAGGGACCTGGCTTGCTTAAAACTTATTAAAAACTATCGCTTTGCAATTACTTTCTTTGTATATACTCAATGTATTGCTTTTGCAATTAGTTTCTTTGTATGCTTTGGTTTGCAATGGAAGATTTTGAACTCTGAATGAAATATAGTTTACCCCAATGTTAATGATGGGCCCTAGTAATATATAAAACATTATGTCTGAGTTTCACATTATGGTTCTTTTTGGGACATTCCTAGTGGTTGCTTTTGCAATAGTTGATGGGCAACAACCTGATGTTTGTCATAACCATTAATTTATGGATATTAAGGCGTCAAGACTCATCCGATCAGGCTGTTCTCCATTAAATAGGAAAACCTTAGATACTTGCATGTTGCTCCCTTTCAAATGTTTGTCATCTCTCAGGTCCTCCATATTTGTCTTTAGGAGTAGTTGCACACTAGGCGATTTTAACAATCATACCGACAATAAAGCTTTTGAGTAAAAGCATATTAAATTTACAATAAATAGAAGATTTACAATAAGTAAAGTTTTATTATTATTATATTTTATTTTACTATCAAGATAGTAGGGTGTCAAAGTAAACAATAGGTGACCGAATTAGTTTATTTGAAGTAACTACAGAGGCGGTCCAATCAGGTTTAGTTCATTTATTTCAGAGAAAAAATATTAACTTTTTCTATAAAAAATATATAACTTCTTATTTTTCCATTTTCAATTTTCTAAAGAATGGAAAGGGTTTTTGATTTTTTAAAAACAAATGAAAATTCTGAAAACGCATTCAAAATTCGAAAATGTTATTTTTATTTTTCATAATACATTTTGGAGGGGGTAAGAGGGAATGGAAAACATCAAATTGTTGTTTTTTTAATAGGGGAAGTGAATTTGAGGCTTTTACCTATCCAATTTGGGTGAAAAATTCATCACATACTATTTTTTAATACATTTATAAAAAAAAAACATGTGAGCTCAATCATTTATTGAATATATTAAAAAGTAGCATATGTAGGGTTTTTCGCCCAAATTGAGTGTGTAAAAGTCTCATACTCACTTTTTTCCTTTTTACATGTAATAAAATGGATATTGGTGTTTTCCAATTTCTTTTGGAAAAGTTTTTTAGGAAAATGTAATTTGATCGTGTTTTTTGTTTTTTTAGAAAATATTTTTGGAAAATATGGGGTATTTTCTCTAGTTAAATGTGCATTTATTTTAGGGTTAAATCCATAAAAAGGTAACATATTTACCTAAAATTTCCTAATGGAGGGTACATATTTAGTTTTCATCTATTAAAAGGATTCCATTTTCAAAAGTTTTTCAATAAAGGGAATATCGTTAGTTTTTATCGTTAGACATCCGTCAAATGCCAACATGGCATGCCACGTCATGAAAAAAGGCCACGTGGATTGCTGACATGGCTATACACATCATCATCTTCTTGTTCAACTATTTTCCGACAAACACTCCGGTAAAAATTTCAAACAACCATGTCTTTCGATAATGTTTTCACCAAAAAAAAACAAAAATCAAGAACAATCAAATTAATGAACAACCAACGCATGATGCAAGAATTAAACAAATCGAAGACCTCAAATTAAACCACCGTCCCACTATCACATTGAATACTTTTTATTTTTTAATTACTATAAATTTATAAACCGAATCACAAGCTCGAAAGTCCTTCCTATTCTCCATCACTCTAAACTTTATTATTATTAGTTTCTCATTCTTATTATGTTTTGCCAAACCTCACTAGTCGAAAAATAACACTTCACGCTCTCCTTACTTTCCCCGAAACACTTTTTTCAGTAACTTCATTCTTAATTTAATTCATTATCGCCATAAAGAATCCTTCAACAACAGAATGCCATTTCCTAAACAAATCATGCACTTGGCCTTCATACCTAACCAACATATCAGAAATAAAACCAGTTATCACAAACTCGATTTCGTGCGAAGATGCACGGTGTCCCACGTTGCCTCCCAACACTCACCCGATGGGGGTTGAATTGTGGGAATATGGCCATATGGGTCGGGTTTGAGATTGTGGGTTGCCGATTGTTGTGAAGATTATCCGTGTACGGGAATTGGGGGTTTTGGTTTGGAATATTTGATTTGATACTATACATGAAAGTCCAAACGGCAGTCCATATGACATTTAGTTGACGAGTCACGATGAAACTAGTGATGTGGCATGCCAACATGCCAGTTAACGGAGATCTAACGACAAAAATTAATGATATTCCCTTTATTGAATAAATTTTGAAAATGGAATTCTTTTTAATAGATGAAAACTAAATAAGTACCCTTTATTAGGAATTTTAGGTAAATATATTACCTTTTTTATGGATTTAACCCTTTATTTTATATTATTTTTTCTACAACTACATTGTTCTTTCATTTGAGTTTTTTATGGTGATACTAACAAACCCAATCTTATTCAATATGATCATTAAAACAATAATCCATAGGCTTTCTTTGATCATCCCTAATGTGTAAGTTTTAATTCAATTTAATTAGGGTTTTTTTTTTATTGTTTTAATCTTGTTGTGTGTTTACATATGGGTTTTGATGGGTTTCATTATGTTTGTCTTTCTATATGAGTATGTAGGTTGTACACATGTTGGGTAAATTTTTAAGAAGTTAGAAGTTTAACATATAAGTTGTATAAACATTCATAATTACCCTCTAAAGAAGTGGATTTCTGGATACCTCTTGAGGCTTTTTAAACCATTCATCTCGCAAGACACGAAGCTTCATACACCTACTAATAGCCCATGAAGGAGATTGGGCCACGATGAAGTCAAACACGAAAGAAAAAACTTGCTCATGCTTCCAAATAACCATACAAAAAATAATACCTTCAATGCACATATTCTTTGATGACTTGATATCTATGTTGTCAATTTGTTGATATTCAATCGCTTTTTATGGTAGCTTTTGTTAGCGGTTAAATACTGTCTATCATAGTTACCGATATGTATTTTTGGATCACACGTTACAAATGATAACGAAATGTATGTTCCTTGAACCATCTATACATCATCAATCCCGGAATAGTTTTGGAAAAGAATATGATTCAACGAATAATAAAATTTTTCATTCATTTAATAAGGTAAAAAAAAAACAACAATTATTTTTGATATAACTCGGGTGGGCTTTTTCATTTCTTTGATGAAAATAGGATAAGCTTTTTTATTCCTTGCATTATTTCATGCTACCAAATCTAACGCCTTCACACTACTTACCAATTAATATTTAATATTATAAATTATGGCTGTGTTTGTCTAAAGCTTTTTTAGAAACTACTAGTTATTATACCCGCACGTTGTTGCGGAAAAGCTTTTTACGTGTTTAAAATTTAGATACAAACAATATATAGTTGTATAATCCAATTTTTCGAACCCGGATTTTAAAAAAAGAAACAAAACTTGTAATATAAATAATAAAGAAAAAAACGTATAAAAACAATAAGAATAGCTAGTGTTAAAAAAAGAGTAAAACAATAACTATATTATAATGACACTCTGACGACAGTGATATAATATAAAATTGTTACTCGTATATATTAAAAGCCATATATATATAATGGAAAGAGGGAAAATCATCAAAAATAAATGTTTAAAGGTAAAATTATACATGTGTGAAAGTTGTTTGATAGAAACATAAGAACCCAAAAGTTTGGTGTCAAATATTTAAAAGCGAAAACTTTATGGGGCAAAAGTTAAAAATAGAAACTTTAAGGGGTAAAAATAAAAAAGTTGCAAAAGTTATGTTAAAGTACTAAAGATAAAAATATTTAAAGTTTAGGGTGTAAAACGAAAATTTACAAAGGTTAACAAGGTGTTGTACTTTAAGCTTCAAGACTTGTACATTGCATATTGCTTTTTTAGTATATACTAGTATTTTAACCCGCGCGTTGCCGCGAAATACGTTTTGAACACCACAAAATTTTGAATAGGTCACTAACAAACATAGAATTTGATATCTCATAAAAATATGATGTTTCATTTAGCCACATGACTAAAATTATACAAAGAGAAATAAACCATTGAACCATATTTTACGCACAGACAAAGCCCAAACATAAAGATTCTATTTATTACTTACTGAATCGATCCATATATTAACACATAAAATAGGGTGGAACATAAAGGTCACTAAACATTGTATCTCCCCCAATCCGAATATGATCAGATTCTAATGGAAGGAATGAATGGATGATACATGAATCACATACATGGTTAAGTTGCTTGATACCCTTGCATCTATGAAACATGAGGTCTTGGAGCTCATTTCTCAGCCATTCCAACGCTAATTTTGTGACGTATCATCTCACAGGCAAAATTCAACCATAAATCACATTTAGGTAGTCTCGTCAACCAAAAATCAACATGAGACTCATTAGAAGAAAAAAAAAACACATAAGAATCGTAATACAAAGGTTAGACAGTGAATACGGAATTATTCGGACTTTCAAAAACACAATTCGTCTTATATAATCGGAAAGCAAATTTCTTACACATTAGTATACATACACAATTGGTCTTTCTAATCATTTACATTCCTAAAATGCACATAATCATGTAATCTACATCCTGTATTACCAAAGCATCCTAATCTATCATAGTGATTTTGTATCCACCTTAATCTTGTCTAGCAATGTTTTACAGTAATATTTTAATAGAAAAACAAACTAAAAACAAAAGCAAGCAGCAACTGAATCTATTGTGTTCGTTGCTAATCTCAAAATTGTCGTAGTAGCAAAGCTCAATCAAACAATGTCATTTATATCATGTGCTAGTCCAACAGGACATATATAGTCTTGAATTCAGGTGACCAGATAAAGGCCAATTGCAATACTAATCCAACTATACATATAACAAATAAGGTAGCATTACATCAAAATTATCAAATTTCACTAAGACATTAATACAAACACTTGGTGTGCAACATAAATGTAAAGTGAAATCTTGAAAGATATAATAATAATAGTAGATAATAACAACAATAATAAGAAGAATACCTGATCAGCTTGATTCCACTATCTGAATTTAGCATACAAAAGCTTCGGATAAAAAGAATCCGAGCTCCGACACCGACTGAGGCTCGCTTAGCATCAATGGCGATTTTTTGTCCGCAATGACCATAATCGGATTCGGAATCATGTAAGTCATCGATCCTCGTGACCACGCATACACAGATTTTATTGAATATTAAGAGGAGAATGAGAAATCTGGAAGTTTCTTTTAGCAAGAGGTTTTTTTTTTTTTGTAAGTTTTAGGTAGAGAAATAAAGAGGGAAGAAAGCTGATTAAGAGAAGTACATTATGCATCAATTGTTGTAAAAACCAAGTTGGTTTTTAGTATATAGAAAATTAATTGATTAACTGTATTTTGATTTATTTTTTATGTATTTATTTAGGAAAATGTAATCTTAGTTCTACATTTATTTATTAAATATTTTTTAAGATTACAAAATAAAAGTTTTTAATCTAAAATTAAAAAAGAAATGATGATGTGGAAGAGAGAGGTTGCATGTGGAAAGGATGGGTTGAAGTTAAAGAGAGGAGAGAGAATGCATATAGGAAGGATGAGTAAAAAGCTGATGTGGCAGTGATGACTAGGATGCATGTAGTAAATGTAGAGCATTGCGGGTAGTCTAAGGAAGGATGAGTAAAAAGCTGATGTGGCAGTGATAACTAAGATGCATGTAGTAAATGCAGAGCATTGCCGCATGGGTCTAATTTCTTTATTTTTATGTTTTCAATTTTACTTTTCAAGAAAGAAAAAAACAACCTTTCGGGTTTTGGAAGTAGTAAATAGAAGTTCACTGATTATTGTTGTTAAAAAAAAAAAGGTTGTTAACTGATTATTCACTTTGAAAACCCTAGATATCCAACATTCTGGTATTTCACTACTATTTCCCGAAAATAAAATCAGATTATCAAAATGTCAGAATACATGCCGTTCGAAATTCAGGCGGAAATCTTGAAGAAGCTGCCTTTGAAGCCATTACTCCAATTCCGAACTGTTTCAAAGTCATTCAAGTGTTTGATCGACAGCCCTGATTTTCTTATTGCTTACAGTGTTGTTGATCACCACCTTCAGCAGCCACATGATCGTTTCATATTAAGGTATACACTTAATTGGTCAACAGATTATCCTGGTCAGGAAAGATATTTAACTTTAGTTGATAATGATGATAGTTTTGTCCAACAAGAATTTATTCCCCCTGTTCCTGACCTTATTAAGAACCTGGTACCCCTATGTGAAAGTATAGTTGGTAGCTCTCACGGTTTGCTGTGCTTTCAGGGTTATTACTATGAATACTCAGATACTTATTCCAGTAGAACAGAGATGGTTGTTCTTTGGAATGTTTCAATTAGGAAATCCATTGGTATTCGAGTGCCATATTTCTATGATAAGCCAAATGGAAAGTTTTGTAAGCTTAATGTTGATAATGTTTTCGGTTTTGGGGTTTGTCCTGTCAGTTTTGATCCCACTATTCTCAAGATTACTTCTTTTGATTATAGGCGGAATAGGAATGATATAAGACGCATTAGCCTCCCTTGGAAAGTTCGAGTTTTTACTTTGAGCACCAGGACTTGGAGTATTCTATCTACCAATCTTCCCCGCGAATCAATTAGACTTAGAGGGTCTCAGGTTGTTATCAATAGGTTTATATATTGGGTTGCTTTTGATTCTGAACGTGGTATTTGATTTGACTGCCAAAGAATTTAAAGAGATAAGGCTCACAAGTAGTTTAACAAACTTTCGTTGTAAAATTCAGTCTATATCTAAGCTTCGGGAGTCTCTTGTTTTGCTTTCATATCATTTTGAGGAAGACGTGCCAGCTTGTCGGTGTCTATGGATGATGAAGGAGGAAGGTGTTAGTAGATCGTTGACAAAGCTATACACCATTGAACTACCAGATGCCTCAATACGCCGAATACTAGGATTTAGGAAGACTGGTGAACTAATAATGGAGACTTAACACAAATCCGAAAAAACAACCGATGTTCAAATTTATGAGCCGAATAATGAATACGTCGAGAATCTTGAGATTGATGGAAAATATTTTTCGTCCTTTATGTGTTCCTATATGGAAACGCTACTTCTGCTTGATAAGCCTGATGGTTATATATATCTTCCAATAGTAGGTATATGATCTACTACTTCATCAGGGAGGGACCTGGCTTGTTTATAAGGTAAAATAAATTACTTTGGTTTTGTTTAGGTGATATCTTTAGTTGCATCATTTAAGACTTGCTTAAAACTTATTGCTTTGCAAATGCTTGGATTCTAAAATAATTCAATATGCTTCAGATTATATATGACAGATGGAGTGTTTCGCTGTTTACTTTCACAAACTAAAGTTTCAAAGTTAATGGTTGTGTTAATTATATGCAGAAATATTGTCACTTTAAAGTTAAGGAAATAACAAGTTTTAGTTGGTTAAACTCATATTCTGCCAATAAGGAAACTGTTAATTTTAGTTTCTTTCTATATACTTGTAGCTGTCTGATTTGATGAGATTTTGTATGCTTTGTTTACATGCAATGGAAGTGTTTAATGTGCCATTGTAATATACGGAGTATAAAGCATCATATCTCAGCTTATTGCTTTTTCTTTTCTTATCATATTGGTGCAAATTAGTATAAGTAATAGAAATTCAGATGGATGACATATAGATCGATGCTTGTGTTTTATTGGAGATTAGTCTCATATTTTTGTTAATATATCACACATATATTTAATAGACTAGTATGTTTAGATGCCGTATCGTGTCTGGATATGCCGTTCATCTGATATAGAGAGCACAAGGGACTATTTAATATTTCATTTGAATTTTTGATAGAATGAAGACACATATACTCATGACACTGTTTATAGATGGAAAATAATGCTAACTCACTTACTCAATTTTTACAAGAAAATACCGTTGAATGAAAGCACTAGTTCAATCAAAACATTGACATTCTATTGATATCTACTAGTCAATACTCTTCTCTTCTGAAAAGTTAGTTTGCGTGTAATGATAAGTTTGTCAGCTCTTTGTAAACATGAAATTTCTTTCTTTTAAATCTGCATTGTTTATATGATTTTGAAGACTCCGTCCAGTGTTGTAACTCATTGTACATGAGAATAGGAGCCCCTGAAGATGGAGATTAAGGCGTCAAGGTTCATCCTATTAGATTGTTCTCCATTAAATATGGCTAAAGCATTGACCTTGGATGCCCCAATAGGAAAATCCTAGATACGTGAATGTTGCTCGCTTTTAAATGTTTGTCGTATGCTATTGTATCCCATTTGAAGGTTTTGATTAGGCCTAGATTAATTGCTTACTGTGATCAAAAAGAGAATAGAGGTCTATGGACGCTAGAAGATCACGAAGTGGTTTATGTGTGATGGGAGAACTTTTTTATAAATGTTGTTGGTGATCAAGAACTTCAAATTCTAGATGAGTATTCTTTCTTATTCCATGATAATTGATTACCTAGACAATGGATATATTCTTTACAGAAGAAATTAGAATTGACTTTTAAATACGCTCCCTGTTCTATCTTTATGGATGAAAATCTGATAGGGTGTTGTTTTTTTTTGCAAAATAATAATAAAAAAAAACCCTTTTTCTGTTATAATAAGTTAAGTTTTGTAATTAGATACTCAGATTCACCTTACTGTGTTTTGGTTTTTAGTTTTTACTGGTTTTAAACTACCACTATCATTTGAAAATATTTCAGAATGTTTTTTTATATCATTCTATATAGAAAGTACTAATTTGAATACTCCCTCCGGTATTCCCCGAGTCACCAAGTACTCTTATCTCGACCCCGACCAAGGAGCTGAGAGTCCGAGTCCCCCAACCTTGGTTATTTGTATTGAGTTTCATCGTTGATTTTCAGATTTTTATTGGTCTTTGTGATTTGTGAGCACATGGAAACATTGCTTTTGCTCTTTTTGGTATCTTTTACTGGGTCATGGTCGAGGGTTATAAGATTGAAATGCTCTTTTTCATGTCTATTGTTGTTCTCTGAAAGTATTTTATACACTACATTAGTTTCATAATCTCCCCACCCGGTCCTCCTTGCAACATATCATCTTTACCTCTAATTTACACCCCGAAGAAATCATGTTGGAGGTTGCTTTCACCTCCACCCTGATGAATGGTGATCAAACCCACTCCCAACGCCCCGTCGACCCCCACCTCCCACAAAAAAATGTAATTGTGTAACATTCGCGATTTTTGACTTGTGAATTAACGTGATTAAACGTGGCTTATCCATTTTTGAACCAATGACTTAAACGTGTTGCATAACTAATCAAGTTAATTAGTTGGAATAATTCAATTTCTTGGTTGACGACTTGAGACGTGTAATGTGCTAGGCAAGATTATGTAGCCGAATTTATCAAACTCATGACGTAAAGTAACGCTTAATTTGACTAGTTGTTTGATCGGGTCAACCCATGGGTCAACCCACAACCCATGACCCATCTTAACTTATCCAAACCCTATCCACACTCTTTCTTTCCATCATTCTATTTCTTTCCATCTCTTTCTAATGGAATGCAAGACTTTCTCTTCCTCCCTCTTTCTAAATTCTTACACCAATCAATGTTGTCCAAGTTAGATTTGCATTAAGTTCACCATGTTTATCATCATTCAAGTATCATATCAAAAGTTGGGAGCTTCAACTTCAAGAAATCTCCATTTATTGCTAAATTTCGGATTTAAGTCCTTGTTGGAAGATTTTGGTAAGCAAACTTGTCTCAATACTATCATTTTTATGTTTGTAAGCTTGTTTTAATCATATACAAGTGTTGTTGAGTCATTTTCTATGTCAAATTTGGATTAAAAGTCAATTTAGGGTTTAAAATGGGCAAAATGGGTCAAAAACCGGGTTTTCACTCGATTGATGATATGGATCAAAACTAAAGGGTGGGTTATGTTTGAAAACACATTTCTAACCTAATTCAAACAACTCTTGGTCGACAATCTGAGTCAAAATTCATTAAAACTCAAATTAGGGTTTTTACTTATTTATTTAAGTCAAAATGTAATTATAAACCTAAATTGGTGATTTAAGAACGATTTTAAAAGGGAATTGGATTTGTTAACGTTCACCCATGTTATTGAAGCTTAAAACCTGTTCTGAGTAATCCCAAATCGATCCAATTTCGCGAATTGGGTTTTTGCACTTAAAGTCAAAGTTGACTTTAAAAGTCAACTTTAAAAGTCAACTGTTTCTTCTTCAATTTAGCAGCCCAGATTTCCTTGAATTCGAGACCACCAGACCTTACGCCAACTCCAGCGCCCCTTATGCCCTGGTTTGCCCTGCCCAGCGTATCCTACGGCCATTGTGCCGTAGCTTACGGTGGCCCCTAATCGTCATTTGAGCCTTACGCCGATCTTTGTCTGTTTACGCCATGAATTTGATAACCAGACGCCAAAAGAGCCAGTTCTAGGGCACCGTAAGGTACGCCCACTCCCCCGTATCTTACGCCAACCATGATTCTTCCACCGTATCCTACGCTACTCTCCAACGTAACCTACGCCCTCTGTTCCTCCTCCACCGTAACTTACGGCCACCACCACCGTAATTTACGGTGGTGTGGTGTCTCATGTTTTCAGTTTTTTGTCCAGCTTCTTTCTTCTTTCTGCTTTGAGTCCAGCCGCATATGGGGTTCTCTTTGTCACTGTTGGAGTCGAATGGTGTGGGAGAAAACCCAAAAACTGATTTGTTGACTATGAGAATAAGTAATTCATATATATAAGTAAATGTATATACGGCCCTTTTCCTTCTTGTAATTTTATGTTTTGTCTAGCTGTGGGCTTATCTTCTAGGGTTGGATTGGGCTTCTTTCCGGGCCATTCCTCAGCCTTTTGACACCAAATTTGAGTCGTTTAGAAGGTCCTAAGTCGGTTATGCAAGCAAAGCCCTTGTATATATATTTTTATATATATATATAACGTAATGACACATATACTAATAAACATTTAAATATTTCGATATGTGGTAAACAAGAGACGACATATACGCATACTTATGAATATTGTATATGGATAAATAAATGCGTATTATAATGACACGCGTGTTATAAAAACATAATGTTAGGTCGTGAGCATTGAAGATCGTTGGACGTCGGTAGCTCGTTGAATACTTGTAACTTGATCTTAAATTTCTTTTTACAAGGCAAAGGTGAGTTTCGTAAACCCTCCCTACTCTATTGAGATTCGGGCTGAAAAGTGTACACATACGTGCTTGTTTGATTGTTTGGTTGAATTGATTGACGGCTTATTGATTGTCTGATCGATTGTTTGATTTATGGATGGTGTTGAATGATTGTTTGATGGCTTACGCATATGATTGTGATATTGTGATTATTTTAGGGTAGTCGTACATACATGGAAGTTGGTTATGCCTTCAAAGGGTTTTAGATGTGGTGGGAAGGCTGCGGGTGACCCTATATATAAGCATCTAGGACTCCTAAGTGTATGTACGTATAGTTTTGGTTGGATTGATGGTTTGATGACGTGATATTACGCATTTGAAATATATGTAAGTCGTGCCTGAAACGTATATTACGCATTGTTCATCATGTAAGTCGTGTCGGTTTATCGCGCATTATTTATTATGTAAGTCGTGCCGTTATTGACGTTATGGATTGTTGAATCCACGTTATGGGTATCTTTATATCCACGTTATGGGTTGTTGAGCCCACGTTATTGAACGTTATTAATCGTTATATGAATCGTTGTTGTTAAACGTTGATTGTATTGATATTGTGCTAACGTGATCCCTTTTAGGGTTTTCCTTGGAACGTGATATGGTATTCTAATCCTCGTATATCGTTAACGGTTGATATTCTGACACACTTGTTTCCTATTACTCGTCCCTACGAACTCACCAACTTTATGTTGACCCGTTTTAATACACTTTTCAGGTGAACAGGTTAGCTCCAAGACATAATGGATGATTGTTGCTTGATTATGCTAGAATTGGACTTGGACTTCTTGGATCCGTGATTCTTTATTCCCGATTAGGGGATTATGCTTATGTGTGATCTGGTTACTTGCACTATTGAATGGTTCGTATGGATTACTTGATCCTTTTTATGCATTTAGATTTACTCTACATAATTTCCATGTCGTGTTGTGCTTTTCTTGTGATACCCCATGATTCCGCCTTGTTGGGGTGTTACAGAATGGTATCAGAGCCATGGTTGTAGAGAATTAGGTGGATCGACCTAGCCTATAGCCATTGCACCCTTATTTCATAATTAGCATAGGAAATTTTGTGTGCAACATGAATTGTATGACGCATAAAACTTGTTTAAACGGAGTTCGTAGGTTTTCCATGATTGTTGACTTGATTGTTATGTGATGGCTTGATGGATGTATATGTTAGTGTCGGGATACACCGTGACTTGCCGAATGAACGTTAACGTATATTCTTATAGTTTTATTGTTTAACCCTAGCAAAGTGAAATGATGGCATTAACGGAGTATGACACTCGGTAACCCTGGAGGCGCCTGATCAACAAATCTATGGTTATCCTATGTCATATAAAGTTAATGACCTCGTGGATTGCGCATTGTGGACAAGTATAGTAGGTAACCCGGTATGTTTAATGAGTGTTGGTTAGGTGGAGGGTTAGCCGCTGGTACACCCTGTATACATACCCGACCAATACTTAGAGAGCATAACGGAACCGGATCTCGACATCCATTCAATATATTAACGGTGTGGAGGGTTAGCCGCTGGTACACCCTGTATACATACACCTTTAATGTATTGAATGTTGAAGTTAAGATTCAGACTATGCTTTACCCACCTTGTTAGTGACTTGACCCCTTATATATTTGTATGCAATGGTTTGAAATCGTGGAATTGATTTGAAATCGAATGAAAACGATGATGCTTTGCCTCGTTATATTTGAACTTGAATGTTGATTTGAATAGTTCGGTTGTGGTTGAATTGGAATTGTGTGATTAGTAGAATGCGAATGAGATGTTGATAACATAGTTTATTGCCATGATAATATCCCCGTAGAGATGCATGTCCTTGTAATGACTTAGAATAGTCTAATTTTGAATTGTTTATTATGTGGCGGTTAATTGCGAGTGTTCGTGTGAATTGTGAGGATTAACTTGGAAATCCAACACGTGTGTTCGAGGAAAGATGGATAAACCATGGAGAGCTAACATGAATTATAGGCACCAAGACGAGTAAAAGAAACCGGTTGATCAAGGAAATCAAAGAAGTAGAGGTGGTCGTGGAAGTCGTGGTAATCGTGAAAGACGTAAGAGAATCGAGTGGGTTAAACATCAAAAGGTGTACCATCAATCGCCGTGTCTTCCTTTGAATGCCTTTCCGATCAATGCTTGAAATCCCCCGATTGCCCGAGGTACTTGTTATGAGTGTGGTAGTCATGAGCACCACTGAAAAAGTGCCCCAATCTTATCGGCCCACACAAGTTCAATGAAAACTTGCTCCTCGTGGAAGAGCTTTTACTGTGAATAAGGTCGAGACTCGTGATGATCCTAAACGTCGTTGCATATATTTTTCTTCTCAACAATCAATATGCCACCGTATTATTTGACTCCGGTGTCGCTTTTTGCCTTGTTATCAATGATTTCGTGCCTTTGATTGATACTAGTCTTATTCCGTTGTCGTATTACTTTGAACCTGAAATGGTAAATGACGAGTTAACGAAAATTGACCAAGTTGTTCATGAATGTACTTTAGAGTTAAGTGACCATCCGTTTCTCAAAAATCTAGTTCCTTTCGATATCGGTAACTTTGATGTGATTCTAGGTGTGGTGGATGTCGGCAATGAATGCGGTTATAGATTGTAGTAGTCGGGTAGCGAGAATTCGGTTAGAAGACGATGAAGAGTTAGTGGTTCAAGGCGAGACGACCGAGCCGTGGGAAGGAAAAGTATATAATGTCAATGTCACATAAGTCGAATTAAAAGCCGTGCCCGTGGTTAAGTGATTCATGGACGTAATTCCGGATGACCTACCGGGATTGCCCCCATCTCGTCAACTTGATTTCCGAATTGATCTTATTCCTAACGCTTCTTCCGTGGCCAAAGCACCATATCGCTTAGCCATGACCAAAATGCAAGAGTTGGCCGCCCAACCCAAATAACTTCAAGAAAAAGGGGTTTTATCCGCCCTAGTCATTCACCGTAGAGTGCACCGATCCTATTTGTCAGGAAGAAAGACGACTCCTTCCGAATGTGAATCGATTATAGAGAATTAAACAAACTCACAGTGAAAAATCGTTATCCTTTTTCCTAGAATTGATGATCTATTTGATCAACTCCAATGTGCTCGTTTCATTTCCAATATTGATTCGCGGTTGAGTTACCACCAATTACGTGTCCATGAAGATGATGTCCATAAAACGGCCTTTCGTATACGTTATGGGCATTTTGAATTCGCGGTTAGGCCTTTTGGGATGACCAATGCACCGGCGGTGTTCATGGACTTGATGAACCGGGTGTGTTCGCCTTACTTGGATCAAGTTGTCATTGTTTTCATTGATGACATCCTCATCTATTCCAAAACCAAAGAAGATCACGCCGAACATTTGAAGTTTTAGAATTGCTTCGAAAAGAGAAATTGTATGCCAAATTCTCCAAATGTGAATTTTGGCTTGAAGAGGTCCACTTTCTTGGTCACGTAGTGAGTAAGGAAGGAATTCATGTGGATCCAAGTAAGATTGAAGCGGTAAAGAATTGGAGACGACCCGAGACACCAACCGAGATTCGCCAATTTCTTGGTTTGGCGAGTTATTATCGACGTTTCATTGAAAATGTTTCCAAGATTGCCCAACCATTGACCTTGTTGACTCAACGGGAAAGAAAGTTTGATTGGGGCGAAAAGCAAGAGCAAGCATTCCAATTGTTGAAGGATAAGTTGTGTGATGCACCCATTTTAAGCTTGCCTAATGGAGCCGATGACTTTGTTGCGTATTGTGATGCATCCGGGCAAGGATTGGATTGTGTTTTGATGCAATGGGGTATAGAAAACGTTGTAGCCGATGCCTTGAGCTGAAAGGAACGTATCAAACTAAGACGAATTAGGGACATGAGTCTTACCGTGCAAAGGAGTGTTCGCGACTCCATCATTGAGGCATTACACGGCTTAGAATAAATTTGATAGAAAGAATGATGATGGTTTATACTTTGTTGAACAATTGTGGATTCCAGTTCTTGGCGGATGGCGGTTGTGATTGACGAACGAAGCTCACAAGTCGGAATACTCGGTTTATCCGGGGTCCGACAAGATGTGTTTTGATTTGAGAAACTTGAATTGGCAGCCGGAAATGAAGAAAGACTTTTCTAGGTACGTTAGTGAATGTATATCGTGTTTGTAAGTAAAAGCCAACCACACAAATCACCCGGTCTACCAGTTCAACCGGTAACACCGTTGTGGAAACGAAAACGAAATGAACTTCATTACGAAGTTACCTAGAACGAGTGATGGTCGGGACACCATTTGGGTGATAGTTAGCCGGTTGACGAAGCCGACTCACTTCTTAGCCATCCGGAGAGATGATAAATTTGACACCATGGCACGTTGTACCTCAAAGTAGTATCCAAACTTGGAGTGCCGATTTCCGTCATGACCAATCGGGATATCCGATTTTACTTCAACGTTTTGGAAGGCGTTCCAAGAAGCGATGGGTACTCAACTCGATATGAGTACGGCGTTCCATCCTCAAACCGACGGTCAAAGAAAACGAACGATTCAAACGCTTGATGATATGTTAGGGGCTTGTGCCATTGAATTTGATGGCATTTGGGACGTGCAATTGTCGATAGTCGAATTCTCCTATAATAGTAATAGCTATCACTCTAGTATTCAAATGGCGCCGTTTAGAGCTTTATATGGTAGAGTGTGTAGGTCACCGTTAACTTGGGCGGAAGTTGGTGAAAGCCAACTCATTGGGCCCGAAATTGTCATTGAAGCAACTAAAGTGATCTCGCAAATTAAGGAGAAATTGAGAGTGGCATGTGAAAGACAAATGAAGTATGCAAACGCTAGACGACGACCTCTTGAATTTGAAGTCCGTGATTATGTTTTGTTGAAAGTGTCCCAATTGAAAAGGTGTAGTTCGGTTTGTGAAACGTGGCAAGTTGGGCCCGAGATACATTGGCCCATTTAAGATCCTAGAACGTATTGGTCCGGTAGCGTATCGTTTGGAGCTCCCTCAAGACTTGAGTGGAGTTCATAATATTTTTTTCATGTTGTAATCTCCGGAAGTGTTTGACCGATCCAACACTTCACGAAAAAAAAAAACAAAAAAAAAAAAAAAAAAAAAAAAAAAAAAAAAAAAAAAAAAAAAAAAAAAAAAAAAAAAAAAAATAAAAAAAAAAAAAAAAAAAAAAAAAAAAAAAAAAAAAAAAAAAAAAAAAAAAAAAAAAAAAAAAAAAAAAAAAAAAAAAAAAAAAAAAAAAAAAAAAAAAAAAAAAAAAAAAAAAAAAAAAAAAAAAAAAAAAAAAAAAAAAAAAAAAAAAAAAAAAAAAAAAAAAAAAAAAAAAAAAAAAAAAAAAAAAAAAAAAAAAAAAAAAAAAAAAAAAAAAAAAAAAAAAAAAAAAAAAAAAAAAAAAAAAAAAAAAAAAAAAAAAAAAAAAAAAAAAAAAAAAAAAAAAAAAAAAAAAAAAAAAAAAAAAAAAAAAAAAAAAAAAAAAAAAAAAAAAAAAAAAAAAAAAAAAAAAAAAAAAAAAAAAAAAAAAAAAAAAAAAAAAAAAAAAAAAAAAAAAAAAAAAAAAAAAAAAAAAAAAAAAAAAAAAAAAAAAAAAAAAAAAAAAAAAAAAAAAAAAAAAAAAAAAAAAAAAAAAAAAAAAAAAAAAAAAAAAAAAAAAAAAAAAAAAAAAAAAAAAAAAAAAAAAAAAAAAAAAAAAAAAAAAAAAAAAAAAAAAAAAAAAAAAAAAAAAAAAAAAAAAAAAAAAAAAAAAAAAAAAAAAAAAAAAAAAAAAAAAAAAAAAAAAAAAAAAAAAAAAAAAAAAAAAAAAAAAAAAAAAAAAAAAAAAAAAAAAAAAAAAAAAAAAAAAAAAAAAAAAAAAAAAAAAAAAAAAAAAAAAAAAAAAAAAAAAAAAAAAAAAAAAAAAAAAAAAAAAAAAAAAAAAAAAAAAAAAAAAAAAAAAAAAAAAAAAAAAAAAAAAAAAAAAAAAAAAAAAAAAAAAAAAAAAAAAAAAAAAAAAAAAAAAAAAAAAAAAAAAAAAAAAAAAAAAAAAAAAAAAAAAAAAAAAAAAAAAAAAAAAAAAAAAAAAAAAAAAAAAAAAAAAAAAAAAAAAAAAAAAAAAAAAAAAAAAAAAAAAAAAAAAAAAAAAAAAAAAAAAAAAAAAAAAAAAAAAAAAAAAAAAAAAAAAAAAAAAAAAAAAAAAAAAAGTCAATTTAGGGTTTAAAATGGGCAAAATGGGTCAAAAACCGGGTTTTCACTCGATTGATGATATGGATCAAAACTAAAGGGTGGGTTATGTTTGAAAACACATTTCTAACCTAATTCAAACAACTCTTGGTCGACAATCTGAAATTCGTGAAAGAACCATTAGAGATCTTAAATCGGCAAACTAAAAAGCTAAATAACACTTGGTATACAAATGTTTAATTGGGATGTAAAGATAGATGTGGACCCGAAGTTTACCGAGGAAACGAGAAGATTCGATGAAAACCAAGTGTCCCTATTTATTTAACGAGTCTAGTTAGATTCGAATTTCGGGGCGAAATTCCTTTAACGGGGAAATGATGTAACATTCGTGATTTTTGACTTGTGAATTAACGTGATTAAACGTGGCTTATCCATTTTTGAACCAATGACTTAAACGTGTTGCATAACTAATCAAGTTAATTAGTTGGAATAATTCAATTTCTTGGTTGACGACTTGAGACGTGTAATGTGCTAGGCAAGATTATGTAGCCGAATTTATCAAACTCATGACGTAAAGTAACGCTTAATTTGACTAGTTGTTTGATCGGGTCAACCCATGGGTCAACCCACAACCCATGACCCATCTTAACTTATCCAAACCCTATCCACACTCTTTCTTTCCATCATTCTATTTCTTTCCATCTCTTTCTAATGGAATGCAAGACTTTCTCTTCCTCCCTCTTTCTAAATTCTTACACCAATCAATGTTGTCTAAGTTAGATTTGCATTAAATTCACCATCTTTATCATCATTCAAGTATCATATCAAAAGTTGGAAGCTTCAACTTCAAGAAATCTCCATTTATTGCTAAATTTCGGATTTAAGTCCTTGTTGGAAGATTTTGGTAAGCAAACTTGTCTCAATACTATCATTTTTATGTTTGTAAGCTTGTTTTAATCATATACAAGTGTTGTTGAGTCATTTTCTATGTCAAATTTGGATTAAAAGTCAATTTAGGGTTTAAAATGGGCAAAATGGGTCAAAAACCGGGTTTTCACTCGATTGATGATATGGATCAAAACTAAAGGGTGGGTTATGTTTGAAAACACATTTCTAACCTAATTCAAACAACTCTTGGTCGACAATCTGAGTCAAAATTCATTAAAACTCAAATTAGGGTTTTTACTTATTTATTTAAGTCAAAATGTAATTATAAACCTAAATTGGTGATTTAAGAACGATTTTAAAAGGGAATTGGATTTGTTAACGTTCACCCATGTTATTGAAGCTTAAAACCTGTTCTGAGTAATCCCAAATCGATCCAATTTCGCGAATTAGGGTTTTTGCACTTAAAGTCAAAGTTGACTTTAAAAGTCAACTGTTTCTTCTTCAATTTAGCAGCCCAAATTTCCTTGAATTCGAGACCACCAGACCTTACGCCAACTCCAGCGCCCCTTATGCCCTGGTTTGCCCTGCCCAGCGTATCCTACGGCCATTGTGCCGTAGCTTACGGTGGCCCCTAATCGTCATTTGAGCCTTACGCCGATCTTTGTCTGTTTACGCCATGAATTTGATAACCAGACGCCAAAAGAGCCAGTTCTAGGGCACCGTAAGGTACGCCCACTCCCCCGTATCTTACGCCAACCATGATTCTTCCACCGTTTCCTACGCTACTCTCCAACGTAACCTACGCCCTCTGTTCCTCCTCCACCGTAATTTACGGCCACCACCACCGTAATTTACGGTGGTGTGGTGTCTCATGTTTTCAGTTTTTTGTCCAGCTTCTTTCTTCTTTCTGCTTTGAGTCCAGCCGCATATGGGGTTCTCTTTGTCACTGTTGGAGTCGAATGATGTTGGGAATGGTGTGGGAGAAAACCCAAAAACTGATTTGTTGACTATGAGAATAAGTAATTCATATATATAAGTAAATGTATATACGGCCCTTTTCCTTCTTGTAATTTTATGTTTTGTCTAGCTGTGGGCTTATCTTCTAGGGTTGGATTGGGCTTCTTTCCGGGCCATTCCTCAGCCATTTTGACACCAAATTTGAGTCGTTTAGAAGGTCCTAAGTCGGTTATGCAAGCAAAGCCCTTGTATATATATTTGTATATATATATAGCGTAATGACACATATACTAATAAACATTTAAATATTTCGATATGTGGTAAACAAGAGACGACATATACGCATACTTATGAATATTGTATATGGATAAATAAATGCGTATTATAATGACACCCGTGTTATAAAAACATAATGTTAGGTCGTGAGCATTGAAGATCGTTGGACGTCGGTAGCTCGTTGAATACTTGTAACTTGATCTTAAATTTCTTTTTACAAGGCAAAGGTGAGTTTCGTAAACCCTCCCTACTCTATTGAGATTCGGGCTGAAAAGTGTACATATACGTGCTTGTTTGATTGTTTGGTTGAATTGATTGACGGCTTATTGATTGTCTGATCGATTGTTTGATTTATGGATGGTGTTGAATGATTGTTTGATGGCTTACGCATATGATTGTGATATTGTGATTATTTTAGGGTAGTCGTACATACATGGAAGTTGGTTATGCCTTCAAAGGGTTCTAGATGTGGTGGGAAGGCTGCGGGTGACCCTATATATAAGCATCTAGGACTCCTAAGTGTATGTACGTATAGTTTTGGTTGGATTGATGGTTTGATGACGTGATATTACGCATTTGAAATATATGTAAGTCGTGCCTGAAACGTATATTACGCATTTGAAATATATGTAAGTC
Organism: Erigeron breviscapus; assembly: GCA_034093135.1. Classification (NCBI taxonomy): domain Eukaryota; kingdom Viridiplantae; phylum Streptophyta; class Magnoliopsida; order Asterales; family Asteraceae; genus Erigeron; species Erigeron breviscapus. Next base: position 165,436,258 of record CM067167.1, on the reverse strand, counting down.
GTGTCAGAAACGTATTATTACGCATTGTTCATCATGTAAGTCGTGTCGGTTTATCGCGCATTATTTATTATGTAAGTCGTGCCGTTATTGACGTTATGGATTGTTGAATCCACGTTATGGGTATCTTTATATCCACGTTATGGGTATCTTTATATCCACGTTATGTGTTGTTGAGCCCACGTTATTGAACGTTATTAATCGTTATATGAATCGTCGTTGTTAAACGTTGATTGTATTGATATTGTGCTAACGTGATCCCTTTTAGGGTTTTCCTTAGAACGTGATATGGTATTCTAATCCTCGTATATCGTTAACGGTTGATATTCCGACACACTTGTTTCCTATTACTCGTCCCTACGAACTCACCAACTTTATGTTGACCCGTTTTAGTACACTTTTCAGGTGAACAGGTTAGCTCCAAGACATAATGGATGATTGTTGCTTGATTATGCTATAATTGGACTTGGACTTCTTGGATCCGTGATTCTTTATTCCCGATTAGGGGATTATGCTTATGTGTGATCTGGTTACTTGCACTATTGAATGGTTCGTATGGATTACTTGATCCTTTTTATGCATTTAGATTTACTCTACATAATTTCCATGTCGTGCTGTGCTTTTCTTGTGATACCCCATGATTCCGCCTTGTTGGGATGTTACAAATTATGTGTTCTCAGGTTATGTTGATGAAATATTGAACATCACACTAAGTTACTAACAACATGGTTTCATTTTCAGCAAAACTCATGGAAAAAAAGGACATTTGCATTGGTGAAGATGAAGATGTATGGTGAGTTGGTGACAGGTGGTGGCAGAATGGTGCTTTTGAATTGTATTGACTTCAAGTTATTAGACAAGCTTATAGTTTTTGCCCATTGTCAAAAACCTCCGGGCTTGTTCATGAACGAATACATTTGGCTATTTATGTGCAAGTGTTATTAACTATATTCTTAATTCTGAGATGTCATATATTTACTGCAAAATGTTGCAGTCATTCCTAGTCGACGGAATGATTGCGCAACATACTTGATCCCATTTGGTTATTTGGCAGTAAATGTTGTCCTTTTATACCCTTAATTGGGAAATGGCATTTATTTAATTGGGAATTCTTTTCGTTGGGCTGCTATGCAAAATCAATCCCCGTTATAAAGCTTTTCTAATATCTGTTTTCCTTTACAAAATGTACTGAATTACCGTATATCTATCAGCATATTGTGAAATTACAAAATAAGCGTAAAATATCCTTTTAACATGGGAAATTTATAGCTTCTCTGTTTTGCTTAACAAAAGGTATAGAGTATGTCTTGACAACATGCAACTAACTTGACCCAAAAATATCACATATGCAAGATGTACTTAAAGCAAAAGACCGTCTAGAGGCCCCCTCGGGTATGCTTCCCACTCGTACTGGATATCATGCAGCGGTCACAAGATCTCCTACATTATTTGCAAGAGGATGCATAGCTGATATAGAATCTTAAGTTTGGAATAAGTACAAGTGTCTTAGTCATTAACTCAAGCTTAATCATAGGAGGTATAACTTGTTCGCAAGATATGAATTAACAATAGTGGGCACTCAACCCAAACCCTACTCGGCCCTCATAAAACTCTACTCATCTTAACGACTTCTATTGTGGTTGAAGTTCCTTCCTACTTTTCATCTGTAGCTTCTTTCGGCTCTGAAATATGAGCACGGCAGCTGCAGCCATAGACGGTTCTGCACATCCAACTCACCATGCTTGGCTTCGGTTGCCACAGTGGTTTCAGCAGCAACTTCTGGCTCCTGCACACCTTCAGCTTTCTTGATGTTTCCAACCTTGACATACTTGCTCATGAACTTGTATTCCCAATCTTGCAATGCATCAAGCTCGAATGCCCCTATACCAGTGATATCACCGGTCAGATCCTTCTCTTAAAATGACATTTTTGCAAGTGCTCTGCTTGCATCCTTACCTGTAAACAATTCGTATGGCCCATTTACCGTAGAACATCTTGACAAAAAAAACTGATTCATAACCAGCAAATCATTAAACAACAAAAACAGAAGCCAGCAGATGCACTCGTTTGGTTAACTGTTAAATCTTTACGTTTACTAAAGCCAGTGTTTATTTGGCACATGCTTATTCCTGTTGGTAGCTTACAAAGCAGATAAGCACTTTAAAATAATTAAGTTGGAAATATATAGCAACAGATGGCAAATACTAGTCTAAATAACCATTTACCAGTGTATAAACGGACAGACTGAGCACCTAAGCTTCATTTCCTGGGTACACATCAATACATAAACATATATGCCAAGATCTTTAACCAAACTGTTTGACCTTGTCACATCAGAAATGAAGAAGATTCAAAAACGATCAAAATATATTTCTCACAAAAACAGATTAGTCATTGAGGTTGTCCTGAACACATGTTATCTGATGAGGTATTGAAACAGATATCGGTATAGCAAATCATGAGATGATAGAACAGATAGGAAGACTTTTTAGCAGCAGAGTGACCCTACATTCAATAGGAACTTAAAGCAGACTACCAACAAGTCCTAATAAAATCAAATTAATAGAAGTTAGTGTTGGATTAGTGTGTACGTCATAACACAAAACTATACTACCGCTTATACACGAGCCTACGGGGTCACACACAATGAACATTTAGATATCCTGATATATGTATATTGTATACATATATAATAATCACCAAAATAATTAATTAACAAAAAGATCATCAATTATTATGAGAGAAACAGAAAAGAAAAGTCTCCTAAGGATTTTCAATTATTGTTTTGCATTCATAATTTATGCATGTAGTTGTTGTGTTTTGTCAAAAACAAAGATATTGCATTCTCTCTGCATTCTCTCTTGTTTTGTTTTTGTCGATCAATCAACTCAAAAGGAGAAAGTGACATTCATTTATAAAATAAAAGAAAGTGCTCCATATTGAGAGTGTGTTCTTTTGTTTTATAAAAGGGATACTTACTCTTTTGATTATAGAGCTCTCAGCTGAGCAAGATTTTGGTGTTTTGTTTTTTTTTCCATGAAAACAAAACAACTTGTTTCTTTGTATCATTCAAAGCTTATAACTGGTAATATACAATAAGTAAGTTTTTGCATATTACAAGTAAAGGCAAAGCTAGGAGTTTTAGCCTTGGTGATTAAGGTCTAGCAACCTCCGGGTATTGTTTGAAGTGTTCGTGTGGATCAACTGTAGAGATATTCATAATATTGAATATTGTTTCATCCTGCGCAATTTTTATCTACTGAAAAGGTATTATTCCTAATCTACTTATTATGACAACTATCATGGTGTAATTGGATCTTGGTGGAAATATTAATCGTGTGCATGTTTTATAAAATACATGTTTGTATTTTTAGTCTTCCGCTGCGTTTATAAATTTTAAAAGTACACACGAGGACCTAGTATTTCCAACAGGGGTATCAGAGACACTTTTACACCTTTTAGTTGTCAGGTGATTTTATTTTTTTGTTCATTTTTGATAGAAAAATAAATCACCACTTTAAATTTTGAATTTAGTTATTATGGCTTGATTAGTTATTTTATGGATTCTATATAATCCATGGTTGTACCCATGCATTGCAATCATGGACAAGCCATATGTAGTTTTAATAATGTAGTTATTAAAATTGTTGTTGCATGCATAGCCCATGATGCCCTTAGCCTATGGAATTGTTTTGTTGTGATGATTGTTGATTATTACAACATTATAAATGTTGGTTGATTAATTTATTTGGGGCCATAGAAGCAAAAGTTGTATAATTTTTATTTTTTAATTTTCATAGTTGTTGTATTTATATTTATTTTTATTGTAAGTATTAGACTAGTTGTACTTTTCAATTTAAATAAATGTAACAAGATGAAGATTGAAGATAAAAGATGCAACATGGAGTTTTGCTTTGAAGATGGTGTTTTCTTTATCAAGTCAACAACATGGGCGTATGACACACAAAATCTCACTTGGTTCTTGGATTAAGTGGGAGTATAGGATTGTCCTTAGATTGACCTCTTGATTTCATATTGGCTCATGAAATCAAGCATAGGATTTTTGGGCTAGGCTATGTGTGTGTGATGCATGGTTGTGTTTTTATTTTTGCACTTATTTATAATTGTTGATTATAAAATATGCTAAAATGTTTTTGATGGAAACATTAAATAAAAACACAAAATGAGTTTAAAGATTAAAATTGGTGATTTTAAAAGGTAAACTCCAATGAGTTTAAAATATATTGTTTTGAAACTCAAATATATATATATATATATATATGGTCGACATCTTTTAAATTTGTTTTAAAATGATATATATATATATGTATATATATATATATGGTCGACATCTTTTAAAATTGTTTTAAAGTGATACACGTTTGTGTATTTGTTATTTTTGTCTAAAATTAAAATATGTGATTTTATATTCTAAAATAAAATAACAAAATAGAAACACAAACATATTCGACATATATATATACTTGGTTAAAATGAGTTTTAACAAATAGTGTAACGAATCTTGTGTGCATGCAACATTCGTTAACACAAATCTATTTAAAATACCCATCAAGTTTAAGTCATGCCATCCAATGAGCTTGCGAACACTCCTCGTTATTTTTTGGTTACGGTGAGACCTAATTGAATTATAGCCACGAGGTGGATTTTTAGTTACGAGTGAGACTAGGCTAAATTTCCACTGTTTCCAAATTGGACGACTTAATCGTGCTCAAGGTAAGACCTGAGTTTGAGGCAAGGATGGGACAAACATGCCAGTAGATAATAGTGGTTTGCTGAACTACACATATCTCAAGGTCCCATAAAGATCTAAGAGTTGCACTTGTAATGCAATTGGTACCCGTTACCTACCAATAGACTCCATAACTGCTAGCTGATCAACAGATGTAGTTATGGAATCTCTATGTGGATCTTAGGCTTTCGTAAATTAATTGTTTTATAATATTAAAACTTGGGTAGTTAATTTATTAAAGTTTTCGTATCAAAAATACTAAAATAAACCTTACTTCTATTGTAGATGGCAAACAATCAAAACGTAAACCAAAATACACTCCGTTCTTTGTTGGAGAAGGAGAAACTCAATGGTACTAACTTCCTGGACTGGCACCGCAATTTGAGGATTGTCCTCAAATATGAAGGGAAGTTGAACAAAATTGAAGAACCCTTACCAGATCCTCCTGCCGAGACAGCTGCTGCTGCTCAGCAAGATGCTTATCAAAGATTGTTTGATGAGCAAGAGAAGATAGCTTTAATTATGCTTGCGAGTATGACTCCTGAAATCCAAAAGGAAATGGAAGATCGCACTGCATATGATATGATTACTGAGCTGAAAAATATGTTTCAGAAACAGGCAAATCAAGAGTTGTATGAAACTCACAAGCTTCTTCACACTTGCAAAATGGAGGAGGGTCAGTCAGTGAGCTCTCATGTTTTGAAAATGAAGAGCTACATTGACAGGTTGGAAAAGCTTGGAACTCCCATGCCGACTCTCTTAGCTGTCAACACGATTTTGGCTTCACTACCAAAGTCATATGATAACTTTGTCATGAACTATAACATGCAAGGTTGGGAGAAGTCTCTGTCAGAGCTGCACGCGATGCTCAAAGCTGCTGAACAGAATGTTCCATCCAAGGCTCCAACTTTGAGCGTCCTGACGATCAAAAATGGAAGGGTTAGAAAGAATAAGCCGAATACTTCTAAGAAGGGAAAAAGGCAAAAGAGTTGCTGGGAATACGATTCCACCACCCCCTAAGAAGGAAAACCCAGCAAAAGACGCCGAATGTTTCCGTTGTGGAAAAGTTGGCCATTGGAGAAGGAACTGTCCTATTTACCTATCTGAGCTGAAAAAGGGCAAAGCTGGTGAGACTAGCAAATCAGGTATATTTCATATACAACTATATACTTTTTCTAGTGATTCTTGGATCTTTGATACTGGTTGTGGTACTCACATCTGTAACAATATTCAGGGAATGAGAAGAAGTAAGAAACTGAAGAAAGGGACACTGGACCTGCGAGTGGGCAACGGGGGTCGAGCAGCTGTTGAAGCTATTGGCACCTATGAGCTTACTCTTCCAAGTGGCCTTATTGTTTTGTTGGAACAATGTCATTATGCTCCTAGTATTACGAGCAACGTAGTTTCAGTTTCACGTTTGAAAGATGTTGGTTATGAACTTGCATTTATGCACTTTGGTATTTCTGTTTCTAAGAATAATGTATTTTATTTTAATGCCTATCCGCGTGATGGTATTTTTGAAATTGATATGCATGGTGTGATTTCAAATAATAGTTGTGTATATACTTGTACTGCCAAACGATTCAAGCAAGACTTGAATAAGACCTATCTATGGCATTGTCGTCTTGGTCATATAAACAAACAACGCATTTCAAAACTCCAATCTGATGGACTTTTGGAATCAACTGGATCTGAGTCATTTGATGTATATGAGTCTTGTTTATGTGGAAAAATGACAAAGGCACCTTTCTCCGGTTTAGGTGAAAGAGCTAAAGATCTTTTAGGACTAATACATACTGATGTATGTGGCCCTTTTAGAACTATGTCTAGAAATGGTGAATCATACTTCGTTACATTTACTGATGATTATAGTAGATATGGTTATGTTTACTTGTTGAAACATAAACATGAAGTTTTTGAAACGTTCGGAGTCTTCCAAAATGAAGTAGAGAATCATCTTGGAAAGACCATTAAAGCCCTTCGTTCTGATCGAGGTGGTGAGTATATGAGTCAAGAGTTTTTGGAACACTTAAAGAATTTTGGGATTGTTTCACAATTCACTCCACCTTACACACCACAACATAATGGTGTGTCTGAGCGGAGGAATCGAACTTTACTTGATATGGTTCGATCTATGATGAGTCTGACTACTCTACCATCGTCTTTTTGGGGATATGCATTAGAGTCTGCTGCACCCATACTCAATATGGTTCCAACCAAGAAGGTTGAAAAGACACCACATAAGATGTGGCATGGGAAGAGTCCTAAGTTGTCTTACTTGAAAGTTTGGGGTTGTGAAGTGTATGTGAAACGTGATACTTCAAACAAATTAGAACCCAGAAGTATCAAGTGTAAATTTGTGGGATACCCAAAGGAAACAATGGGTTACTATTTTTACTACTAAGCTGAAAACAAAGTGTTTCCTGCTCGGTTTGCTGAGTTGTTGGAAAGAGATTTTCTCTTACAAAAGGTTAGTGGGAGTAAAGTTGATCTTGAAGAAATTCAAGAACCACAAGGTGATAGCCTTCTGTAAAAACTAGCATTCCACATGTTGAATCTGAGCACACCGTTGGTGAGTTAAAACATGTTGCACCTGCACTTCATAGATCTAAAAGAACTTCTCATCTGCCTGCAAGGTACAATTTTGTAATTAATTCAGATGAGCCTTATCTAGGGGATTATGATGAACCCTCTAGCTACCGTGAAGCCATATCGAATCCTGAATCCAATAAATGGCAAGATGCTATGAATGCGGAGATGCAGTCCATGAAGGATAATCAAGTATGGGACTTGATTGATCTTCCACCCAAATGTAAGACAGTAGGGTGTAATTGGGTCTTCAAGAAGAAGACTGACATGGATGGTAATGTAAACACATTTAAAGCTAGATTGGTAGCAAAAGGCTATACTCAGACTCAAGGAATTGATTATGAGGAAACCTTTTCACCAGTCGCTAGCATTAAATCAATTAGGATACTTATTGCCATAGCTGCTTTTCATGATTATGAAATATGGCAAACGGATGTCAAAACCGCTTTCCTAAATGGCGACCTAAGCGAGGACATATATATGGTTCAGCCGGAAGGGTTTGTCAATCCAAAGCATCCTAATAAAGTATGCAAGCTTCAAAAATTCATTTATGGATTGAAGCAAGCATCCAGGAGCTGGAATCTTAAGTTTGATGAGAAAATCAAAGAGTTTGGTTTTTCTCAAAACCAAGATGAGCCCTGTGTTTACATTAGAGCTAGTGGGAGGAAAGTAGTCTTCTTGATCTTGTACGTTGATGATGTATTACTTATTGGAGACGATATTCCAACTTTGCAAGATGTTAAAACTTGGCTTGGAAAATGTTTCGCCATGAAGGATCTTGGAGAAGCTACTTACATTCTTGGAATCAGGATCTATAGAAATAGATCCAAACGGCTTATTGGTTTGAGTCAAAGTACATACATTGACAAAATCTTGCGAAGATTTAACATGCAAGACTCCAAGCGTGGAGCATTGCCAGTACAAAAGGGTATAAACTTGAGCAAGGCTCAAAGTCCTATCACACCTGATGAGATAAGACGAATGAAAGGTATTCCATATGCTTCGGCTATAGGATCCATTATGTATGCCATGTTATGTACTAGACCTGATGTCTCGTTAGCTTTGAGTTTGACGAGTCGTTATCAACATAACCCAGGTGAAGAACATTGGATTGCTGTTAAAAACATTCTTAAGTATTTACGGAGAACTAAAGATATGTTTTTGGTTTACGGTGTTTTGGAAGAAGAGTTGAGTATTAAATGTTATACGGATGCCAGTTTCCAAACCGATCGAGATGATTCTCGATCCCAATCTGGTTATGTCTTTGTCATGAATGGCGGGGCAGTTGATTGGAAGAGCTCAAAGCAGAGCACAGTTGCACAATCTACAACAGAAGCAGAATACATTGCTGCCTCAGAAGCTGCTCAGGAAGCTGTCTGGATTAGGAAGTTCGTTGCTGAGCTCGGAGTAGTACCCAGCATTGAATCTCCCATGGAAATGTACTGTGACAATTCGAGTACTATTATACTTGCGAAAGAATCACGTGTACGTAAAGGTAGCCGACACATTCTTCGAAAGTTTGACTACATTCGTGAAGTCATTGAGAGGAATGAGATTAATATTCTTAAGGTTCACACAGATGATAATGTAGCTGATCCATTCACTAATCCCATGACACACAACAAGCATGATGATCATGCTAGTAGTATTGGACTTCGTTATGCTACTGATCTATTTCATTTGTAAATTGGTATTTGGATATTTTTTGGAACATTAAGCAGTTTTATCTTAATGAATCGATATACTTGGTATGATCATTTTCATTTATAATACTGTGTTCTATATTAGCATGTTTAATCCATGAACAATTGTTGATTATTCAAAATCTCCATAGTCGGTCATGTTATGGGAGTAACATGAATTAAGACTAAGATGAATTTTTGGTTTTATTCACTGATGGTGAATAGTTAACTTGTTGAGGCTAAAATTCATGTGTATTCATTGTTGATGAATATTGGAATGACCCAAATCACGAGATGTCACTGCATGGATCGGTGTCAACAGTGAATCTCGAAGTGATTAAGTCTTTGTGTCCTTAGACTAGAGATTTGTATGTTGGTTGCTGATTGTATGACATGTTATGCTTTGATATGGTTAAACCTGCGCCGCAGTCATTGGGTGAAAAGGCCCGATGCTTTCCAGGGGATTTACATTGCGCCGCAGTGGGAGGAATGAAGCCCCACTGCGCCGCATTCAAAGGTCGAGAAAAAAACCTAATTTCCAGAAATATTCCACTGCGCCGCAGTGGGAGTGCGCCAGCACTGCACCGCAGTCAGCAGTACGGGGAGCCTAATGTTTCAGCTTTTCAGCCACTCAGATGGGGGGAGGTATATAAGCAAAAACATAAACCGTTTTTCTGCATCTAAGTTTTCTTTCTAGGGGCTGTTCCACACGAATTCCTTCAAGGGTGATCTCAAATTCCATCAATTGGATTCATTGAAGATTCAAGAACACCGTCTAGATCGTATCTACTTTTCCGTCTTTGCAATTTTAATTAAAACAACAGATAAGCACTTTAAAATAGTTAAGTTGGAAATAAAAGCGAAGGATGGCAAATACTAGTCTAAGTGACCATTTACCAGTGTATAAACTGACAGACTGAGCAATTAAGCTTCGTTTTACGGGTACCTATCAATACATAAACAAATATGCCAAAATCATTAACCAAACAGTTTGACCTTGTCACATCAGAAATGAAGAAGATTCTAAAACGATCAAAATAAAATTCTCACAAACATGGATTAGTCATTGAGGTTCTGAACAGCTGCTGTCTGATGAGCTATTGAAACAGAGAGTGAAGACTGAGGATCCTCTCAAATTGAAAAACAACTTTATCTATAAAGTTGTGATTTTTGTGAGAGAATGAAAGTCAATAAAATAATAAATCGGACCCACAATAAGGACCAATAAAACTGATGAATGATTGTACGTATTATTAAGAATAATTAGGGTACAATATATAGATAATACATTTACACTCTAGTCCACCTATTATTATAATGTATAATTATATGTCTAATTGTCTAATATTCTCCCGCAAGAGACTCTTAGCTTGGACCGTAAAACGAGAAATCTTTCAAAGGACAATGGCTTTGTAAGGATATCTGCATCTGATCTAATTGTCTAATAAGGACCCCACATATTTTTTATACTCACAAAACTCACAACTTCATAAGTAAAGTTGTTTTGCAACTTTAGAGAATCCACATCGGCACATAGCAATTATGAAATGGCAGAACATGTGGAAGACTTTTTTAGGAGCGGAGTGACTCCAACATTTGCTAGGAACTTGAAGTAGAGGACCAAGTAAATCCTAATAATATTAAATCAATGGGATTAAAATTTTTAAGTGACCCGTTGCACGTTGTGTCTCTGGAAAACTTGGAACAAAAAAGGATTCGCTAAGGGTAAGGTTAGCATTGTAAAGATTTTTGAGGATGTTAAAGCGTTAGGATTTTTATGATATAGAAAAATAGAGAAAAAAATTACTCAATTACATGGGATGATTGATGCTCTTTTCTTTGATGTAACTTTGACGGTTGTAAATTTACCGGAACACTAACTGATGGTAATTGGTCGTTGTGAATAATAGTTAAACATCAAAGAAAATAGAAAATTTTAAATTCATGTTAAAATGGAAATTGGCGTTTTCCATTTTCTTGGAAATTTTTTTTTAGAAAAATGTAATTTGATCCTGTTTTTTGTTTTATATGTTTTTTAGAAAATATGGGGTGTTTTTTACAATTAAACGCGCCTTTTGTTTTTTATTGTTTTTTCTATAACTATATTGTTCTTTCATTTGAGTTTTTTTATGGTGATACTAACAAACCCAATTTATTCAATATCATCAACAAAATATTATTCCATAGGCTTTCTTTCATCATCTCTAATGCGTAAGTTTTAGTTCAGTTTAATTATGTTTTTCTTCAAGAAGTTATAAGTTTACATTGATAATTACCCTCTAAATACATTATGTAAGAAAATAAACAATAGCAACGGAGTCCTAGATGCCTCTTAAGACTAAAATTGTGAGGAGCGTAAAAAAAAGTCAAAATGCTCGTGCCAATTACAATATAGGACACGCAAAAAACCCTCGTCTACAGAGGGCGAACCACAAGTTTTCACTCTTTAATGTTTTTGATGCAATCTCAAATAAACCCCAAGGAACGGAAAGAACTTACACAAAAAGCGGGGTTTTAAACCTTTCATCTCGTGAGACACCAAGTTTCCTACATCTACTAACAACCCATAAATGAGATTGGGCCACGATGAAGTCAAACAAGAAGGAAAAAACTTGCCCGTGCTTTCAAATTGCCTAAACTATATAAAAAAGGTAATACCTTTAATGCACGTTCTCTTTGATGACTTAGACACATATGTTGTCAATTTATTAATAGCTATTTATAGTAGCTTCTATTAGCGTTTAGATACTTAACCGTTATCGATATGTAATTTTTTTAGATCACATGCTACAAATGATAACAAAATGGTATATTCCTTGAACCATCTGTACATTATTAATCCCGAATATGATTCAAAGAATAATAAACTTTTTCATTCATTAAGGTCAAAAAAACAATAATTTTTTATGAAAATGGGATGTGCTTTTCCATTCCTTGCACTATTTCATGCTACCAAACGTAACACCTTCACACTGCTTACCAAATCATCGTCATTATAATATTATAGATTAATTATGGGAAAATTATCTAAATGGTACCGATGGGGTGAAACCCCAGTGGTACCGTCATCATGTGACCGACCCACAGATGAAGGCTAGAGGTCACATGTTCAAAACTTGCCAAAGGCAAGTGGAGAAACTATATCTTGTGATCCCATGTGTGAGGATGGTGACTTACCGGGCATGAGTTCTATGCGGTGTGCGCTCTGAGTACCAAAACGGTACATGGGACCAGAGGGTTCCCACCCATTTACCCTTTTTTTATTAACCTAAATGGTTTAATATAAGAGGAAAGGGAATATGTGGCTATCATATATCTAATATTGGATATAGAACCCAAAATTCATGGGAGACATGTGATTTTACAACAAATATTAAAAAATTGATATGTGAGAGGATCCATACCTAAGCTTGGGTACATGATAGCCACATATTCACTTTTCCCTTAATATAAAGGTGTATATCTAAATTTAGACACCTACAAATATTTTTACCTATTTAGTCAATTAGCTTTTACTATTTCATCACTTTAAAAAAAAAAGTAAAACTAGCCATTAAAATCATGATATGTGCCATATGTGGGATCCAAAATTGTACTTATCTTTACTTCCGATGCTATCAATAAATCTTCCAATCTAATTTTTAGGCATAACAAATTTATAACTCAAAATGTTCTATACATGTCAAAAGATTCCATATGGTAACAGCTGGCGTTTTTCATGACAGCAAGGTGCTCCCCTTTATTTGAATACTCACCTACGGCTTTGATTGTTATTACTTTTGCAAGAGCTATGACGCCATTCCTTGCGGAAACCACTGGAATATTACAGAACGATCTAAAGAGGGTCATAGCTTATTCAACTTGCAGTCAATTAGGCTATATGATGAAGGTAAACCACAATGAAAAACATACTTGTCCCATTAGCATGCATATAACGGAGGCCTTTTTAAGAAAAGGAAGTTCACTCCAGAAGGAAGCAAAAAGAGTCATTACGCCGCGTCTAATGCTAGAGTAAGGCGATGGAACTTCTTAACCACGGTCTGGAAACATACTACATAGAAACTAGGCTACAAATTGATGGAATCAAATAAGTTCAATCCAGTGGGCAACAATTGTATTGAAATCATGTTACCATGCTCTACAAAACTACGAGTTAGGGTGATGTTTGTTATGTAAAGATATTAGCAAAATTTTCAATTAAAGCATGAAAAAGACAATAACCGTATATATAACAAAAGTGTACTATCTTGTTATCATAAGTGGCAAAAGTTGCAGCTCTATCCAACAAACAACTTTTTTAACATCTACGGTAATACACACAGTCGGTTTCAACCCCCGGATTAGAATTACTTATTTGAGATATACTAGTACAAAAGTATTCCAGCATTAAACCAATACTTAGAATTTAATTGAGAATTGAATTAGCAGAAAACCACCTAAGAAAGTAAGAATACACATACGTACAGAGATCAAAATTTTGGCAATCGATAGAAAATTTACGTGTTTAACACTGCAGCCATCAGCTATTGACCGTCGTTAACATTGATATGTATGCGGCCACGGACTCTTGAAAGACTTTGTACCATTTATAGCTCCAAGTTACTGTTAAATTCTTGATCATGACACTGCAGTCACAAGCAATAGCTGTCAATAATAGGTGTAACACGTTAACCTGGCCACTATCTCTTGAAAGACTTCCAAGTCAACTTTTAAATGTCTTGTGGACTCAAGTCAATATCAACCTAAGTATACGTTCATAAAAGACACATCTTATTTTAAGTAAATCAAAGCGAAATTTTGGTTATTGAAAGAAAGTTTACGTATTTAACACTGCAGTCAAGAAACAACCGTTGACCGACATTGACATGTTACTATGACCCAAACAAGTTGATATGTATGTGGCTACCGACTCTTGAAAGACTTGGTACCACACATGACTCCAAGTCTACTGTTAAGTTCTTGATCATGACAAGTGTGCGATTCATGAATACAAACAAGTTTTCCAAAACACTCCAGTCCACAAGTGTTGGCTGATAATAATAGGAGCAACACGTTACGGACCCAAACAAGCTTTTTCTGTATGTGGCAACTATCACTTGAAAGACTTCGTGTGATCCCAAGTCTACTATTAAATATCTTGTGGACTCGAGTCGATATCAACCTAAGTATAAGTTCTTAAAAGATTTTAACGCATGCTGTGTTATATGTGCACCCCATTCGCCCTGCTTATAAAGAGAAAATTACATTTTTGGTACCCGAAGTTGTCAAAATTTTCACTTATAGTCTTTAAGTGAAAAAATTACATTTTTGGTACCTGAAGTTGGTTATTTTTTTCATTTTTGATATCAAGCACATACGCCGTTTGTTTTTTCCGTTAACGCCCTCACGTGACCAACACGTGAGGGTATCAAAAATGAAATTTTTTTCACTTAGAGACTATAATTGAAAATTTTGACAACTTCAGGTACCAAAAATGTAATTTCTTGAAAAATAATGACCATGGGTTTTTGAAGAGTTTATTTAATTATTTTAACACATTTAAGCTTTGGGTTTTTATCTACATTATATTATAACATATATACGAGTACTATTTTTAAAAATCTTTTAAGGTTAAGTCATAAACATACGGATAACTTGTTAGTAAAAAAACCTCATAAAATGTACAACGTGTGAACAACTTTATCGGGTTTTATAACGGAGCGGAAGATTTCTTTATTGACAAACTTCCAAATCGACCGCCACACAATATACATAATCGTCTCAACAAGCAACGACTTGGAAGCCGAATTCAATTGTTACACAATAGAGCTAAAATAGTATGTTTTTTTTAATAACAAGTTATCCGTATGTTTATGACTTAACCTTAAAAGATTTTAAATAGTACTCGTATATATGTTATAATATAATGTAGAAAACCAAAGCTTAAATGTGTTAAAATAATTAAATAAACTCTTAAAACCCATAGTCATTAATTTTCAAGAAAATTACATTTTTGGTACCTAAAGTTGTCAAAGTTTTCAATTATAGTCTCTAAGTGAAAAAATTTCATTTTTGATACCCTCACGTGTTGGTCACGTGAGGGCGTTAACGGAAAAACAAACGGCGTATGTGCTTGGTATCAAAAATGAAAAAAATAACCAACTTCAAGTACCAAAAATGTAATTTTTTCACTTAGAGACTATAAGTAAAAAATATTGACAAATTCAGGTACCCAAAATGTAATTTTCTCGCTTATAAATTATACCTCTACTCTTATCTTAATTACTCCAAAATATGGAAACCACTTTTCTTGTCATTAATTTCAACATTATTATTTCTGTTCTTTCACACATATGGCGCAAAGAGAAGCAAAACCATGATAACATTTTAAAATACAATCAGTATTACTCCTTATTCAGTTTAATCAAAATGACTATATATAGAAACTATTTTTTTACAGCAAAACAAATATACATATGTGTCGTATAATACAAGAAACGGACACATATATGTTTGTATACCCTATTTCTGGTTTTACTTGCAAGTAGCAATTTCGACCAACCTACATAGAATTGGTCAGATTCCAATAACTTCCTGGTCAAATTGGTTAAGTCAAATCTAAATACAACTGAAATGAATCAAGGAGTAAAAAGTCATCCGCAATGATGTATTAAAAAGCATAAAAGATTATACATCACTTTATGAAAGAAGTTAAGATTATTGATATGAGGCAGAGTTTTTGTAATCAACGAGATATGTACCCGGGCGTTGCCCCGGGAGACATTATGTTTACATATGAGATAACTTATAAAACATATAACGTGTTTTAAAAACATTATACAGTTGGAAGAACTTACTTGACATTGATTTTAATAAAAAAGTTATTATACATCAAAAAAATTTCAAAACTTAATTAGTTTATCTATATCTATATCTATATATACTATATTATAAAGCAAAACTCATTTTCAACTTTCAAATTTCAACATTGAATTTTAAGGTTCAATAATTCGTCAAAGCACACATTACACCAATAACATACACTATTCCCCGTCGCCATCGCCACCAATCACCGCCGCTACCACCGCCACCACCACCAATTGCCGCCGCTACCGCCACTACTGTCGATCTGCCGTGCGCCGCCACTACCCGTCACCACTCACCACTACCACGGACACCGCCATTACATTGTCACCACCCATCACAGCCGCCGCATCGCGAAAGTACCGTTCTAGTAACATATTAAAAAGTGATATAGTTTTGAAAGAAAATAATAATACAAACACAATTAAAGCATAAACGTCAAAAAATATTAGAAAATACACATACAGTAGTGCATGTGTAATAAAATGGAATAACTTTAAAAATATAACAAATTTAGTAAAATGATAATATCAAATATTAGAAATAGATATATTATCACTAAAAAATGACAACAATAAACAAAATACACTATGAACCAAAGAAAAGAAGAAAAATTGAGTAGTTTCAAACTTAATTTAACATTCTACATTATGTTTGAATGAAATATGAGAAAGGAAGTTAAAAAACAAAAGTAGTCATCCGAAATAAAATTGTGAAGAAAACGACAAAAAGGTGATGGGCTTATGGCCTAAAAGAGAATACCGAAGAAAACGAACGACGGAAGGAAAAGAAAAAAAAGCCTATCTATCTCATGAACGAACAAGTGCGTGTCACGTGACCCATCTTTTTTACTCCTGGCCAAAACCCCAGCAGTAAAAATAGCCGACAGTCTCCCGGGTGCATTTGGAAAGTACCCACGTGGCCCATCAATTAATATCACATCCCAAACGACGTCGTTGTATACAAAGTTTTAGAAGAAAACAAAGAAAAAAATAAAAAAGAGCACGAAAAAAGATGCAGGCATTTTAGGATAGTTATAATAACTATACACAGATATTTATAAATTAAAAGGTGCTTGTCGGTTGGCCCAGTAGCCAACGCAATTGGTTTCAACCCGCAAATAAGATTTACCCATTTGACCCAAACCCATTATGCAAGGGTGTGGTGCCAATTTGCCAAAATTTTGGCAAGGTTACACCCAATCACAAGTGGACACATGGCCAAAAAAAAAAGCCAATTTTAGCCAAAAACTTGCCAAACTTGAAGCTATAGTGCCGATTTGCTGATTCTCCCTTTTCTTCTATTTATAAAAAAATAATCTCCACCCATATATTCACCCACCCACCGCTCCCCTTCTCTATCTCTCTCAGTCTCTCTGTCTACATATATCTATATCAATTTTTGTATATCTATATCTCATCTTTTATATCTATCTATTTCCAATTTATATCCAAAATCCATATCTCCATCCATCTATCTATTGGTTTGGCAGAAAAGGAGGTCGCCAGTGGTGGTGACGGATGAAAAGGGGTGGCACGCCGGAGTTTAGCCACTTCTGACGATTGTTTGAGCATGGATTGTCGAGCTCAATCACGAATGGATTTAACCACGAAGATCATCAAAATCTCCTCAATATAAGAGTGCAAACCTACTAAGTTCTTCACGAACCTAAGGTGAATGATGATCTTCCCAAAGAGATGTTTCGATCTTTGGAGGATAGAAATGTGTGTGATTTTAGGCTATGAATGATTGATTATGTGAGTGAATCAATG
The DNA here is from genome assembly GCA_034093135.1 of Erigeron breviscapus. Lineage (NCBI taxonomy): Eukaryota > Viridiplantae > Streptophyta > Magnoliopsida > Asterales > Asteraceae > Erigeron > Erigeron breviscapus. The sequence goes on along the minus strand of CM067167.1, from coordinate 165,418,625 downwards.
AATGTGAATATTTTCATTTGTGAGGAAGGAGTTTATAAGCTAAATAATGAGCAAGTGAGTGTCCTCCAACTTAGATGGGTAGATCCTTTTATGAGGCCAATGGGTTGGGCTTTTATATTAGTAAGCCAGAGAGTTGGGCTTTTTCACTGCCGACACAAACTTGTCATAAGCATATGTATATATTTATAACATATATATGGTCGACTTGGCTGATTAGCAACATATAATGACTTGTTGTCATTTGTTTGACCTATATAAATAAACTTATATATTTCGTTTACACAACATATATTTTATTAATGTACATATACCATTCTTGTTAATGTATATGTAAATACATACGTGATCAAGCCCCCCAAGTTTAGACACAAAGAAGTTTCTCAAATATGCTTGTGTCTAAACTTACACAGTGCCACACCTTCATACGGAGGAACATAATCCATGCCAGCCCTTATTACGGAGGAACATAATCCATGCCCGTTTTATTACGGAGGAACATAATCTCTTTAGCCAATGCTAGTATGATGTCTCCAGAGTCAATTGTTAAAGGACTTCTTATTAACATCTTTGGTTTTAAATTTTTAAATATGTTTTGCCCACGTCTGGGTCTTACAAATTTTATTGATCGTCACTTCCTTCCTGATGAGAAGTGCTTACCTTTTTATCCGATGAATAAAAAGATGAATAGAATATTTCGCGCGCCGCTTCCCAATAGGAAGCGCTTATCTTATCATCCGATTAATGAATAAGACGTAAAATTGATGTGGGTGGAATTATCTCTTTGCTTTCCCTTCATCAATATCACTTCCCAGTGAGAAGTGCTTATCTTTTTATCCGATGAATAAAAAGATGAATAAATTTGGTTAGTGTTAAGCCCCGTTTTTGGCTTGTTACCCTTTGTAACTCACACTTATGTGATTTTATTTTATTTTGTATCTTGCTTCCCAATGAGAAGCATCTATACTACATCCAATGGATGAAAAAAGGAAGATTTTCTTCAAGTGTTTAGCCTTGGCTTACACTTATTAAAGTTTTTCACCTACATGATTACTTAGCCTTGAGGCACCTGGGCTTTTATGATCCGAATTGAAAGTTGCTTAAAGGATGGACTTTATTATTATGATTGTATTATTATTATTATTATTGCTTTAGCATTTGGCTTCCGTTTTTCAATAACTACAACACAATTGGCATATATCTTCACTGTAATTACAGAGATTGCCCAAAATTGTTGCAGAATCTTCCCTTGCTTTTGCAGACAACTTATCTAGAATTTGAACAAGTGGACATATACCACCTGCAGCGGTGATGGCTCACTTATTGTCATCACTTTCGTTAGACAAAAGACACAACAATGCAACTGCACATTCTTGCTAGTGCTCTGATGAAAGTCCAAGAAGAGAAATCAACATCTGAACACCCTCACGGCCTCACGAGCTTAAAGAGAATGCCATGAAGTACCCTTATTGCTGCAGAGTATAAGTAAGCAGCTATTTTATCAGCTCATCTGGAGCTTCCTTGGGTTCCATAATGATCAAACCAACTGACAGATGTTTTGAATTAGAATTCGCAAGTTCGCTTGCAACATTACATTCCCATACAAACTGGCAAGAGCTTTTATGGTGCGTTCTGGGACTAAAAAATGTAAAAGGCTTGAACTGTTTTGCTAATATCAGCTCAATATCAAATGGATCTGATATTCACGTAGTTTCTGCATTACTATCATATATCATAAAAGCAGAAGCCAAAGCTCATAATTAAGGTGTCTGCCACATGTGCAAATGATGTGCATGAGTTAAGACTTTGACTAAGACTTGTGATGATATGGCACGATCTACCAGAAATGTTTCTAACTACACACATGCATTTTCCTTTTAGGCTTGTGCATCTTCACCTTGCATAAATTCTTTAGATGGAGCTATTGTAGCGTTAATCAAAGAAGGAATGCCATTAGGGCTATATCTCTTCTTGCTTGTTTCCTCTAAGCCGAAAGAGACTTCAAAGCAGCTGCTGCTTGTGCTCTAACTGGAGGTTCATAATCGGGTCACAGTAGCTTAAGAAGCTGTTTTGTAGTCTCGGAAGTTGATAACTTTGAGCATACAAATGCATCCTCCATTATCATGGATGCGAACAAAAAGCATACATTCGCTTGGGTTTTGACAGGTTAAACAAGAGCAGTTTCATGAGCATTATGAACATCCTCCTTAAGACTTATGTCACCGAACCTATGCATTCAAGCAACAATGCTCCTGTATATGCAGGTCTCCAGTTTCTAGCTTAAGTTCTTCACAATAATTACTAGTACTTTCATCAGTTGATGCTTCGGTAATATCATTCAAATTACCCTTAGAGAGTTGTTTGAACTCTTGTATTTTATGCCTTCCTTTCTTTTTTAGCCAAATGATGCTTTCATTAGTGACGAAGTCGGGATGCATAATCAGACCAACTTTAATCTTCTTATCTTGAACTCTGTTTTTATTCAACTTTTGATCGAGTGCTATGTAGCATCAAGTTTGGCCAGAGTGTTTCACGACCATTCTTTTATTTGCTAACAATGTATAATTGCTCCAAAACTGAGCTTTCAAATAGACTTTGAACAAAATATGAGTCTTTAGGCAAGTGATAAGTCAAGGGCCTCTTAACAGGTAATGGTCAAGCATCGAGGCTGTCAACCATGTCTTCCAAGAGACATATATGTGATAAGTGTTACATCGAGTACATATATATATAATGTATATACAATATCTATATATACGCTTGTAGTCATAATCTTTATCTCTATGAAAAGGATACACATGGAGGCTATAATATAAAGAGTACAGAGTTTCGCCTTGTCTATTTGATATCAATATTCATATTGTAAAGCACATGTGCGTAGTTTATTATCCCCATTACCTACTGCAAAAAATTCATTTACAGCCTTCACCACCCACAATCCGTCAATCAGCAGGTAGGCTGATAGTTTAGGATGACAAAGATGATGTAAATATAAGGTTTAGGGTGATGCATATATAGAAGTATATCAATATTTACCTTTGAAAGAAATACCATTGCGTAAAAAAGCCCCATGGTTGTACTTAATTAGCTTTCTAAGTTCACCCTTGGCTCCAGACCTTTTGTGCTTATCACGGCTCTAAGCCTTTCTGCACTTGCATCTAGAAACCTGCTTTGTACCTAGTCTAACTTCCTAAGCCATCTCGTAATTAGATCTAGGCACTTATTTGGCCTAATCCGGTACATATTCTCTTGCTATATATAGATGCACGCCTTTGTTCAAAAGGGGGAGGAAGAACATATACATAACCTATTTTGTAAAGAATGCTTAAAGACTGCAACTTACTTTATTAAAAGTAGAAAACTTACTTCGACATCCCAAGTTTTTTTGTTTTCCACTGTAATAACAGCAGAGCCAAAGCTTTTAGCAGAGTTCAGCGCCTGTAATAGGTATGGTGGCCAAATGCACCATAAACACAACAAACCAATAATCTCTTCACCAGGTGCAATGCCAATGTTGTAACCTGATGCAACCATGTATGCACCACCACCTGATCAATTGACGTCTGACCAAACCCACACCAGAAATTGCACTTAAGCTTTGTGTAACCAGGTAGCTAAGGGATCTTACCAGTGACCCTTTCTTGCCAAGAGTAGTCCAAATGTAACAGCACGGTTAATGTGTACAAGAAACTTGCACACCACTTAAATAGATTCGGTGTTATGTAATAAACCTGAGGTATGTGTTATGTAATATGTACAAGAAACTTCAACCTCGAGAGCACTCGATAATGGTTAGACCAAAATGTGTTAGTGATGTCTAGGAAACAGTGCTCTAGAAATAGATTTTTGTTTATGCATTATGAATAACACTACAACAGAGTCTCTGAGGTCGCATCACATATGTATCTACAGATAATAATGTTTGCCGAGTGTCGTGTCCAAATTCAAAGTGAGTAAATATGCAGATGCATAGATCGGGTCTGAACAATTACGAATAAAGGTAGCTTTGGTTCAAACAAATAATAACACATATGAAATAATCTTCACATGATAAAAAAAAACTTTACGGGTTAAACGGGTTAAAATCGGCCCGTCCCGTGAATTTTGGGATCCAAAAATATGAGACTCGTGAGCTGATCCACGTATTCTCAAGTTGATTCGATTTCGGGTTTCTTTTGGTTCGGTTTTCCAGGTTTCACGGATTGGCCCGTATTGGTGGATATGGGAGGTGACCTGGGAAATTACCCAGACAGGCAAATGACCCTCCCTCTCTTTTTTCTGCATACCTGCATATCTACGGTTATCATATGGATTAACTGAGCAAGAGTAGGATGACCCGTGGGAGGTCTAGGATGACCAGTGATAGTCTAGGATAACCCACCGGTTCTTTAATGTGTACTTGGAATGCTTATTTTCAAACGAGTTTTTCCTCTCTCTTTTCAATCTAGTGACATACCCTTTTGGATGTGAAGAAAGAATTAGAAGATGGGAGACCTGGTCTACCTCCTCATTGTGACTCATCCTTAGTAACTTCGAACTACCAGAAGAAATGTCCATCTTTCTCTTATCGGATGATGAACCCTTTTGCTTACTTTCAGAACAGTACGGACCCTTTTGGCCACTGAATGAACCCTTTTGTTCATCATTAGCTTTTTCTATCAATGAGGTTGACACATCCAAGGCATCATGAAAAATTAGCTTACTCAGTCTTTTGGCATTGCTGGTGTTGCTTGTACTTGTGTTTCTTGTAGGTGGTGTCGTTCTCATTGATTGGAGATTTGTAGGCCGAGCAGCAATGATATTGGTATCGATAACATGGCTCACATATTACACCGATACTGTTTTCAATGCTACTTTTGCTCCGGCACCTATTAGGAAATTGACCAGGTACGGTTTTCATAGTCATGGACACTATGTCTTTAGCATTACCAAAGCCTTTAGAACTAGTGTTCAATGCTGATTTTGCAACTTCATGCTTTAACCACAGAGAGCAACGGGAAGTTGCAAATATTCCATTATTCTGTCTTGGTTTTAACACCATCGGTTTCCTCTTCGGAATCTTTGGCTTGAGCCCTGCTCTCCAACTCATAACCACTCTTACTATAATCTGCCTCTGGGTCCCAAGTTTCTAAATAGTGTTCTAATCATGCTTAATTCTCTTCACTAGGTTTTACTAGCAAAGGGTGCCAACCCGGTTTTACTTTGGCCAAGATGACGACCAGTTCTACTAGATTGTTGTTGGTGCAATGAGCCCATAGCCATATTTGTTAAAGTAATAGCAGAGAAGCGATGAGATTCATGCCTTGCCCATTTAATCAAATGGGAGTGTTTGAAAGCTGAAAATTTTGTTATTGGTACAAGGAGGCCATAGCCATATTTGTTGAGTAATGGCAAAGAAAGGATGGAAGCTGCCTAAAGGAAGTTTTTTCTTCAGACTTTGGCATATTGCTTGAGTGTTGGTTGGAAGCAGCCTAAAGGAAGTTCTTTTTTTTTCTTCAGACTTTGGCTTTTTGCTTCCGTGAAATCTTCTAGATTAATCTTTTCGATCTCTTGATTTCCAGGAAGATGTTTGAACTTCCATAATTTATGACGTACTCACTCGTGCCAAAGCGACCGAGGATACATATATGCCTGAAAATCATGCCTACTATGCCGGCATGATACTGATACTCCTGAGCATTACAAACATCCTCTTTGAGCTTTATATCGCTTCAGGTTGATATAACAATTATATACATTCAAGCAGCAAGTTAACAATGCTCATTGTACATGCAGGGCTTTCAGCTTCTGGTTTAAAGCATTTCACAACAATTACAAGTACTTTCATCACTTGATGCTACCTTATGTGGCAGTACTTCAGATGCCATTAGCCATGAGCAGACCGAATTTCTACATTTCTGTAGAGCTGGATATTGTGCAAGGTTACAAGACATTCCTTCTATCTTGAGAATAAAATTGAAGATCTGTTGGCAACCCTCTTAAAGGGTAACTGAAGTGAGCAGCTGTAGAATGACATGCCTTCATAATGTGCACAATACTGCCCCAGTCTAAACCTGTGCTATCCATGATTTCTGGCTACTTTACAATGTTGTTCATATACGAGTATCATACGATATACCTTAAAAGATTTAAAAGTCTTGAAAAGAATTTTGGCCTGTTCTAATTGTGAAATCATGTTTTCTTAAACAGAATAACACAAGGTTGTCGATAAAAACGTCTTATAAGAAATTCAAGAACTCCGAGGGTTTATCACATAATTTTATCAAACCAACAACACATTTGGTTGCAAGCCATCTTGATAGTATGTTCTGCCAGGCTAATTTAATAATCATCTTAATTGTGGCATACGGTAAAAAGTGAGATGTTTTTTAGTAATATTCCTCTATGTATAGACCAGGTTATGTGCACCACCTTGAATCACATAACATCCATCGATAATCAGGTCAACATGTGTGACTAAAATCAAGAGGCTTCATTATAGTAGTTAGTGGAACGAGTGGCGTGCCACTTCAACTACATGCTTTTTAGCAGCCTGCTTAATATAACAAATGACCGGGTATTCTTTTACCGCCTCAAACAATTCATTTCAGTAGATATTGAGGACCACATGATACCAACTAGAGCCAAAGACTTGCAACAATTCAACAAACAGAGCCTTAATGTTAGAGTATCAATCTAACACTTCACAAATCAGTTTTCATAGCTATATGAGCATGATATGGCAAGCTACATTTGGGAATTCTAGATGATATATGAATAAAAGGAGAAAACCGTTGGAATCCATGTCACGTGACCGTGAACATGTCAATCAATTATTGAAAACAAAGTGCTAATAAAATCATGAAATTTTCATTGAGACATTTCGTCAAACAGTTGGTATACTTAGGAAAAATTTGATCCCTCTAACAGTAATTAAACCACCCGTGTTCCCATCAAACGAGCTAATCATGGTCAAGTGAACTTAGATTTCTACCTTATGCCCCTTTACATAATGACGAATTTTAAATCTCAAATTAAGTCGCTTTTCCATACAACTAGTGCGGGCTTTTCAGTATGAATCATAACTGAATGAGTACTAGAAATATATATTTTCTCATTCTATATTTAGTTAGTGGCTGCCGATGCAATAGCCACTATTAAACGACTAATAATTTTATATTTTGAAGAATTAAGAAAATTTGAAACTGTGATGGATTACTTACAGAACTCCATATCTTGATTATACTTTGAATGGTGATGAAGAAACGAGGCATATGTTGGTCCCACGGATGGCGACAATGTTTGAGCATGGATTGTTCGAGCTCAATCACGATTTAACCACGAAGATCATCAAAATCTCCTCAATATAAGAGTGCAAACCTACTAAGTTCTTCACGAACCTAAGGTGAATGATGATCTTCCCAAAGAGATGTTTCGATCTTTGAGGATAGAAATGTGTGTGATTTTAGGCTATGAATGATTGATTATATGAGTGAATCAATGAATGCGAATAGTTTCTCTCTCTGCCCTCTCTCTCTACCTCTCCCTCTCTAACGGTCACATTTTCCAGATCTGAGATCGGAACTTGTGCACCGGAGATTGGGATCGAGCTAGAGATTGAGAGTTCGAGATCGAGATTATCACCATCCGGTTAAGGCTTCCACTCCGGTGGATCTAACCCTATTTTTTTCACCCGGGCCGGAGGTCCCTTCCACCTCGGTGGATCTGGAAGCAGCCTCCCTACCTTTGTGTAGGGGTAAGGTCTGTCTACATCATACCTCCCTCATAGCCCGACTTATGTCGGGATTGAGTACCTTGTTGTTGTTGTTGTTGTTGAGTTTATAAGCTAAATAATGGCAAGTGAGTGTCCTCCAACTTAGATGGGTAGATCCTTTTATGAGGCCAATGGGTTGGGCTTTTATATTAGTAAGCCAGAGAGTTGGGCTTTTTCACTGCCGACACAAACTTGTCATAAGCATATGTATATATTTATAACATATATATGGTCGACTTGGCTGATTAGCAACATATAATGACTTGTTGTCATTTGTTTGACCTATATAAATAAACTTATATATTTCGTTTGCACAAAATATATTTTATTAATGTACATATACCATTCTTGTTAATGTATATGTAAATACATACGTGATCAAGCCCCTAAGTTTAGACACAAAGAAGTTTCTCAAATATGCTTGTGTCTAAACTTACACAGTGCCACACCTTCATACGGAGGAACATAATCCATGCCAGCCCTTATTACGGAGGAACATAATCCATGCCCGCTTTATTACGGAGGAACATAATCCATGCCTGGATATCTCTTTAGCCAATGCTAGTATGATGTCTCCAGAGTCAATTGTTAAAGGACTTCTTATTAAGATCTTTGGTTTTAAATTTTTAAATATGTTTTGCCCACGTCTGGGTCTTACAAATTTTATTGATCGTCACTTCCTGATGAGAAGTGCTTACTTTTTTATCCGATGAATAAAAAGATGAATAGAATATTTCGCGCGCCGCTTCCCAATAGGAAGCGCTTATCTTATCATCCGATGAATGAATAAGACGTAAAATTGATGTGGGTGGAATTATCTCTTTGCTTTCCGCTTATCTTATTATTTGTGTTTTACAGGCTCTAGACATTACATGTAAAGAGTCATTAAGTTAATATTGTTTCTGCGGTTAACTGCAGTTGAAATATCAACTTAATGTACTTCCAGATGGAAGTTAAGTTAATTGTGTTTCTGCGTATTAACAGCAGGAGAAACATTAACTTAATGAATACTTCCAATAGGTAATATAGACAATGTTGTTTCTGCGTATTCACAGCAGTAGAAACATTGCCGTAGCTAATGTTGGTTCTGCGTATATTTACAGCAGTATAAACATTGGCTGGGTTAATGTTAGTTCTGCGTCTTGACAGCAGTTGAAACATTAACTCAAATATTCCTAAGTGTTATTTGAGGGTTCTTGGGAACGAGCAAAATATTTGCTTGTGGAAAGAACACTCAAATGGTCGAGAGTTTCTGAGGAACAAGCAAAAGTTTGCTTGTTTATAAGAACTCTCAAATGGTTTGAGAGTTTCTGTGGAAACAAGCAAAATCATGCTTGTCCATAAGAACTCTCAAACAGTTTGTGTGTTCTGGGAAACACACAAACAGGCCAAAATCCTAATGGGCTTGACATGAGAACACTCAAATCCATTGGATTTGAGAGTTCTTGTCACTTGCCTATAAATAGGGTGTGTGTATGTGTGATTCATTAACAAGAGTGTAGAGAGAGAAACGAGCAAAACCTAGAGAGAGAAACCTAAGAACACGCAAGGTTGATCTTGTGGGTAGTACTCGACTCACGCACGAACCGCAAACACACACCGGTTTGGACGGCTCGTAGACTTAGATTACCACGTTGGTTGGTAAAGTTTGTCCGGAGAGCCGTTTCACTATTGTAACCAAATACGAGTGTTTATATTCACGCAAAAGATATATATATATATATATATATATATAAAAGATATATAAAAATATATTTATATATATATATATATATATATATATATATCATAAAAAGGTAGATATAGAAACCGTGGGTTATCTCGAGGAATTCCGCACCTCGACATATCCTTAAGTCAATCTCGGTTCGGTAAGACCCGGGGGACTTACAACTGGTATCAGAGCCATAGGTTTTCAACAACCTTGGTTCGAGATTGATCACGGTTTGGATATCCCGTTTTTGCGTGTTTTTAGGTGGAGAAGTGTTTACGGGTTCGTTTGAAATAAAGGTTCAAACTTGACACCAAAATAAGACATATCTCATTCCTAAGATCATTTTCTCAAGTTTTCATTGATCAAGGAACAATATCGGGTTCGGGATCTAAGAAATTGTGAGAAATTGGTGTTTTGCGTGTTCTTAGGTGTGTACTTTGCGTGTTTGTAAGGTACAGTACCTTTTGCGTGTTTCGATACTTCCTAGGCAGTTTGCGTGTTTCATTTGCGCATTCTGTTTGAGTGTTCTTGAGGTTTTGAGAGTTCTTGAGGATTTGAGAGTTCTTAAATTTTGAGAGTTCTTGTGGTTTGCTTGTTTAGTACACTTTTGCTCGTTTCATTTGAGTGTTCCTGTTTTTGCGTGTTCTTGTGTACTTGAGTGTTTATAATTTAAACTTCATACACAATGGCAGCAAACTATCTTAACCAATTAATACTAATGGACCATGAGACCGGTAAGGGTAATTCACCACCTAAACTGATGATCATTGACCAATACTTTTCTTGGAAAGGTCGATTCGAATCCTTTATGCAATTCACGGATATTAGAATGTGGACTTGTATGACTGAAGGATATAGTGCCCCAACATATGAGGACAGTGGTGTTAACAAAGTTTATGCTTACCAGGATATGACTGAATCTAATAAAAAATTGTATGAGGCAGAGAAAAAGGCACTATCATGTTTAAAAATGTCATTGCCACAAGAAATATTACATTTATTTAATGGATTCAATACATCAAAAGAACTTTGGTTAACATTAAAAAATCATTGTGAAGGGGATGAAACACTTAAAAAGAATCGTAGAGACCTTCTAAAGCATCAGTATAATGTATTTAATGGGTTAAGAAGTGAAAACTTAGATCAACTAATTACAAGGTATTATCATTTGTTAGCAGAGTTGCAAGCATTTGAAGTTACCTATTCTGAGGAAGAAAAAGTCGAGAAATTTTTGAGTTCCTTGCCAGAAAAGTGGAGTAATTACATTACCACTTTGCAGGAAAAAGCAGATTTCTCTGATATGTCTTTGACTTAGATAGTTGCTAAGTTTAGGGGACAAGAAATGAAACTAAAAAGGAGGGAAGCAGGATATAATAATGCTCAGATTCCCGAGCTTTATTACGGTAGGCCTACGATCAATGT
>CM067167.1:165204736-165406742 GCA_034093135.1 Erigeron breviscapus | reverse complement strand
ACAGATGAATTAGTAACACAAACTTTAGGTCAATAATGCTTAAACAATGAATCTAACGAGAATTTGTTTATAGGGTAGAGTGAGTCTAGCAATAACACTAGTTAATTAGGCAAAGTGAATCTAACGAGAATCTGAGCCGTGATTAAGTTTCCAACAGTCTAGCAAATAGGTAGGATAGTATTTGGTCGTACCATGAGATCGGAGATGCCAAACAAGTATTTTAATTTAATTACTTTATTTGCTTTTTCAAACTATTTTCAGACTAAGCCTCTCGCTGAATAAGCGGTTGCGGCTTCTATTTACTTTTCAGTATTTTAATTAGTTTAATAGGAAATCGTGACAACCCACAACCGCTAGAATTACACGTATTACTAGATTAGGTAAAGCAACGCGTCCCTGCGAACGATCCTGTAACTTATCACTAAACTATACTACATCCGATCGGGTTACCTGCCCGTAGGTGTGTGTGTTAGGATAATTACTTGTACAACATTTATAAATTTAAAAGCAGAAATAAAAATCACCATCATAGCTTTTTGGCGCCGCTGCCGGGGACGCGACGCATTCTTAGTTTAGTAGTGTAGTTCGATCCTACTTTGTGTTTCGGCACGAAGTAGTTACTTTTCAGTACTTAGGTTTAAGTCATTTTAGGTTTTTAGGTCAAATTAGGGTTTAGTAGTAATTTCATTTCATTTTTAGTTTAAGTAGTTTTCTTTTTCTCTTCATTTTTATATTGGTGCGTTTGATCTTTTTGTTGAGTTTTGCAGGATTATTTAGGTAGTTGACGCGTTTAAGATCGGGAACGGTTGTAAAGTGTTTCTCTACAAGCTTAGGTAAACTCAAACGTAGAAGAAGAAATAACACACCAATTCCACCACCCGTATTTAACCTAGAAAACCTTTTCAACGTAGATAGCCCCTTAGGATCATCCGACACTCTGTCACAGCCGAATTCACCTAGAGCCGAAATGGACAAATTTGACCGACCAATGATCGAAAGGACGAGAGTCGTTACACCGACACCAGGATCGGCTATAGTCCCACCGAACTTAGGAGATTCGTTTTCAGTCAAAGGACACCACCTTAAGTTAATCCAAGACAACCAATATGAAGGCCGAGCCAAATCCGACCCCCATAAGCATGTAAGCAAGTTCACCAGTTTGTGCAAAATGTTCAAATACGGAGGAAAGGTCACCGATGACGATGTGAAACTTAGCTTATTTCCGTCGTCTCTCACGGGAGAGGCACGTGCTTGGTTCGATGAGCTCGATGAAGGTACCATCACTACATGGAATCAACTTCGCGAATAGTTCGTCTCGCGATTCTTTCCCCCGAGTTTAGCTAGGAAAATGCTCCGAGACATCAAGGCTTTCAAGCAAGACGAGGGAGAATCACTAGTTGATGCATGGAAAAGGCTTAGGGAAATGATCAGAAACTGTCACGGGAATGGACTGAACAAGGACGAGATCATGGAAATTTTCTTCTATGGTTTAACCAAGAGTTCCCAAAAGGATTTAGACCTAGCCGGCGGTGGTAACTTTTTGTGTAAGTCCCAACTCAATAGATGGTACTACCTGAAGACACCTCTATGTCGATGGTGGGGTTACTTTGCAATATAAATACCGAACTGGAGACGACCAGTTGCAGTGAGTGTATACCAAGTTCTTGGATAGATTACTTATTAAAGTGACAATAAGTAAAAGACAATGCAATAATAGAGAGTACTTGTAAAGTAAATTGGTGAGACAATATGTAATTTTCCAGTGTAATTTATTTATTAACTTTAAATAAATTACAAGGTTGTTGCGGAACCAAGATAATACAAAGTATGTAAATATCCTAACAACCTACGAAATACAATTGATCTATACTTGGAAATTCTCTAAACAATCGAAACACTTAAAGTTGTGAAATGTTCCTTTTTGCGATTGAGAGAATATTGCACAAGTTCACCAAGAATATTGCAGGTTTGCAAAGTTCTTTTCATGTTGTGCAAAGACCTCTATTTATAGGCAAAGTTGACATTGGGATGTCAACTTTGACCGTACAAATATGGTTGAGAGCATTTAAGGAATAACATTTAATTCCTTAAATTGTTGTGTAAAGTTACAGAATAAAGTAACTTTTCTCAACCTGCTTTATGTACCTTTTGTACTTTATACATAGATAAATCCTTTTATCCGTATAATAGCACATAAAGCATAAAGGTCTTTTCCTCGTAATCAGTGTAAAGCTTTGTAAGTACTTTACACTGATGTTCTCCAGTTTGTATCTGAGTAGAATGTCAACTGGGCTTCGCTGCCATTGTCATTCTTTATCTTCCACTTGTTGTCTTCGACTTCAACTGTAATGATTCTTCATCTGGTCAGATCTCAACTGGAGGAAGTCTTTAGTTGCGTTAACTGTACGTTGCAACTGGACTTCAATATATTTCTGGACAAATCTTCGTAGTCTCCAGATGCAACTGGAGACTGGCCAGTTATAGTAAAACTGGTCCTAACAAATTCCCCCTATTTGTCCTGAAATATTGCCAAGTCTTTTTCAGTTCTTGTATCTATACAAGTATGAACTGGAAAGACTTGTTCGATTAATCTATCTAAGTTTTCCAAGGCATTTTTATAGATCAATAAATGCCTTGGGTTTTTCTTTTGAGTTTGTTAGATTTAATCTATTATCTACCTTGTGGTTACAAACTGGTAACTTCATTTATACAAGGAAATGAAATTTACATAAGTTACAGAATGTAAATAAAAAATACAAGTAGATAAACTGGAAAGAAAACTTAATCAGATGGCCCTTCGCCAGTTCTCCTTCTCTTTGACACTGAAGAGATAGGACGAGAGTCTTCAGGATCAATGTTCAACTTCAGCTCCAGATTCTCTTTATGTTGAATCTTGCCCTTTAAGAAGTTGACCCATGCTTTCTCAAACCTATTCTTTTATGCCTTTGCTTCCAAAAAGTTCACCATCTCCACCCATTCAGAGAACCCATATTGCATCACACCAGGATTATCAGTTTTAACTAGTGGCCCTCTAGTATAACTGACTTCAACATGAAAGAACTTGGTGCCTGGCTTGATTGTTACAAAGACACCATTAATTGCCCCACTGTGCTTTCTGGTTGCCATGATCTAGGAATAATAGTTTCTGGCTTCAGATTCATTTGAAATTTTAATAGTCCCAGCTCCAGCAGCCTGCACAGCAACCTTGATGTCATCATTTGAGACTTCTCCAGTTGGTTCAATGAAGGTTCTTAGATCAGCATCTCTGGACAGTGGTTTTCTTGGTTGAGGGCTCCTTCTTGGAGGATTCAAGACCCTTTTCACAACCTTCTTGACATTTTCAATTCTTTTAAGAATCCCACTGGCCCGATTCTCTTTAGCCTTCTCCACTGATATGTTCAGATTTCTAGCATCATGTTCAGCTTCATCATCGGGATAGTGTCTGTCAGGTTCAATATCAAGCATTTCTTTTAACATGCCCACTATCCTTGCATCATTCTTGACTTTGGCATATTCCTCCTTAGTGATTCCCAACAGGTGAGCATCACTTACATCAAGCAATTTTATCTTAGCAAGGTGTTCTCTGGCTTCAGCTTGGTTTGCTTGTTTCATTTTCTTTCTTTCTTTGATTTGATCTCCAAGTCTTGCCAATCGTTTGCTATCACTTTCTGAAACTGGAGGAAGCCTATCAACATTGCCAGTTTCTAACATTGGTACATCAGTGGCTGGCTGGGCAGATTCATCAGATGCTTTCCCTTTGCCCTTATCAACATTCCCCCTATCAATCACATCTTCATACTCTTCAACCCTTTGCTCACCAGTTTCAGTACTGGCAGCCACTACCATTTCTCTACCAGTTTGACTTCCAGATGGAGCACTTCCAGTTGCAATTGGTGCAAGGACTGCACGTTTTTTCCCCTTGGCAGCATCTAGACCTGCCCTTATGACTTCCCATTCGGAATAGCTAGATGGCAACCGGTCAAGAGGATGTCATGATTGCATGTCCTTGCACTCTTTAAAGATTGTGCACATCATCCTGAAAGATCTCCATAGATGGTTGGTCTCTTTAGACTGGGTCAGAACATTTGCTGCGACTTGTTGCTGACCAGTCTTCAGTTCATCCAAGGTCTTAGAATCTTCATCAAGACCAGAAACCACCTTTTCCTTCACCTCTTCATCCTTTTTCTTTAAATTCTCTACTTCAGTTGCCAGCTTGTCAATAGACTGAGTGTGATGTGATACCTGGGTGTTTAAAGTGTCTATGCTGCCCCTCAACTGGTTGATCTCAGTAGTGAGTGGGGCCAGATCAACCTGAGGAGTGGCCAGCTTGGTGATCTCAGCTATCACCTTTTCAATCAGTTGTGTTTCTCTTGCACCTAGCGTATCATCAATCTTCTGACCAACTGAAGTCATCAACTGCTGCCCAAGCTCAGTAACATTCAAGCCAGGTTTTTCAACTAATTCCTTAACCTGCTTTTCAATCTCCTTCAAATCAACCTCTGATTGTCTAATAGTATTACCCAGCAAGTTGGAGATTGAAGTAGTGACTTTGTTCTGAGTAAGGTCAAAGGCTTCCTTTAGAGAAGTAGCCAGATTGTTACAGCCTTCGACCAGCTCATTGAGCTTCTTGAATACCAGATCCTCATTTTCAGCAAACTTATTTATCCCCAGATCAACAACCTTAGAATTTGTGGTGGTGTCCTTGTTGTATCTGGAGAGGGACTTGGTATTTTTATCAATTGCCTTCTGAACATCCTCCACCCTATGAATAAGGTTTTGGATGTCGGCTTGGAAGGAGGCAAATTGAGTGTCCAGTGACGGAGGAGAATGTGTCACTGGACCAGCAGCAGCTACCACTGGAGTAACTGGAGGAGGCAAATTGAGAGAAGCCTCCCCAGTTGACATCGCAGTAGTTGAGGGAATAGTAACAGAAGTGGTGGAAGAAGGAAGGAGAGGAAATTCAAATTGTTGGACATGCTGAGAATGCTCAGGTGTGTCCAACGGCGGCGGTGGTGGTGGCATTTCTCGATGGAGTGAGAACTGCCCAGATGGTGATGGTGTCATACGTCTGTTTCCAGACATATAGTTATAAGTGGGAAATGGAGTTTCAGTAGGCTCATTTTCTTGAGATGGTAAAATTGAAATTGAAGCTTCTAAAGGCGAGACATGAGATGAAGGGTTTTGATCTTGTACAGAAGACTCAAAAATCTCAATGTCTGAAGCAGTACCTTCAGAATCCGAAGATTAAATAAGGATTTCCTCATCATTAACATTCATGTCCAGATCCATGAATGTAACTGGGGGCTGACCAGATTGGTCAGTCTGCAGATGACCTTCTCCAGTTTCCTGGAAGGTTGCATCTGTTGAAGATTCAGTTACCAGGGTAAGTTCACCAGGGATAGAGGTCACTGGGTTTGCCTCAGTTATAATTGCTCTATCCACAATCATAACATCATCGGCCGCAGAGTTTGGAACCTTAGTCTCCAGCTGTGACTCGCCAAAGACGTCGTCAGTTCGTGCAAGAGAAGTGTCAGAAGATAGGTCGTGGACACTTTGTGCAGACTCTAACTCTATTCTGGGTTGGGGTAGCCCAGTATCATCTTCACCACCCTCTCCTACAGAAATTTCGAGGGTGGCTGCTTGCAGTTGTCCCATTTGACTTTCTCCAGGTTCCTGTTGGGAGGAAACTGGAGGGCTGGCTTGGTTTCTACTGTCAGTGGCAAGTGCTGACTGAGTCCTAGGGCGACGTGTTCTTTTTGCCTTTGGAACACCTGAAGGACCTGTTGGGAGGTCTCCAGGGTAGATGGTTAAAGGGACAGACACGCTGGAGCTGGAGGGTTAGACTGTTGCCCGGGTTCGGCAATGGTCACGATTCCAGCAGACGAACTGGTGGGTCCCTCATTGTTTTGAGGCTCGCCCAGTTGTCTTTCTGACTCACCTTGGACTGGTGCATCGGTTTTAGAGAATGCCAGCAACATTCTCTGAGGATCTCAACCTCCCCATCGACAGATGTTAGGGAGTCAAGATTCCTCAGCAACTCTGGGACAGTGTACAGTGATTGAGTATTATGATATTCTTCACTGCCCATAAGTTGTAGAAAACAGAGTGACAAGTACCTGGAGAAGGGGATACATAATCCCCTGGAGCCCTTCAGTTTAATTACCAGGCTTCTGAATAAAATGTCAGCAAAGTCCACTCTGAGTCCATTCCACAAGCAGTAAGCCATCTCTGCTTGTGTGGAGTTGATCTGGTCCAATCCACCAGAACTCCCACCATGCTTTCAACTAGGTGAATGAAGAAGTACCTCCAGGATGGTGTAAGGCCCTTCATTGTCATAGCACCTTTGATTTTTAATACCCCATTTTCCAAACACTCCTTGTTTCCCATATCAAGGAGTACCTGGCGAAAATTGATATTTTGGGATATCACAACTGGAGACTAACCCTGTCTCCAGTAGTTGAGGTGCAGAGCATCCCTCAACGTTTCTACAGTAATGGTACACTCGACTGATCCATCTTTAAGGGTGAAGGAGATAGATGAACAGTCTTCGGAGAGTTCTGCTATGTACCAAAACTCACACAAGTACTCATGGTACATCTTGCGTGGGTTGAGGGAAAAAGACTCGCCGAGGGGAGAATCACGAAGAAATGCTTGGATTCTCCTGATTAGTGTATCGGCGGCTTGAGTCCCTCTCAAACTAGCCATGGGATTGTTTGGATTTAATTTTATTGATGTGGAATTTGAAGGGGCACCACTGGCTCGTTTGACATTGTTTGATGGATTATAAAGGACTGTAAGCAGATTTACATCCCTACTTCTTGATTTAGGTGCCATTTTTGAAAGATTTGAATGTGAAACTGAAAATTTGGGAAAAAGGGTTTTGATTTATGAAGCAGAGAGAGGAATGAAGCTATTTTGATGATGATTGGAAGTAAATAAAGGAATGTAAAAGAAAGTAAATGTGATCGGAGTAAATAAGGGGTATTTATAAGGAAAATTATGATCCCAATGAAATACCAAGAATTATTTTATTATCAAAACTCAATTTTGTAGATATTTTTACAAAAGTTAATTTGAATTTTGAACTAAAAATTTAATTCTCCGTGTCAGCATTAAATGCTACGACGGCTTAACTTACCCACGCGCCTACTAACTTTCATATTCCCAATAAAAACAGTTGTCTTTTACAAAAATGACTTTAAACACGTCATATGACGATATTGAGTAGGTTAAAACACTCGAGTACCATCACGTGTCACAAATATTGACCAAGTATTTTCCAACGTTATGAAAATCTGGTTGACTACCAGTTTTAAGACAAGACTGAACCTGTACAGTGGAGGATTAGTCCAGTGCCAGTTTCCAACTGGAGAGTTCTCCAGAGTTCTCAGTTGCCATTTTCAAACAAAAAGAATTTTGGTAAGAAAATTTATTTTGAGTCTTTCCCCCTAAAATGATGATCCAGAAATCGATTAGTGCCATGATAGTATCACAAAGGCGTTCGATAGCCTGGCGAGCAAAGATTATCTGGACCTCCTCAACTGGAGAACTTCATCAGTGTCACTGACGCGTTCATAACAAAATCTCCAGTTTTAAGGATTTAACATTCCCAGTTCGCTGATAAGATGTTTAAAAGTTTTCTCATCAAGAGGTTTTGTAAAAACATCAGCGAGTTGTTTGTCAGTGGGGATGAAATGTATTTCAATGTCTCCTTTCATAACATGATCATGAATGAAATGATACCTGATGTCAATATGCTTTGTCTTAGAGTGCATCACTGGGTTGTGAGATATAGCAATTGCACTGGTGTTGTCACAAAAGATTGGGGTCCTTGTATACTTTTGACCATAATCTAGTAACTGGTTCTTGATCCAGAGAATCTGGGCACAACAACTGGCCGCAGAAATGTACTCTGCCTCAGTAATGGACATAGAGACTGGCGTCTGCTTCTTGCTGGTCCAACTTACCAGTTTTCCTCCGACGAAATGACAACCACCAGTTGTTGATTTTCTATCAATCTTACAACCTGCATGATCGGAATCTGAATAACCCATTAGATCTAACCCTGAGCCTTTGGGGTACCAAAGACCAAGGCTAGGACACCCTTTCAGGTATCTGAAGATGCGCTTAACAGCGTGCAAATGTGATTCTTTTGGGTCAGCCTGAAATCTGGCACATAGACATGTTGCAAACATTATATCTGGTCGACTGGCAGTTAAGTACATCAGTGAACCAACCATACCACGATATTCAGTGGTGTTCACTGGTTTTCCAGTTGGGTCAGAGTCCAAATTTAAAGGTGCTGCAATAGGTATGTTTTTCGATGTGATTGAATCATATTTGTATTTTCTTAACAAATCTCTGACATATTTTTCTTGGTTTATAAAAATTCCATTTTCAGTTTGCTTAATCTGAAGACCCAAGAAAAATGTTAATTCTCCCATTAAACTCATTTCATACTCAGATGACATGATTTTAGAAAACCTTTTACACATTACATCATCAGTTGAACCAAATATAATGTCATCAACATAAATTTGTAACAATAAGATATTACCTTTTTCTTTCAAGATAAATAAGGTATTATCTATTGCACCTCTTTGAAAGCCATTTTTTAGAAGATGTTTAGTTAAAGTATCATACCAGGCTCTTGGGGCTTGTCTAAGACCATACAAAGCTTTGTTCAGTCTATATAACCAGTGAGGATGCTTCTCATTGATGAAGCCTGGAGTCTGCTTAACATACACTTCTTCTTCCAATGTTCCATTAAGAAACGCACTTTTGACGTCCATTTGGAAGACTTTGAACTGCAGATGGGCTGCATAAGCCAGAAATATTCTGATGGCTTCAAGTCTTGCAACTGGAGCAAAAGTTTCATCAAAATCAACGCCCTCTGCCTGACAATAACCCTTGGCAACTAATCTGGCTTTGTTTCTGACAACATTGCCATCTTCATCCATCTTATTTCGGTAGACCCATCTTGTACCAATGGGTTCTTTCTTTAACCCTGGTGGACAGGAACAAGTTCCCACACATTATTCCTTTCAAACTGGATGAGATCTTCTTGCATAGCTTCCACCCAGCTTGGGTCTGCCATAGCCTCGTCAATCTTCTTCGGTTCAATCAGTGATAAGAAGGTGACGTTTAAGCATTGCTCACTGGTGGCTCTTCTAGTCTGAACCCCACTACTTGGATCTCCAACAATCTGTTTAATTGGATGTGCTCGAGTCCATTTAGTGTATTGACTAGGTTGGTGTATTACAATATCAGTGCAAGTCACCTGGCGATCTTCTTCAGTTGCAGCAGCTTCTGGAGGAGGATCAGCCCAAACTACTTCTATATCCTCATCAGAGTCAATGAGGTCATGATTTGCATCATGAAATTCTTCATTAAAAGACATTTCTTGAAGAACTGGAGAAGTTAGAGTTTGAACTGGTGCTGATATTGGAGTGGCACGTACATCAGATCCAATCACCAGTTTCTGTGGTAAGTTGAAACTGATGGAGGGATAAAATGAAGTGTCACTGGTGGTGCTCTTCTTCTTAACTGGTTCCAATTGAGTGTAACTGGAAACATCTTCTGGTGAAACAACTGACTGATGAACTTGGTCAGTTTCACCAAAATTTATTGGAACGACTGGAGAAATATCAAGGGTTGGTCTCTTGTTAATTGCATCACTTGACTCGTCAAATGTGACATGAATTGTCTCGTGAACCTTTTGGAGTCTATAATTATAAACTCTAAAGGCCTTTCGAATATCTGAATAGCCTAAAAATACACCTTCATCAGCTTTTGCATCAAACTTTCCAAGCTGACTGGAATCATTTAAAATATAAACTGGACAACCAAATACATGAAAATATCCAATATTTGGTTTTTGATTCCTGAGTACTTCATAGGCAGTCTTCTTATGTCTCTTGATGTAGACTGACCGGTTTTGGGTGTAACAAGCAGTTGCAACTGCTTCAGCCCAGAAACTGGTGGGAAGACCTGATTCAGATAGCATGCTTCTGGCCGCTTCTATCAGTGTGCGATTCTTTCTTTCCACAACTCCATTCTGCTCTGAAGAGTGTGCTGATGAGAAGTTTTGAGAGATGCCAGTGTCATTGCAAAACGTTTCAAGTACCTTATTTTGAAATTCAGTACCATTATCACTTCGCAACTGACAGACTTTTCGAGTGTACTTGAGTTCAATTCTTTTGATGAGTGAGATGATTTCAGCAGGTGCATCACTTTTGGATCTGTGGAATACCACCCAACAATATCTGGTGAATTCATCGACCACAACTAGAGTGTACTTCTTTCCAGCTCTAGTTTGAACATTCACTGGACCAAAGAGATCCATATGAAGTATGTGAAGAGGTTCAGTGATGCTAAAGTTTTGCCTTGTTTTGAAACTGGCCATTTTCTGCTTGCCCATCTCACACCCTGGACATGGCTTTTCTTTATTGAAAGAAATCTGAGGTATCCCATCTACCAGTTGTTTGCGAGACAACTTGTTAATATTTCTGAAATTAAGATGGGATAATCTTTTATGCCATAGCCAGTTGGTGTCCTCATCAGCCTTGGTATAGAAGCACTGCTCTTTTGGAGCTGGTTCCATATCCATGATGTACACATTTCCTTTTCTTGGTGCAACCATCACCACTTTCCAATCCTTGTTAAATATGGTACCTTGAGCAATATCGAACAAAACTCTGTAGCCATCATCACAAAGTTGGCTGACACTGATCAGGTTATATTTCAAACCATTCACAAATGCAACTCTTTTGAATTTGACCTGTCCGTTATTGAGCACACCATATCCTTCAGTCTTTCCATTTTGATCATTACCAAACGTCACTGCCGGTCCATCATGGACAGTGAACTCTTCAAGCAGGGGCTTGCATCCGGTCATAGTCCGGCCAGCTGCGCTATCCAGATACCAGGTGTTCTTCTTTCGATCGCCCTGCACACCCACAAAAATCATTAGTTATTTTTGTGAACCCATCTTTTCTTGATGGGTTCACTGGACTTCACTACAGAAGTCTCAGTTGATTGTTGTGGTGTTAAACTAAAGACTGCATCTGGATCTTTTTCACCAGCTCCAGGTGCAGGAGTAAAAACGATTGGTATTTGATACTTGTTCCCCTTTTTCTTATCAGATTTTGTTCCAGATGGAACATTCTTTTGTTTTGGTTTTGAGGGGGGTTTAATATTTTGTTTTTCAACTGGAGGTGATGAACCTCCTTCCAGATTTTTAATCCTGGCAGTACAACTCTGAATTTGTCTAGACAAAAGTTGGAGTTGACTTTCCAGTTTGGACAAAATATTATTTTCATCAGGCTGCTGAACCTTGGACCTAGGTTCAGCTGGAGTTTTGGTCTTTTGAGTCTTGGGCTCCTTAGACTTCTGAGGTAAAGGCTTGTTACCAGATGCCTTTTTAACTGGAGCTCTAGCATGATTGGCTCCAGGTTTAACCTCAATGGGGGTGGTCTCAATGGGTTCAGTTTTGACAATCTCAGGTTGATCATATGGAGTTTCAACCCTAAGAGCTGGAGGCAATGCATGAAGATTTGGTATGAGAGCTGCCATTTCAAGATCTCCAGATTTCCATGCATTTTTCTGGGCGTCAATAGTTCTAGAAAATGCATCATAATTCTTTCCAGATGCTTTTACCCACGACTTGATAATCATTTGTTCTTTTTCAAGATCAGATTTTAATTTTTGATTTTCAAGTTCAAAAGCCTCAATTTTCAAAACTGACTCCTTGAGAGCCAACTAGACACTTTGTAAATCATTTAATTGTGGTTTAACATTGATCAGTTCAGTTAAGATAGTATCCAGATATCTTTCACTGTCTGCTCTAACAGTTTCCACAAAAGCCAAATCACCACTTAATGATTCAGCAAGGTCCAGTTTTAGTTCTGGATCAACCTGATTATCATAATCACATACCTTTTTCAAGATGATGTCTACCCATCTTCCAGTGATGACATCTTCTTTTGCCACATGTTGCTGTTGATCTTCCAAGGCCATGAAACACATGTCCCTTTCCTCTTCATCATCAGCTGATGAGTCATCAGAGTATTCCCATTTTCCTTCAGTATTTGCCATCATGCATTTGTTCTTTTCATTTTCCCTTTCAAATAACAAGAGGGCAATCTGGGCCTTAAGCTTTTTGTATTTTGCTTTGTAGCTATTATCAGGCCTACTAAAATTAGGGACAGGGGGGCCAGTTTGGTTGTTCATCTGACTAGATCTGCATTCCTTCATAAAGTGACCTTTCTTATCGCACTTATAGCAGGTAAGATTGGCTTTATCTAGAGAGTTGGAGCTGGAAGCATTGTTTGGGCCATTAAATCTTTTAGATTTATGCTTAAACCTATTAAAGGTTTTAGCAATCATGGCTACCAGATCATCATCGTCAGTTTCATCACAACCATCACTGATTTCAGTGGTCAGGCCAGAGTTCAAGAAACTGTTTAACATCTCCTTCACTGAGTGTGACTGGACACTCTCTACAGACATTAAAGCAGCACAAGGTCGCTCAGTATGCTAGAAACCTTGGGACTCTGGGCATGGTTCATGGCATCCTGCTCAGCCACCAGTCTTGCTGCATTATTATCTTCAGTGAATCTGAAGGCTCCATAGAGCGATGCAAGAGTGTGACTGTGCAGGGTTTTACCTTGTCTTATGACAAGAACCATATTTTCCCATTTGGAAGGAAGAATATCACAAAACTTCTCAAGAAGAATATCCTTATCCTTCTTAACACCCAAGCCTCTCAACTGATTAATGAGGCTAAAAAACCTGGTGTAAGTACCAGTTAGACTTTCATTGGGAAGAGCAAAGAAGGATTCATACTTTTTGTTCAGGGCAACCTTTCTGGTGACAATAATGGCATCACCTCCTTCAAACTGAATGACTAATTCATCCCACATTGCCTTGGCACTAGGGAACAACACAAGTGTTGAAATTAAGTCTTCAGGGACAGCTCCAAGGATCATGTTCTTGAGTCTGGTGTCCAGATCTACAAGTCTACGATCCTCATCAGACCAATGGTCTTCGATCTTTTCTCTGGAACCTTTTCTTCCAGTAGGATCTAGAAGAGGACTTACCCCAAGAGACATGGGTATATAAGGTCCATCCTTAAGGATTTTCAGCATATACCTCTCTATCCCACCAAAATGCAAGAGCATTCTGGCCTTCCATGTACCAAAGGTCTCACTATTTCCATCAAATTTGGGAACAGGAGTGTTTGAGTAATGTACATGGACATGGTTAGGGGCATTAGGAAGAGGAGGGTTTATATTAACATTTTGAACAGGTGGTGTATTAACATTAAGAGGGTTTTCACCTTGACCAGAACCATCCCCACCTTCAGTAGTAGTCATCTAAGCAGATCTAGGCAAGTATATTAGCCTTCTACTCTGATATCACTTGTAATTCCCAACTCAATAGATGGTACTACCTGAAGACACCTCTATGTCGATGGTGGGGTTACTTTGCAATATAAACACCGAACTGGAGACGACCAGTTGCAGTGAGTGTATACCAAGTTCTTGGATAGATTACTTATTAAAGTGACAATAAGTAAAAGACAATGCAATAATAGAGAGTACTTGTAAAGTAAATTGGTGAGACAATATGTATTTTTCAAGTGTAATTTATTTATTAACTTTAAATAAATTACAAGGTTGTTGCGGAACCAAGATAATACAAAGTATGTAAATATCCTAACAACCTATGAAATACAATTGATCTATACATGGAAATTCTCTAAACAATCGAAATACTTAAAGTTGTGAAATGTTCCTTTTTGCGATTGAGAGAATATTGCACAAGTTCACCAAGAATATTGCAGGTTTGCAAAGTTCTTTTCATGTTGTGCAAAGACCTCTATTTATAGGCAAAGTTGACATTGGGATGTCAACTTTGGCTGTACAAATATGGTTGAGAACATTTAAGGAATAGCATTTAATTCCTTAAATTGCTGTGTAAAGTTACAGAATAAATTAACTTTTCTCAACCTGCTTTATGTACCTTTTTTACTTTATACATAGATAAATCCTTTTATCCGTGTAATAGCACATAAAGCATAAAGGTCTTTTCCTCGTAATCAGTGTAAAGCTTTGTAAGTACTTTACACTGATGTTTTCCAGTTTGTATCTGAGTAGAATGTCAACTGGGCTTCGCTGCCATTGTCATTCTTTATCTTCCACTTGTTGTCTTCGACTTCAACTGTAATGATTCTTCATCTGGTCAGATCTCAACTGGAGGAAGTCTTCAGTTGCGTTAACTGTACGTTGCAACTGGACTTCAATATATTTCTGGATAAATCTTCGTAGTCTCCAGATGCAACTGGAGACTGACCAGTTACAGTAAAACTGGTCCTAACATTTTGTATAAGTCTACCAATGACGCGTACAAAATGATGGAGGATATGGTGCAAGGTAGCTTAGCTCGAGATA
Organism: Erigeron breviscapus; assembly: GCA_034093135.1. Taxonomy (NCBI): domain Eukaryota; kingdom Viridiplantae; phylum Streptophyta; class Magnoliopsida; order Asterales; family Asteraceae; genus Erigeron; species Erigeron breviscapus. Next base: position 165,392,289 of record CM067167.1, on the reverse strand, counting down.
TGGATGATAAGGATCGAGATAGGAGGACGAGGAGAATCGTGGCTAGCATAGAGAGCAGCTCCGACAATGATGTAATTCATGAACTTAAAGCTTTATCTAACCGTTTTTCTACTTTTGAAGATAGGTTGGACATTATGGACAAAGACCTCAAGGTGATTGCACACGGGTGCAACAATTGCGGAGGAATGCACTATACCGAGGATTGTGAAGAAGAGGCTACCGAGCAAGTCAATTATGTTCAGAACCAATACCGAGGAAGCTTTAAACGAGGACTATTCCAAAGAAACCCCGGTAATTCTAACTTTAATTCTAGTTATGTTAGAAATAACGTTGGTTCTTTTCAAAATAGGTGGCAAAGGAGTAATGGTCAACCCGAGCAACCAAAAGTGGAGAATGAAGTCAAGGAGGATCCAATTGTCAAGCTCACCAACATGATGGAGAAGTATATGGACATGAATGACAAGAGACATGATTCCTTGGACAAGTATACGTGGTTCTTAAATGAGAAGATTGCTAATCTTGACCATAAAGTAGATGCCGTGATGAGAGATCAACAATCCGCCATCAAAGGTTTGGAAAGAAAGCTGGAAAAATGGATGGAGCAGGGTGCTAAGAAGGAAAATGGTCTTCTTGCAAGCAATGCACAAGCTAATCCCAAGTCGAACCCTCAAGGAAACCCTAGCACGAGTCAAAAGTACCAACCACCAATCGGACGAAACGAGAATGTGAACGTCGTGTTCACCGAAGGTAATGACTCCACTGAGCTTTCTAATAATTTTGGTGAAGTGTCCAACCAGGTACAGGTCATACGGGAGCAAAATGAAGAAGAAACGAGCAAAAACGCAATTCTGGAATCTGTCCAGGAACCACCAGCGCCGCTGGCCACACCAGCCAGCGCCGCTGGCAACCCTCCAGGTATACCCCAGCGCCGATGGCTTCCACCCAGGTGAGCCCCAGCGCCACTCGGCCCTTGCCAGCGTCATTGGAGGCCCCATCAGCCCAGATTCGCGCGAAACTTCATTTTCAGTAGTTTTTCAGGGAGACGTCGAGCCCCAATTCACTTCAAAATGCAAAATCAAGGATGGGGATGGCTCGGACAGAAAGGATGAAGTTCAAGATCCTGAAGCACCGGATGACGACACACAGCTACCGCGGGCATCTGAAGATCCAGGAAGTTTTCTTATCCCTTGCACTATTAATAATGAGTATTTTTCGAGTGCATTAGCTGATTTAGGGTCAAGTATTAATGTTATGCCTACTATGATTTATGAGAAACTTACCCTTTGTCTGCTAAAACCCGTTAACATGAGCATTCGGTTAGCCGATCAGACTTACCTACAACCCAAGGGGATTGTCAAACGAGTCCATGTCAGGGTTAAGGATTTAGAAATTTGGACTGAGTTTGTTGTGCTTGATTCGGTAAGTAAAGTAGTGACACCCCAATTTTTGGGCCGACCATTTTTGCATGCCGCGGATGCTACCATCCATGTTCTTAAACGTGAAATATCTTTGTCAAATGGTCAAGATAGAGTCAAATTGCCTGTCATAGACTTTAGGGATGTCGATTATGATAACATGTGCTTCCATATTGAGAATGAGTGTGATGAGGAACCTTTAGATGCCTATCATTGCCTTAGGAGTTTAAGTCATTTCTGGTATGTCGAAGGCTTAGATATGAAAACTAGGAAAACTAAAATTGATGAGTTGGAAAAGATCCTAGAAAAGACTGAGAGAAGTATAGAAAAAGGTGATAAGATACGAGTTAGGGTAAATAAATTCCTAGACAACTTAGGATGGAATGATATTAAGGACCAAGCCTTAACTAAGTATAACCCTTATCTGTCAACCTCTGCCCTAGGAGACCCTACAATCTTTAAAGTTCGAAATGGAATCCGAGGAAATTTAGGATGTGAAGCTTTCATAGATGCTAGGGCAATTGTGAACATACTTCCCTTAGATTATCAGACAAGATATGCTAGTGAGGAGCTAGGGAAAGTAGAATGGGAAGATAAAATGGTCTATCTTTTTAGAAATGTAAAGATTAGAGTTCGAGGATTTGTTAAGAATGTAGTGATTAATATTGACAGATTGAGATTCTCGACAGAGTTCTTTATGGTAAAAGAAAACACGCTCACTAGAAATAATGTGGTTTTAGGTCAACCATTCTTAAAGATCGCATGTGCTGATATAAATGTCGAGTTAGGAGAATTGATGTTAGAGTCAGAGATTAATATAATAAAAGTTAATAAGAAGGACATAAGTGAAGATAATCCCTATGGTTTTGAGTGTAAGACTAAGCTTTGCCAAGGACAAGGAGAAAGGATGAATATCGAGTCATACTTGGAGGATAGGTCTGACATTTTTATTCGATATAATCCAACGGGTACCGGCCCCCGGCCTACCCCGTATTCTTCCTCAACCTAGTTCCTAGGCCGAGTCTGGCTGAAGACTCGTTAAACTTAGCGCTTCTTGGGAGGCAACCCAAGCCGTATTTTAATTTTAATTTTTATTTTATTTTCATTTTTAGGAATATGTGACTAATTGCAATTGAGTGATTGTTTTAAATTTTATCATTTGTGATCTTTTTATGAGTATGTCTTTAGAATCACAGATGCAAGCTTTCAATGGATCAAGGAAACAAGTAACTTATTGCAATCGTATTTCGTTTTTATTTTATTTTATTGTTTTAGCTTGTTATTTTCCATTTTGATATTTTGATTGAAGTGTGCAGGAGTATTTTGCTTTGTAGTCTGAAGGAAACCAGGCACTTGGCCAAAAGCTAAGTGTGGGGGAGTTCAAGCATCAAATCGTTGAAGAAATCAGACGTCGAAACACGTACAGGAGTCAAAAGCGCCGCTAGGAGACCTCCAGCGCCATTGGGAATGCTTCTGGGCATCCCAGCGCCGCTCACACACTCCCAGCGCCGCTGGACCTGCACCTGTGCAGATCCAGCGCCGCTCACCAGCATCCAGCGCCGCTCAGGCACCAGCCAGCGCCGCTGGACCTGCACCTGTGCAGATCCAGCGCCGCTCACCAGCATCCAGCGCCGCTCACCAGCATCCAGCGCCGCTCACCCGCCAGCGCCGCTACCTGCTTACCAGCGCCGCTCACAGCTCCGTTCTGCACACCAGATCGCGAAAAATCCAAAAAAATCAGAAAAACCCAAAAATCCAAAAAAATTAAAAAATCAGAAAATACCAAAAAGAAAAGAAGGTGGAGACGCATCAATGGATCGCCATCAAATGGAGACGACTCACTTTCATGAAGTTCAACATCATTCAAGTCGCTCCACAAATGCCATCTTCAACAACAATCATGCAACATAAGCCCGGGAAGTTTCGCTAATCCTTTATCTTTTATGTGTTTTTCCTATTACCCTATTTGTTCTGTCTGGTACAACGAGGACGTTGTACAATTTAAGTGTGAGGGGATGGAATAGGAAAAACCTGTGGTTTAATTGCTTGATAATTCACAAGTTTTCTACTACTTAATTCATGCAAATTTCAAGTTTTTCTTGTGTCGGAAAACCATTTTGAGAATATAAGCTTTGCAAGTAGACAAAAGATGACGATAACTAAGCAATATTAGCTTTGGTAGATGAACGGTTAGTTAGGACTGTTAGCTTAACTATAGATTTGTGGTTGTTCATTCTTCCAACTGGATTAGAGCTTAGACTGAAACTGAATGCGATTATGTTTGCCATAGCACAAATTTACTGGACTTTAATATGCCTAGCAATTAGAGCTATCTAGTCATTAGTATAGGTGTATTAACTGGACTTAATTATACGTGCTTGTGTATGAACTAGTTTAGACGTATGGTTCGCCTTAATTCTTACACTATTGAATGTAAACTAGTTGCATGCGGAGTAGGAGTATGTGTCATCTGGGGTCTCTGATAATGTCTATTGCAAGAATAATGTAGTAATCTTAAGAAAGGCAATCAGTGGATTAAATAAAAAGAGTTCAAAGAACTAATAATGAGTAAAATCTATACACATCAAGTTATGTCGCTTTGCGCGTGGGGAACCACCGACCTGTCACAGCTGTCTCAACTATTAAAGATCATAATATCGTTTAACTGCTTTAGTGTTTAGCTACCGAGCATGACTGTAGTGTGAGGGTATGTCTAAGTAGTGACTCACAAGTGCACAAATGATGAATATAAGTGCCTTGCTAGTAGCTAGTAATTCTGATTGCCATACAAACCTTAATTAAGTACTTAACTAGTCAGCAGAAATAAGTAAGATTGAGCTGTAAGACATATGGAAGTATAGAACTGTTTTAGAGGTATTAACACGATTAAAAAGTTAGCTTTTAGTTTTGATTGAATGATTATCTTGCCTCTAACTATAGCTTACTGATTTTGTCTAAAGTTTTCTCAAATCATTTTGCATGACTAATCTTTCAAATGTTTTTAATGAAGTAGAATAACTTTAACACTTAAGTTGTCCGCTCATCATTGTTTTATTTTCTTGGACTATTTGCTTGAGGACAAGCAAAGACTTAAGTGTGGGGGTATATGATGAGCGTCCATTTTGTGATAAAAACCCCTATCGAAAGGCCTCATTTCTGTCTTAAATGAGTTAATATTCTGAAACTATCGGCACTTAATGAGTCGTATGTTTACGCAGGTTCACAGAAGATGCGAGTGAGGGTAAATGCCATCAAGTAACTCAAGATGAAGTCCTATGAAGTTACAAGACACAAGGAGGTGATTCGGGAGCCGAACGAAGAAGTACGAGAAGCAGCAGCAGCTGCCAGCGCTGGCAGCCATGCCAGAGCCGCTGGAGCCCATCCCAGCGCCGCTGGGCGGCCCAGACCAGAAACCGACTTTAGCTCCTATTTAAGTCAAAGTAACCCTCAAAACCCTAAGAGAGAGCCGATTCAGCAGCCCTAGCCGCCCATATTCAACCCTAGGTCGACTTTGCAGATTCCAATGAGGTTTTGGAGCTTATAACACCTTCCGATCTTCATCCTCAACCTAGATCTACTCTTTTACTTTACTTTCAGTTGGTAAACAATGTCTTTCATCTTTTCAGACTTTGTTATTCCTTTAATAATGTCAGGCTAGTAGGCTGAATACTTGTTTGGATCAATGTGATCATGTAGACGCTTATTGTTTTACTTTATTTGTTAGATCTGTTGGAGTGTGTTTTACTGTTTATCGTGGATCCATGTTTTACTAGTTCTTCATATTATTATCGGTTCTATATCTGCATGTATTGAGTTTAATTCTGATGATCTGTCTATAATCATACACTAGGATTAATACATAAGGATGGAAAACACTAGTCGGTCTTTAACTAGTTGTAAAAGGTGATTCACTTGTAATCGAGGGATCCAGAACCATAGTAATTATGATGAATAGAACATGATGCTTAACAATGTCAGACGCGATCCTTTGACTTGGAAACGAGCACTGTGGTCACCGGAGATAATTACTATCTGGTCATGGCTTAAGAGTCGGGTAACTAAAAGATGAATTAGTAACACAAACTTTAGGTCAATAATGCTTAAACAATGAATCTAATGAGAATTTGTTTATAGGGTAGTGTGAGTCTAGCGAAAGCACTAGTTAATTAGGCAAAGTAAATCTAACGAGAATCTGAGCCGTGATTAAGTTTCCACTAGTCTAGCAAATGGGTAGGATAGTATTTGGTCGTACCATGAGATCGGAGATGCCAAACAAGTATTTTAATTTAATTACTGTTATTTGCTTTTTCAAACTATTTTCAGACTAAGCCTCTCGTTGAATAAGCGGTTGCGGCTTCTATTTACTTTTCAGTATTTTAATTAGTTTAATAGGAAATCGTGACAACCCCACAACCGCTAGAATTACACGTATTACTAGATTAGGTAAAGCAACGCGTCCCTGCGAACGATCCTGTAACTTATCACTAAACTATACTACATCCGATCGGGTTCTCTGCCCGTAGGTGTGTGTGTTAGGATAATTACTTGTACAACATTTATAAATTTAAAAGCAGAAATAAAAACCACCATCAAGACATTGTCATTTTTTTGCTTTCCTAATCCTTTTTCCATTGAGTTTCTTCTTTTTTTTCTTGTTGGGAGAAAGAGAAAATTAATCTCGTTCTTTTTTATCTTATTATTTACTTTCTTGAACTAGTATTTCCAAGGAAAAGGAGGCGGCTAAGAGAGGGCAATAGAGGTACCGATTTTCCCATTTTCTTGTTTTATTTTGCCATTTGTTTTTGAGATCTACATAGGCTTTGGTTGTTCAATAATCATTTTTAAAGATTATTCTAATATCGAGGTTTCTTTGCCCTAGCTCGTGTCTCGCATTTTCTTGAAGGCATTCGCTCTAATGCCTCTCTAGGTTGCGCTTGGAAACTTGACATTCCTTGACTAACCTTAGCCTTGCCAAAGCTCAAGCTTTTCCACTATTTACCTTCGCTTAAGTGTTGTCCAGGCTCTCTTTTGTCTTATTTGAGCCTCGCCAAAGGCCCGGTCTGTTTTGCCTTTACCTAGGGCTCGCTGAAGCTTCGTAAGAATGAAGGCTCTCCGATTTAGGCCTTCCATACTTTCAATGAAGCCTCGCTAGTTTCTAACGGGGCCCCAACATGAGGCTCGCCAGTTTTTGCTTTTTTGTGAAGGCTTACCTTGGTTGGGTCCCACTTCAAAGCCTCGATATTCTTATCTCTTTCTAAGGCTCGATTACATATATGTATATAAATACTGAGGTTCGATCCCTCGCTGACTTTGTCTTTTCTTTGTATCCACATGAAGAGAGAAAGAGTTTTGTAGCTTTGTTTAGGTCCAGTCCCCCAAATTAAATTGCAAGGCTTTTATACAAAGACTTTGCATTTTAAATTTTATTTCATTTTGTTCTTAGCCCATGCCTGGGTCTTGAAAATTATATTACTCGCGAGAATTGAGAAGTAGAAGTGCTTATCTTTTTAGATGAATAAATTTTATGCGCGTCGTTTCCCAATGAGAAACGCTTATCTTATCATCCGATGAATGAATAAGACGTAAATTTGATGTGGGTGGAGTAATCTCTTTTCCATCCCTTCATCAATATCACTTCCCGATGAGAAGTGCTTACCTTTTATCCGATTAATAAAAAGTTGAATATATATATCACTTCCCGATGAGAGGTGCTTACCTTTTTATCCGATGAATAAAAAGATGAATAAATTAGTGTTAAGCCAAGCCCAGTTTTGGCTTGTTGCACTTCGGAACTCACACTTGGTGAGATTTGTTTTATTTGTGTCTTGTTTCCCAGTAAGAATCACTCTACTCCCATCTAGTAGATGAGAAAAAATAAAAAATTTCTAAGTGTTAGCCAAGCTTAGCTTAAATGTTGATTTTATATTATTATTCTTATTTATCTTTTTCCTATGAGAAGTGTCTATCCTCATAGGTGAGGAAGATGAAAATCGTTTTAAGTGTTAGCTGGGGGTTGCTTTGTAGCTTGTTTCCCCATTGGTCTTAGGCATGCCTTTGCCTTTAGGCATGTATGCCTTCGCCTTTATAGGTAGTCGGGTTTTTATGATCCGAATTAGAAGTTGCCTAGGAATTCTTTCTTCCCATCTTAGCACTTGACTTCTGAAATTGTCATTCGGATTACCCTTTTAGCTTGTCTCATAGTCAAAATATTCTTATAAGAATTTATTGACCAATTATTTTTGAATAGGAAATGATATCCCATTAATGATAATGTTGGGATACATGATCGGAACAATGAACATAACTATAGTTGAAGTAAAATGAACGAAAATACTTAAAATAAAGTGATAATTCTTGACAAAGTAGCTTACATCAAAATGCTTGAGAGAAGAGGGAAGGGATGATTCTCCAAGGAGGCAGGCTGGGACCCATACTAACCTACAGGCTTGTCTTACTTATGGACCATGTATACGTGGCCCTCGGGCTCTCCTGGATCATCATCCTCTTCCAACACCTTCTTTTGCCATGCAAAGGTCTTCTTTGCTTGCTTAGCTCCTGGGACTAAGTGTTCAAGCTTCCCTTCATCCAATGCCCTCTTGATCTCCCACTTTAGCTGTCTACATGCATTAGTATCATGTCCGCGGTCCTCATGGAATTCACAATATTGATTCATGTTCTTTTTCCCAGACTTGAAGGCCATTGGTGAGGGAGGCTTGAAAGTAGCACACACTGTCTCAGTGTTCAGAATTTCTCTAGGGCATTTGATCAAGTTAACAATTGGTACATCTTTGATGTATGGTCCAAACCTTTTCTCACGACGCTCATCCAGACGCTCGTCTCGACGTTCGTCTCGCCTTTGGTCGTGTCGGCTCCACTCTTCACTAGCCAATCCTCCCCCAGATTTATCTTTCTTTGTGACACCTCTTACTAGCGAGGCAGTCTTTTTGGAGTGAATGAAGTCGAACGCCGTATCAATAGCTTCCTTAAATGTCAACGGGATTCTCTTGCTTAGATCATCCTGGAGTTGGCCAGGGAGCGGTGCCAAGGTGAAGCCTGAGATTTGTTGACTTTCTGGAAGGCCAGGTATCTTCTGGCATTCTTCAGTATACCTTGTGATGAAATCCCTTAGTGGCTCGCTTTCTCTTTGTCTGATTAGGTGAGCTTCCAAGTGACTTCTTTGACGCTTCTTCTGTTGAACAAACTGAGCTATGAACTTTTCCTTCAAATCTTGGTAGTCTTTTATGCTATTCTTAGGAAGCTTAGTGAACCATTCTAAGGCATAACCTTGTAAGGTGCCCGGGAACAAATGGCAAGCCACGGGATCCACCCACTTTTCTGTAAGCACAGCCTTATCATAGATTGGTACATCTTTAATGTATGGTCCAAACCTTTTCTCACGACGCTCATCCATACGCTCGTCTCGATGTTCATCTCGCCTTTGGTCGTGTCGGCTCCACTCTTCACTAGCCAATCCTCCCCCAGATTTATCTTTCTTTGTGACACCTCTTACTAGCGAGGCAGTCTTTTTGGAGTGAATGAAGTCGAACGCCGTATCAATAGCTTCCTTAAATGTCAACGGGATTCTCTTGCTTAGATCATCCTGGAGTTGGCCAAGGAGCGGTGCCAAGGTGAAGCCTGAGATTTGTTGACTTTCTGGAAGGCCAGGTATCTTCTGGCATTCTTTAGTATACCTTGTGATGAAATCCCTTAGTGGCTCGCTTTCTCTTTGTCTGATTAGGTGAGCTTCCAAGTGACTTCTTTGACGCTTCTTCTGTTGAACAAACTGAGCTATGAACTTTTCCTTCAAATCTTGGTAGTCTTTTATGCTATTCTTAGGAAGCTTAGTGAACCATTCTAAGGCATAACCTTGTAAGGTGCCCGGGAACAAATGGCAAGCCACGGGATCCACCCACTTTTCTGTAAGCACAGCCTTATCATAGATTGGTACATCTTTAATGTATGGTCCAAACCTTTTCTCACGACGCTCATCCATACGCTCGTCTCGATGTTCATCTCGCCTTTGGTCGTGTCGGCTCCACTCTTCACTAGCCAATCCTCCCCCAGATTTATCTTTCTTTGTGACACCTCTTACTAGCGAGGCAGTCTTTTTGGAGTGAATGAAGTCGAACGCCGTATCAATAGCTTCCTTAAATGTCAACGGGATTCTCTTGCTTAGATCATCCTGGAGTTGGCCAAGGAGCGGTGCCAAGGTGAAGCCTGAGATTTGTTGACTTTCCGAAAGGCCAGGTATCTTCTGGCATTCTTTAGTATACCTTGTGATGAAATCCCTTAGTGGCTCGCTTTCTCTTTGTCTGATTAGGTGAGCTTCCAAGTGACTTCTTTGACGCTTCTTCTGTTGAACAAACTGAGCTATGAACTTTTCCTTCAAATCTTGGTAGTCTTTTATGCTATTCTTAGGAAGCTTAGTGAACCATTCTAAGGCATAACCTTGTAAGGTGCCCGGGAACAAATGGCAAGCCACGGGATCCACCCACTTTTCTGTAAGCATAGCCTTATCATAGATTGTTAGATGCTCTTCTGGGTCCCTAGTACCATCATAAGTTCCAACGATGGCAGAGACCTTCTGACCATTTGGGAAAGCATAATTTGCCACCCAGTCACAAAACCTTGACTTTGTGGCTGACTTTGGTACCCTGGCCACCCTCGCTTGCTCATCAGTCTCCTCTCCTACTGCTATTTTTAACATCTTTAGGAAGCTTAGTGAACCATTCTAAGGCATAACCTTGTAAGGTGCCCGGGAACAAATGGCAAGCCACGGGATCCACCCACTTTTCTGTAAGCACAGCCTTATCATAGATTGGTACATCTTTAATGTATGGTCCAAACCTTTTCTCACGACGCTCATCCATACGCTCGTCTCGATGTTCATCTCGCCTTTGGTCGTGTCGGCTCCACTCTTCACTAGCCAATCCTCCCCCAGATTTATCTTTCTTTGTGACACCTCTTACTAGCGAGGCAGTCTTTTTGGAGTGAATGAAGTCGAACGCCGTATCAATAGCTTCCTTAAATGTCAACGGGATTCTCTTGCTTAGATCATCCTGGAGTTGGCCAAGGAGCGGTGCCAAGGTGAAGCCTGAGATTTGTTGACTTTCCGAAAGGCCAGGTATCTTCTGGCATTCTTTAGTATACCTTGTGATGAAATCCCTTAGTGGCTCGCTTTCTCTTTGTCTGATTAGGTGAGCTTCCAAGTGACTTCTTTGACGCTTCTTCTGTTGAACAAACTGAGCTATGAACTTTTCCTTCAAATCTTGGTAGTCTTTTATGCTATTCTTAGGAAGCTTAGTGAACCATTCTAAGGCATAACCTTGTAAGGTGCCCGGGAACAAATGGCAAGCCACGGGATCCACCCACTTTTCTGTAAGCACAGCCTTATCATAGATTGGTACATCTTTAATGTATGGTCCAAACCTTTTCTCACGACGCTCATCCATACGCTCGTCTCGATGTTCATCTCGCCTTTGGTCGTGTCGGCTCCACTCTTCACTAGCCAATCCTCCCCCAAATTTATCTTTCTTTGTGACACCTCTTACTAACGAGGCAGTCTCTTTGGAGTGAATGAAGTCGAACGCCGTATCAATAGCTTCCTTAAATGTCAACGGGATTCTCTTGCTTAGATCATCCTGGAGTTGGCCAAGGAGCGGTGCCAAGGTGAAGCCTGAGATTTGTTGACTTTCCGAAAGGCCAGGTATCTTCTGGCATTCTTTAGTATACCTTGTGATGAAATCCCTTAGTGGCTCGCTTTCTCTTTGTCTGATTAGGTGAGCTTCCAAGTGACTTCTTTGACGCTTCTTCTGTTGAACAAACTGAGCTATGAACTTTTCCTTCAAATCTTGGTAGTCTTTTATGCTATTCTTAGGAAGCTTAGTGAACCATTCTAAGGCATAACCTTGTAAGGTGCCCGGGAACAAATGGCAAGCCACGGGATCCACCCACTTTTCTGTAAGCACAGCCTTATCATAGATTGGTACATCTTTAATGTATGGTCCAAACCTTTTCTCACGACGCTCATCCATACGCTCGTCTCGATGTTCATCTCGCCTTTGGTCGTGTCGGCTCCACTCTTCACTAGCCAATCCTCCCCCAAATTTATCTTTCTTTGTGACACCTCTTACTAACGAGGCAGTCTCTTTGGAGTGAATGAAGTCGAACGCCGTATCAATAGCTTCCTTAAATGTCAACGGGATTCTCTTGCTTAGATCATCCTGGAGTTGGCCAAGGAGCGGTGCCAAGGTGAAGCCTGAGATTTGTTGACTTTCCGAAAGGCCAGGTATCTTCTGGCATTCTTCAGTATACCTTGTGATGAAATCCCTTAGTGGCTCGCTTTCTCTTTGTCTGATTAGGTGAGCTTCCAAGTGACTTCTTTGACGCTTCTTCTGTTGAACAAACTGAGCTATGAACTTTTCCTTCAAATCTTGGTAGTCTTTTATGCTATTCTTAGGAAGCTTAGTGAACCATTCTAAGGCATAACCTTGTAAGGTGCCCGGGAACAAATGGCAAGCCACGGGATCCACCCACTTTTCTGTAAGCATAGCCTTATCATAGATTGTTAGATGCTCTTCTGGGTCCCTAGTACCATCATAAGTTCCAACGATGGCAGAGACCTTCTGACCATTTGGGAAAGCATAATTTGCCACCCAGTCACAAAACCTTGACTTTGTGGCTGACTTTGGTACCCTGGCCACCCTCGCTTGCTCATCAGTCTCCTCTCCTGCTGCTATTTTTAACATCTTTAGAAACTCTTTTGTCGGGTTGACCGGTTCGAGGAACAGGCTCAACTGGCTTCTGCTTCTTTAGCTCTTCCACCAATAACTTCATTATGGACTCCATGCCTGTAGGCTGTGGATGAAGGTTGTGGGGCCGGCTGAGGTGGAGTTGGCCTTAACGCAGCAGAGAGTTGAGAGAACCACTTAATCGGAGGAGGTGGTGTCTGCACTTGCTGAGTGCCTTTGGCAGCTAGCCTTATCAATTCTAACAAATGGCTCTCTTGAATTGTCACAGATTGAGAGGAGCTAGCCATTGATTACAAGGATGTCTGACCTACAGTCATGAATGGGCTAGCCATGCTAGTTATGTGAGAACTTATTTGACTAAGGCCAGACGAGAGCATAGTGATAGGAGATGTGCTAGTTGGGGGTGTTGAAAACAAAGACACAAATGGAGATATAGAAGGTGAAGGTGTGGAAAAGAGTGATCCAACGCTAGCACTACCAGACCCAAGGCTAGATCCAAAGCTCACCTTGGGTGGTAACCTAGACTCATCACCAGAAACAACATTAGTTGTATTTGTTATCACTTCACCAGATCTAGAACCATAATCTGAAAATTTTTCACCAGAGATATTTTGAACATTAGAGATATCAAAGGTTTCCAGATTGATCACTGGAGAACCTCCTCCATCAACACCCTTCCCCAACCCAGAAGGTATAACTTGAGAAATAGGAGTGAATTCCTCAAACAAACAAGAAATAAACAAGAAACAAGATAATTTTTAATTTTGCTTTGTAACAACAAAAAACCGTCCAGTGATCAGTAAATTCAGGGTTTAACCACGAAAATCATCAAAATCTCGTCAATAAGAGTGCAAACCTACTAAGTTCTTGACGAACCTAACGTGGATGATGATTTTCCCAAAGAGATGTTTCGATCTTTGGAGAATATGAATATTATGAATGTTTTTATGTTATGATTGATCGATTGATTGTGAGTAAATGTTTCTGAAGATGAATTGTATTGAATGTCTCTGACAATCAATGATCAGGAGTATTTATAGACTGACAATTAGGGCAGCCTAGCGCGTTGGGCCTTGACAGTTATGGGCCCTGGCCCAAATTCCAAAGGGACAGTACGAGGTGAAGAACATTCGGGAAGCATTAGTTGTCAGTACTTATCACGTCACGTTACTCAGCCACGTGTGAGAATAATACGTGTAGTAATACTTAACGTTTGAACGTTTATTTAAATAAGTATGTCTTGAGGCTCGCTAGAGGCTTTCCAGGCAGAAGGCTCTCTAGAGGCTTTCCAGGCAGAAGGCTCTCCAGAGGCTTTCCAGGCAGAAGGCTCTCCAGAGGCTTTCCAGAGAAGGCTCTCCTAGGCCCCACTCCAAGCCTTTCCAAAGCTTTCCACACTTAAACTTATATATGTAAATTAATTAATCCAAAGAAGGTTCGATCCATTTGAAGCCTCGATAGTATTTGTCTTTTCTTAAGGCTCGACGGTTTCTTTCTCTCTCCCTTACCTAGGCCCGCTGAAGGTTCTCCCAAGCAAAGGCTCGACAACCTTTCTCTTGCCCTTACTGTCTCGCACACTTTCTTAAGGGCTCGCCAAAGCTTCACATCCTTTTCACCTTTCCAATATTCATCCAACTCTCTTTTGCCTAGCCTTGAGGTTCGCTGAGACATTGTCATTTTAGGGAGCCTTCCCAAAACCTCGCTGGCAGTCTCCCTGGGGTCCACAGAAGCCTCGACAGTCTTTGTTTTTTACTAGGCCTCGATGAAGCCTTGACAGTCTTCTTTTCCTTAAATTCCGACCTAAAACTTATACTTCTCTTTAATTCAGTCCGATTCAAAAATATATAGGTAGGGTTCCATTGGTAGATTTACCCTACCTCTTCATCCGAGTTGCGTGTTTTATTAAAGAAAAGAGGTTTTGATGTTTATTATTGTGTTTACAGTAATATTTTACTTTAGTATTGTTTTTTCTATAACTCTATGTTTAATAGTGGAACATAAGTTGTGTATTATCTCATATTAAAAAGAGTGTCAAAATATCATATATCTTCTGGTATGTTGTAGTTGGTGGGCTAAAATACATTATGTTATCATGCATATAAAGAATCTTCCATGAATTCTTGAGCATGCAAAAGAGCAACTTGTTAGGATTCATAACTATCATCACATGTAATTACACGAGTACGCAGCGGAATAATAATATGCAATATAATTAATTAACAAAGTGAAAGTGAATGTGTACCTTTTTGCTTAGCTTCCAATAATTAAATAATAAAGAGAATTATTATTATTTAGGGTTTAAAGTAAAACCTCTCTACGATCGCACACTTGACACCCCTAAGAATGTATGCTAGTACCCGATCACGAACTCACAACCCCTTGTGTTTTTCTCCTAAAAGTCGAACCAAACAAAAACCCGAAAACCCTTTTTCTTCTTGCCAAATGTCGAACCAAAGAGAGAAAAGAGAAGAGGATTTACAAGTCTAATTGTCTTGTATGTGTGTGAAAAACCCTTAACCCTTAACCTCTATTTATAGGGATTAATTGTAAGGGTTTTCAAACTTGGTGAACAAGTTTGAGGAGGATTATGAAACCTCCTAAAACCGTCCCCCCCCCTCCTCTTTGTAATTATAAACATATATTTAACTTTTAACGAATGTTTATTAATCATTTCGTGAACATATTTACATAGAGTATACGTGTCATTTCGTGTGACCCCGTAGGCTTAAATATTTTCCGGACATGCGTTTATATTAACATGATCATATACCAACAGCTCCCACTTGAGCATGTTTTGATAAAGGCAATAACATTGGTTAGCGTCTAGCAACACGCCAATGCTCCCGGAAATATTTAAGTATAGTTTCTTAAAGTATTTTGAAACGGTTTCAGTGTTTACTATCCCTTTGTTTCAGATACCTTTGTTAATTATGGATATGAATCAAAGTCATTCCATAATTTAGCGATTCTATTTCTCATTTCTACAACTAATTAAGATTACCAAATTCATCGAGACTCATCTGGAATTCATTTGGGTATGCGCATACAAACATCTTAATTAATTAATGAGGGGCCCAATGGTATCATTCTCCAATTACTAGTTGAAGGAACAAATCCTATTTTGACTACACGTGTTAGTAATGTCGTTTCACTACAATTCTGAAAATAGCCCTTTGTTACCACCTTATTCAGGATAGTTAGAACTATATCAAGAAAATGCAATCCATACATGCATAACCTACTTGTATCTCAAGTCTAAGGATAAGTAAAGCAACCATTTCACGAATTTCACTTAATGACGCCGATTCATAAAGTGATGATTCGTTAAGTGGGGTAGTCCAATATGCATCTTATAAATATCATGTGAGTTTGGTAGGACCATCTTCAATATTCTTAAGAATATTACCAATCACTCAGATTTGTCTTAGTTTAACTATATTCCCATATAATTAATCGACAATGGACATTTAGAATATAAAATATTCATGGATTTAAACATGCAAATATAGGATACAATTATATATTAAAATGAAAACAAACATACCAAGTACTTTAATTCATTTATTAAAATAATAATTGTTCAACATCCTTTATCCAAATACCAATCACAGATTTACATGATATAACTAGCTAATTTAAGTCCTATGCCCTCGGCATGCTTATCGAGCTTTCCTTTTGACAAAGCCTTTGTAAAAGGATCAGCTAAGTTATAACCTGTGTGAACTTTGAGTAACTTGATTTCTCCTAGTTCGATTTGCTCACGAACATAGTAATATCGTCTATGATAATGTCTGGCACCTTTTTGAACTCCGGGTTCGTTGGCAATGATGATTGCACCAGTATTGTCGCAATACATATCTAAAGGTGTGTTATTTGAGGGCATCACGTTAAGCCCAGAAATAAACTTTCTAACCCAGACTGCTTCCATAGCGGCTTCTGTGCGGCAATGTACTTAGACTCTGTCACATACATAGCAACTGTGGTTTCCTTCTTGCTCTTCCAATCCACCGCGCCTCCATTTAAAACAAAGACGTATCCCGACTTAGATTTTGTATCATCTCTATCAGTCTGAAATCCAGCATCATAGTATCCAGACACTTTGAGTTCTGCATCAAGATTTCCCCCATACACCAAAAATAAGTCTTTAGTAGCTCGCAGGTACTTAAGAATATTCTTCACAGCAGTCCAGTGATCTTCACCTGGATTCTGTTGATATCGGCTAACGATATTTTGCGCGAACGCTATATCAGGTCTAGTGCATCTTACCGCATACATAATAGATCCCACAGCCGAAGCATACGAAACCCTTTGCATACGCTCCACCTCCTCAGGTGTAGAGGCACCTTGTTTGCTAGATAAGCTAAGTCCTTCCTGCATGGCTATGAAACCATGCTTGGAATTCTCCATCTTGAACCGCTTCAAGATCTTATCAATATAAGCACTTTGACTTAGTCCAATCAACCGTTTACTTCAATCTCTATAGATCTTGATTCCAAGAATAAATGCCGCTTCACCCAAGTCTTTCATAGAAAAACACTTTCCAAGATGGGATTTTACATCTTGCAACATTGGAATGTGATTTCCTATTATTAATATGTCATCTACATATAAGACAAGAAAAGTAACATTACTCCCACTAGCTTTGCGATATACACATGACTCTTCAGGATTTTGAGCAAAACTAAACTTTTTGATTTCCTCATCAAACGTTTTATTCCAACTTCTTGATGCTTGCTTTAGTCCATAAATGGACCTCTGAAGCTTGCATACTTTGTTGGGATATTTTGGATCAACAAAACCTTCAGGTTGTACCATATAAACTTCCTCGTCTAGATAACCATTCAAGAAAGCAGTTTTGACATCCATTTGCCATATCTCATAGTCATAGTACGCTGCTATGGCTAAGATAATCCTAATAGCTCTAATATCCGCTACGGGAGAGAAGGTTTCCTCATAGTCAACTCCGTAAAGCTGAGTATAGTTTTTTGCCACGAGATGAGCTTTATAGGTGTGTACATTTCCATCCATGTCGGTCTTTTTCTTGAAGATCCATTTACACCCAACGGTTCTACCATTAGGTGGAAGATCAACCAAGCTCCACAATTGATTGTCTTTCATGGATTTCATTTTCACATTCGCATATTCAAGCCATTTGTCAGATTCTGGATCTGATAATGTAGCTTTGAAATTAGGAGAATCATTTAAATCTCCTAATATGTGTTCTTCAGATTCAATATTGAGATTCAATCTTTCACGAGCATGTATTGTCCTTGAGGACCTACGAATTGGAATCGCATCATCTTCAACTTGAGGTTCATCACTTTGAACATCCCCCCCCCCAAGTTGATGATCGCTAGTGTTTTCAGAAGGTGACACATCTTCCTCTTGAGTCTCATCAAGTTCGACAATCCTCCCACTATTTTCTTGAGTGATGAGATTCTTTTCAAAGAACTCAGCATATCTGGCAACTTTAACAGTGTTCTCGGTAGGAAAGTAGAAGTAGTAACCCATCGTTTCCTTAAGGTATCCTACAAAGATGCACTTAACTGATCTGGGTTGAAGTTTATCGGGCGTATCTCGCTTCACAAGTGTCTCACATCCCCAGACTCTTAAGTACGACAGATTAGGGACACTTCCATGCCACAATTCATGTGGTGTCTTGTCAACCTTCTTGGTTGGAACCATATTGAGAATGCGTACAGCAGTCTCTAGAGCATAATCCTAAAATGAAAATGGGAGAGTCGTAAGGTTCATCATTGATCTCACCATGTCCAACAAGGTTCAATTTCTCCTCTCAGATACACCATTATGTTATAGAATATGGAGGAGTAAGCTGTTGAATAATTCCACAATCTTTTAGATAATCCTTAAACTCTTGGCTTAAGTATTCTCCACCTCGATCCGAACGAAGAATCTCGATGGTTTTACCGAGTTGATTTTCTACTTCATTTTTAAACTCTTTGAATGTTTCAAAGACTTCATGTTTTTGTTTAAGCAAGTAAACATAACCATAACGACTGAAATCATCCGTAAAAGTGATGAAGTACTTAGCACCTTTCCTTGACACATGTCTAAATGGGCCACAAACATCGGTATGTGTGAGTCCAAGTAGCTCTTTAGCCCTCTCCGGTTTATTCGGAAAAGGTTTTCTTGTCATCTTGCCGGAAACACAAGACACACATTTTTCAAATGATTCTTTATCATTTGATTGTAAGATCCCTTCACGTTGAAGTCTTTCAATGCGTTTCTTGCCAACATGAGCAAGACGACAATGCCAAAGATAAGTACAGTCCAAGTTAGGCTTGACTCTTTTGCTAAAATTATACATTGAATTATCATTTGAATCACAACCATGCATATCAATTTCATAAATACCATTACAAGCAATAACATTAAAATAATGAACATTATTTCTAGAAACTGAAATACCATAATCATTAAAAACATTAATGAATCCGTTGTCTTTCAACAATGAAACTGAAATTACACCTCTAGTAATAGATGGTGCATAGTGACAATTGTCTAACACAATAACTAAACCAGTAGGTAAAACTAAATGAAAGTCTCCTATTTCTTCCACAGCTGCCGGTAGACCATTGCCCACGAACAATTGCAAAGCTCCTGGCTTCAGTTTCTTCCTTCCTCTAAGCCCCTGTAAAGTATTACAGATATGAGTTCCACAACCAGTGTCATAAACCCATGAATTACGCTTAGAAAAGGAATATAATTCAATTGTGAAGATACCTTGCTTCTTCTTCTCGTTCAACTCAGCTAGATACTTAGGACAATTCCTCTTCTAGTGTCCTACTTCAGCACAGTGATGACAAGCCTGGTCTTTAGCCGGATGCTCCTTTTTCGCCGGAGGGGTGATGAGTGTTCATTTTGTGATAAAAACCCCTATCGATAGGCCTCATTTATATGTCTTAAATGAGTTAATATTCCAGAACTATCGGTACTTAATGGATTCTATGTTTACGCGGGTTCACGGAAGATGCGAGTGAGGGTAAATGGCATCAAGTGACTCAAGATGAAGGCCTATGAAGTTACAAGACACAAGGAGGTGATTCGGGAGCCGAACGAAGCGAAACGAGAAGCAGCAGGAGCTGCCAGTTCCGTTGGCACCTTGCCAGCGCCGCTAGAGCCCATCCAGTGCCGCTGGGAAGCCCAGTTCAGCAAACCGACTCAAACGCCTATTTAAGCTGAAGCAGCCTTCAAAACCCAAGAGAGAGCCGATTCAGCAGCCCTAGCCACCCACATTCAACCCTAGGTCTACTTTGCAGATTCCAAGGAGGTTTTGGAGCTTCTAACACCTTCCGATCTTCATCCTCAACCTAGATCTACTCTTTTATTTTACTTTCAAATGGTAAACAATGTCTTTCATCTTTTCAAACTTTTTTATTCCTTTAATAATGGTAGGCTAATAGGCTGAATACTTGTTTGGATCGACGTAATCATGTAGACGTTTATCTATTTTACTTTATTTGTTAGATCTGTTAGAGTGAGTTTTACTGTTTAGCGTAGATCCATGTTTTACTAGTTCTTCATATTATTATCAGTTCTATATCTGCATGTATTGATTTAATTCTGATGATCGGTCTATAATCATACACTAGGATTAATACATAAGGATGGAAAACACTAGTCGGTCTTTAACTAGATGTAAAAGGTTATTCACTTATAACTGAGGGATCCGAAACCATAGTAATTAGGATAAATAGAACATGATGCTTAACAATGTCAGACGCGATCCAGTGACATGGAAACGTGCATTGTGGTCACCGAAGAGAATTATTATCTGGTCATGGCTTAAGAGTCGGGTAACTTAAGATGAATTAGTAACACAAACTTTAGGTCATTAATGCTTAAACATTGAATCTAACGAGAATTTGTTTAAAGAAGTGGTGTAAGTCTAGGGACAGCACTAGTTAATTAGGCAAAATGAATCTAACGAGAATCTGAGTCGTGATTAAGTTTCCAACATTCTAGCAAATAGGAAGAGTAATATCCGGTCGTATCATGAGATCTGAGATGCCAAACAAGCATTTTTAATTTAAATACTGTTATTTGCTTTTTCAACTAATTTTCAAACTAAGCCTCTCGCTGAACAAGCGGTTGCGACTTCTATTTACTTTTCATTATTTTAATTAGTTTAATAGGAAATCGTGACAACCCCCAACCGCTAGAATTACACGTATTACTAGATTAGGTAAAGCAACGCGTCCCTGCGAACGATCCTGTACTTATCACTTAACTATACTACATCTGATCGGGTCCCCTGTCCGTTAAAGTGTGTGTTTGTGTTTTGAGATAATTACTTGTACAACATTTTTATAAATTTAAACACTAAGAAACGCAACCCATCAAGTGTTTTGGCGTCGCTTGCCGGGGACGCGACGCATTCTTAGTTTAGTAGTGTAATTGGATCATTTCTTGTGTTTCGGCACGAGAAAGTTACTTTTTCAGTTTTTAGGTTTAAGTCATTTTAGGGTTTAGTAGTTAAATTAGGTTTAGGTCAAAATTAGGGTTAGTAGTACTTTCATTTCATTTTTAGTTTAAGTAGTCTAGATCAATTTTTCATTTCATTTTTATATTGGTGCGTTTGATCTTTTTCTTGAGTTTTGCAGGATTATTTAGGTAGTTGATGCTATTGAGGTTGGGAACGATAGTAGATAGCGTATCTTCAAGACCTAGTAAGCCTAGAAGGAAAATGAGAGATAACTCACCGATTCCACCACCCGCATTTAACCTAGAAAACCTTTTCAACATAGATAACCCTTTCGGATCATCCGACACCTCATCCGACACTATGTCACAACCGAACTCACCTAGATCCGAAATGGACGCCTTTGACCGACCGATGATGGAAACGACGAGAGCCGTAGCACCTACACCGGGATCGGCTATTGTCCCACCAAACCTAGGAGATTCGTTTTCAGTCAAAGGCCACCACCTTAAGTTAATCCAAGACAATCAATATGACGGCTGAGCCAAATCCGACCCCCAAAAGCATGTAAGCAGGTTCACGAGTTTGTGCAAAATGTTCAAATACGGAGGAAACGTCACCGATGACGCCGTGAAACTTAGCTTATTTCCGCCGTCTCTCACGGGAGAGGCATGTGCTTGGTTCGATGAGCTCGATGAAGGTACCATCACTACATGGAATCAACTTCGCGAACAGTTCGTCTCGCGATTCTTTCCCCCGAGTTTAGCAAGGAAAATGCTTCGAGACATCAAGGCTTTCAAACAAGACGATGGTGAATCACTAGTTGATGCATGGAAAAGGCTTAGGGAAATGATCAGAAATTGTCACGGGAATGGACTAGACAAGGACGAGATCATGGATATTTTCTTCTATGGTTTAACCAAGAATTCCCAAAAAGATTTAGACCTAGCCGGTGGTGGTAACTTTTTGAACAAGTCTACCAATGACGCGTACAAAATGATGGAGGATATGGTGCAAGCTAGCTTAGCTCGAGATATGGACGATAAGGATCGAGAAAGGAGGACGAGAAGGACCGTGGCTAGCATTGAAAGCAGCTCCGACAATGAGGTAATCCATGAACTTAAAGCTCTATCTAACCGTTGTAGGTCCTTGTGGACTGATCGTACACGAGAACGCTTATAGTTATGACGAGAGTGCGGAATCCTCTCGTGATAACCTGTTTGGTTAATAAAATTATCGTCTTTCGTTGTTAATACAACCTAAGACCTTAAACGCGCGCGGGTTTGCAATTGGACAGAGTTTAGTCGTAATCTCTTAATTAATTGTCCTTAATTACGTATTAAGTGTGAGTATTTATACTTACTGTTCATAAACGCGTGCTAATTATGGACCGTATACCTTAAAGCCCAAAGCCCATTAGCAAACGCGTGTTTTATATGTAAACACGTGATGACCACGTGTTTAGGCAAACTCGTGTTACTGTAGCACGAGTTTGTACACACTTTCTTTTGTCATCTTTTAAGTATACTTTAATTACTTAAAACGTGACTAGTTTATCACTTGTATCTGTATGTTATTTACAATCACATTCATACAAGTCGTAAACATTAAACATACCAAAACTCTGATCAATATGTAATCATTCACATTACTTAAGTCCAAATAACAATTTTAAACATAACATAAGTCTATGATTACATATTACAAAACATGAACATATACTGATCAAATCGCTGTTGCTTGTTGTCAACAGAATCATGCACTTACAGTCTCCCCCTTGACATCAGCTACACGATTTCTTCAGTCTTGTAAAAACATTATCCATCAAATAACAATCTCCTGCTATTTGCATGAATATTAGCATGTAAACAAATACGCAAAATCTTCCTATATCTGCTTTCCTCAGTGGTCCATGAAGGAATAAACAGACATTGAGTGTCGTATAACCTTCGTTGATCATCTCTGGAAAGGTTCACTATCTGCATAGGATCATATATGCGCAACAAAGTAACTCTCTTATTTTTATCTCCATACATCAACGCTTCACTAGTATTCTTGTGAATCTCCCAGTGATCAAGTGTACTCAAAACATCTTGAGGCCATTTCCTTACCGGGACCTTCAATACACGCTTAATCGATCTTTGAACAAATTCGATAGTGCCATCATCCTTTGTAACTTTCTTTAAGGATCTTGGCGTTATGAACACACTGGTTTTATCAAAATCCTCATAGAATCTTTTCCTATAATCTTCTTGTAACTTTCCACTAAAGAAATTTGCATAACCATTACCACTAGGATTAACAAGCCTTTTCCTTCCTAAATCCATTAAATCAGATTCACTAAGGCTTTCAAAATATCTTTTCATAGGCTTTAAGTACTGACAACCATCATCTCTTTTAATAATAAACAATTTCAGCTCATCATCGAAAAACCAACTCAAAATAGTAGTAACATACGTATGAGCATCTCTATCCTATCACTAACAAAATCCCAAAAGACAGATGGTTTCATACCTTCTCCTACAAATCCTCTTGCCGGTATTTTTCTATCAATTTGATGTAGATGATCTTCATCCCTACTTGGCACTGGATACTCTGTCACATCAAATTCCTTAGAATCTTCAATATTCCAGCTTAGAGTAATTCCATCTTCATCATCTCCAACTTTGGTAAAAACCGTAAAGTGTAGAGTTCTTGAACTTGGAATAAAAACTCGTTCAGCTTGAACCTCTTGTTGATCATCTGGAACTTGTTGATCTTGAGCTTGAGCTTGTTGTTACACAAAATCATCATCTTGAAGAACATTAGCCCAGTCCAAATCAGGAATCATTTCACCTTCTTCCAAACTTTCATCATTTTCAGAATCATCATTTTGAACCTTAGATGTACCTGCACCTATCTTTTGAAGCTTATCTGAAATTTAAAAGTTCAAATATTTCAAATATGCAAAGACAATCAACATCAAGACATAAAAGATAGCATAAATTCAATAAACTATATCATAAATATAATGTAACAATTAAGTACACCAATATTTATCTTATAATTTTTTATCTTATTTACATCTAAAGTACACAAATCATTAATCTCTTAAGATTCAAGATCAAAATCTGAATCCGAATCCGACTCTGACTCTGAAGATGTACAAGTTAACCCTAACTGCTCGTTTATTTGATCCTTATATGATCCTGGATCATAATAATCATCAGGATCCATAAAATCTGCCATAGCTCTCAAATGAGCTTGTGAATCATATCCCAATCTCTTCTCTAGTCTATGCACTATTAATGGGTGCAACTCTGACTCTGAAGACTTATTGGTAGTAGGATCAGAATTGGAGTTACCTGAATTGAAATCACTATCATCATCATCAAGAACCACATCTGGAGCAACCATCACAGCTTTTCCTGAATCTTTCTGAGTCCCAGACGTACTAGCACCAGCTGTACCAGCAATCTCTGACTCTGTTTGTCTTGGTGTCTCCCCCTGAGTTGATGCTTCTGCTTGAGCTTCAGTTCTTGGCTCACCATCAGCATTCGCATCATCATCATAATCTTCATCCTCTTTCCTCTTCAACTCAGTTTCCTTACAACCATCTCCCCCTTGAGCCAATAACTGACGAAGCTGATCTCTTAGTGCAGCACTTTGAGCCTTCTCATCTTCCAACTCAGCAACTAACTTCCCAACTAACCCTTGCATTGACTTCATTTGAGCTTCCAATGTCATAACTCTTGTCTCTAAATGATTCACCTTAAATTGAGTTGACATGATATGCGCAGGTTCAACTGTTGGTCTGACTCCAAAAGGTCTAGTAGAAGATTGTGTAGAAACTGGAGGTCGTCCGATCAAAGGCGGTTGTAGTGGACGTAGAAGTGTTGTAAACACAGTGCTTATAGGAACAACAGGCCTAAACGAAGCACTCTGTGTAGCTTGAGGAACTGACACTTGAATTGATTCAGAATGAGTTACTGCAACTGAAGGTCCACGAATCCTTTTCCTTCTATAAAGCAGAGTACCCTGTGTTTCATCAGATTCATCAGCAACAACAGATTCAGTAGCAACAACGGGTACCTCTGATCGTACATGTTCATCAGGAACTGATCCTTCCGTCACCTCATCTCTCTCAGACTCTTCTTGTTGTCTATAAGTCTCAAACGCTTCAGCCAAATGAGCAGGTAGAACCTTTCCCGATCTAGGCGCTTTCTTGCGTCTTATCAAAGGAATCTCCTCTTCCTCTGGTTCACTCTCCTCTTCAGTGCGAACTCGTTTCAAACCTCTCTCAACCGAAGAAGAACCACTTGCACGAGCAACATCAGCCCTAACATAGTTCAGATGATCATCTACATCCTCCAATAAGCGATCCAGCTCTTGATCTCTTTCAGCATTAGATTCTACAAACAACTCCAAATTATCCAACGGTTGGAAATTATCCACTTGTGCAATAACATCATCTGGATCCAATGCAGCATGTACAAAAGCTTCACCAACTTCAGGGTTAGCACCTTCTGCCTGATCTAACAGATCTTCCATCGCTTCATTATCTGCCTGAACATCTTCAGCAGCAGCTTGTACTGGCCTAACATCAGGTTGAGCCTGTCGTTGAACCCGTGGACGAACCCGTCGTTGAACTTGTCGTTGATGTGAGACCGCACGTGGAACTTGAACTTGAGGTCGTGGTGGTGGTGGTGGAGGTGGTGCATCATTATTTCCACCGCCTGCAACTTCAGCTTCATCTTCCCATCCAACTGCTGGAGCTCTATAATTTGGATTTATCAAATGTCCAAACAGTGGCACAATCTGTGGATTCGGATAACTATCTTTAATCTTCAACATCATCGACCAAATCCTATTTGGTGGAGAAACAATCTCATATATATCTTGCAAGACTGGCAGATTCTGTACAAAATGATTAATGATCGCCATCGTTATCCTTGGCAACATCATAAACCTCTGCGACCCCGTCTGAGTAATCTGGGTCTTCAAAATATCAAAGAAGTAATCCGAAAATGAGTATGATTTATTCAAAGTCAAGGCCACCATCTGCGAACCTACTTGCTTATTGAGCTGATCAAACCCTGCATGACGGTTACTGATCGCCACAATCAATACATGAGCCAAAAACCTCCATTGGCCATAGAATCCTGCCTTCGCAATCGGCCACTTAGCACCTGGCGTAGCATGTCCCATTCTTCCAAAACATCCTCTGACCAAGGTTTCTTCAAACTCTATCGGACCATTTTCTTCTTCAACAGTCCCTAAATGCAATATCTCTCTCAAATCAGCAGCAGAGAAAGAAAAAGTCTGATTAGCCACAGTTGTCTGAAACCTAACACTCTGAGGGACAGCAGGTCTATCTCCTTGTGCTGGCTGCGCTTGAACCACCCTTACAGAAGCATTATTCCAAAATTGATGCAGATATCCTTGATATAGGACTGGATTGTGAGTTAGCACGAAAAGAATACGTGAGCGTTCCAAATACTGAAGCAATCCATTAAATTCCACATTTCTTCGATCTCTTGACAAATCGATCAACTGATTGTGAGTTGAGAAGAAATTTCTTGGATTTCCTGCCATTTCTGAAAAACAAAAACAAAAATGCAATAACGAAAATTTAGCAATAATAAATCTGCACAATAAAACTTAGAAAATTTTGGAATCTGGTTGTAAACACGTGTTAAAGTCTCAAACGCGTGTACCAATTCTTCAAACGCGTGTTGCAATTGTAAACGCGGGTAATCAATGGTAAACGCGTGTGATCAATGGTAAACGCGTGTGATCAATGGTAAACGCGTGTAGTATGCCATAAAGACCTAAACACGTGTACCAATTCTTCAAACGCGTGTTGCAATTGTAAACGCGTGTGATCAATGGTAAACGCGTGAAGAAGAATAAACACATAAAGCATGGGTTTGTAAACACGTGTTTTGCCAAACGCGTGGAACAAGGTTTTGTAAACACGTTATTTGCCAAACGCGTGTGGACAAGGTTTTGTAAACACGTTATTTGCCAAACGCGTGTGGACAAGGTTTTGTAAACACGTTATTTGCCAAACGCGTGTGAAAGTTAAAAAAACTTGTGTTTTTGATGTAAAAATTCCTAAACACGCGTAGAATTCAAACCCGTGACACTGTTCATCTTCTCAAACGCAGGTTTAACATGCATTAGTCTCAAGATTTGTAATGAAATGAATTTCGATTAAATCCTGCATGATAAATCATACCTGTATAATAATCACGAAAAAGATCAACGAAGAACAAGGTATCGAGATGAACAGTTACCGATCACAATCAATGAGAATATTGCACGATTTTAATCTAAACGCGTGAAGAAGGTAAAACGAGAGTAAAAAGTGAAAAAGAAAATTTAGAATGAAAAAAGAACGAGTTTGGTCATAGTATATATACTCGTGACCCAAACTCGTGTAACGTAGGTCAAACACGTGGTATAACATCCAAACGCGTGGTCAAATACAAACGCGTGATATAATGGCAAACACGTGGTGGTCATCCAAACACGTGAGGAAAACATCAAACGCGTGTAGCCAGTCAAACACGTGAAGGAAATTCCAAACACGTGGAGTAGGATACCATATGCTTAAACGCGTGTGTCCTGTAGCATCAACCACATTTTCAAACTTCACTTAAATAAATTTCATACACTTTACCTTCAAACCTGAAAAAACCAGCTAATACACAGGAAAGCAATAATCTGTATGAAACTCAATGATTTACCCCTCTGAAAAACAAGTCATCATTAGCAAATAAAATTTTAACAATCAAACCTGATAATCTTGACTTGACAATATACCTGTATCAACTGAACAACCATTACATAAACTTTGGTAAACTTACACAACAAATTAATGTGATGTATAAAACCATAAAGTAACGGACATTTAAAACATCGATACCAGGACCTGATTTGGACTCAATTCAATCACCGATAATCATTAGCAATCGAAAGCCTGCAAAAGCAAACTCCCCCTTAACTAATGATATCGGGTAAGATTCTTTTTAACAACTTTGAAAAACACACAATTCCAATATCGAAAGTCCTGCACACTTAAAGGAAACTCATCAATGCATCAATATCAACAGATAACATTATTTTAAGCTTGCAAAGAAAATATCGAAATGAAAACCTATGGTCAGTCAAGAATCATCGTCAAGCATATCTTTTCACCAAAAAAAAAACAAAAAATTCTTGAATCGATCGATCCCCGGCACTTTCACCAAAAACAAATTGAAATCTCAAAAATATATCAAACCAATCTTGACTATATTTTGACTTTTCCAAAAACAACAAAATTCAGAAAGATCATTTTCTTAAACTTAAACAAATTAATGTCCATATCAGAAAACAATCTTTTAACAAAATACTTCAAGCAATAAAAACTCATATAATCCAGTTAAAGACCATATAGCTGAACAATAGAATCATTAGATGCTTATTAACTCTCTCGTGCAATAAGAACTAGTTTTGACACAACTACTTGACACATAAGATTGAAATACAAAAATAAAAATTAAAAGACAAAATAAAAACTTTAAATTTAAACCTCATTATTTAATTACAAGAAATTCTAAGTTTCTGCGGATTAGATCAGATTAGCAATTACATAAGCCTGCAGGTGAGAAATAGTTCTCTTATTATTAGTTATGAACAGTGACTCGACAACGATTACCGGTATAGTTGTCCTCTTAAACACTCGGTACTTCCAGTTTCCTTTGGTTTGTGACACTTTCGTATTACTTGAGCCAAGGACAGTCACCATGAAACCTAGTAAGTTACTCATGTCACATTATTATTAATGTAAATGTGTATCCCACAGTCAAACATACACTTAAGATCGACAGAGCATTAAAGTTCTTAACCAGATGTGTTTATAAGCGTTACAACTTTGAAGTCACCATGGTTAATGATCTTACGATCAAGGGTCAGAACAAACACATTTGATGTATAGTGCATGATTCGAATTGGCTATTCTTCATTGCTTCTTGAAATTAACTTCATTGATGTGCAGCAATTTGATACTTCGGAAATATTTGATGATACTTCATTCTTTCTTTATTCTTCGGTACTTTGGTTTAGCCAATCGAGATCATGATGGTTTTAATAGTTGCTTTATAAGCTAAAACCCATTTTGTTCTGTTTAGATTGACATACACGAATGCATGCAAATCCCCCCTATGGTTTACAAACACATCCAATCGCAAACCAAATGCTAAATCTTTCTCAAGTTTTAAGGATGGCACAATTCACTTGGAAAGTCCATATTCAAGGCCATATGCTGACGTGTTACCCACAAATACGGTTATTGAACAATTAATATTCAGGGAAACCTTCGGTACTTTGTGTCTACCGATACATCCTTAGAAGTAGTCACTGAACTAAGCAGTTATATTACGATTAAGCAAGCTTAAAAGCTAAAATATCCTCACTTCTAATCGTTAGAGCATCAACTTAAAACTCTATTTTTTTCTTTTTGTTTTTCTCATTTTTCCCTTTTTTTTTTATTTTTTATGACACTAATTATATACAAACTTAAACTAGACATTCTTTTTGTATTTTATGACTCTAGCTATTTACAGATAGACTAGACACAAGTAAAATAAAATAAAATATACAAGAAAAATAGTTCTTTGAGAGATCTAATATGAATCAGCATTCTTCATACCATTGAGAAGAATCAGCTTTTCAAAGCGAGTCTTATCAAATGCATTAGTATACAAATCAGCTAGATTATCATCAGTTATAACTTTTTCCAAATGAATTAACTTCTTTTGGGCACAGTCACGCAAAAAATGATGTCTAATGTCAATATGCTTGGTGACTTTATGCAAGACAGGTTATTAGTTATATCTATAGCTGACTTATTATCAATCTTATTAGGGGTATCAAGAAAATCCATACCGTAGTCTCGAAGTTGTTGCTGAATCCATAATACCTGGGAACAGCAGCTTCCAGCAGCCATGTACTCTGCCTCACAAGTAGACTGAGCCACCGATGTCTGCTTCTTACATTGCCACGATACAAGTCTCCCTCCTAAGAATTGACATCCGCCAGTCGTAGACTTCCTATCATTGTTACAACCTCCAAAGTCCGAATCAGTGTAAGCAACAAACTCAAACATTCCTCCCAACGGATACCATAGACCAAGTCCTTGGTTTCCCTTTAAATATCTGAGGATCCGTTTTACAGCTGTTAAATGTGACTCTTTCGGATTTGCTTGAAATCTAGCACACAGACAAACAGCAAACATGATATCTGGACGCGAAGCAGATTTTTTTTTTTTTTTTTTTTTTTTTTTTTTTTTTTTTTTTTTTTTTTTTTTTTTTTTTTTTTTTTTTGTTTTTTAAATACATCAATGAGCCGATGATCGCCCGATAATAAGTAGCATCCACAAGTGTATCTTTAGAATTAGGAACTCCTAAACCATGATTCAACTGAATAGGAGTACCATAAGTCTTGGATTCTAACATTTGAAACCTTTCCAAGATGTCATTGACATACTTAGTCTGGTGAATGAAAAATCCATCTTTTCGTTGATCAACTTGCAGTCCAAGGAAAAATTTTAATTCTCCCATAGCACTCATTTCAAATTCCTTCTTCATACTCATTTCAAAATCCTTGCACATCTTAATGTCAGATGAACCAAAAATGATATCATCTACATAAACTTGCACAAGAATATAATCTTGCTTCTGCCATTTGATAAACAATGTGCTGTCTATCGATCCTCTTGTAAATCCATTTGTCAACAGATGTGTTGACAACTTCTCATACCACACTCTTGGAGCTTGATGTAATCCATAAAGAGCCTTATCCAGTCGATATGCCCTTCTTGGATAATTTGGATCTTCAAACCCCGGTGGTTGACGAACATACACTTCTTCCTTAACTTCTCCATATAGGAAGGCACTCTTCACATCCAACTGATACACCTTTATTCCTTTGAAACTAGCATAAGCTAAAAATAGTCTTATAGCTTCAATCCGAGCAACTGGTGCAAAAGTTTCATTGTAGTCATAACCTTCTCGCTGTGCAAAACCCTGAACAACTAGACGTGCCTTATTTCTTGTAACAATCCCTTTGTCATCTCGTTTGCATTTAAATTCCCAACGAGTTCCAATTGGTTCGATACCTCTAGGCACATCAACTAATTCCCATACTCCAAGTTTTTCAAATTGAGCCAATTCTTCTTGCATAGCCTCAACCCAAAACGGATCTTGAAGTGCTATCTTAACATTCTTGGGTTCTTCTTGTGAAATAAAACATGAGTATAAACACTCAGTTATTAAACCTGTATCCTTCACTTCACAGAATAAGCTAGTCATCTCCTTATTTAACTGATTTCGAGTTCGGACAGATGCTGAAGCTTCACCAAGAATATTTTCAACTGGATGATCTTTAGTTGCTCTATGTTGAGGAGTTTTGTGACTTGGAAAATCATCACCCATATTCGGAACAATTTGAGTGGGAGACTCTCCACCAGCTTCAGAAGATGAAGAAGAAGATGAGTCAAGTGGGTCATCATCTGGTAGTGGAATATTAGTTGGATCACTTGAAACACTGGATTGACCCACCTCAGTTGTAGAAACAACTCTGGTTGGTGATACATCATCAGTAGGAGATGCAGCGGGAGCTACCTCAGAATCATAATTCAAGTGATCTCGAACAATAACAACATTTTCATCAATAGGAATACCAGGAAAAGAAATTGGACCCTTAAGTGAAGTAAACACACTATCATAGGCAAAACTTGACTCAGAACCAGCATGAGTAGCCGGTTTATAACTTACAATAACGACATTAGTACCAAGATCGACTCTACCTGTCTGCGAATTGAAAACTCGACGAATGGGAGTTCCCGGTTTATATCCCAGAAAGAAACCTTCTTCCACTTTAGAATTAAACTTTGGTTGAGGAGAAGTTTTCAGAAAAGTACAAGGAACACCAAACGGTTCCAATCCAGACAAATCAGGTTTTCGTTTGTTTAGAAGTTCATAACAAGTCTTATTAAACCTTTTAACAGTAAGCACCCGATTTAACACATGACAAGCTGTGTTCACAGCTTCCGCCCAAAACATAGTTGGTAGCCCTGAATCAGCAAGCATAGTTCTGGCAGTCTCGATCAAGGTCCTGTTCTTTCTCTCAGCAACTCCATTTTGCTGAGGTTCATACGGAGCACTAAATTGATGTTGAATTCCTTTAGACAAACAGAAAACATCCATCACCGAATTTTTAAACTCCGTGCCATTGTCACTCCTGATTCGTTTGATCTTTGTGTTGTAGAGATTCTCAGCTTCAGTGAAAAAGTTAATCAGTATCTCCGTAGTCTCATCTTTGGTAGCTAAGAAGAAAACCCATGAAAACCTTGAATAATCATCAGTGACAACCAAGCAGTAGTACATTCCCCCTCTACTCCTAACATTTACTGGACCAAAGAGATCCATATGCAGTAACTCAAAAGGAGCGACAATTGAATTTTGTGTCTTGGGCTTGTGAGGCTTTTTCTGTTGTTTGCTTTTCAAGCATGGAACACATCTATCTTCCAATTCAAACTTCTTTTTAGGAACACCTTGAACCAGATCATTCTTCACAATGTAATTCATCTTCCGGAAATGTAGATGTCCCATTCTTCTATGCCATAAGAGAGAATCACTTTCGCTTGCCTTAGACAACAAACAAACTTCCTGCTGTACATTCTTGGTTCCTAACATTAAACCATAAATGTCTCTTTTACGAGGAGCAGTCAACAATATCCAATCATCTGGAATAACAAAACCCGGTTTCAAGACGAATGCAGCTTTGTCGTTGAAGAAAACTGAATTCCTCGGTCACAAATTTGTGATACACTCATCAGATTATGAGTAAGTTCTTCCACGTAATTGACATTCTTTAAAGTAAGTTTTCCATCGACGACATCTCCTTGTCCAGTGATTTGTCCGCCCTTGGAATCAGCAAAATTTACATGTGATCCTTTAATATTTACAAAATCAGACAGAAGTCTTCTGTCCCCTGTCATGTGCCTGGAGCAACCGCTATCAAGATACCAAATACTAATAGGAATTGGTGGTAGCCCCTGCACATGAAACAAAAACGGATCAGTTATCAAGGACAACCCAAGCCTTTATAGACTTGGGTTTACCATTCTCGTCCTTAACAAGCATTTCAGTCCAATATCCATTGCTCCCAATAGGTGCCTTGGATGATTGCTGAGCATGCTGTAAAGGTAAATTCTCAACCCTTGATTGAGACCTATTAGGGGAAAATGGTCTATTCACTTGTGGAACACGAGATGTGTTACGGTCATTGTAGTTCTGTCGATGATGCCCTGATTTTGCATTTTGTGATGACTGACCAGATCTATTTCTAGGGGAAATATATCTTGGTGAATCATTTCTTTTAGCCACAGGTGGAACAAATTTACCAAAAGCTTGATTACCCATCCCATTAGAACTACTGGACACATTCTGTTGTTTACCCTTCCCTCGTTCAAAGGAAACATGGGAATTAGGAGATAATCCTCTATTTTGATTTGACTTAACAGGAGAAACGGACTGTCTAGAGTACTTCCTAATTCGGTTGGGGCAACAACTATACACATGTCCAACTTCATAACAAGCAAAACAAGATCGTTGTGCTGACTTTTTAGAAGATTGTTGAGCTAATGGTTTAGATGGAGGAGTATTCAAGATATTCTTAATCTCCTGAGTCGCTATCTCTTCCACAGTAGGAGCCTTAGTCTCAGAAGTTGAGAATGGTTTGGTAACACTAGGTTCAGGTTCAATAACATACTTAACCTCAGTTGAACTAGTCTGAATTCCTTTCTTGACAAACTTCTTACTTAGTTGTGGTATATCATGATTTTTGGTCCTCAGTTGTCTAGGAATGAATTTGGGTTGCTTAGGTTCAGTGGAGGCGGATGACTTAGGATAGTCAGTAAGCACAGGTTTAGCAGAATCAGACTCAGCCAAATCTGGATAAACAGGGTCTAAGTTGTTGTTAAAAGGAGGTCTTACATCAGAGTAATCAGCTCCTAGTCCTGTTTTATCCTTAGGATGTCTAGGTTTACCTAAAGAAGCTACTAGATCACTTCCTCTCCATTTAGCTAAAGTAGTCTCATGCTTAGTAATGGTAAGCCTAGCATCAGCCAAATCCTTCTCTTTCTTACCAATTTCACTAGAAAGAAAAACTATCTTTTCATTTGCTAGATTTTCTCTAAAAATTGATTCTTTCAGTTTGTCTTTTAAGGCAGCATTATCATTATCAAGTGACTTAATCCTACTCTTAAATTGACGTTCTTGATCAAGTAAAGCACTATTCTTAGAGAAAAATGAACTACGTTCCTTGCTGATAGTTTCATAACTAGCGGTTAACTCTAAAGTCTTGGATGAGTCAATACTATGTTGTTGCATCAAATCTTTAACAAACATGCAAATACGATGAACAGTCAAATAAGAAAAAGTTACCTGTTTCTCTCGATCATCGCAGTCAGCCATATATGCAACAAAGTCTGATATTGTCATACCTTCAGGAATATCAAAATCATCAGCTTCTGTAGAAATAGCCTTGTCCAATTTTGCACTTGAGCTCATCGATTGATTATCACTCTGGCTGCTTGTCTTATCAGTAGATTCATCGATCTTCTTATCAGCCTTTGTAAGCCTCACTGCTTCATCTGCATCCTTTTCATCATCAGAAACTTTTAATGCAGCATCAGTAGCAGCAGCCTCTTCACTTGTATAAAGAGCATAATCAAACGCAGCACTTCCGTCATCAATCACATTAGCTACTTCATCATAAATCTCAGCTAGCAAAGCATTTTCAGGTTCATTTTCCTTTGTCCAAAGATAAGTACCATCTTCCTGTCTTGCCACCATGGCATTTTCAGGATTTTGAACTTGATTTTCTGTAGGAAGTTCCTGAATGATCATTCCATCATGCTCTGTAGCTTTGGTTGATTTGATTTGATTTCCAGCTTGCACACCTCCCTGATTGTAATTCTGACGATTAGCTGTAGAATTATCAAAACGCTTTGGTCTTTGACATTCCTTAGCAAAATGACCAAAACCGTCACAATTATAACACTTAACTTTCGATTTGTCAAATCCTCTATTCTTGTCAGATGCAAGATTTCTTCCAGTTCGTTGCATAAAACGACGAGCCTTTATAGTGAGCATAGCCATTTGCCACTTCAAGTCCATTTCCTCTAAATCATCAGGATCAACTTGTTCATAATCTTTATCGATCAGACTTGGATCTGAAATTTTGCCATTGATAAATGCCTCATGAGCAGAACACATAGCAGCAAATACTTGCATACGTCCTTCAGCAGATTGCATACTCATTGGCATCGAACGAACAGTTGTACTTCCACTGTTTCTTGATCCACTGCTATTCTTAGTTGAAGACGAATTGTCATAAACCATGTAACCTGCAATTCCATCAGGATCCATAACAGGATGAATGGTTTCAGTGGATAAAAGAGCAGTAGTTCCACTTCCAGAAGTAGAGGACGATGAAGACAAAAGATTATCAGTATTAGCATGATATAGACTCGGATTTTGTTGAAAAACCGAAAGCTCATCCTTTGCTTTACGCTTCATTTCCCTGTTCTTTACTTTTGAGACAATCTCTGCCAAGGTATAAGATTCATAATCTTTTTCTTCTTGAAGACTATGCACAAAATCATTCCATTTGTTCGGCAGAGAATCCAAAAATTTATCTACTAGTTTATTTTGTGTAAATTTAACACCAAAATATCCCAGTTCAGTAATCAGATGATTAAAACGAGTTATTAAATCATCTAAACTTTCAGACTTCAAACCATTAAAGACTTCATATTGTCTGTTCAGTAGTTTGATTCTTCCCTTTTTCATCAACTCATCACCTTCACAGTATGCATTTAAAGCATCCCACAAACCTTTAGAGGTCTTATGATTTCCAAGAAGATGAATTGCGTCACGAGGTAAACACATTTCTAAGTTTGACAAGGCCTTACCTTCAATGGCATATTCTTTCTTCAACACTTCAGACATATCCCCAATCTTGTATTGGACCTCATTTCCATGAGCATCTTCATGAGTTGGCCACTCATATCCTTCAGTAATCATCACCCATTGATTGAAATCAGTAAGGCGAATATAGGATTCAAAACGTTTTTTCCAACTCCAGAAATTATCAAGTTTTATCAATTTTGGGGGTGAATTGGTACGACCGACTTCATGATCGTGAAGAATTAATGCATTTATATATTGGGCCTCTTTTGATGAAACTGTAGGTATTCCAGACATCATCGAAATACGACAAAGGAAGAAATTAAAATAAATGAACAGTTCCACGTGTTTGAAATAAACACGTGATTAGAACAGAGAGTGAACAGGTGCACGTGTTTAAGATAAACACGTGTTTAAGCAGGAGCACGAGCTTAAAAGACAAACACGTGTTAAATAGCAAACACGTGTTAAGGAAGGGCTAACACGAGTTTAAAAGACAAACACGTGTTAAAAAGCAAACACGTGGTACAAAGACAAACACGTGTTTCCGATTAAAATCTTACACGATTTTAGGCAAAATTAAGCCAAACAAAGCGATCTCGAACCTTCAGATTGAAAAATCTATTGGCTCTGATACCACTTGTAGGTCCTTGTGGACTGATCGTACACGAGAACGCTTATAGTTATGACGAGAGTGCGGAATCCTCTCGTGATAACCTGTTTGGTTAATAAAATTATCGTCTTTCGTTGTTAATACAACCTAAGACCTTAAACGCGCGCGGGTTTGCAATTGGACAGAGTTTAGTCGTAATCTCTTAATTAATTGTCCTTAATTACGTATTAAGTGTGAGTATTTATACTTACTGTTCATAAACGCGTGCTAATTATGGACCGTATACCTTAAAGCCCAAAGCCCATTAGCAAACGCGTGTTTTATATGTAAACACGTGATGACCACGTGTTTAGGCAAACTCGTGTTACTGTAGCACGAGTTTAGTCAAACTCGTGTTACTGTAGCACGAGTTTGTACACACTTTCTTTTGTCATCTTTTAAGTATACTTTAATTACTTAAAACGTGACTAGTTTATCACTTGTATCTGTATGTTATTTACAATCACATTCATACAAGTCGTAAACATTAAACATACCAAAACTCTGATCAATATGTAATCATTCACATTACTTAAGTCCAAATAACAAGTTTAAACATAACATAAGTCTATGATTACATATTACAAAACATGAACATATACTGATCAAATCGCTGTTGCTGTTGTCAACAGAATCATGCACTTACAACCGTTTTTCTACTTTTGAAGACAGGTTGGACATTATGGACAAAGACCTTAAGGTGATTGCACACGGGTGCAACAATTGCGGAGGAATGCACTATACCGAGGATTGTGAAGAGGAGGCTACCGAGCAAATCAATTTTGTCCAGAACCAATACCGAGGAGCTATCAACGAGGACTATTCCAAAGAAACCCCGGTAATTCTAACTTTAGTTCTAGTTATGCTAGAAATAACTATGGTTCTTTTCAAAATAGGTGGCAAAGGAGTAATGGTCAACCCGAGCAACCAAGAGTGGAGAATGAAGTCAAGGAGGATCCGATTGTCAAGCTCACCACCATGATGGAGAAGTACA
Organism: Erigeron breviscapus; assembly: GCA_034093135.1. NCBI lineage: Eukaryota > Viridiplantae > Streptophyta > Magnoliopsida > Asterales > Asteraceae > Erigeron > Erigeron breviscapus. Next base: position 165,355,035 of record CM067167.1, on the reverse strand, counting down.
TGGAGATGAACGACCAGAGACATGACTCCTTGGACAAGTACACGAGGTTTCTAAATGAGAAGATTGCTAACCTTGACCATAAAGTGGATGCCGTGGTGAGAGATCAACAATCCGCTATAAAAGGTTTGGAGAGAAAGCTGGAGAAATGGGCAGAGCAGGTTGCTAAGAAGGAAAATGGTCTTCTTGCAAGCAATGCACAAGCTAATCCAAAGCCGAACCCTCAAGGAGGCCCGAGCACGAGTCAAAAGTACCAACCACCAATCGGACTCAACGAGAATGTGAACGCCGTGTTCACTGAAGGTAATGACTCCACTGAGCTTTCTAATAGTTTTGATGAAGTGTCCACCAGGTGCAGGTCATACGGTTGCTAAACGGAGAAGAAACGAGCAAAAATGAAAATATGGAATCTGTCCAGGTACCACCAGCGTCGCTGGCTGCACAAGCAAGCGCCGCTGGAAGCAACCAGCGCCGCTCAGATACTTCCAGCACCGCTGGAGAGCCCCAGCGCCGCTCCTGGCCCATAACCAGCGCCGCTCCTGACTCCGTCAGCCCAGATTCGCGTGAAACTTCGTTTTCAGCTGTTCTTCAAGGAGATGTCGAGACCCAATTCGCTTCAAAGTGCAAAATCAAAGATGGGGATGACTCGGACAGTAGGAATGAAGTTCACGATCCCGAGGCACCAAATGACGGGACACGGCTACCGCAAGCATCTGAGGATCCAGGAAGCTTTCTTATTCCTTGCACTATTAATAATGAATATTTTTCATGTAAATTAGCTGATTTAGGGTCAAGTATTAATGTTATGCCTACTGTGATTTATGAGAAACTTACCCTCTGTTTGCTAAAACCCATTAACATGAGCATTCGGTTAGCCGATCAGACTTACCGACAACCCAAGGGGATTGTCGAACGAGTCCATGTCAGGGTTAAGGAACTAGAATTCAGGACCGAATTTATTGTGCTCGATTCTGTGAGTGAAGTAGTGACACCCCTAATCTTAGGACGACCATTTCTGTATGTTTTGCCCTTAAACTTTAATTTTTGATTTTGCCACAAACTTTATTTCTTTATATTTTGCCCTTAAACTTCTAATTTTTTTAGCTTTGCCACAAACTTTGATTTTTATGTTTTGCCCTTAAACTTTAATTTTTTTAGCTTTGCCACAAACTTTGATTTTTATGTTTTGCCCCTTAAACTTTAATTTCTTGTTTTGCCCACAAACTTTATTTCTTTATGTTTTGCCCTTAAACTTTAATTTCTTGATTTTGCCCACAAACTTTATTTCTTGTATGTTTTGCCCTTAAACTTTAATTTCTTGATTTTGCCCACAAACTTTATTTCTTGTATGTTTTGCCCTTAAACTTTAATTTCTTGATTTTGCCCACAAACTTTTTTTTATGTTTTGCCCTTAAACTTCTAATTTTTTTAGCTTTGCCACAAACTTTGATTTTTATGTTTTGCCCCTTAAACTTTAATTTCTTGTTTTGCCCACAAACTTTATTTCTTTATGTTTTGCCCTTAAACTTTAATTTCTTGATTTTGCCCACAAACTTTATTTCTTGTATGTTTTGCCCTTAAACTTTAATTTCTTGATTTTGCCACAAACTTTATTTCTTTTATTTTGCCCTTAAACTTCTAATTTTTTTAGCTTTGCCACAAACTTTGATTTTTATGTTTTGCCCTTAAACTTTAATTTTTTTAGCTTTGCCACAAACTTTGATTTTTATGTTTTGCCCTTAAACTTCTAATTTTTTTAGCTTTGCCACAAACTTTGACTTTTTATATTTTGCCCTTAAACTTCTAATTTTTTTAGCTTTGCCACAAACTTTAATTTCTGTATGTTTTGCCCCTTAAACTTTTAATTTCTTGATTTTGCCCACAAACTTTATTTTTATATTTTGCCCTTAAACTTCTAATTTTTTTAGCTTTACCACAAACTTTGACTTCTTTATGTTTTGCCCCTTAAACTTTAATTTCTTGTTTTGCCCACAAACTTTATTTCTTTATGTTTTGCCCTTAAACTTTAATTTCTTGATTTTGCCCACAAACTTTATTTCTTGTATGTTTTACCCTTAAACTTTTAATTTCTTATTTTGACCACAAACTTTATTTTTATATTTTGCCCTTAAACTTCTAATTTTTTTAGCTTTACCACAAACTTTGACTTCTTTATGTTTTGCCCCTTAAACTTTAATTTCTTGATTTTGCCCACAAACTTTATTTCTTTATGTTTTGCCCTTAAACTTTAATTTCTTGATTTTGCCCACAAACTTTTATCTTCTTTATTTTTATCACTACATTTTGTTTTATTTACTTTTACCACCATATTTAAACTTTTAGGTTTTTTAGTAGTAGTTTTTTTTTATTAATTTTAACACAAAACTTTTTTATTTTTTATGTTTGGCAACAGACTTAGATTTTTTTATATTTTGCCCTTAAACTTCTAATTTTTTTAGCTTTGCCACAAACTTTAATTTCTGTATGTTTTGCCCCTTAAACTTTTAATTTCTTGATTTTGCCCACAAACTTTTATCTTCTTTATATTTTGCCACTTAAGCATCTTTTTTATCTTGGATTTTTTTTTTTACTTTCTCTTATTATCTTCTTTTTTTGATCACCAACAAGTTCATGTCATAAGCTGTATACTTCTTATCAGCCAACACCGGAACCACAACTAACAAATGTAAATAAATTCTATAACATAGTAAGTAAAAAATGACTTTTTTTTCCTACATGAAAACATCAAATATGGTAAAAGAAATGAATTAGGTTTCATTTCATAAAGTGCGAGTTTTCTTAACAATCTTGAATTTGTTTTTCCTACATAACTTTTAAAATTAAAAAAAAAAGATAATGGGAAACTCTACCCCGGTAGAATATATTTTTACTTGTAATAATATATATAACATTGTATGAAGGGCTTACCTACAATGAAGCATGCTCGGTGCTTGTCCAGTTCCTTTTTTTTCTTTCATTTTTTAAGCATCTTGACTTGAAGGGTGTTGCGTACCCATGGTCAACAAGCGGTTAATCACAGACCATGGGATAAGTATAACATATAGTGTAGTATTTCTGCAATAACGGAAACGTTATCTTTTGAATACTTTTTACAAGATATTTTTACCTTTATGATACGCTTTTATAATGTGTGTTTATCGTTATGTATCGATCGTCGGTCTTATATACGTTGCAAATTTTACGCATCGTTATGTTTCGCAGGACAACGTCCGGGGTATAAAACTAGTTTTCAACAAACATGATAATACCCGGATAAATTGTCATGACAGCATAAATGGTTAACACATATACCCGGATAAATTGTTCGATACACATTATGACAATAGATAAATAATCAAACTAGAATCTTGAATTGAACTTGTGGAATCCACCAAGTTTTTTTCTTGGGAAGTGATATATTCACAACACACAATTGCCATCAACAACAATTGTCTTCAGACAGTTGTACATTGTGCAATAAATGTTTGTACTTGTTATAAATTGCAAATTTTGTTGTGAATATATCACTTCTTTTTTTACTTTTTTAATTCTTTCACATGTTATCATCATATATTCATATGATTAGGTTGATGTTTAGAGATATAAGTTTGGTTGATTTATAATTATATAAACAGTAAACGGCCGAAATCGTCCTTGTGGTTTACCCTACTAATCAAGTTTTGTCCTTAACTATTTGAAATGACACTGATAGTCCTTTTGGGGAGGATAAGGATCACATCCAGTCCTTTATGCAAACGAACGTTTTCTTTTCTCCGTTTTCTCTCTCACGTGCCGTGCATGTGAGGGTATTATGGTCATTTTCCCAATAAAGGACTAAACCTGGTCACTTCCTTTAAACCTAGAAACCAAAAATGAATATCAATATATAGTTACGCATGAAGTATCGGGCCACCACCACGAAACCAAAAATCAATATCAATATATTTCTTTAGCACATTTGTATGCACATCTCGTTAGTCAAACTTCGAGGAAGACGGTTGTTGTGAGACCCACGGCGGTTGATGAAGACGATGAAATATCGGGCCACCACCACGAAATTATGGCCGCCACCACCATCATCGGGCCACCACCACGAAGTTATGGCCGCCACCAACAACATTGGGCCACCGCCGTCAAGATCCGACCACCATTATCTAGATCTAGGCACCACCATCCAGATCCGGCCACCACCATCAATATCCGGCCACCACTATCAATATCCAGCCACTGGACTGCCACTGCTTTTTCTTCTTTGTTTCCGGGAAAAACCCCGATTAACTGCTTCTTCTTCTTTCTATCGACAGTCGAGCCATGGTTTGCTTGTTTTGTTGTTGACATTGGTTAGAGATAAAAGATACCCAAGTGCGACTTTGCTAGGCTTTGCATAATGAAATCGAAATATGTTTTCAACTTTTCATTAACAAGCAGATATATAATATGGATAATGTATATATGTGGGTAGATATTTGTATGTATAGTTTTTTATTTTTGGGATTTTTCTGGATCTTTTGTTGGTTTGATGAAATTGGTTTCATGGGTTTTGTGATTTAGTCGGAATTTAATATGAGTTTTGGAAAATTTGATTGATGATGATAATTTTAGGATTATGTATTTATGTGTGTGAGAGAGAAAGATATGAATATCTAATTATCTGGGTTTTGTTATACAAAGAAGAAAGGAAAAGAAAAATATATCAAGTTTGGTCCTTTAGAGCGGAGAAAAGACACAAATACCCTCGTGTGGAAAGCACGTGAGCGAGTTAACGGATGGGAGAAAATGTCCGTTTGCATAAAGGACTGGATGTGATCATTATCCTCTCCAAAAGGACAGCCAGTGTCATTTCGAATAGTTAAGGACGAAACTTGATTATTAGGGTAAACCACAAGGACGATTACGGCCGTTTACTCTTATATAAATGGGGAAAAAAACACCAACCTTTCGGGTTCTGAAAGTTTTTTTTTTGACAAGTGAATTTTAACTCAGACGCGTATGATGTGTGTTAATCGCACAACGAAAGGGTCCCGCACTAAGCAGATCTTAAATAGCCTTTCTCACCATACCACCTCCTTAATTGGAAAATACCGTCGAGGAGAACCTACCAAGGTTCGAACTCGAGATCTTGGAGTAAACTCCCCGGGGCCCCGCATAGCAGGTTTAGTGAAACCCTGTAAGTAGAAGTTTAACTGATCCTATTCACTTTGAAAATCTAGATATTCAACATCCTGGTATTTTCACTACTATTTCCACAAAATAAAATAACTATAAAGAAAATCAGAAATTCAAGAATGTCAGAATATATTCCTTTAGAAATTCAGGCGGAAATCTTGAAAAGGCTTCCTTTGAAGCCATTAATCCAATCCCGAACTGTTTCAAAATCATTCAAGTCTTTGATCGACAGCACCGATTTTATTGTTTCTTACTATGTTCATCACCAACCTCTGCAGCCCAATCATCGTTTCATATTAAGGTATACACTTAGTTGGTTAACACATTACCCTCCTAAGGTTAGTTGATAATGATAATGGTTTTGTCCAACAAGAATTTATTCCCCCTGTTCCTGACCTCATTAAGACCCTCGGTAAGACCATCGATCCCTTATTTGAATGTTTAGTTGGTAGCTCTCACGGTTTGCTGTGCTTTTACGGTAAATACCCAGATGGTCATTTCTTTGATAACTATGATGGGACAGAGATGGTTGCTCTTTGGAATCCTTCCATACGGAAATCCGTTGGTATTTGAGTGCCATATATGTCCCATAAGCCCAATGGAAGCTTTTGTAGACTTAACCTTGATAATGTTATCGGTTTTGGGGTTTGTCCTGTTACGTCTGATCCTACTATTATCAAGATTACTTCTGTTGCTTATATGCGGAATAGGAATGATATGTCTCGCATTAGAGTCCCTTGGAAAGTTGGAGTTTTTACATTGAGCACCGGGACTTGGAGTATTCTATCTACCAATCTTCCCCGTAAATCAATTAGCCTTAGAGGGTGTCAGGTCGTTATCGATAGATTTATATATTGGGTTGCTTATGATATCTTTGATCCTGAAGATGGTATTGATGCTGAAGAAGCTTTTTCTCAATCACGTTTTCTGATCGTGTTATTTGATTTGACTGCCAAAGAATTTAAAGAGATAAGGCTCACAGGTAGTTTAACAAACTTTCGTTGTAAAATTCAGTCTATATCTAAGCTACGGGAGTCTCTTGTTTTGCTTGCATATCATTTTGAGGAAGAAGTATCGGCTCGTCATTGTCTTTGGATGATGAAGGAGGAAGGTGTTAGTAGATCGTTTACAAAGCTATACACCATTAAAGTAGAAGATGCCTCAATACGCCAAATCCTAGGATTCCGGAAGACTGGTGAACTAATAATGGAAATCCTACGCAAAAACAAAAAAACAACCGAGGTTCAAATTTACGAACTGAACTATGAATACGCCGAGAATCTTGGGATTGATGGAAAAAGTTTTTCCTTCTTTATGTGTTCCTATATGGAAACGCTTCTTCTGCTTGATAAGTCTGATGGCTATATATATCCTCCAATAGTACGTATATGATCACACATGGATGATCGCATTAAAAGCCGTGCGTGCATATACAAACTGTGAGCTGGCTTGTTTTTAAGGTAAATTAAATTACTTTGGTTTTGTTTAAGTAATATTTATGGTCGCATCATTAAAGACTTGCTTAAAACTTATCACTTTGCAAATGCAGAAATATTGTCACTATACAGTTAAACTCATATTCTGCCCAAAATTTAGATTCTTTGTATATATTTGTAGTTGTCTGATTTGATGAGGTTTTATATGCAATGGAAGTGTTTGAACCAATGGTTGATGAGATTAATCTATAAAGCATCATGACTAGTAGGTCTAGATGACGTACTATGACTGGACATGCCTCAGCCTATTGCTTGTGTTTTAATTGAGATTAATCTCATATTTTGTTAACATATCACAGATATATGTTGATGAGCTCGTGGTCAAGTAGACGTATTTAGGAGACTAGTAGGTTTAGATGTCGTATTGTGACTGGACATGTTGTTCATCTGAATTAGAGAGCACAAGGGACTTGAAAATATGGTTGATGTAAAAATAATTAGTTGGTGAATCAAATTATACTAGTAAATACTCTTCTCATCTGAAATATTATTTCGCATTGTATGATAAGTTTGAGAGCTCTTCGTAAACTTGAAGTTTCTTTCCTTTAAATCTGCATTGTTTGTATGATTTTGAAGACTCCGACCAGTGTTGTAAGTCATTTGTGCATGAGAATAAGAGCCTTTGAAGATGGTGGATATGAAAAATTCCAAATTTTGAGTTTCATTATGGTTCTCTGTGGGACATTCCTTGTTGCTTTTGCAATAGTTGATGGGCAACAATCTGTCTGAGATTAAGCTGTTGCTCATCGGATACTTGCATGTTGCTCACTTTTAAATGTTTGTACCATCCTTGTGTGTAAGAGGATTACTTATATGTTTTAGTATCCGTGTGGAAGGTTTTGATCAGACTTATATTTAAGTGCTGATGTGATCAAAAAGAGAATAGAGGTCTATGGGTGCTAAAAGATCACGAAGTGCCCAAGTAGTTTATTTGTAATGACTTGTAGGGGATAACATTTTTATAAAGGTTGTAGGTAATCAAAAACTTCAAGTTCATGATGATTGATTACCTAGACAATGGATTTATTCTTCATAGAAGAAATTAAAATTGACTTTTTAATACGCTCTGTGTTCTATCTTTATGTATGGAAATCTGATAGGGTGTTATTTTTTGCAATAAAATGAAGAAAAAAAAAACCCTTTTCTGTTATGATAAGTTAACCTTTTTAATTAGATACTTAGATTCTCCTTACCGTGTTTTGGGTTTTAGTATTCACCATGCTCAGATTCTCCTTACCGTGTTTTGGGTTTTAGTATCTGCCGGTGTTTAAATTCTTGTGAATTAAGTTCAAGGGTTGTTTCACACAATCAGATACTTTCTTAGAGCACTAGGTTTGCTAAGGACAACTGGGATGCTATATCAGTTCCATACTATTGTCTCCACCCCCCTGTGATAAATCAATTTTACCTCTATTTTGCACCCTGGACAATTCACGATTACTTTTGGAATTAAGAAGAAATCATGTTGCAGGTTGCTTTTACCTCCACCGTGATCAGCATCCCCATGAAAGTGTTCTTATTGTGTCTTTTTGGGTTATGTTGATGAAATATTGAAAAGCACACTAAGTCACTAACATGGTTTCATTTTCAACAAAGGTAATTCCCATGGGGAAAAAAAAAAGATGCTGGCAGGTGAAGATGGAAGACATATGGTGGCAGAATGGTGTTTTTGAAATGTAATGACTTCAAGTACAATTAGACAAGTTTAAAGTGTTTGCTCATCGTAAAGTGAACTCATCTGTGTTTTTAGTGTTATTGCAAAAAACCTCCGGCTTGTTTATGAACACACACATTTGGCTATTTGTGTGCAAGTGTTATAACTATATTCTTAATTGTGATATTTCACATATTCACTGCAAAATGTAGTGGTCATTTCAAGTCGAAGTGAATATTTGCGCAACATACTTGATCATATTTGGTTATTTGCTGTTAAATGTTGTCCTTTTATACCCTTAATTGGGAAATGCCATATATTTATCAGCATATTGTGAAATTACAGAATAGGTTAAAACAATTCTTAAAACATAGGAATTCTTTTCGTTGTGAAAGGACAACATGCAACTAACTTGGCCCAGAACTATCACGTATGAGATATGAAAGATGTATTTAAAGCAAAAGGCTCTTCTATTTCTAGTTATTATTATTACTAGAAGTCAATGCACCAACATATGATATAATGTGAGACCCCTTGGGGTATGATTCTCACTGGATTATCTGCAGCAGTCACGAGATCTCCTGCATTATTTGCAAGGAGGATGCATAGCTAATATAAAATCTTATGTTGAGAACTTCGCCGTGGACCATATAAAATGGGCTGCTCCGACCAACAAGCTTTATGATCTATTAGGCTAAGAGTGGGCGGGGTGAGGGGCGATCCATCCCGGTTTGCCGGCTGGTTTGCCAGCTACACCACCCCCACCCGGCAACTTGAGTTTTTGGCGATTCATTTGGGTTGCTTCATACATTCTTCTTTTTCTCACTTTTCAAGGAAGAGGCACTGGCCTTTTATCTAGCCACACATTTCATATTAAAAAAATAAAATAAATAATATTCAATTATTATCTACCCACCATTCAGCAACTCCACTCCATTTGCCACATGACGCTCTCTGGTGCAAATAGCCCAACATCCGGCAAATATAAGGTGTATTAATAACCAAATGGTTATGATTTCCTAGTGGTAATTGGTGTTTCTCAGTAGTGTGGGGACCAGCTTTGGACTTTTCGTGTGACAGTTTGTCAGCCAGGCTCTTTTCCATGTTGTCTAAGGAGCCAGTCCCAGTTCGGTAACCACCGCCTGGTTACGAAAATTCAGTCTTGGTAAAACCAAGTTTACCCAATCCAGGGCTTGGTGCCAACTGCCAACTTTGTTCTTTACAACTAGAACCTTTTGAGGATATATGATTTACCTTTAGGGGTCAAATAACCAGCCACCATTATTCACCACCATCTAATAGACATCAACAAGTTGGCATGCATAAAATCCACATTATTCAAATTAGGGTACATTTGGAATAAGTACAGTTATCTTAGTCATTAACTCAAGCTTAATTATAGGAGGTATAACTTGTTCGCAAGATATTAATTAACAATAACGGGCACTCAGCCCAAACCCTACTCAGCCATCATAAAACTCTACTCATCTTTCACGACTTCTGTTGTGTTTGAAGTTCCTTCCTCCTTTTCATCTGTAGCTTCTTTGGGCTCTGAAACATGAGCAGTAGCTGCAGCAGTAGATGGTTCTCCCGCATTTGACTCAGCATGGTTGGCTTCGGTTGCCTCACTGGTTTCGGCAGCAGTTGATGGCTCGACCGCACCTTCAGATTTCTTGATGGTTCCAACCTTGACATACTTGCTCATGAACTTGTATTCCCAATCTTGCAATGCATCAAGCTCAAAAGCACCTAGACCAGTGATATCACCAGTCAGATCTTTCTCTTCGAACGACATTTTTGCAAGTGCCCTGCTTGCATCCTTTCCTGCAAACAATGCGTATGGCCCACCCGGACCATAGAACATCCTGACAAAAATTGAAATCCATACCTATTAGTAAATCATTAAACAACAAAAACAGAAGCCAGCATATGGACATTCAATCGTTCAATTTATTGCTAATCTTTACATTTATCCAAAGCAAGTATTTGTTCATGCTTAAAAAGCTAAAATACTTAAGTTGCAAATGACTAGCAAAAGATGGCAAAATAATAACCCAAATGACCATAGACATAAAGTATAGACAGACTGAGAAACTAAAAACATCGTAAATATGCTGCACACACAAGTTAGGTGAAAATCTGTTTTTAAATGTATGATCCCAAATATATGGTAGGTGACAACTAATCTTCATTCCGGGGTACATATCAATACAAAAACATATATGCCAAGATCATTCACCAAACAGTTTGACCTTATCACATCAGAAATAAAGTAGATTCAACAACGATCAAAAAATAATTCCCACAAAGAAGTAATAACCGTGATGCTATAAAAAATATCTCCGACTACTAATAGTGACAGCCAATAACTTGATCAGAAGCAGCCAAAACAATCAGTAAACCAAAAAATCATAACCACCAAACGAGTATATAAACTTCACAGCTACTAAAATCATGCATTAAACAACAAAAACACAAGCCAGTAGGTGCAGAGGTGATCTATCGTCTATCTAGTTGTTAATCTTTACTTTAATCTAAAGCAAGTGTTTATTTGGCACATGCTTATCCATCTATATTATGTTGGTAGCTTACAAAACAGATAAGCACTTTACAAAAATTAAAAAGGAAATGAATAGTAAAGAATGCAAATAATAGCCTAAATAACCATATAGCATATTATAAGCGTATAAAGTATAGACTGACTGAATAACAAAAAAAAAATCGTAAAAACGCTGCACACAAGTTTGGTGAAAATCTGTTCAAATGTATGATCCAAAATATATGGTAGGTGACACCTAAGATTCATTCCAGGGTACATATCAATACAACAACAAATATGCCAAAATCATTCACCAAACAGTTTGACCTTATCACATCAGAAATAAAGTAGATTCAACAACGATCAAAAAATAATTCCCACAAAGAAGTAATAACCGTGATGCTATAAAAAATATCTCCGACTACTAATAGTGACAGCCAATAACTTGATCAGAAGCAGCCAAAACAATCAGTAAACCAAAAAATCATAACCACCAAACGAGTATATAAACTTCACAGCTACTAAAATCATGCATTAAACAACAAAAACACAAGCCAGTAGGTGCAGAGGTGATCTATCGTCTATCTAGTTGTTAATCTTTACTTTAATCTAAAGCAAGTGTTTATTTGGCACATGCTTATCCATCTATATTATGTTGGTAGCTTACAAAACAGATAAGCACTTTACAAAAATTAAAAAGGAAATGAATAGTAAAGAATGCAAATAATAGCCTAAATAACCATATAGCATATTATAAGCGTATAAAGTATAGACTGACTGAATAACAAAAAAAAAATCGTAAAAACGCTGCACACAAGTTTGGTGAAAATCTGTTCAAATGTATGATCCAAAATATATGGTAGGTGACACCTAAGATTCATTCCAGGGTACATATCAATACAACAACAAATATGCCAAAATCATTCACCAAACAGTTTGACCTTATCACATTAGAAATAAATCGAAAAATAACTTCCACAAAAAAAAGTAAATAACCGTGATGCTATAAAAATATCTCCGACTACTAATAGTCACAGCCAATAACTTGATCCGTAGCAGGCTAGCAGCTAAAACAATTAGTAAACCAAAAAATCAGAACCGCCTAACGAGTATATAAACTTCACAGCTACTAAACTCTTATCTTCTGTTCCTTTTTCATTAAGCAGCAATCAAGAACACAAAACAGTGATTTTAAACAAACGAAAAAACGGTCTATTGCCTAATAAACCAATACAAAAATCACGAATATCAAGTTTTAAACCATAACTTCAATATATACAAAGTAACATGGGAACAGCCTTACCAACATATATCGATATATAGATACAAATCAAACAATAATAATCACACAATATAACTAAAACCGGATTAAGAATTTCATTAATCACGTGACGTTTTATTAAATCACTACAAAACTAATTTCATGTACTTTTTTTTATACTTTATCCTAAAAGTTAGAAAATAAAATGAAATCAAAAAAGGCATCAAAAGTATCACTATACAATATCCAATAAAAGCTGAGTATAAAATAAAATTTTCAATAAAAGAAAAGTCAAAAGAAAAAAAAAGTCAAAAAAGTATACCTGCTTTGAGAAACATCATAGATCTGACCTTTAATGGCCATAAGAAGCGGTTTTTGAGGATCGTTGCCGTCATAAGCTTTCAAATCATCCTCGGAAATCTCTCCGAGCTGAACCGGCGGCGGAAGCGGCTGGACGTCTTCTTCAAAGGATCTAGGACGGTGTTGTTGGTAGTTGGGGCCAGCGCCGAATAAAACGGAGAAGAGATAGTAGACGGCGATAGCGGCGGCGATGACGGTGAAGAAAGCGTTAGGTGAAAGTCCGGTGTATGCGGTTATGGATTCTTTCAAAGTTTCTAGAAATTCAACAGCCATCGCTGCTTGTTGTGTGAGATTTTGATTTTTCAGCAACTACTGGTGGACTTGTAATAAGTGGGTGTGTTTATGTATGTGTGTGTGAGAAACTGAGAATAATTATTGTGTGTATATATATTTCATTCATTTTCATACTATCCTAAGTTTTTGTCCATTTGTTAGGAGATTTAATTAAGAACGAATTGTATTTTTGGTCCCAGTGTTATCACATCATTTGCAACTTTGATACAAACATGTGAAAAGTGGTGAAACGTATCCCTGTGATATCATACATGTTGCAATTTTGGTCCAAAAGTAACGTGCCGTTAGAATTCAGCCGTTAATGCCCCATGTGCGTCTCACGTGCGGGGTAGTTGAGTCATTTACACCTCCCACCCATATATATACCAGAAACCACCCCCAAATTCACTTCAATCGGGTTTTTCCATCGCAAATGTATATATATATATATACATACATTATGTCTTTATCCATAACCAAACAGAACACATCGATGATTACAACCAATTACTTTCACAATCAAATCCAAAAACAACACATCCATTATTACAAGCAATTACTTTCACCCAAAAAGAACACATCCATTATTACAAGCAATTACTTTCACAATCAAATCCAAAAACAACACATCCATTATTACAACCAATTACTTTCACAATCAAATCCAAAAACAACACATCCATTATTACAAGCAATTACTTTCACAATCAAATCCAAAAACAACACATCCATTATTACAACCAATTACTTTCACAATCAAATCCAAAAACAACACATCCATTATTACAAGCAATTACTTTCACAATCAAATCCAAAAACAACACATCCATTATTACAAGCAATTACTTTCACAATCAAATCCAAAAACAACACATCCATTATTACAAGCAATTACTTTCACAATCAAATCCAAAAACAACACATCCATTATTACAAGCAATTACTTTCACAATCAAATCCAAAAACAACACATCCATTATTACAAGCAATTACTTTCACAATCAAATCCAAAAACAACACATCCATTATTACAAGCAATTACTTTCACAATCAAATCCAAAAACAACACATCCATTGATTACAACCAATTACTTTCACAATCAAATCCAAAAACAACACATCCATTATTACAAGCAATTACTTTCACAATCAAATCCAAAAACAACACATCCATTATTACAACCAATTACTTTCACAATCAAATCCAAAAACAACACATCCATTATTACAAGCAATTACTTTCACAATCAAATCCAAAAACAACACATCCATTATTACAACCAATTACTTTCACAATCAAATCCAAAAACAACACATCCATTATTACAAGCAATTACTTTCACAATCAAATCCAAAAACAACACATCCATTATTACAAGCAATTACTTTCACAATCAAATCCAAAAACAACACATCCATTATTACAAGCAATTACTTTCACAATCAAATCCAAAAACAACACATCCATTATTACAAGCAATTACTTTCACAATCAAATCCAAAAACAACACATCCATTGATTACAACCAATTACTTTCACAATCAAATCCAAAAACAACACATCCATTATTACAAGCAATTACTTTCACAATCAAATCCAAAAACAACACATCCATTATTACAACCAATTACTTTCACAATCAAATCCAAAAACAACACATCCATTATTACAAGCAATTACTTTCACAATCAAATCCAAAAACAACACATCCATTATTACAACCAATTACTTTCACAATCAAATCCAAAAACAACACATCCATTATTACAAGCAATTACTTTCACAATCAAATCCAAAAACAACACATCCATTATTACAAGCAATTACTTTCACAATCAAATCCAAAAACAACACATCCATTATTACAAGCAATTACTTTCACAATCAAATCCAAAAACAACACATCCATTATTACAAGCAATTACTTTCACAATCAAATCCAAAAACAACACATCCATTATTACAAGCAATTACTTTCACAATCAAATCCAAAAACAACACATCCATTATTACAAGCAATTACTTTCACAATCAAATCCAAAAACAACACATCCATTGATTACAACCAATTACTTTCACAATCAAATCCAAAAACAACACATCCATTATTACAAGCAATTACTTTCACAATCAAATCCAAAAACAACACATCCATTATTACAACCAATTACTTTCACAATCAAATCCAAAAACAACACATCCATTATTACAAGCAATTACTTTCACAATCAAATCCAAAAACAACACATCATTATTACAAGCAATTGATTTGTATATGTATATAAATATATATGATATAGAAAAGAAAGGAGAAATAGGAGGTGGTCCGGTGGTCATGTAGCAGCGTGGAGGTGGTCTGGTGGTGGCAGAATCGGATACTGCTCCGGCGGCAGAGGTGGTGGCCGGCCGGAGTTATTCAAAGAGAGAAATGTTTTGGGAAGAAATCCCGATTGAAGTGAATTTGGGGGTGGTTTCTGGTATATATATGGGTGGGAGGGTGTAAATGACTCAACTACCCCGCACGTGAGACGCACATGGGGGCATTAACGGCTGAATTCTAACGGCACGTTACTTTTGGACCAAAATTGCAACAGGTGTGATATCACAGGGATACGTTTCACCACTTTTCACATGTTTGTATCAAAGTTGCAAATGGTGTGATAACACAGGGACCAAAAATGCAATTCGTTCTTTAATTAATTAATTTACATTTAAATAATCTATGGGTTTTTTCAATGTAACGAAAATATGAAATTAGACAATTTGAAAAGTTCGAAAAAATAAAGATAGGAAATGATCATTTAATTTTTAGGGATGAGTTATTTTGAGAACTCACGAATAAAAAAGAACACGAAAACAAATTTGGGTCACATATTTCCCCCACCTTTCTCTCTCTTCAATTAAATAAGAAAATTCATCTAAATCATTCAAAATGTTTTATCTCACAAACCGTAAATCGTTAGATGAAACAAAAAGTATGCGTAGTCTTAAAATTTCGTCTTCTTTCATTAGAGATGCAATTCGATATACTTTTGACGACTTTTTAACTTTTGTTTCTTTTTGATACTTACACATAACCTACACATGTGTAAGTTGAACGAAAATTGTGATTCAGAACGGGCTTCACCCTTAAGGATATTCATAAAGGGTAGCTGGTTGGGGTGATAGGTCATTGAGGGTGATAGGTCATAGTGTGATAGATCATAGAGGGTGATAGGTCATAGGTGGTGATCGGTGATGGGTGATCTACCTAACGGGCTCCGCCCTTAGCCGCTATGGCTCCGCCATGGACTGACGGGCTCCGCCCTTGGCCACCATGGCTCCGCCATGGATTGACGGGCTTCGCCTTTAACCTTCATTGTTGTGTACAGATGGTTATTTACTAATTTAAATGTGAAAACAAAGATCCTACACATGTGTAGGTACACAACTACAAGGGGAAAAAAAGAAAATTAAAAAGTCGTAGTTTTTATTTTTATATAATATAGTAATATACTATACAACAAAGTGTCACGAGCAAAAGTTTATCAAATATTTGTGGATGATGGTGTGCTAATATGACGAAGACTTTATAACAATTTTGTAGATTTCAAAGATTTTGTATGTCGATATAAGGGTAGGGATAGAGGTGCAAGAAGCGGTTAACCGATTTCGGTTATTAATTTTAATAACCGGTTTCGGTTATTTTTTGAAACAGTAATAACCGGTTACGGTTAACTTGTACCGGTTAATAACCGGTTTCTGTTATTTTAAATTAATAACCGGTTTCGGTTATTTTTTGAAACAGTAATAACCGATTACGGTTAACTTGTACCGGTTAATAACCGGTTTTTAGGTTTTAAAACTGGAACCTATCTAACCGATTTCGATTAATAATAACCGGTTAACCTATTCAGTTTTTTTGAATAAGTAATAACCGGTTAATAACCGTTTTTAGTCTCATTAAGTTCGGTATTTGAAAGGTGCAAGAAGCGGTTAACCGATTTCGGTTATTAATTTTAATAACCGGTTTCGGTTATTTTTTGAAACAGTAATAACCGGTTACGGTTAACTTGTACCGGTTAATAACCGGTTTCTAGGTTTTAAAACCGGAACCTATCTAACCGATTTCGATTATTTTTAATAATAACCGGTTTCGGTTATTTTTTGACAGTAATAACCGGTTTCGTTAGTCTACACATTGGTTATTGAAAGGTGCAAGAAGCGGTTAACCGATTTCGGTTATTAATTTTAATAACCGGTTTCGGTTATTTTTTGAAACAGTAATAACTGGTTACGGTTAACTTGTACCGGTTAACCGATTTCGGTTATTAATTTTAATAACCGGTTTCGGTTATTTTTTGAAACAGTAATAACCGGTTACGGTTAACTTGTACCGGTTAATAACCGGTTTCTAGGTTTTAAAACATATAACCGATTTCGGTTATTTTTAATAATAACCGGTTTCGGTTATTTTTTGAAACAGTAATAACCGGTTTCGGTTATTTTTAAACAGTAATAACCGATTTCGGTTATTTTTAATAATAACCGGTTTCGGTTATTTTTTGAAACAGTAATAACCGGTTTCGTTAAGTCTACACATTGGTTATTGAAAGGTGCAAGAAGCGGTTAACCGATTTCGGTTATTAATTTTAATAACCGGTTTCGGTTATTTTTTGAAACAGTAATAACCGGTTAACCGATTTCGGTTATTAATTTTAATAACCGGTTTCGGTTATTTTTTGAAACAGTAATAACCGGTTACGGTTAACTTGTACCGGTTAATAACCGGTTTAGGTTTTAAATAAAATATTAATGGTAACCGGTAACCTATTCAGCAAGTCACGCGTTACATCACATAGTCCAAAATATATAAGTTATTACATCAAATAGCCAATCTAATAGGTCACTACACTACATAACCATTTTGACATAGTTGGTTACACTCTAATGCCATTATCCCTAATAAGTAATCCACACTTAAAAAAAAAAAAGTTAGAAGTGGTGATGCCACGTTAGTCAATTTTAAAATTTGCGGTTGTTCTGAAATTTTTGTTTTATTACATAGCGAGATAAAAAAGAAAATGTATTATATTGTAGTTTTTATTTTTATATAATATAGTAATATACTATACAACAAAGTGTCACGAGCAAAAGTTTATCAAATATTTGTGGATGATGGTGTGCTAATATGACGAAGACTTTATAACAATTTTGTAGATTTCAAAGATTTTGTATGTCGATATAAGGGTAGGGATAGAGGTGCAAGAAGCGGTTAACCGATTTCGGTTATTAATTTTAATAACCGGTTTCGGTTATTTTTTGAAACAGTAATAACCGGTTACGGTTAACTTGTACCGGTTAATAACCGGTTTCTAGGTTTTAAAACTGAAACCTATCTAACCGATTTCGATTAATAATAACCGGTTAACCGATACCAGTTAACCTATTCGGTTTTTTTAACCGTCCATTATAATATCGAGAAAGTGGTGAACAATGGGGAAAAACAATCATTTCCGACAAGTCTGAGCGACGAACCCATATTCCAAATAAACATCATTTTCTAAACACAAAACAAAATTCATCATCCCAAATCTCAAAAACAACCAAAAATTGATGTTGGATCTGATGAAAGAAGCATTAATCTATATATAGTATAGATATATTGAAAGCTTACAAAATCATCTGATGGTGCGATCTTTCCGGTTATATATCAGTGTATGTATATAATATGATTGATATTGATATATATATATATATATATATATATATATAATATGTATATATATATATATATATATATATAATATGTATATAATATGTGATTAACCGGTTAACCGGTTATTATTTGGAATAATTAACCGGTTAATAATCGGTTTTGGTTTTGAAAAGAGTAATCGGTTAGTAACCGACGGTTTCTGGTAACCTATAATCGGTTTTTACTATTCCGGTTACTAACCGGTTTCGGTTACCGGTTACAAATCAGTTCGGTTCGGTTAATCGGTTTTTTCTTGCACCTCTAGTCAAAGGTAATAAATTAATTTGATGGGAAAAATTCAAAACCCGACATTTTTGGGGGATTTGGGTGGGTTCGCAGGTGGTATGGGGATGGTTTTAGTTTTTTTGCGGGTTCGGGTCTGAGGATGGTTTTAGTTTTTTACAGATTCGGGTCTAGAGATGGTTTTAAATGAAAACCCATTTACCCAACCCGTATATCCGAATCCCGCCTCAAATCCGTATAGCTGACCCGTATATGTTAAATTACACCATAATAATAATATATTTATTTCCAATTATTTGAAAAGGTTTGAAATGGTAGCTTGCCTACCACATGCTAATAATTAATAAGTAAAAGGATTTTCTATTTACTTGTTAAGCCACACTAATGGGTTTACTGATTTCAGTCAATATTCAATCCAATCCAATATTATTTCAGTCAATATAATTGTACATAATCAAACTGTTAGATAAATTTTATAGTTGCTGGAAAAAGTCATGAAGTTTGATAATGTCAATTTAGTTTTTATGAAACAAAGTTGTCTTAAAAAAATGCGAAAGGATTTTTTTTAAAAATAAATAAATTAAACGGATCCTGATTACCCGTGGGGAAATCTGTTACCTGAGGGTTAGTAAGTAAATAGGGACCCGTCAAATCCGGGTCTGGGTTTGGGACGGTGATTTTTAATCTGGTTCGAGTTCGGGTCCGGAATTGCGTTAACCCGGACCATACTCGGCCCGTTGCCATCCTATATAAGGGATGGTTTCGGTACAATAATGTATCAAAACTATACTAATAACGTCATATATCAGAAATGAAAATTCACCAAACTCCATATAGAAATTCCGACGAATTATAATAATTAAGGTGAGTGCGTCGTATATCATCAACGATCATATTTGTATGATGATACATGCAATCATAATTTTTTCCATCGTACCCTTGTCCCAAACGAGACATGCTTGTTAGATATATGCAAAACGACCTTGTAGAATTCCAAATGCTAGTTCAACATCTTATTTATTAATATAATTTGTATATATAGTGATTGATAGAATGTTTATATTAAGCCACTTTTTATTTTCTTTTTGCCACGACCAATGTTTGATGGAACCATTTGGTTAGTTACCATCAACATTGTTTAATATATAATTTTTTAGTTTATCAACAAACTACCAAATTGTTGAGCTTTAATTTAGAAAACCTATTTTATACACAAACTTGTATGATCTCTACTGAAATGCAATTCCAATTTTACTTTTTAAAAAATACAATAAGCTAGATAAACGGTTTAAAAAAGTTTAGTTAAATTTTAAAACTAATTAATCATACAATATTTTTAATGAATAAAAATTAAATTAAATCGAGTTAATTTATTAAGCTCTAGCACAACTCTAATTAAAACAACATATATTAAATCTTTTCATATTAATAATGAGTAATTTATACCGTTTAAAAAAAAAAAATTGAAGATTTTGAAACTTTAACCTTTTAAACAAAAAGAAATATATATATTTTTTTCCACCTTTTATCTTACAATAGAATTCATCCATTGGTAAAAAAAAAAAGAAAAAAGGAAAGATGGAGATAAAAGTAAATGATGATATATATATATAGTGAATATACAAATCACCAAAATTAGGGCACCAATAAACGAACTCCCCCTTTTCCTTCTTCCTCAAAAAGTCCAATTCCAGTTGACCGACAAAAAAAAAAAATGGGTGGCGGAGGAGATCATCACGGTCACGGCGGAGGTGATTTCAGGACCAAAGTATGGACGATGAGTGGTGGTCCCAACTGCCGGCCGGTCCACTGGAAGCGCAACACAGCCCTCGCCATGTTTGGCATCTTTCTTGTTTGTATCCCCATCGCCATGAAATCCGCTCAACTTGAGGTCTCTTTTTATTACTACTTAATTACTTCTTTTTTTATTATTATTCTTTGATTATTTTTTTTCTGTACTTTTAATTGAAATTTGGTAGTTACAATGTGCAAGATCTGGATTTTATGTCATACCCTTTTTTAATGTTTTTTATATTCATTATTTGAAGTATATATATAGTTAGATTAGATGCATATATAAAGGATAAGAGTGTAACAAATTGTATGACAAGTAATAACCTTTATCAATTTGAACTACTCACTATTGACTTATTGAGATTAATAATGTGGAAGTTATATACAAGTATACAACTTTATGATCATATAAAAACTGATTTTTCTTTTTATTAATCTATTTTACAAACATATTTAACTTTGTCAGTAAATGGTCTGTCTATATCTTGCATCTTGGTCAAATCTCGACCATTTGGTTATAAAAGATGCAAACGTACTCTAGCGTTTTGCTAGTTTCATTTAGTTCTGTGACTCTGTCCTTATCTATATGTGTAGAGGATAATCTGTAGTATTAATGTGCAACTGCTTCTTTTTAGTTTTTAGTATATGGCCCTCATAGGAAAATATTCTCGTTTGAAGAGAGTTGAACACAATACCCGTACGTTTCCTGTTTAGTGGTTGTTGCCTACTGTATTTATAAGTGGATCTGATAGAATTCTAGTGAATCGTTGAATTTACATTGAATGGAAGCTAGCCCGTAACCAAAAGAATCTAATTTGAAACTACTATTAAGTTAAGCTCCATCCTTCAACCCTAAGGCAGTGACCCCTTTCTTATTGCGAAGCCAATTTTAATTGCAAGTTCTGCTGTCACTATACTTTTATTTCAATGCCAACCTCAGTTCCATGTATGCAACATATGGTTTGTTGAAGGGCACTTGAATTGTTTTCTAATTTGCATAATTCCTTCGAACATACAATTATTGCATCAAGTACTGAGTGAGCCTTAAAGCAAAATGTAGTTTACTCCTTTTTGCCAACAGTAGCCACATTGTACTCTTCTTTTAATTTGTATTCCATGTGCAAACTTAATTTTGAATTTTGTATGTTTACTGCAGCAACGACCACATATGCCTGTTCACCCAGTTCCATCACAGATATGGTGCAAAAATTTCGGGAAGAAAGAGTATTAAGTGACATTAGTTTGTTCATCAAAACATTTACAAGCCCCTTTTCAGGCAAAATATGATTGCCTTCTCTTGAACATCGTCAGAGTTATGCTTTTATCTTGTGTTGTTGCAGATAAATATGCTACTACTACTGTTTTGTGCATTATGTTCACTTCAATAAGAAAGACTTGTGCTTCCTTCATTTTGTTTTGGTTTTTGTTCCGTGACTTATAAACTTGAATAGAACAACTTTCATATATGGCATTTCCAAGTTATTTGCAATCAGATTTTCCAGTTCACTTCTGCTAGATTACACATACCGTGGTGTTTTTGAGTCCCCAGGCTAACACCTGTTCTTTTCGATATGATTATTCAACTTGTGATGCCTTCAAAATAAGCTATTCCTGTTTTAAATTATAAATACAAGGTAAAACATGTCTGCTAAATGGTTTCGATGTAGGGGATCAGTGTTACACCAGGTTATATAATCAAGCTAAACTGTTGTAATTCACATGCTGTAAGGAGATCATAGCCCAATCCCCCCTACGTATGTTGTGTGTTTCAAATGATTGAACACATGAATTTGATACATGATCTAGGCACTTCGAAGATTTGAACCTTAATTGGACCATGGAAGTGAATTTCTTGCAATGAGTTGTTCGGACTTGTGGTTCTCGTTGGCAATGTCTGTGGGTGACTATTTAAAATTAGTAGAGATGTATGTGGTTCAACTTCTCAAAGGTTTTTTAGTATCAAATTAGAGATGTGCCTTGCTTCTACTGATAATATTCCCTAGCTGAGTGTTCATATAAACTATAAAATGTTGAATCCTACCTTTTTTTCTTCTACTTAATATTTGGTTTCCTAACTAGTTGCTGATGAGTACCTCAAAGCCGATCTGAAAATATTCCACAAAAGCCACCCGAACCCCTTTCCCTTTTTAGTTCGAGTCTAACCCGATGAGATTTTTCCCTTGCATTTACACCTACCATAGTAGTGACTGACTGCCAATCTCCTTGCCGTGTAGCGTGATATTTGGTCACAATCTTCTAATCTACTTTATTAGACTTCAACCCATGCTTTGCATACAACATCCAATTCAGTCACCTCTACAACAATGTTTTAACGGTATCTATAGAGAAAGTATGGAAAACATCTTTTGAAAGATGCCTTTCTTCAAGTTCTAAAGAGAGTAATGACATGTCAAAGAAGACATTGCTGTATGGTCTTGTTATTGGGTATGGAACGGAGACATGTCA
Source organism: Erigeron breviscapus (assembly GCA_034093135.1). Taxonomy (NCBI): domain Eukaryota; kingdom Viridiplantae; phylum Streptophyta; class Magnoliopsida; order Asterales; family Asteraceae; genus Erigeron; species Erigeron breviscapus. Next base: position 165,332,048 of record CM067167.1, on the reverse strand, counting down.
TCCCGCCCTAACCCGAGCCAAAATACACATATTTAAGGTGTTCCCGCCTACCTAAATACACTTTTTTGAAGCAAGAAATACACATATTTAAATAGTTTTTTTGTGTGCATATTGACCATTTTTATAACATTATGATACACAAAGAAATGATTTATTTTTATTAATGTTTATAATGAAAGCATTATTATTTCATCCTAAAAAATCAACATACAAATCCTCCTACATACACGTCAATACGTTCACATAATACACTTAGCAACAGAGCCTACTAACTCAAATCTATTCAGATGAGTGATTTGTGTATAGAAGGATTTGTAGCTTTGATCTGTAGAATGAAATAACATTTTGGGTAAATTACAAAAATGGTACCTGAGGTATGTCCAAAACTACACTCATCATACCTACAACTCAAAAATTACGCGAGCCATACCCAGAGTTTCCATTTTATTACACTGGTCATACCTCACCGTCAAATAAGCTAACTGGACGTTAAATACTCGTCACATGCGTGTCACGTGCGTAGGTAAAAGACCCTTTTGCCCCCTATATGGATTTTTACATTTATCTATATCTATATATGTATATCTGTAGAAAATATATTCACAAATATATATAAATCTATATAATCAAAACCAAATCATCATAACCATGTCCATATCGATATAAAAATCAAAATCATTATCAATTCAAATCATCAACATCAACCTTCTGCAAATCAAAACCTTATCAACAATCGAAATCATCAAAACTTTACCCACAAAAAAATTGCAACAACACATTTATTACCAACTAAACAAATCAAAACCACACACCCAATACAACATCTACATAAAAGCAAATCAATAATTCCACTGCTAAGGAAAACACATCAATATAAATCAATAATCAGGCTACTTACATATGTAAGATTACACCCAGGAAAAAGAGACGCCAGGGAGACGATGGAGAGAGATGGTCAGACCCATTTCGAGTTTGACCAGACCCATCAAGAAACTGGAACGATCCGCTTTAATTACGGTCTTGCAAGTTTTCGATCAAAAATCTTGTAAAAATAATAAATCTGAAAATAAATCTTTCAATACAACCAGTTTTGTCACAATGGGTAAAAAGACTGATATTAGATATAACAGCAGCATTGGCAACAACAACAGAAGCAGTAGATTCCGGCAACACCAGCAGATTCCGGCAACCAGCAGCAGATTCTGGCATCAGTAATATCAAGATCTACAAATGTACATATATGGAAGGCCCATCAATTAATCTACCCACCACCACCGTCGGAGCACCTACCGCTACCTCCGGAGCTACCCACCACCATCATTAACTGAGAAAAAAAAACAATTAACCATCATCTTCGGTTGTCCACCACCGCCACCGTCAACGGTTGATTCCAAAAGAACGCGGCGGGGGATGATGTTCATAACTGATCTGGAGTATATGTATATATGGATCTTTTTTGGGTATTGTATAGATACATACGTTTGTGTGTGTGTATATATATATATATATTGTGATATATTATATATATATATATATATATTGAAAACCCTAATTTCTAGTTGTTTTATTTTTGGGGAAAAACTGAAGTTGAATATATATATAAGGGTGGACACGCTTAAATTGGGGCAAAAGGGTCTTTTACCTACGCACGTGACACGCATGTGACGAGTATTTAACGTCCAGTTAGCTTATTTGACGGTGAGGTATGACCAGTGTAATAAAATGGAAACTCTGGGTATGGCTCGCGTAATTTTTGAGTTGTAGGTATGATGAGTGTAGTTTTGGACATACCTCAGGTACCATTTTTGTAATTTACCCTAACATTTTTCTTGGTGTACATTGTATTCTTGACATATTAGTTTTGACTGACTAGGTGTTGGTAATAATAATAATAAAAATGTGTTATTCATGAAATCACTTTCTTATCGGAAAAAATAGATATGCAAAATTGAATCGAGGATTACCAACAAGGTACACGATTTAGTTTGGATTTGGAGATGTCTCCCCAATGGGGTAGCCAGATAAACCCCCATTGGCAGAATAGAGGCGTAATTTAGTTTTTGGGTTTGGGAATGGTACCCTCAAGTCCCCAACCAGAACACATCCCATTGTCATTGCCATTCTTAACAGTAATGAGTGCACTTCAATTTCTGTTTCCTACAACCGCAGAGGACCTATTCATTGAAATTATATACGCATCTTTTCCTTAACTAGTGTCCCTTGTTTGAAGATATCTTTCAATAAATGTGACAGTACGATAATTCATCAAGCAAGCCATGAATTTCTCACATCTGTGAAGTCATCTTCTTCCCCGTTTCGGAAGTTCAATATAGCATGGCGGATTTCACATTTTAAGACCACAATGGAGGCCTTTGATAGTTTGATTAGAAGATTTATGCATGTCCAGTTGTCCATATTAGGTTATTAACAGTTGAATGTTTTCAAATTAGCTGCTTTTAAGTTGACCTTGGTACACTTGGGTTTGTATTTAAACGTACGTATTATACATATTATCAACTCCATTGAAGATTTTGTTGTCTATTCTCAAAAAAGAAACTCTTGCAATCTAGTAAGAAAAAGGAGATCATAGAATTAGCTTTACAAGTTCAAGATTAGATGCAGAACCATCAAAAGCTCACCCCAGGAATACAAAAAGAGGGCAAGGCTATCATCGCCTTTTACCATGCTTGATTAGACATAGATTTCCATCACTGCCGCGTTACAAAATTTACAGAACATAAATGTAAATAAAGGGTTACCTATTTCTCAAGTCACATGCAAGGCTTCTAGCATGCTTTAAACATTGGAAGCTCTTCACAGGATCGACATCTTCTGATAATGCCAAATTTAGATTTGAAAAAAATTCTTTAAACTCATTCGCATCCTCCTTTGTGTCTCCAGTTTCATTGTTTTTCCCTGATTTTTGTAAATATTTATGTGCCAGCCTATTTTTATGTCTGTTGCTCACTGCTTCTTCCAATTTCATTGCCATTGCGCTGGCTCGGTTTATACATGACAAGGGTAACTGTAACATAAGATGCATTCAAAAATTTAAGTTTGACTTTCTTAGTCAAGACTATCACTTCCTAAATCTGAACTTGATATGAAGTTTTGCATTGAATATTATTTTTATGATGGTAACTGTAACAACTATTTTATGCACGTCAATGACAGCCCATAGGGCTGTCATTAGCAAGACCCTAACAAAAAAGTTCTAACATTGTTGTCACACATATTTTATTAATAAATATATATTTGCAAAGGAAGCAATGTGAAAGTAGATAAACAGCCAGTCACCCTACAAATAAAAACTGTTAAGAGGTGGCAGTTGTAACTCATTTATGTCAAACGGATCAACCGAGGCCGTATTCATTTGATAAATTGGTCAAACAGGTAATGTAGAAAAATAGCAATAAAGGAAACTGGTCAAAAGTTATCTACTGTATATGTAAATGTTCTATTATAAGAAATTTATTTTCTTATTCTAAGACTATAGCTTCTATAATCATGCTTAATATGTTGATAATTTACAGAATTAAAACAATATGGACAGAAAGTGTCATTGGATTGACCCAAACTGACATGTTTTGACCTATCCCAAACTAAGATGTTTTGTCCCGAGTCCATTTTAAACTGTTACTCAACCGACCTGGCAGCCCATTTTGCCACTTCCACTTATAGTGGTCAACCAACCAAAAAAGGGTTTTTATATGTGATGATTACAGTTTGTTATATTTTCTTCTTTTTGTTATAATGCACACTAAACTAAATGAGAATTATTGTTCCAAAAAAAGTCAAGAGCCAACTGACCTGTGCAAGCTGTGCGACTTTAAATCCAAAACTCCTTTCTGAAATACCAGGAACAAGCTTATAAAGGTAAACAACATCGTCATAGTCAGAATTCTCATAACTTGAGCTCATTGAATGTTCACCCTTTTGTGATGTCAGGTATGAAACATGATATGACCCCACATGACCAGTGAACCCTTTTGTCATATTAACTATCTCTGGGTAATGAGTGACAAATAATACCATGCATCTTTTCTGCTCTAACAAGTACTGTAATGTAGCATAAGCAATTGCTACCCCATCATGTGTGCTTGTTCCTCTCCCAAGCTCATCAAGAATGACTAAAGATCGGCCAGTGCAAGTATTCAGTATATGAGAAGCCTCACCCAATACTTCCAAAAATGTGCTTCTTCCCTGTTGGATGCTATCAGATGCTCCCATTCTAGTGTAGATGCCATCCAAAACATGTAGTTTCACTGATGATGCTGGCACAAAGGAGCCCACCTAAAGAAAGAAAATAAAACCAGATCCACAGTTTAAATATCTAGCAACCCATTGGGTGTTTGGATGTGTGTTTTTATCATTTATTTGGCACTGAATGATTAGAATCAGATAATCGGCTGTAACAAATTTAGTCGTATAAGACGGTGTTCAGATATGTATCTGTTGCTTAAAGTTATAACAACCAGATAATCAGAATTTCACAAAATCAGCTACACGGATATTGGATAATAAGCAGTAAAATATTGCTGAAATATTAGTAGAAGTCTCAAATTAGGTCAAAGAATGATAGCTAAATATCTATAGATAATCAGTTAAAATGCAGCAGGTAAAGAAACTGCAAAGCCAAAACTTAACACGTCCATTAATACCAGACATCATGGAGAGTATATATGAGTAATAACAGCTATTTGTTTACATTTGCAAATATACCTGCGCCATAATAGCAATTAGAGCCACTTGTCGTATGTAACAACTTTTTCCACCCATATTTGGTCCAGTAACAATCTGACAATACTCACCATCTGCATGCAAACTTGTATCATTTGGAACGAAACTATCTTGTAATATAGTCTCCATTACCTGCCCGTAGTCGACCATGTAAGCATTATGCAAAACACAGGCATTAACATCATACAAGAATATTGGTATATTACACACCGGATGACGTCCTGATGATATACATATCTGAACAGGTTCACTATCGTCAACAAAAACTGGTCGAACATAATCCTGAGAGATCAAGAAATAAGGCAGGTTGAAACATGGAACTTAGAGTTGGCAGTTTCAATCCATTTGTCAATGAAAGGGTAAATATTGGTTATACTTTATCTCTAATGAGTCAAATGGGTCAAAGTAAAAGTAACAGCTACAATGGGAACAGTTAAATGGCTAAAAGGTCACCAAAAGCATATTCCAAATGCATAAAACCTTCAAAATCATTTAATTAGAAAAATCTAGATAATTAAATTAATATCATAAATTTTGCAACTATATCTAGCACATTAACTATTTACAACACTCACAAAATGAACAAAGATGCTTGCAGGTCAGCCTAACCAACCTGACCCATTTGGACAAGTACTATAAATTACCCATTTTGACCTAAACCAATTTTGACCCGTTACCAACCCAACAGCTTGCCCGTTTTGATCAAGTTCATTAGCTCATCAAATACTTAAAACCTTTTTTTGTGCAAGAAGAGCAAGAGAATGTAGGCAATCCAACGCTGCTATTGCTTGAACAGCACTTTGAAACTCGGAATAGTATTTCCCGAATTCATCTAAAAAATTCTGCCAAGCTGAGCGGCATACAAGAAGGAGCTCCTCGTTGGCCAATGTCAGGTGGTCTAATGCCGTCAAAACCTCTGGCGCATGATAGCGTATTGCTTTTTTCGTACTGTTAACCTTCACCCAGTTCAATGGCACCTTTACGTCCGGAGGCAGCTGTAGTTGAAGCTATAACTAGTAAGGCATACATATATCATAAAATAAAACCATGAAGACAGGTAGTTTTGCAAGTTACACCCAGAGATATGCTCACACATAGAAATATTTAATAATAATTAATTGAGACGACAATGGCCTCTGAAAAAAACCAATATGAGTGGATGTTTGGATGTTTAACTGATTTTTGAAAGTAACTTGGTGATTTTGGATAACAAGAATCAGATAAGCAACTGTCCACCGGCACTAGAAGTCTTTTGGATGCGATTTCTCTGTTAAAACTTTGAAGTTTGTAATAATCAGATACTTTTGGGAAACTTAAATCTGTGTGTATATTATTATATATGTGGCTAAGAAAAGATTAAATTAACCTAACTAGAAATGTGAAACAAATGAAACCTGCCTATTTTAGTTGATATATATAATGACCACTAAAAAATGAAGACATCTATTTTAGTTTACCTTCCATGATCAGTTTTCTCGTAGCTAATATAAAACCAACTATTCAAATCTGATTATTTAATAAGATAATGAGCAGGAAAATCTGTTTCTCCAGGCTTTAAGAGCTCATTATTGCACCAAATTATTAGTTTTAAACCAAAATCCAAACACCTGCTAGTTACCTCTATCAAATGTGTTGTCCCAGACACATTCATGAACTCCAAATTTGAATTTTTCAGTTGTTTGCGGTATAAGCCAATCAACAAATCTAGCTTTTCCTGTGCCTGCTTCACTTTGGTTTTTGCTGCAGCAATCTGCTCATTGTTCACAAGTTTTTGAGTAATAAACTAAGCCAAGGTATGGCAAAATGCACAAGTTACGAAATATAAATATTGTATAATGATGGAACCTTTTGAAACTGCCCTTCAGAAATGATAAACAGATTGGATAGATCATGTTTCTCGGCAGCTTCCTTATCCAAGGCAGACAGAAGCCTTGCTGCAGTAGAAATTATGCTGGATGATGACGCAGTTAAAATCAACCTTCTCAGCAATGAAGAATGAATAGTCTTTTGTTGCATGGGGTCAACATTAACCTCTTCCACTTGAAGCTGCTGAAGCTGTTTCCCGGACACAACGACGGCTTGAATGACCGCTATGAACTGTCGCCAAATACTACATTAAAAACAAATTTTCCAGTTTGTTTCGGCAGAGGTGGCAATTCAGACCCATTTACGGATCAACTTGTCGATCAAGGTAATTACTTTGTATCTAGCAAGGTCAAATTGCATAGTCAAACTTGAAAAACGTTAACTAAAATAAAAAGAGGTCAAGTGGGTCAAAAGTCACCCACGGTTTATTCACGACTTATAAAACCTCTTATATTGTTATACTTCAAAAACTAGAATATCAATCGTAGTTATTCTTAAAAAAACAAAAACATCAAATAATTAGATAAGCAGCTAATTTGAGAAAAGAAAGAAAAAAAAACTGCTTGCATGTGGGCCAGGTCTCTTTTAACTCATACCATTATGTACCTGTTCTGACTTCTGACTGGACTGGATCCAGTTACCCAACCCTCCCATTTTTACACCTCCAATTTATGCAACAGATTCATTACCTCCGTTGCTGTGGCAGTTCGATGAAAAATTCTTGTAATTCCACGTTGAATATCAGGCGATCTTGCTAAATTTGTCAGGATTGAAGTAAGCAGCTGATGAAGTTTGGGGCTAAAATTGACACCGTCTCTTCCATTAGAAACATTAGGAGAACCCATCGAATCAAGAATCTCAGAAACAGCATCAAGACGAGCATTGATTAAGTTTCTGTCACGCAAGGGATGACTCACCTAATTCATGAGGTGAAGGCACAATTAGCGAAAAAATGGGTTTTAGACACACACACACACATGAACAGACACATCAAATCATACCCAGTGCCTGAGAAGCCTGGAACCACATGCGGTAAGAGTGTGATTCATACACTGGAGCAAGGAACCAGACTCAGATTCATTGGCGTTGTTCTTCAAGATCTAAAAGTGATTAACCCGTTAGGCTGTTCATATGATATACAGTACACCAAACCAAATGTAGAATCATAGATACTGAGTGAAAGTGCTTAGGAGCATGTATAGCCATTCAAATTTAATAACATTAAAAAGAGCAATTAAGGTCCAAGAAGAATTCTAATACAAAATTCATAATGAGTTATGGCATTGCACATATTAGAGTACCAGAATGATGCCCGCGCTATGCAGAGCATGGTTGACATTGACTAAATCATAAGACTTTGGCTTTGACTAAGATTAAAACGAGAAGTTTAGTTGACTAACTGACCTTTTATGTAATTAACATTTAAATGTGGTGGTATTTTAGACATTTCGCATCTTGAAAATTTGAAAGAGTATAATAAGGCTGTAAAAGCGTTATAAGGGACGAGAAGTGTTGCGCAGCGGTGGATTGGTTCTAAAAAGTTGATTGACTTCGATTATATGGATGTATGTTGGCTCCAAGCCTCCAACCATGCCATAATGCAAAAATCAAAGTTAACAGAATTGGTTTCTATGAATAAACTACTGCTAACCAAATCTATTTCCATGTAAAGTAAGGGTAGTATGGTGAAATCATTGATCTTAAAATTTAAGTTTTAAGACCTTTCGCCATTCTCTTTATATATGGAGATTATAGATAACACACCTCTAACTGTTGCATAGAATTGGCTGAAAGGCTCAGCTCCACATTGTTAGAGAAAGGCCGAAAAGAAGCTCCCAAACAAAGAATCCTTTCGAAACCAAATTGCTTCAAATGATCAATAGTTAACGCTAATGCCTGGACAGCCAAATCTGGCATGCCCATTATTGCCTATAAACAACATTAAACAAAATCTCAAAAAGCAGTATAGCCGAACAATTGCAAGGCATAAATATATCCATTTATTGAACAATCTTATCAACTTTTCTATTTTCTATCTTGTTATTATTCCTAATTTACAGTATTTTTATTAGTTCAAATAAAAAAAACATAGTTAACATGTACCTCAAAAAAAAAAAAAAAAGAATCCCACCTCAATTGCCAATTGACGTTTTGTTTTGCCCTCTAACTCCCCGTTATTTTCTTGAGAAGTATCAGTTGAAAGACTGTCGCCTATTTGATCAAACGAAGACAATACTTCAGCGAGTGCACCACCATCTTTATAGCGATCTCGAGAGGCACGCTCCACCCTTACATTTGATGTAGGTCCAGCATATGCTACTAAAAACTACATGTGAAGTAAAAAGTCTACCAATCAATAGTGAAGAAAGAAAGCAATCATAACCAATATTTAAATTTATTAACATAATTGGGTTTATTGATGACGTGTATGATATAATGACTCACTGATGACTATGCGTATTAGAGGTTGCAAAAAGGGGGAGTAAAGTTACAGGTCATAGCCGCTAAATTTTATGTTGGGAGCTGGTCGGGTTGACTTCAAACACTTATTGCCCAAAAATCTAAATCCAAATGTACATTTTCAATTATTACAAAACTTATATCATGTCAACTAAAATCAACATTTCAAATATACTAATTTCGTAGGTTTTATGCATTACAAATACACTTACGTCTTTCAATCTGCTTGACCCGTTCAACACATTTAATTGTTTACTTCTATGCTGATTATTTACATTTTACCCGTCTCACGAATTAGAGATAAAGTCATGAAACACAACACACACCAATCCATTAATAAATAAACGTATTAAAATTACCACTTCTACTGCATACATACAAGCATATATTAAGTCCGTAAGTGGCATAAATCCGATAATGTCATTACAACCTGAATCAAATTTTAGATACTAGCAGTTAAGCATAGTCAATTAGCCAACTACTATTCTTATATCCATATAAGACAAGATATATCAAATAAACTACCTTCTCGGTTAGCTTAGACAACGGTTCACCAAGAAGCAATTCAGCAGGATTCAAGCTCAATATCTTAGCCTCAAGCTCATTCCTCAACAAATTATCATCAAACTCACCATAAACAACATCACCAGTCGAAATCTCGACACCGACAATCCCAATCTTCACATCAACCCCATTATCGCCACACCCCTTCTCATCCTCAACAACACAAACCATATAATTATTACATGACCCACACCCTTCCTCATCTCCACCCACATCCTCGGCCGCTTCCAACGTCGCCTTTGTATACAAAGCAGACAACCCACGACAAAACGGGCCTAACTTATTCGACCCGTGAGCCTTAATACTCGCGGTCTCGGTTTGTTTAACAACACCAACTTTATACCCTGCGCTAACTAACCTCCTAACATGTACATTCAATCTAAAAGTGGGTATACTAGCAGTCAAGAAATTATGATCCATATGTGCATAAATACCCAAAACCCGAGCCGCATTTTCGGCATCTTGACCGAAAAACCGAAACCTGTAACCAACTTCAACCATTAAAAGAACATCTTTATACTTATTTTTCAATTCAATAACTTGAATTTCTAATGGGGTATACTTAATTTTATTAAAGATTGAATCTTTATTACATAAAGTTGAAACATTTTGTAAATCTTGATCATTAGAAGGTTCTAGAAGCTTGCTTACAAATTTTTGGTGAAGTGTTTGTGAAGAATCTTGAAATTGGGATTTGGGGGTTTTGTTTGGGGAAATAAGGTCGGCGTTACGGCGTCGTTTTGATGGGGAGAAGGTGACGGTGGCGGTGATTTTAGGGGAAGGTGATTGTGGTTGTTGTGGTTGTGGTGGTGGTGGTGTTGACGGTGGGGGAGATGAAGGTTTGGGTTTGGGAGCGAAGAAACGGGAAATGACTTGTTGTTTTTGCTTTCCCATGGTGGTGTCACGGTGGCGTTGCGACGGAGATGATGGTGGCGGTGGGTTGTGGAGTGAAGGCGGTTGTGTGTTGGCGCGCTTTTTGTTCAGCCGAGGGGCTCCTGAACATTCTGTATCCTCACTCCTCATCTTTAAACACGAGCTTAAAAGAAAATTACAATATAAAAATTAAAAACATTACACTAATGATTAAAAACATTAATACTAACTAGCACGGCACCGCGCAATGGGGCGGTAGTCGTCATAGCGACGGTATGGTGTTGGGAGCGATTGTTAGTGACGGAGGCGGTGTCGAGTGGTGTAATTATTGATGTAAAAGTAATTGATGTAGGTTAAATGATATTTTAAAAGATAAATGATTGATAGTGTAATTTAATTATTAATGTTAAAGGGGTAGTGTAAATAAAAATATTTTAAGGGGTTCTATGTGTAAATATTACACAAGTTTCAACATTTCCAAAAATAAGAAATTAATTTTTATAATATAATACTAGTCTAGAACCCGCGCGATGCAGCGGCGACAATTTACAGCGAGAGTCACCGTAACGACGATAATTAACAACGTGATATTTGTGTTCTGTTTAGAACTTTTGTTGTCTTTTTAAATGTGTACAATCTTTTTTAAAAAGTTATCAAGATTAGGGTTTGACGGATATTTATTTGGGTTGAAATTGAAGGGGTATTTTGGGAACATCAAGTGTATGGTTGAGAGAAAGGTTGAATGTGTAGGGGTAATTGATGTATTTTAAAGTCTTAATTAAGTAAAGAGGGGAAGTTCAGTTTGTTTTATAAGGGATTAGATGTAAAATGATCATTTTGGAGATCAATGATTACTAACAGAGTTTTTATTTTTTTTTTTTGAACGACAAATTTGGGCTCAGCGGCATGCCTCTTCATATACCCAACTCCAATTTCAGAGGAAACCCATAATGGGAAAACCCCTGTCTCCATTCCTGGGAGCATTTTGCTCACACCAGGATTTGAACATAAAACAAGACCTTTCAGTCTCAGCATATATAATTATCAACTATATGCTTAACGCATTTAGTTCAATGTAGGTGTAGGTAAAGATGTTCCCAAAGGGCTCAAAAGGGAGCTGATTGAATTGATTCTTTTCAACAGTTATCAAAAGGCTGGTTTTTTTTATCTTAGTTATGTCTATCTTTATCGTTATGAATAATTTACTTTAAAAACACTTGAAATATACAAAAAAAAAGTAGGATATACTTGATTCAACTTTCGGTTAGCATGAAAATGCAACTATATGCTTAACGCATTTAGTTCAATGTAGGTGTAGGTAAGGATGTTCCCAAAGGGCTCAAAAGGGAGCTGATTGAATTGATTCTTTTCAACAGTTATCAAAAGGCTGGTTTTTTTTATCTTAGTTATGTCTATCTTTATCGTTATGAATAATTTACTTTAAAAACACTTGAAATATACAAAAAAAAATATTTAAGTTCACAATATATTATGGTTTTTGAATCGGTAAGTTTTAGTATAAAGAATTCTCATTGACATTTTCAATTGCTAAGAATTTTGAAATGAATTTTACCAATGAAAATCTACATGATTTGAAAATAATTTATCTTTAAACAAAATTCATATCGAAATGAAAAATCATTATATTTGGTGTCAAATCGAAGAAACAAATCAAAAGAAAACTAAAAAAAAACAATATTGGATCGTTAAACACCCTGATATTGCTATTAAATTAACCTCACAAAAACTTATTACGAGTATTTCTTATATTTCATTTTTTTAAAAAGTTATCAAGATTAGGGTTTGACGGATATTTATTTGGGTTGAAATTGAAGGGGGTATTTTGGGAACATCAAGTGTATGGTTGAGAGTATTTCTTATATTTCATTTGTTTAACCCCTATTGCATTGATGTGTCTCAATTTATACATATTTCCCTCATACTATTTGGACGTTTTGCACATGGTTTATAGCCGTTTATACTTGTTTTGTGGTGCGTTATGGTTTTTGCTAGTGGTTTCAGGGTTACAGCAGGTACATCGCCTACAAATGGTAGAAAATGACTTAGGAATGCTCCAAAGGCACTAACGGATGAAGCATGGTCGAAAATGAAGCGGAAAAGTCAAAATTTGACAGAACTCGCGGCGCGAGTGGGGGACCTCGCAGCGCGAGCCAGCACAAAACTCCAGTCGCGGTGCGACCTGCGACCCCCGAGGCGCGAGTTCTTTAACTGACAGCAACTGGTCGATTTTTGGTGAACCTCGCGGCGCGACCTGGGACCCTCGCGGCGCGAGTTTGAGCTGACATCACGATTTTCTCTCTCTTGGGGTATAAATACCAACTACCAATCAACCCTTAACCTAATCTTGGACACTTTGAGCTTAAACACTTTACTCCAGCCGTTTTTGAGGGTTTTCTAAGGGTTTTCCACTACTCCAACTCATTTTGAAGACTTGAAGATTATTTTGGCTCGTATTTAGTGATTGTAGCTTGATTGTTACCTCGATTTGGATTTATTCTCTATTTTGGTACATTATGCTCTTCTTTTTATTTGAATCTTTAGCTCTTTTCATTATGAGTAGTTAAATCTCTATACATCTATGAAGATGAAGTGAAACAATTAGTTATGGTTGCATAATATTTTGAATTCAAGTTGGTTTTACTTAACATTTTGTCAAGATCTTAATGAAGTAATTTCTTTTACTTAATCTTGTGTTCTTAGTGATATTTGTGTTCTTCGTTAGTGGTACTAGTTGAATACAAGTATTATTTTAGTTGTTTGTCTATGAATAACTCTTGTTAGGTCATGGTATGATAGTAAATGATACAAGTTTAATAGAAATTGCTTTGTTAAGTGAATTTAACGGTTGGTGGTACCACGTTTCTTTCACAAAGATAAAATTGTTACTTAAATAATCAAACAATCTAGTTAGTTCAAGAAATTGTAATAGGGTTGTTGGTACCACTTGTTTCAAGAAATTGGATTGATTAGGTGATTGAGTCGATTTTACAAACGTAGGTGGTACCCGTTTGTGTTTTGTCTTGTCATGATTATTATTACCGACATTAAGGAATTTCGAGCTTAACCTATATGCAACCTAGACTTTTTGTGGAGCGGATTCGACATAGATGGCTTTTTAATTATTGTTTACAGCTTAAACTATTTCCTCGTACTCTCGCTAATACCGGTTGAGTACTTTTACTTACTTGTTAGTTAATTGGCTTTCAAAACGCAAAGTGACAACTCGGTCACACCAAACCTTTTACTTGTTTCACATTTTTACAACCTTAAGTGCACAAATTCAGTCCTTGTGTTCGATCCTGGTCTTGCCAGTTAGCTATATTACATACGAACGGGTACACTGCCCGTAAGTGTGTTGTAGTCAATCAGCGGTAGATCTTGTTCTAAATCTTTAAACTAGATTTCACACATCAAGTTTTTGGCGCCGCTGCCGGGGATTGATTTTAAGTACTTTTGGTTGAGATTCTGTGAATCGATCCTTTTTTCGTGCTTTGCACGGAGAAGTCACTTGTTTAATTTTTATTTTGCTTTAGTTGTACCTCAGGTGCTATTAACGTATTTGTTTGTTGTGTTGTGTTCGCAGATTATTTTTAGGTAGTGGATGAGCACTCGAGCTTCTGGGAAACCATTAGTGAAGGCCACATCTAACCCCGACAAACTCAAAAAGCGCACCAAAACACAAACATCACAACCGTCATCATCCGCACCATTTTACATAGACACCACTCCTAAACCCAAACCCAACTACATACTTCACGAGACTTATTACGAGTCGGGAAGTAACGAGTGGGGTTACCATTCTGAAAAAGAAGAACCACTTTCCGATAAAACACCTACTCCACCCGAATCACCAAAACCGGACATCAACATGGCCGGACAACAAAATCCACCCGATCTTTTTCATACCAAGATCGAGGACCTTCCTCGATCTATACTAACATCTCACCAATCGGCCATCCGTGCTCCCGAAATTGACACTTTCACGGTGAAAGGTAACCATTTGCAAGTGGTTAAGGATTTGTGCTTTGACGGAAGACATAAAAGGGATCCTCATGAGCATCTTGACAAGTTCGAGATCATTTGCAATCTATTCAACTATGGGGAAAATCAAGGCGACAATGTCAAGATGAAGCTTTTTCCTATGTCTCTCACGGGGGAGGCTCACAAATGGTTAAAGGGGTTAGCACCGGATAGTTTGATTACTTGGGGAGCGGTTAGGGAAGCTTTGATTGAGAGTGTAACATCCGCAAATTTTGACCGTTTGACTTTACGCGTAATTTGACTACCGAATCTAGTTAGTGACTTGTTTGGGCTCATTTTGAGACATAATGACGTAGGATATGCTTAATGGGTCGAGAGACCACATACCGAGCATTTGAAACATTATACGATGCGAGACGGATGTTAAACTTAACTAGAAAGTGGATCGGGTCGACCCGTGGGCTGGACCGACCCGCGACCCATGGGCATCCTCCTTTATCTCTTCCTTTCTTTCTTTTTCCTTTCCTTTCTATTTCCCTTTTATTCTAAAAATCCAAGAACATCACTTTCTCTCCTCCTTCTCTCTAGATTTCTTCATCGATCGGTATTACTCTGGTTATATTAGTGGAAGAATCACTATCATCATCTCCTCATCTTCATCGTGTCAAAGATTTGGATTCAAAACTTCAAAGAAACAAACTTTCGGGTCAAATTCGGATTCGAGCCCGAGAAGACGACTTTGGTAAGTGAACCTTACTTCTAACTTACCCTTTTATGTTGTTAATCACCTTTCTAAGTCGACCCTTTCGTATCTTGGCCGATTTTGGGTCAAGAATTGTATTAGGTTAAAATTAGGGTTTGAGTTTGATTTGAGTAAATTGGTGATTGGAGGCGGAATTGAGGTGTGGGTTTAGTGAGGTTATGTGTAATGATGTTAAAATATGCTTCAAAATAAGTTTTAAGTCCTTACAAATCGTTTTGGAGGTCATTGGGTCGTTTTTGTGGCATTTGGGTTCGATTTTCTGCTGAACTGCTGCTGGTGCTGGGCTGGGAGCTGCCCCACTGCGGCGCAGTGGTAGGACATAGCCTCACTGCGGCGCAGTGGCAAGGCTATGCCTTCACTGCGGCGCAGTGGTAGGACATAGTCCCCACTGCGGCGCAGTGGCTACTCTCTGGTGTGCTTTGTATAGCCTCACTGCGGCGCAGTGGCAAGGCTATGCCTTGACTGCGGCGCAGTGGCTACTCTCTGGTGTGCTTTGTATAGCCTCACTGCGGCGCAGTGGCAAGGCTATGCCTTGACTGCGGCGCAGTGGTAGGACATACCACTGCGGCGCAGTGGCTACTCTCTGGTGTGCTTTGTATAGCCCCACTGCGGCGCAGTGGTAGGACATAGTCCCCACTGCGGCGCAGTGGCTACTCTCTGGTGTGCTTTGTATAGCCTCACTGCGGCGCAGTGGCAAGGCTATGCCTTGACTGCGGCGCAGTGAGATACTTCTGGGAACTTACGCGCGTCAGTTTTCAAACGTTAATAACTTTTGATCCGTAAGTCCAGATAAGTCATATGACCTATCGTTGGAATCGTAAGAGAGTCTAGTTTCACGTAGTAACCTTCATTTTGTATGAATCTTCGTGAATTTCTAAAAATGTCTAGTCAAAGTGTTATGTTTCACACTCGGTAAAGTTAAGAAAGTAATTGTGGGTTCGTGACTCAACATAAACCTAAGGAACCAACTTGTTTATGATTATAAAGTTGACAGTATGATATATGGCATGCTTTGATAGGTTGTGAACACGTGGGGCCCAATACTCGCTATTAATCCTTCATTTACTCGACTTGAGCTTCTTTGCCGATCAAGGTGAGTTTCGTAGCTCCCTACTCAATAGAGATTCGGGCTGAAAGTGTACATATACGTGTTGTGTGTTTGTTTGGTTGACTTGATTGCCTGTCTAGTTAATTTCTGATCGATTGTCGTTTGGTAGATAGTTATGATTAATCGAGTGATGGTTTACGAGTGTGTTTGTGATATTGTAATTCTCTATGATAGAAGTACATACATGGAGGTCGGCTTTACTTTCAAAGAGTTTTAGGTGTGGTGGGAAGGCTGCGGACGACCCTATACATAAGCATCTAGAACTTGATGAAAGTAAAACCCTCCGAAGTGGATGTACGCGTTGTTTAGAGGAATTGATGGATATTGGGAATGTGTGGGGATGTTCATATATGCTTTGTTATACTTGACTTGTGCGGTGCACACTCAAACATACTGTTATTGTTGCATTGATGACGTTATTGATACGCATTTGATATACATTATGGTCTTACATACGTATGATACATGATCTGACGTTAATAAATCGCGTACTCATTTATTATGCGCTGTTGTTTTACTCCATATGATCTTGTAGTGATTTGATATTGTGATTAGGATAGTTGTACATACATGGAAAATGATGATACCTTTAGTGAGTTGTAGATGTGGTGGGAAGGCTGCGGGTGACCCTATATATAAGCATCTATGATCCCTTAAAAGTAAAGTCGTATGAAATGTATGTGCAATGTAGTTATGATTGATTTTAGTAAAGGATTGCGATATATATATTATTATTATTATTATTATTATTATTATTATTATTATTATTATTATTACTATTTAGGATGGACGTGCATACATGGAAGTCGGTTATGCCTTCAAAGAGTTCTAGATGTGGTGGGAAGGCTGCGGGTGACCCTATACATAAGCATCTAGAACTTGATGAAAGTAGAATCCTCCCAAGTGTATGTGCGTGTAATTAATTTGGGTTAATTATTGATGGTCGATGATTGTTGAATTTGTGGTTGGTGTTATACGCGGTTCACACGCACGCGGTTCACACGCAAGTCTAGCCTATTTATATACGCGGTTCACACGCAAGTATACTCTGTTCGGTGTATTTTGTGGCATGGTTGATACGAATTTGATAGGCCTTATGATTGATTATGTTTTGGCGTTTGTATTGATATTTACATCTTTGTGCACTCTTATTACACGCATACTTGTTTGGTATGATCTCGTTGTTGGACGATTTTGTGTTACTTAGAGGCTCACTGTAAGTCATGTCTAGCCTCTACTCGTATATTATGATTATTGACGATGGTTATTTACGGACCATTACTGCGAACTCACCAACCTTGTGTTGACTATGCTTAGTACACTTTTCAGGTAACCAGGTTATCCAGGACGTGGAGTTTGATTGTTTGCTTGCTGTTGAACCCGGACTGGACTTATATGGATCAAGGATCCATTTGCCTTATGTTGCATTGTACTTAGGATTGATAGCATTCTTTTGATGTCGTTTTGTAAACCTTGATGATTACTTGCTTCTGTTATATTTTGATACTTGTTTCTTTTATTGTATGGATTCCCTGAATCCTTTATTTGCATTTAGTTCAGGTTCTACATTAATCCCACCTTGTGCTATATGATTTCCGTGATATTCTGAGCCTTGGCTTGGGGTGTTACAGAATGGTGGCCCATGCGTGGTCGTAGAGAATTAGGCGGTTTGACCTAGACTAAGGCTTAAGTTAAAACTCTTCATATAGCATGCATGGTTAGGAAATTTGTGTGCAACGTGAATTCTGTGAACCCTAGAAAGTGTATATTGTGAGTTCGTAGTTAAGACCACTTATGTGATGGCTTGAATTCAACATGATGAATGTGGAATGGGTACAATATGGTTAAGGTGTGCATTGATTGAATTTGACTGTCATTGATATGGATTGTTGTTACTAATTAATGCTAGTTGGATGCTTTAGAGCAAAATGAAGTTATGGTATTAACTTAGTATAATATTGTGGCAACCCTAAAAGAACCCGATCAACTCTTTTATGGTCATCCAACATTATAACAAGTTAATGACATCATGGATTGCGCATGCATGGCTTAGAGTATAATAGGGAACCGATATGCTTAATAGAAGTTGATTGGGTGGAGGGTTAGCCGTTGGTACACCCTGTATACATACCCGGTCAATAACTAGAGAGCATATCGAATTCGGATTATACTTTGAATCATTCGTGTTAGTTGCTTGGCTTAGTGTATAATAGGGAACCGATATGCTTAATAGAAGTTGATTGGGTGGAGGGTTAGCCGTTGGTACACCCTGTATACATACCTGGTCAATAACTAGAGAGCATATCGAATTCAGATTAAACTTAACCCATTGGTGTTAATTGTTTGATTTTATGATGTATTGAGCATGATTACTTGAGTTAATAATGAACAATTGTAATGAAGTTGACATGATAATATGTTAAGTAACAATCTCATAGGATTCTAGCACTCTTGCCTTAGCTTAATGATAGGAAATGAGTATGTGGTATCGGTATGAGAACATTGACAACTTGTGTGACTAACATGTGAGCATTTGAGACTAACTCTCGGGTCAACGTGTCACTTGCTTTATAGAAATGGTGAGACCAAGGAGAACCGGAACGAACTATCGGGCTGAACCGGAAGAACCTCAACCGGAAGCTCAACCGGAGGTACAAGGAGGTAGAGGTAGGGGCCGTGGTAGAGGCCAAGGAAGGGGTCGTGGTGAAGCCCCTGAGCTAAACTTGGCTGAGGTGATCGCTCAAACGGTCGCCAATATCATGCCGACCATAATTACTCAAGTCACGGCAAGTCTTGGGCAAAACAATGGGCCTCAAAACAATGAAGCCCCAGAGAATGTGAATAATGAAAATGCTCAACCTCATGCTGTGGAGGAGGAAGAAGAGGAACCGGTGGGAGTTGATAACCGCATGCCCATGTATAATCAATACGGGGGATACCGACAGGGATGTATATTTAAGGACTTCAAAAGCTGTGGGGCACCAGAATTTAATGGAAGAGGTGGTCCCACTGAGTGTATAAGGTGGTTTGAGGAGATCGAGGCAGTGATTGAAAGAAGTCATTGCACATATGACGACCGGATTTCTTATGCATCCGACATGTTTAAAAATGACGCCTTGAGTTGGTGGAACCAGGAGATAACTTTGGGGCGAACTTATAACTTGGAATGGATCGATTTCAAGAACAAGGTGAAGGCAAAGTTTTGTCCTCCCTATGAACTACAAAACTTGACCATTGAGTTTGTTAATCTCAACATGGAGGGAGCCGATTACAAGAGCTATGTTAGACGATTTCAAGAGTTGTCTACCCTCATTCCTCACTTGGTGGATTCCGAGTCTCGAGCTATCGAGAAGTTTGTATTGGGCTTGAATCCTCAGGTCCGATCTTATGTGAATTCTAACATGCCTACTTCTTTGGCCGATGCTGTCAACCGAGCCGGTAGTGTGACTGAAGACTTGTTGAGGAGCGGTGTTTTGGGTGACTCCTCAACAAACAAGAGAAAGGAAATGGGAGAATCAAGTGGGGTGAAGAAAATGGGAAGGTTTGACCCCAATGGTCATAATAAGGGTAGATTCAGGGCGGCAATGGGACTGGCGAGGAGGCCTTACAAGGGACCTCATCCTTTCTGTAACAATTGTAACAAGCATCATCCCACTAATACCCCATGTGGGGCCTGCCTCAATTGTAATCAACTTGGACATTTGGCGAGAGATTGTGGAGCCCCAAAAACGGCACCATTGAATATAGTGCCTCTTCAAACCATTCATCCTCAA
The DNA here is from genome assembly GCA_034093135.1 of Erigeron breviscapus. Taxonomy (NCBI): domain Eukaryota; kingdom Viridiplantae; phylum Streptophyta; class Magnoliopsida; order Asterales; family Asteraceae; genus Erigeron; species Erigeron breviscapus. The sequence goes on along the minus strand of CM067167.1, from coordinate 165,311,899 downwards.
GGCGACTTTCCATGGGGTACGTGCTTTAAATGTGGAAGCCCTGATCACTACCGAAATAACTGTCCGCAATGGATTGGACAACAAGTTGAAGTGGCGGTCCATCCGAATCAACTCCAAATTACCGGGCCGAACCAAAACCGTGGCCAACAAGGCCATCAAGTTCATCCTCGTGGCCGAGCTTTTGCGGGAATTGGCAATGGAGGCCAAAATGATCCAAACGTTGGTTAAGGTACCTTTCTCTAAACAGTTATGATGTTATGGCACTATTCGATATCAAAACCGACTATGACCTCATTTATCCTAACGTTACTACTTTGGGTTACATTCGTTCGCGTGTTTTGGAGTATATGTTTAAAATTTTTGGATGTTTAACGACTCTCTAACTAAATTCAATCAAATACCCCGTGCATGTGTCTTGACCCTAGAAGACAACAAACTCTTCACGTACTTTGTGCTATGATATTAAGGTTCTTAACGATAAAGTGAGTACAATCTGAATGACAACAGTTAATACGGTTCTTAGTTGTGTAGTAGGGTTACTAATGTAGAAATATTTAACGGTAGGGTTTTTAGAGTTTCATGCAAATTGTCAAACTCAAGCGTCCTTAGAGCTACCGTCTCAAGAATCTGAAAAGTAACATCGTCTCTGTTAATCTTGAGTCTCCCGAGGCTTTTCCGGGTGACTTACCGGGCTTGTCCCATTTCGATAACTTAAATTTCGTATATGCTTAACTACTTAACATCGCGCGCGTGGTCAAAACCCTTATAGACTTCTGAGATGCGAATAAGCTCGTAGTGAAAGACCGGGAGAGAGATTTGAAGGAAAACAAATTGTAATGGATTTTTTTTTTTTTTTTTTTTTTTTTTCGTAGTGAAAGACCGGGAGAGAGATTCGAAGGAAAACAAATTGTAATGGATTTCACCATGAAGTCGCCGACGACAAGAAGTGGTCACGATACGGCGAAACCGGTAAAATCTGACAACTTGACACATTAGTATGTAGAAGAAATGGTGTAAGTGCACAAAGATTCAATTTCTATCATTTCAGATAAAGAAAGTCGCTTAACTCCAATTCAGGGAGCCATTCAATGAGCAACGGGTACTCAAACCGACTTGAAACTTGATCACATGTGAAGAAAATGTGCTTATGACCATGGCGGAAATCTTGTGCAATGAAGGTTGTTACACGAATTTTGGGGATTTGACAATATGCTGGGCGCGAAAATGAGACCACTTGGAGGCGAGAGGATCATGTGAAATCTAGGTACCCGCATTTGCTTAGTAATTAGGGTTTTGTTGAATTTCGGGACGAAATTCTTTTAACGGGGGAATAATGTAACATCCGCAAATTTTGACCGTTTGACTTTACGCGTAATTTGACTACCGAATCTAATTAGTGACTTGTTTGGGCTCATTTTGAGACATAATGACGTAGGATATGCTTAATGGGTCGAGAGACCACATACCGAGCATTTGAAACATTATACGATGCGAGACGGATGTTAAACTTAACTAGAAAGTGGATCGGGTCGACCCGTGGGCTGGACCGACCCGCGACCCATGGGCATCCTCCTTTATCTCTTCCTTTCTTTCTTTTTCCTTTCCTTTCTATTTCCCTTTTATTCTAAAAATCCAAGAACATCACTTTCTCTCCTCCTTCTCTCTAGATTTCTTCATCGATCGGTATTACTCTGGTTATATTAGTGGAAGAATCACTATCATCATCTCCTCATCTTCATCGTGTCAAAGATTTGGATTCAAAACTTCAAAGAAACAAACTTTCGGGTCAAATTCGGATTCGAGCCCGAGAAGACGACTTTGGTAAGTGAACCTTACTTCTAACTTACCCTTTTATGTTGTTAATCACCTTTCTAAGTCGACCCTTTCGTATCTTGGCCGATTTTGGGTCAAGAATTGTATTAGGTTAAAATTAGGGTTTGAGTTTGATTTGAGTAAATTGGTGATTAGAGGCGGAATTGAGGTGTGGGTTTAGTGAGGTTATGTGTAATGATGTTAAAATATGCTTCAAAATAAGTTTTAAGTCCTTACAAATCGTTTTGGAGGTCATTGGGTCGTTTTTGTGGCATTTGGGTTCGATTTTCTGCTGAACTGCTGCTGGTGCTGGGCTGGGAGCTGCCCCACTGCGGCGCAGTGGTAGGACATAGTCCCTACTGCGGCGCAGTGGCTACTCTCTGGTGTGCTTCGTATAGCCTCACTGCGGCGCAGTGGCAAGGCTATGCCTTGACTGCGGCGCAGTGAGATACTTCTGGGAACTTACGCGCGTCAGTTTTCAAACGTTAATAACTTTTGATCCGTAAGTCCAGATAAGTCATATGACCTATCGTTGGAATCGTAAGAGAGTCTAGTTTCACGTAGTAACCTTCATTTTGTATGAATCTTCGTGAATTTCTAAAAATGTCTAGTCAAAGTGTTATGTTTCACACTCGGTAAAGTTAAGAAAGTAATTGTGGGTTCGTGACTCAACATAAACCTAAGGAACCAACTTGTTTATGATTATAAAGTTGACAGTATGATATATGGCATGCTTTGATAGGTTGTGAACACGTGGGGCCCAATACTCGCTATTAATCCTTCATTTACTCGACTTGAGCTTCTTTGCCGATCAAGGTGAGTTTCGTAGCTCCCTACTCAATAGAGATTCGGGCTGAAAGTGTACATATACGTGTTGTGTGTTTGTTTGGTTGACTTGATTGCCTGTCTAGTTAATTTCTGATCGATTGTCGTTTGGTAGATAGTTATGATTAATCGAGTGATGGTTTACGAGTGTGTTTGTGATATTGTAATTCTCTATGATAGAAGTACATACATGGAGGTCGGCTTTACTTTCAAAGAGTTTTAGGTGTGGTGGGAAGGCTGCGGGTGACCCTATACATAAGCATCTAGAACTTGATGAAAGTAAAACCCTCCGAAGTGGATGTACGCGTTGTTTAGAGGAATTGATGGATATTGGGAATGTGTGGGGATGTTCATATATGCTTTGTTATACTTGACTTGTGCGGTGCACACTCAAACATACTGTTATTGTTGCATTGATGACGTTATTGATACGCATTTGATATACATTATGGTCTTACATACGTATGATACATGATCTGACGTTAATAAATCGCGTACTCATTTATTATGCGCTGTTGTTTTACTCCATATGATCTTGTAGTGATTTGATATTGTGATTAGGATAGTTGTACATACATGGAAAATGATGATACCTTTAGTGAGTTGTAGATGTGGTGGGAAGGCTGCGGGTGACCCTATATATAAGCATCTATGATCCCTTAAAAGTAAAGTCGTATGAAATGTATGTGCAATGTAGTTATGATTGATTTTAGTAAAGGATTGCGATATATATATTATTATTATTATTATTATTATTATTATTATTATTATTATTATTACTATTTAGGATGGACGTGCATACATGGAAGTCGGTTATGCCTTCAAAGAGTTCTAGATGTGGTGGGAAGGCTGCGGGTGACCCTATACATAAGCATCTAGAACTTGATGAAAGTAGAATCCTCCCAAGTGTATGTGCGTGTAATTAATTTGGGTTAATTATTGATGGTCGATGATTGTTGAATTTGTGGTTGGTGTTATACGCGGTTCACACGCACGCGGTTCACCCGCACGCGGTTCACACGCAAGTCTAGCCTATTTATATACGCGGTTCACACGCAAGTATACTCTGTTCGGTGTATTTTGTGGCATGGTTGATACGAATTTGATAGGCCTTATGATTGATTATGTTTTGGCGTTTGTATTGATATTTACATCTTTGTGCACTCTTATTACACGCATACTTGTTTGGTATGATCTCGTTGTTGGACGATTTTGTGTTACTTAGAGGCTCACTGTAAGTCATGTCTAGCCTCTACTCGTATATTATGATTATTGACGATGGTTATTTACGGACCATTACTGCGAACTCACCAACCTTGTGTTGACTATGCTTAGTACACTTTTCAGGTAACCAGGTTATCCAGGACGTGGAGTTTGATTGTTTGCTTGCTGTTGAACCCGGACTGGACTTATATGGATCAAGGATCCATTTGCCTTATGTTGCATTGTACTTAGGATTGATAGCATTCTTTCGATGTCGTTTTGTAAACCTTGACGATTACTTGCTTCTGTTATATTTTGATACTTGTTTCTTTTATTGTATGGATTCCCTGAATCCTTTATTTGCATTTAGTTCAGGTTCTACATTAATCCCACCTTGTGCTATATGATTTCCGTGATATTCTGAGCCTTGGCTTGGGGTGTTACAGAGAGATTCTTTCCGGCTAATCGGGAAAGAGAACTTAGACTTGTAATACGTTCTTTTAGGCAAGATGAGGATGAAACCATAGTTGAAGTATGGTTAAGAATGAAAGATCTTTTGTGGGAATGCCCCGGGCATGGGGTAAGTGACACCGAAATTGTGGGTATATTCTTAGATGGGATGAATAGGGAAAGTTATGAGAAGATGGTGATGACTTGTGGGGGTAGTACTAGTTACAAGACCTCAAGTGAGCTTTGGAAAATGTTTGAGGATATGGCGAAGGCTCAAGTCTCTAGGTCTTGGAATAGAGATAGGAGGTCACGTAGGGTAGTGGCTAGAGTTGATGAGGGTGAAAGTTCTGAGGTAATCTCGAAAATTAGGGCACTTTCAAACCGAATGGATCAAAGGTTCTCTATGATGGAGAACAACTTTGGTGGACTAGAGCGTGATGTGAAGATTATGGCCGGGGGATGTAGTCATTGTGGTGGACCACACCATCCCGATGAGTGTGATTCGGTAGTTAAAGAAGATGTGAATTTTGTTCAAAATCAACGGCCGGGTCAATATCAACCTCTTTTCCAACGTGGTGGCAATTATCAAGGCCGACACCAAGGTAACTCTTCTAATTATTATTCTAACAATCGTGGTGGCAATTATCAAGGCCGACACCAAGGTAACTCTTCTAATTATTATTCTAACAATCGTGGTGGCAATTTTCAATATAGGTGGCAAAAGGATGATAATCATGGCGCACCTCAACAACAACAACCACCATCACCTCCCAAGAAAGATGACAATGGGGAGGAAGGATCACCTCTCATGGCCATGATGTCCAAGTTTCTTGACAAACAAGACAAGAGAGAGGAGGCTCAAGAGAAGCAAAATGCTTCAATGGAGAACTATTCCAAGCTTTTGAATGATAAGTTTGGAGGCTTGCATGACAAGATAGACATAAGCAATTGAAACAACCAAGCTTTGATTTCTAACTTGGAAAAGAGAATTGATAGGATGGGCAATCAACAAAGGCAACCGGGTACTCTTCCAAGCAACACTCAACAAAAACTGAATCAAAGCCAAAGATCATGGAGGAATGGGGATGACAAGTACAAAGGACCTCAACACCGGAATGAAACCGTTAATGCCATAACTACACGGTCCGGGAAGGTAATTACTCCTCCTAGTGATAAATCATGTGTTGCTAACAATTCTCCACAGGTTGGGAAGTTTGATGAAGAATTAGATAAAGAGGTAGAAATGGAGTCACCACCGGTGGTGACTACTCCGGTTCCTAAATCCACACCAATCAAGGAACCCGAAGTAAATCCATATAAGCCAAAAATTACTTTTCCTCAACGCTTGAGGAAGGAAAAGATTCAAGAACAATACAACAAGTTCTTTGACATGATCAAGACGGTGACAATCAATGTGCCATTAGTTGATCTCATTTCGGGCATGCCTAATTATGCCAAGTTCATCAAAAAACTTGTGACGGACAAGAAGAAACTTAATGAAGCAAAGGCAACCTTTCTCAATGAAGAATGCTCGGCGGTAATCCGTAACAAGCTTCCACCTAAGCTTTCGGATCCAGAGAATTTCCTTATTACTTGTTCTTTTGGTAGAAAATTGTCTTGTAAGGTATTGGCCGATCTTGGGGCAAGCATCAATTTGATGCCATATTCCGTTTTTACTAAGCTTTCTTTGGGGAAATTGAAGCCCACCAAAATGAGCATCCGTCTTGCGGATCATTCTTTTCAATACCCAATGGGGGTGGCCGAAAACTTGCAAGTGCAAGTAGGCCAATTTGTCTTTCCGGTTGATTTTGTAATTTTGGAAATGGAGGAGGACACCAAGGTGCCTCTCATTTTGGGCCGACCATTCTTATACACCGTGGATGCTATCATTCGGGTAAAGGACAAGGAAATTTCCTTGGGTGTCGGGAAAGACCGAATCGTTTTTAAGATTGAAAAAGCTTTGCAACATTCTTATTCTTCCGATGACACTTGTTTTAAGATTGATGTTATAGATGACGCCGTTGAGTTGGAGATGTTGGAGCTTGTAGGTGTTGATGGTGAAGCTAGTGATGACAACTTGGCTAGCATTGGAGAGGGAGATGTCACTAGTAACCAAATTGAGGAGATTGAAGAAATTTTGGCACTAAGCATGGATGACACTCCGTTAGAGGAGGAAGGTTTTGAAGAAATTGAGGTAATTCAAAACAACAAATTGCCTACTTCTCTTGAGAATCCTCCAACGGATTTAGAGCTCAAACCATTGCCCGATCATCTAGAATATGCATTCTTGGAAGGTACGTCACTTCTACCCGTTGTCATCTCCTCATCACTTTCGGGTGAGGAGAAAGCTAAGCTCATGACCATACTTAAGGCCCATAAAAAAGCCTTTGCATGGAAGACATCCGATATACCCGGGATAAGCCCCGATTTTTGCAAACACAAAATCAATTTAATTGAAAATGTGAAACCGGTAATTCAAAGGCAAAGAAGGCTTAATCCTAACATGAAAGATGTTGTGAAAAAAGAGATTGTTAAATTACTTGATGCGGGTATAATTTTTCCAATATCGGATAGTCCATGGGTTAGCCCGGTACATTGTGTGCCAAAGAAGGGAGGGATGACCGTTGTCACAAATGAAAAGAATGAATTGGTCCCAACTAGAACGGTCACCGGTTGGAGAGTTTGCATTGACTACCGTAAGTTGAATGAGGCCACCAAAAAGGATCATTTTCCTTTACCCTTCATGGACCAAATGCTTGAAAGATTGGCCGAGAATGATTTCTTTTGTTTTCTAGATGGTTTTTCCGGGTACTTCCAAATACCCATTGATCCTAATGACCAAGAGAAAACAACTTTTACTTGCCCTTTTGGAACTTATGCTTATAGTCGCATGCCTTTTGGTTTATGCAATGCACCGGGAACTTTTCAAAGATGCATGTTGGCCATTTTTCAAGATATGATTGAAACTTCCATGGAAGTTTTCATGGATGATTTCTTGGTATTTGGTAACTCTTTTGATAGTTGTTTGACGAATTTGGATAGAATGCTTGAAAGGTGTGAAAAAGCACATTTGGTGCTTAATTGGGGAAAATGTCATTTTATGGTCAAAGAGGGTATTGTGTTGGGTCACAAAGTGTCTCGGGCGGGTCTTGAGGTTGACAAGGCTAAGATTGATGTCATGACTAAACTACCTCCACCCACCAATGTGAAGTCGGTAAGAAGTTTTCTAGGTCATGCCGGGTTTTACCGGCGGTTTATCAAAGATTTTTCTAACATCACTAGACCCATGACTAGATTGTTGGAGAAAGATGTCCCGTTTGATTTTAATGATGAGTGTCTTAATGCTTTTTCTCTTTTGAAAGACAAATTGACAAATGCTCCAATAATGACTTCACCCGATTGGTCTTTGCCCTTTGAACTTATGTGTGATGCTAGTGATTTTGCTTTGGGGTCCGTTCTTGGCCAAAGGGATGAAAAACATTTTCGTCCTGTTTACTTTGCTAGCAAAACCCTTAACCCCGCTCAACAAAACTACACCGTAACCGAGAAAGAGTTGTTGGCGATGTTTATGCCTTTGATAAGTTTAGACCTTACTTGGTGTTGAATAAGACCATTGTGTTCACCGATCACTCAGCTTTGAAGTACTTGTTCTCGAAACAAGATGCTAAACCCCGTTTACTTCGTTGGGTCTTGCTTTTGCAAGAATTTGATATTGAGATCAAAGGATAAAAGTGGGGCTGAAAATGTTGCCGCCAACCACTTAAGTAGGCTCGAAAACCCTCACCTTGAGGAGTTGAAGGAGCATGAGATTAATGATTCTTTTCCCGATGAGTTTTTGATGCAGGTAGAGGATGAAGAAGCACCTTGGTACGCCGATATTGCTAATTATTTGTGTGTAGGAATTTTGCCCAAGGGATGGTCTTCTCAACAAAGAAAGAAATTCTTTTCCGAAATCAAGTATTATTTTTGGGAGGAACCATACTTGTTCAAAGTGTGTGCAGATGGAATGATAAGAAGGTGCATTTCGGGAGGTGAAACTCGAAGGATATTGGATGAATGCCACTATGGACCAACCGGTGGGCATTATGGACCATCAGTAACGGGCAAGAAGGTGTTTGATGCGGGTTTCTATTGGCCTACAATTTTCAAGGAAGCTCAAACACTAGTTGAGACATGTGATGCATGTCAAAAGAACTATCACAAAAAGAGATGAAATGCCCCAACAAGCAATTCAAGTTTGTGAAGTCTTCGATGTGTGGGGTATTGACTTCATGGGTCTATTTTCGCCATCCAACAAGTGTCTCTATATTTTGGTTGCGGTTGATTATGTCTCAAAATGGGCCGAAGCAAAAGCTTTGCCAACCAATGATGGCAAGGTGGTGATTGATTTCTTGAAGGCTTTGTTTAGCCGATTTGGTATGCCAAGAGCTTTGATTAGTGACCGGGGCACTCATTTTGCCAACCATCAATTGGAGAAAATTCTAAAGAGATATGGGGTCACTCATCGTTTCTTAACTTCCTACCACCCACAAACTAGTGGGCAAGTTGAGAACACCAACCGAGCTTTGAAAAGAATACTAGAGAAGACCGTTGATGGAAACCCCAAGTGATGGTCAAAGAAGTTAGATGATGCTCTATGGGCATTTCGTACCGCTTTCAAGACTCCCATCGGCACTACACCATACCGACTTCTTAATGGCAAGACTTGCCATTTGCCGGTTGAGATTGAACATAAAGCATATTGGGCTTTAAAGCATTGCAACATGGACTTAATGGAAGCTGGAGAAACTAGAATGTTGCAACTTCATGAGCTTGATGAGCTTAGACATGGTGCATATGACAACTCGTTGTTGTACAAAGAAAGAGCAAAGGTGTTGCACGACAAGAAGCTCAAAAGAAAGGACTTCAAGGCGGGAGACAAGGTATTGTTATTTCTCTCAAAGTTCAAAATCCACCAACCCAAGCTCACATCTAGGTGGAATGGACCGTTTGTCGTCAAGCATGTATATCCCTCGGGATATGTTGAGTTGTTTAGAGAAAATGGAAGCTCGTTCATTGTGAATGGACATCGGTTGAAGCTCTACCATGAAGAAGAAGTTGGGGAGGGGGCCTTGATCGAGGATCTCCAACTTTTCGTTTGAAAAATGAGGTTTGATCGAGTCAAGCTAATGACTCGTTAATTAATAAAGCGCTTCTCGTGAGGCAACCCGTGAGTTTTTAATTAATTTATTTATTTTCGGTAGTTTTGTTCTATTTTTATGTTTTTCGTTGAGAATTACAGGTGAGAAATGATTTTCGGGTGCACCGGAATGTGTATTGTGTGTCAAAAGTTCCAAAAACTGAAATCTGCAGCTTTTCGCAATGAGAAGGACCTTTTTCAAAGAAACTCGCGGCGCGAGTTAGGTGGTCGCGGCGCAAGGATTGGAGGGCTCAAGTCAGAACAAAAACTCGCGGCGTGATGACCTTGAGTCGCGGCGTGATGAGCGTCCATTTTGTGATAAAAACCCCTATCGAAAGGCTTCATTTCAATGTCTAAATGAGTTAATATTCCGGAACTATCGGTACTTAATGGAGTCGTATGTTTATGTAGGTTCACGGAAGATGCGAGAGAGGGTAAATGACATCAAGTGACTCAAGAAGGAAGCCTATGAAGTTACAAGACACAAGGAGGTGATTCGGGAGCCGAACGAAGAAGTACAAACTGCAGCAGGAGCTACCAGCGCCGCTGGCAGCCAAGCCAGCGCCGCTGGCAAGTCAATAGCGCCGCTCCCTCACACCCAGCGCCGCTGGCAAGCCCAGCCAGCGCCGTTGGGCGGCCCAGATCAGCAACCGACTTAAATCACTATTTAAGTCGAACTAACCCTCAAAACCCTAAGAGAGAGCCGATTCAGCAGCCCTAGCCGCCCAGATCAAACCCTAGGTTGTAGTTGCATATTTCCAGAAGGTTTTGGAGCTTCTAACACCTTCCGATCTTCATCCTCGGTCTAGATCTACTTTTCTATTTTACTTTCTTTTGGTAAACAATGTCTTTCATCTTTTCAGACTTTGTTATTCCTTTAATAATGTCCGGCTAGTATGTTGAATACTTGTTTGGATCAATGTGACCATGTAGACGTTTATTGTTTTACTTTATTTGTTAGAATCTGTTGGAGTGTGTTTTACTGTTTATCGTAGATCCATGTTTTACTAGTTTTTCATATTATTATTGGTTCTATATCTGAAATTATTAGTTTAATTCTGATTTTTGTCTATGATCATACACTAGAACTAATATGCTAGGATGGAAAACACTAGTCGGTTTATAACTAGTTGTAAAAGGTGATTCACTTGTAACCGAGGGATCCAGAACCGTAGTAATTAGGACAAATTGAACATGATGCTTAACAATGTCAGACACAATCCTTTAACTTGGAAACGAGCACTGTGGTCACCGGAGATAATTACTATCTGGTCATGGCTTAAGAGCCGGGTAACTAAAAGATGAATTAGTAACACAAACTTTAGGTCAATAATGCTTAAACAATGAATCTAACGAGAATTTGTTTATAGGTTAGTGTGAGTCTAGCGACAGCACTAGTAATTAGGCAAAGTGAATCTAACGAGAATCTGAGCCGTGATTAAGTTTCCAACAGTCTAGCAAGTAGGTAGAATAGTATTGGTCGTACCATGAGATCGGAGATGCCAAACAAGTATTTTAATTTAATTACTGTTATTTGCTTTTTCAAACTATTTTCAGACTAAGCCTCTCGCTGAATAAGCGGTTGCGGCTTTTATTTACTTTTATTTGCATTAGTATAATAGGAAATCGTGACAACCCCACAACCACTAGAATTACACATATTACTAGATTAGGTAAAGCAACGCGTCCCTGCGAACAATCCTGTTCTTATCACTAATTTACAATGACTCGCGGCACGAGTGGGGGCCCTTGCGGCACGATGTTCGATGTTGTTCGCCCATTTTTGCCGTTTCTTTTCCGTAGCCTTTCGTGACTGCTTCCATGTGTTTACACTTACTAGCTATATTTTTGGTTGATTTGGCAGAGGCAACAGGTTGCGCAAAAGTATGAGGGGCGGGTTTGGCCACCAAATTACCAGTTCGACTACGTTCAAGAAAGCTACAAAGCTCCTTCCGCCAAACCGAGCAAAAAGATTGGGGAATTGAAACCTACAACCCATTCTTGGCTGAAATTTACGAATGTTCCAAAGGGGGAACGTCAAAGTTACTTAAATAAGTTGTGTGAGATTCAGGATTACACGTTGACCCCTCCTCGGACCATGGATTGGAAAATGATTAGGGAGGCGGATCTTATGGGGTATTTTGAACAACGGATGAGAACCGAGTTTGTGGACAAAGACACGGGTCGAAGGGGGCATATACCGATGTGGAAACACATTTTTGAATTGAGAAAACCGGCGGTGAAAGAATGGTGCCAGAAGTTTTACTCTACTCTTCAGGTGGATGAGCTACCCATTGACGACTTTACAGAGGAACGAGTAATCCATTTCAGGTTGGGGGGTAGGCAGCACCACTGCACAGTGCCTGAGTTTGGGTATTTATGTAGTATGTTCAAGAGGCAGGACTTCGTTGATGGGTTGGTGACACCGTTTTTAGATCAGAGTGTATTTGATATCTCCTCATTTGATGATGATGTGTCGTTTGACACATATTGGTTTAGCATTTCGGGGAAGGAGAAATTTTATTCTGGGGTGAGCAAGGTTTCGGACATTAGGTCCAAGAGGCTGAGGATTTTCCATAAGATGATCACCTATTCGTTCATCCACCGGGGGAATGCGAACGATAAGATTACTTTTGATGATCTGTGGTTTTTGAGGCAGTTTCAGGAGCTTCGTTCTTGTGTGTACGGGTGTGCTCCATATATCTTAGCCAGACACATGCAGAAGACCAAGGAACAGAGGTACTTGTGTGGTCATTTTGTGACCCAGATGGTGGAGAGGCTTGGGATGGATGCAGAGGGTAGGCCTGGGATTACTCTTAGTGTGGACACTTCTCTTATTGACGCCACAGAGATGAGGAAAGCTAAGTTGATGAAGACTGATCCGATTGGGTTACAGTCAGATGATGAGGAGCCATCGGCCCAGAGACAGAGGGTGGACTCACCACCCCAGGAGCAACACCCACCTCCTAACCCTTATCCATCTTATGATTTTGCAAGTTGGGGATCCACGCTTGATTAGATCCTGGCAGAGCAGAAGGAGATCAGAGATACTCAGGATATGATCATTGATGGCCAGCGGACCATCAGCACCCAGGTTACCCGCTTAGGGTACCAAAATGAGTATTGGTCCCCGTACATTAACCATTGGATCCAGCCGCAATCTCCACCACCACCACCGCCTACATACTCATTTAATCCTCCTCCCATCTTTCTTCTTGCCAGCACCACTTTTGGGTTCATATGGCCACCTCCAGATCAGCAGTAGCCCGGTTGGGTAGGCCCTAGTTCGAGCACAGCAGGCGCTAGTGGGAGCGCTGGGGGCGCTCAGGAGATGCCCAGTTTGGGACTTACCGACATACGCGTGGAGAGCGTTACTCGGGTCCTGCTTATGATTTTTACAGGGGGATCTTTGAAGAGCCAGCCGATCCTGATGCTGGTGATGGTGTTCCATCTTCGCATCCCATGGATGAGAATTGATTCACTCTTTCTTCTATCTATTTTCTAGAATTATGAGACATTTGCATTTTATTTCTTTCATTTTGGTTGTAATTCCGCCGTTTTGGCGATGAGACATTTTTACTTGTTCTTGTATTTTTTTTATTTTTTTTTAATTCGAACTATGTAGTTGGTTGTTTGGAATTTTTGCTATTGGTGTTTATCAGGTGTAGGGATGGCAAAGAGACCCGTACCCGATGGGGAAAACCGAAGCCCGACATTTTTGGTCCGGGTTCGGGTCCGGGTACGCGGGTCTAGGGGCGGATATGGGGATGATATTAGTTTTTTTTTGCGGGTCCGGGTCCGGGGATGGTTTTAGTTTAAAACCCGCATACCCGACCCGTATACCCGAAACCCGCCCCGAACCCGTATACCCGACCCATATATGTTAACATTATATTAATATTTATATTTTCAATATGTATATAAAGCTATGTAGTGCCAACTGAGTTAACATACTAAGTAAATAGAAATATATATCTATACAAACATAGCATGAAATTTATTAATTCTTCATTCTGTTAGCCTCATCGTGAATGAAAGACTTTGGTTACAGTTATAAATTTTTAATACATTGTCATCTTAGTATTATGAATTTACAATTTTTAATACATTTATACGTAAGTACAACCTGTTCGACTATATATGTTGCTTGTGATTGAATTTCAAAAAACCATAAATATGTTAACGGATCCCCGATTATCCGTGGGGATACCCGTTACCCAACAGTTAGTAGATAAACGGGGACCCGTCGGGTCCGGGTCCGGGTTTGGGACGGAGATTTTTAATCGGGTCCGGGTCCGGGATTACATATACCCGGCCCATACCCGGCCCGTTGCCATCCCTAATTCAAGTTGGCAAGTTGATTATTTCGAGATTGCATTTGGAATTCATGGAACAAACAAGCGGGTATGCTGGCAGTCAGTTCAGCGCCCACTTAATTTTGGCATTCAACTTTGCTATGGAAAAATCATGATTTCACCCGGAGGTTTTTCATTTTTTTTCCTTTCTACATTTTTCATTTTTCCCTTTTTCCCATTAGTCGCCTTAGTTATTCCGTCCATTGAGGACAATGTACAACTTAAGTGTGGGGAGGGGGATGGTAAATTGGAAAAATGAATTTTTTTTGAAGTTTCCTTCCTCTACTAGCATTTTGGTTAAATTTTTAAATTTTTGAGGCTATAGGTTTTGCGCAAAAACGAGAAATGAGGTTAACTTGAATTTTGCTAATTTAGGATAGAACTTGAGATTAGTTACCTTTGGCTTTCCTTTTCTAGTGTTTGTGGCATTTCATCGTTCCAAGGGGTCATAAGCTTGTTCCGAACTTCAAATAATCTAGGTTGCTTGCAATTTGTACCTTAATGATGAGTCAAATGTGAATAATAGCTTCACTAGATGATGTATTGGTAGGCACCGCTTGAGGTTTTCCATTTGATTTTGCAACTTGTGTGCATGAAGAGCTTGAAATGTATTTAATGTACTTGTGGTAATTTGACTTAACATATGGTTTGCACACCGGATGTCCGGTCCTTAATTCTTATGTTATAGGTTGTGGCTCTAGTCATCATGTTTGGTCTTTATATCGGGGTGTCTGGGGTGCTTCGGCATCAAATGGGTGGCACATGCGGGAATGCGCTTAAACTTTTTCTAATAGTCTAATGCTAATGTGGTCTTTGAGATTCGAACAAGTAAGTCCTTGGGGTAACTTCGTTTTACCTAGCTCACCTAAAGCTTCCAACTTGGGATGGGTTGTCAGAAAGTTTGCTACACGGGTCTCATCAAAAATCACGGGTGTTAAATTATAAAACTTTTTATTCTTGCATGTGTTTGTGTTTAGAGCATGGTCTCTGGATATGCAACCCAACCTTGAGTTCTGGCGTATGTCTCTTAACGATACTCACGTATCCGTAGCGAACCGCTGGCCGGACGCTTAAAGTACACTTTCGTATGATCACCCGATGTGTGGATAGAGTTGCAATTCTAGACCGTAGGAGTATGTTTTGTCAAGGGACTCATAAGTATACCGTAATGAAAACCTAATGGAAACCCAATGGCGTGAGTGTTTAAGTGGACAAATATACCAATAATCATTGTGGAATATTGCTTATGTTACTAATAATAATTGTGAAGCTTGCCAGTAGATTATATGTTTAGTAGGTTCGAGCTTAAGGTCAATTGGAATGATAGAAATGTTAAAGAGGTGAACACAAGCATAGGGAGGATTCTAATTGTAACTGAAAGATGGTTTTGTTCTAGATTAGTAGAATTTTCTGATTTCGTCTAAAACTTTGCTCATTAGTTTTTAAATGCATTTGCTTTTGGTATTCAACACCGCTTGGTTGGAAACTTCCCTATTAACCATGTATTGTTTTTAACATTTTGTTTGGTTAATGAGATTGGTTAAAGTGCATACTTGCTTGAGGGCAAGCAATGTTTAAGTGTGGGGAGGTTTGATGTGTCTCAATTTATACATATTTCCCTCATACTATTTGGACATTTTGCACATGGTTTATAGCCGTTTATACTTGTTTTGTGGTGCGTTATGGTGTTTGCTAGTGGTTTCAGGGTTACAGCAGGTACATCGCCTACAAATGGTAGAAAATGACTTAGGAATGCTCCAAAGGCACTAACGGATGAAGCATGGTCGAAAATGAAGCGAAAAAGTCGAAATTTGACAGAACTCGCGACGCGAGTGGGGGACCTCGCAGCGCGAGCCAGCACAAAACTCCAGTCGTGGTGCGACCTGTGACCCTCGCGGCGCGAGTTCTTTAACTGACAGCAACTGGTCGATTTTTGGTGAACCTCGCGGCGCGACCTGAAACCCTCGCGGCGCGAGTTTGAGCTGACATCACGTTTTTCTCTCTCTTGGGGTATAAATACCAACTACCAATCAACCCTTAACCTAATCTTGGACACTTTGAGCTTAAACACTTTACTCCAGCCATTTTTGAGGGTTTTCTAAGGGTTTTCCACTACTCCAACTCATTTTGAAGACTTGAAGATTATTTTGGCTCGTATTTAGTGATTGTAGCTTGATTGTTACCTCGATTTGGATTTATTCTCTATTTTGGTACATTATGCTCTTCTTTTTATTTGAATCTTTAACTCTTTTCATTATGAGTAGCTAAATCTCTATACATCTATGAAGATGAAGTGAAACAATTAGTTATGGCTGCATAATATTTTGAATTCAAGTTGGTTTTACTTAACATTTTGTCAAGATCTTAATGAAGTAATTTCTTTTACTTAATCTTGTGTTCTTAGTGATATTTGTGTTCTTCGTTAGTGGTACTAGTTGAATACAAGTATTATTTTAGTTGTTTGTCTATGAATAACTCTTGTTAGGTCATGGTATGATAGTAAATGATACAAGTTTAATAGAAATTGCTTTGTTAAGTGAATTTAACGGTTGGTGGTACCACGTTTCTTTCACAAAGATAAAATTGTTACTTAAATAATCAAACAAACTAGTTAGTTCAAGAAATTGTAATAGGGTTGGTGGTACCACTTGTTGCAAGAAATTGGATTGATTAGGTGATTGAGTCGATTTTACAAACGTAGGTGGTACCCGTTTGTGTTTTGTCTTGTCACGATTATTATTACCGACATTAAGGAATTTCGAGCTTAACCTATATGCAACCTAGACTTTTTGTGGAGCGGATTCGACATAGATGGCTTTTTAATTATTGTTTACAGCTTAAACTATTTCCTCGTACTCTCGCTAATACCGGTTGAGTACTTTTACTTACTTGTTAGTTAATTGGCTTTCAAAACGCAAAGTGACAACTCGGTCACACCAAACCTTTTACTTGTTTCACATTTTTACAACCTTAAGTGCACAAATTCAGTCCTTGTGTTCGATCCTGATCTTGCCAGTTAGCTATATTACATACGAACGAGTACACTGCCCGTAAGTGTGTTGTAGTCAGTTAGCGGTAGATCTTGTTCTAAATTTTTAAACTATATTTCACACATCAATCTTGTTCTAAAATTTTAAACTATATTAAAAAAACTTCACGAATAACTGTACATATTCACTATTCAATCTTATTTCTTTTTCTTTTTTCACATATGAGTCTTTTACATATTGGACGGATGGTTTTCATTTCATGATATATTTTATTTTCAATATATTAGTATTTAAATTTTTGTTCTTTTTAACTGTATCTTTTAAAATATAATATGCTATAAAATTTCAAGTATAAACCATACAATGACGTTCTTATTATTAACTAGGTAATTCGGAAGCCCCGCGTTGCGGGGCTGTAATTATCGTTTTTTCACGTTTTGTTATTTAAATGCATTACCACAAACACAACATCGTAAATGTGTTTACTTTCAAATTAATAATTGCGTAAAACATAATGTTTAAAAAAACCTTCTAAAGAAGAAATAAAACGCAAATATGTTTATTTAAGGGCAATAACACAACACATTCAAAAGTAGTCCACTCCATCTAAGATCATGTTTGTTTAATATTTGGTATGTTAAGCGTATCTGGTTTTGCGGCCTTTTTACATGCTATGGCACGTGACAACATACGGGTATACCATCACGTTTATGTTTACTCAAAAAAATCATGAAGGAAAAAGCATTAATAAAGAAACTCAAAAGTGAATAGAAAACAAAAAATGAAACAAAAAGAATCAAAAGAATATATGTAAAACAAAATTCGACAAAAAAATTTGGTAAAAAAATATATCAAAATATAAAAAAAGTTTTTATAAATAACAAATTGTTAAAAAATCAAAATATTGCAAAATAAAAATAAAAGAAAACAAATATTTAAAAAAAACCCCAAAATTAAAATTTAGGAACAAAACTTTTAAAAAAATTATCAAGGAAAAGGTTATGTTTAAACAAAAATATGTTACTTAAATTGATTTTATATAAAATCAAAGAAAACAAAAAAAAGACAAAAGTATATATATTCAAATATAAAATTTAGGGTTATATATGAAAGTTTTATAAAAATATGTATATCAATCTATTCAAATATAAAATTTCAGGGTTATATATGAAAGTTTTATGGGTTAAAAATGTAAATTTTGAAAAGAAAAATGAATTTAAAAAAATTTGGGGGGAAAGGAATCGAACCAGGGACCTCCCCTTTAGGGGGCAAGGTCTTTACCACTCAACCAAACTCAAACTTTTGTTTATATTTTACATATGTTTTATTTATGCCAAAAATGCAGGTAAAGACAAAAGTTACTATTCACATCCATTTGCTTTATTATAGTAAGTAATAATAATAATTTTAGTATTTTTAAAATTTGGCCCCCAATTGTTGGTATATGATCTTTGGGTACAATTTATATATGAAGATTTGTATAAATTATATTTATATGTTATTTTTCTGACCGCATATTAAGTTAGTATAAGACTTATAGTTAGTCATTACATCATTATTATTCAAGTATCATTTTTATCAAAGTGAATGTCATATTTATTCTTATAAAACAATATCAGATATATCCAACTCACTCAAATTAAAAATATTAAATATGTACCCATTCGGAATATTAACATATCAAATATATACATTATAAGTATTTATAAAAATATCAAATATAACCATTTCTGATACAACATTATCAAATATACCTATGACAGATATGAAATATCAAATTTCCCTATATCACTAATTAAATTACCATTTAATTTCAAATGTCATTAACTTTTATCTTTAAATTTTGCAATAACCAGTATATCCTATTGGCCTTTTACGAGGGAGGGAGACAGGGAGTAGAGACGGTACTCCCTTCGGTTTCGTGGTGGTTTACGCGGCAACACCGCCTCTTACGTGGTTCCGACTCGGCTTGGTGGTTACGGTTCACACGAGCTTCTGCTCGCGAGTACATATCACCTTTTGAAATCATTAAATGTCTCTATTTTTTGATATTTTTTTTAATTTTAATTTTGTTTTTTGTTACTGGATTGTTAAAGAAAAGGAAATAAATAGCAGGATGCTTCAGCAAAAAAAAAGCAACTTTTGTCTAAATATTATAATATTGGGATAAGTATCCTGAAATGTAACAAACTTTGGACGAATGTCTATAGTAGGAAATAACTAAAGTCGTGTGTATTGTATGTAAACAACTTGAAATTATGTTTATTGTATGTAAGAAAATGTATCCAACCAATCAAAATCTAACAAGTGGCAGCTATATATGGTTGACACGTATGTTTTCTTACATACAATAAACATAATTTCGAGTTGTTTACATACAATACACACGACTTTAGTTATTTCCCACTATAGACATTCGTCCAAAATTTGTTACATTCTAGGGTACTAATCCCTATAATATTTACTTAAAACCCCAATAGTATTGTAAGTTGTTAGGTCCAGATTTAGTCCAGACTTACTGGACTGGCTCCAGACTGGACTACTGGAACCTTATTTAGGTTTGTTAAGAAACTTGTTTTGCTGGTCTCGCTCCAGACCCGACTACTGGAGCCTCACTGAAGATCTGACCAGAAAACGTTTCTCTACTGGACCTACTCCAGACTTGGAATCTGGAGTCCCTCTGAAGATTTGTCCAGAAATAATTGAAGACTAGTGAGCATTTACTTGTATAGATAATCTGGAGCATTCTCCAGATTAGCTCACTGAAGACTTCACCCCAGTCCAGATCTACTCTACTGAAGACATTCTGACTGAAGTCAAAGACTGAAGTCTGAAGGAAGAAGACTTAACAAATGGCGGAGTCCACTGGAAAGTCTTACCAGATTTGCACACTGGAGGATTGTTAGTGTTCTAGATCCTGCAAGTCTGAACACTAATATCGAGGTTTGACTTATGCCTTTAACACACTTTCCAAAGAACAATCCACTTGTTCTTTAACAAAGTAAACGTGTGTTAAGGTGGTTGGATAATAGGATACACTTGCACTTGATGTGACTTTATCCTTATTCTTATCCAATACATTTAATGTTCTTGTCGGATCATTAAATGTATGCCAACCATATTTGTACGGCACAAATTCACTGGTGAATTTGTTGCCTATAAATACTAAGTCATTCCTTGAACAAAAATACTTTTAAGCATTCCTTTTGCATTTAAGTGAATTTGTCCAAATACTCTCGATCTTAAACAGGGATACTTCACAACTTTAAGTATCTCGATCCCAAAGAGTTATTTGACAAACATAGATCATATTGTAACTCATAAGTTGTTAGGATACTCACTTAATTGTGTTATCTTGATTCCGCAACAACCTTGTATTTTATTTACACATCAATAAATAAAATACCCATGAAACATACATAATGGTCCACTTTATTTGTTTATTGCTTTAAGTCTTGTATTACTTTGTTTATATATCTTACATCTTTATTTACAAGTAATACTAGTCCAATTCTAGTGATTATTAGACTTGTTGTATTTTACACTTTCTATTGGTTAACCATCTCGTTAATTAAGGGACTCACATTTGGTATCAGAGCAGAAGGCTAATCATTGCCTAGATCTGTTCTTGATGGCTAACCAAGAAAATACACAAGGTTTTAGTCTTGGTCCCGATCCTAATGTAAATATTCATGATCAAAATGAACCACAAAATGTTAATAACACTAATCCTCCACCTCCTCCTCCTACTCCTGCTTCTCCACACGTGCATGTGCACTACTCAAATAATCCTGTTCCTAAATTCAGTGGGAACAGTGATGAATTTGGTACGTGGAAGGCTAGGATGGTTTTGCATGTCACTAGTATTGAGAGGAACATGATGAAGATTTTAAACGAAGGTCCTTATGTACCTACATCACCTCTCAATCCACTTCTTGATCCTTCTGGATCTAGAAGGGGAAGGGAAAAGAGGGAGGAACATTGGTCAGAAGAGGAGAGGAGATTGGTGAATCTTGACACCCTCCTTAAAAACATGATCCTCGGGGCCGTTCCAGAAACCCTCATTCCCACACTAGTTCTTTTCCTAGTGCCAAAACCATGTGGGATGAGCTTCTTAACCAACATGAAGGAGGAGATGACACCATTGTCACCAGAAAGGTCTCCTTAAACAAGAGGTATGAGTCATTTTTTGCTCAACCTAACGAGTCTCTCACTGGTACTTACACCAGATTTATGAGTATCATAAACCAATTGAGAGATCTTGGGGTTGAGAAGGACAAGGATATACTTCTGGAGAAATTTTGTGACATTCTACCCACCAAATGGTCTCACATGATACTTGTTTTACGACAAGGTAAAACTCTGCACACACACACTCTCTCAACTCTATATGGAGCCTTCAGGTACACTGAAGAAAATCAAGCTCAGAGAGTGGTTGCAGAACAAGATGCTTTTAACCATGCCTCCAGTACTCCTAAAGTGGTTAGTTATTCTGAACCACCAAGTACAGCACTGATATCTTCTGAGAATGTATTTTCTATGAAGAAGATGGTGTCTGAACTTATGGATTCTGGAGAGTCCAGTCAAATCCCTCCAGACTGTTGTGATGAAACTGAAGATGATGACCTTATTGCAATGATTGCTAAAACGTTTAACCGTTTCAAAGCAAGAGCAAATAAGCCATCTGGACAATTTGCATCCAGTTCTTCCACTGACAAGACCAATTTGACATGCTTTAAGTGTGGCAAAAAGGGTCATTTCATGAAAGAGTGCAGGTCCAACCAGGTTGCATCCAAGCCTGGTCCATTCTCTTCTAATAATAAGCCTGATGATAGCTATAAATTGAAATATAAAAAGCTTAAGGCCCAAATTGCTCTCATGGCACAACAAATGGAAACAAATAATAAGTGCATGATTGCTACAACTGAAGAGAAGTGGGTTCCTTCTGATGACTCATCTGTTGATGAAGAAGAAGAAAGAGATTGTTGTTACATGGCTCTGGAAGTTGATGAGCACCTGGTGAAGGAAGATGTCACATCTGGACGATGGGTGGACATAGTTATTAAAAAGGTTAGTGATTATGATAATGCAACTGACCAAGAACTAAAACTGGACATTGCTGAAGCTTTAAATTCTGATTTGATTTTTGTAGAAACTGTTAGATCTGATTGTGTAAATGGTCTAGAAACAGATTCTTCTGAAATAAATGCTTTAAAATCAAAATTAAAAGAGTTTCAAGACATTGAACTGGCATTTCAAGCCCAGGTTCTGGTAACTGAACAATTGATTCAAGAAAAGCAAGATCTTGAGATCATTCTAGAGAAAGAAAAACTGGTAATAAAGTCATGGCTAGAAACTAAAAAGCCATATGATGCTTCAATTAAACAATTGCTCAAAAACGTGCATATTTAGATGGAAATACTAATGTTGCATCATTAATACCAGTAATCGATCGATTACCAGAGGTGTTAAGGCCCACAACTGTTTATGATATGCCTGAAACACCCAAGACCAATTTAGACCCAGTTCAATCCCCAGAGGTTAAGACTGGAGCTGTCCAGATGACTGCTCCAGTTAAAAAGGTGAAGCAGAATAGACCTTTACCTCAGCCCAATCCCTTACCAAAGCCTTTGACTGGAAAGGCTAAGGTATCATCTGAAGAAAATATTTTGTCCAGGATAGAGAGCCAGATTCAAATTCTGACTCGTCAATCACAAAGTTTTAATGCAAGATTAAACTTTCTTGAGGGTACTTCATCTGGCCCTAGACAAAATACAAAACCTTTTTCAAAGAAAGACAAATTTATTTCTCCAGTTGAGAAAAATGAAAAGGTTTTAAAACCATCAACCCCAGTGGTCTTTTCTTCTAAGACCACTATTGAACACAGTGAACTAGACCAGATTGCCCCAAGGACCTATAAGGGAGGGTCCAGTGAACCCATCAGTCGATGGGTTCCCAAATCTAACTGATCAATATCTGGTGTATGTGTAGGGCGATTGAAAGAAGCTTATCTGGTATCTTGACAGTGCTGCTGGCAGGACGATGACCGGATGTAAGACCCTACTGGAGGAGTTCACCATTTCTGATGGACCCTCCATCACGTTTGGAAATGATGGTTGTGGGAAGACTGAGGGATATGGTGTTCTGAACAATGGACAAGTCAAGTTCAGACGAGTTGCATTTGTGAATGGTTTGAAATATAACTTGATCAGTGTAAGTCAACTGTGTGACGATGGCTATCAAGTCTTATTCAATGTTGCTCAGGGCATCGTATTCAACAAGGACTGGAAGGTAGTGTTGATTGCTCCCAGAAAAGGGAATGTGTACGTGATGGATATGGAAAGCTCTCCTTCAGAGCAGTGTTTCTATACTCAAGCTGATGAAGACACAAACTGGTTATGGCACAAAAGGTTATCTCATTTAAACTTCAAAAACATTAACAAGTTGTCCAGAAAACAACTTGCAGATGGGATACCTTCAGTTCCTTCAAAAAGGAAAGACCATGTCCAGGATGTGAGATGGGTAAGCAAAAGCGTACCAGTTTCAAGACCAGACAGAATTTCAGCATTACTGAACCTCTTCACATGCTTCATATGGACCTTTTTGGTCCAGTGAACGTTCAGACTCGTGCTGGTAAAAGATTCACCCTGGTGATCATAGATGAGTTCTCCAGATATTGTTGGGTGATCTTTCTGAGGTCCAAAAGTGAAGCTGCTGCTGAAATAATCAGTCTTATCAAGCAAATTGAGCTCAAGTACAGTCGAAAAGTGTGTCAGTTAAGAAGTGACAATGGAACAGAATTCCAGAATGCAACTCTGGAGTCATTCTGTACTGACACTGGCATCTCCCAGAACTTCTCTTCAGCCCGCTCTCCAGAGCAAAATGGAGTTGTGGAAAGGAAAAATAGAACGCTGATAGAAGCTGCCAGGAGTATGCTTGCTGAATCTGGACTGTCTACCAGTTTCTGGGCGGAAGCAATTGCAACTGCTTGCCACACCCAGAATCGATCAGTGTACATCAAAAGACACAAAAAGACAGCCTATGAAGTCTTAAGAAATAGAAAACCAAACATTGGTTATTTTCACGTTTTTGGATGTCCAGTTTACATCCTGAACGACTCCAGTCAGCTAGGCAAATTTGATGCCAAAGCTGATGAAGGGTATTTCTTAGGCTATTCAGCCATTCGCAAGGCCTTCAGAGTCTATAACAAGAGACTGGAGAAGGTCCATGAGTCAATTCATGTAACATTTGATGAATCAAATGCCTCAATCAACAAGAAGCTAGTCCCTGACACTCCCCCAGTAACACCAATTGTCTTTTGTGAATCTGATCCAATAAACGACAAAAATGAAGATTCACCAGACACAGCTTCCAGTCATCCTGATCTGGAACCTGTTCAGAAAAAGAAACTCTCCAGTAGTACTCCATTCTATCCCTCTATTATTTTCAAACTACCCTCTGAAATTAATATTGGTTCAGATGTACGTACTACTCCCCCAGTATCAGTGTCAGTTGAGAATTTACCAGAAATGTCTTCTGGTGAAGAATTTCATACTGAACCAGTACTCCAGGAAATGCCTTCAAATGAAGAATTTCATGATGCAAATCGTGATTTAAATGACTCAGATGAAGATACTGAAGTAATTTGGCAAGACCCTCCTCCAGAATCAACTCCAGAGGAGACTCAACTGAATTCTTGCACTGATATTGTTGTCAGTAACAATCCTGGTCAGTACACCAGATGGACAAAAGCTCACCCTATTGATCAGATCTTAGGTGACTCCAGTCGTGGTGTTCAGACCAGAAGAGCCTCCAGTAATCAATGCTTATACGTCAGTTTTCTATCTTTGATAGAACCTAAGAAGATTGACGAGGCTCTGGAGGATCCAAACTGGGTGACTGCTATGCAAGAAGAGCTTCACCAGTTTGAAAGGAACAAAGTATGGTATCTGGTTCCTTTCCCAGTTGGAAAGAAAGAACCAATTGGAACAAGATGGGTCTTCAGAAACAAAGTAGATGAAGATGGCCACGTAATAAGAAACAAGGCCAGACTGGTAGCACAAGGCTACTGCCAGTCAGATGTCGACTTTGATGAATCTTTTGCTCCAGTGGCTAGACTTGAAGCGATCAGAATTTTCTTAGCATTCGCTGTTAATCACCAGTTCAAGGTCTACCAGATGGACGTAAAGAGTGCTTTCTTGAATGGGAAGCTTGAAGAAGAAGTTTACGTCAGACAACCTCCAGGTTTCGTTGATAACAAGCATCCACATTGGGTATATCGTCTGGACAAAGCGCTATATGGCCTCAGACAAGCCCCACGTGCCTGGTATGATACTCTGACTAAACATTTGTTGAAAAATGGTTTTAAACGAGGTGCAATTGACAATACCTTATTCATTCTCCATGAGAAAGGTAATCTGTTGATGGTACAAATTTATGTTGATGATATAATTTTTGGGTCTACTGATGAAAACATGTGCAAGAAATTTTCTAAAATCATGTCCACTGAATATGAAATGAGTTTGATGGGTGAATAACATATTTTCTTGGACTCCAGATTAAACAAAACAAAGATGGAATTTTTATTAATCAGGAAAAATATGTTAGAGATCTTTTAAAGAAATTCGATATGAATTCTTCACCATCTAAACCAACTCCAATTTCTGCACCACTGACACTGGACTAGGATCCAGATGGCAAACCAGTGAACACCACTGTCTATAGAGGCATGGTTGGTTCACTGATGTATTTAACGGCCAGTAGACCAGATATTATGTTTTCAACATGTTTATGTGCCAGATATCAGTCTAATCCAAAGGAATCTCATATGCTCGCTGTAAAGCGCATACTGAAGTACCTTAAAGGTGTCCCCAGTCTAGGTCATTGGTACCCCAAAGGCTCAGGCATGGATCTAATGGGTTATTCAGATTCAGATCATGCAGGTTGTAAGATAGATAGGAAATCCACAACTGGTGGATGTCATTTCCTAGGTGGCAAACTGGTCAGCTGGACTAGTAAGAAGCAAACTTCAGTTTCATTATCCACTGCTGAAGCTGAATACGTGTCTGCAGCCAGTTGTTGTGCTCAGATACTCTGGATGAAGAACCTGTTGCTTGATTATGGTATTAAATATTCAAAAACTCCTATCTTTTGTGATAATACCAGTGCCATCGCTATCTCCAACAATCCAGTCATGCACTCCAGAACCAAACACATCGATCTAAAGTACCATTTCATTCGCGATCATATTATGAAAAACAACATTGAACTCCATTTTATTCCCACTGACAAACAACTCGCTGACATTTTTACTAAACCACTGGATGTAAAAACTTTTGAATATCTTGTTGGTGAGTTGGGAATGTTAAACCCTTAAATCTGGAACCTTGGTATTGAACGCCATTGTGTACTACTAAGGATCTTTGATTTAAAGATTCAAAAATTTATTTCTGGATCAACATTTCAGGGAAGACTTGAAAAATATTTTCTCTTAAAAATGTTTAAGTTCAAGGGGAATTTATTTTCTCACTGGACAAATTCTTCAGAAAATATTACTGGTGCTTTGTAAATATGTCCCTCTCACTGGTAACTGGACAGGTTGAAGTGCGTGTTTGAGTTGACTTATGTCTCTTGTAAATGTGTCCCTCTCATTTGTCTGTATTAGTTGACGTGCAAGTTTGAGGTTTCCAGTCTTTCAAAAATGGTTTTCACTGGTACTTTACTGGAGTGTCTCTCCAGTGTACCATCAGTACATGCTTCACTGGACTAATCCACCAGTGATACTGGACCGTCCTGTCAACCTCCAGATGCACTGAAATATGTCAGAATATTTTCAAAATACTTGATCTTTGTATGTGCCACGTAAGCAAACTTTTTCAAAGATATTTATCTTATAAATCCTACGTGGCATGTAAGTTTTCAAAACAATGATGGTCTTTTTACTTTGGGAAAACAAAAAGTACAAGTTGTTACTGTTTTGTGGGCTGTAAACCGTCATGCATTTATGTGTGATGTGATGTAATTAATGCGGATCTCAATACACAATCAAAAATTGTATTTGATAATTTCAAATTAATCGTTTGAGTTCCACATTCTCAATCCTATATATACCCACTTTCACTTTCAATTTCATTTACTTCGAACATTTACTCCCAAATCTTCAAATTCCTTCATTCAATTCTTCATTCATTTTCCAATCATAATACTCGCATATTAACTTCAAATTCATTAAATTCTTCATAAACCTTAAATATTCATTTTCATCTTCATCTATAATCAAATGACACCAAGAAATCTTTTATCTACCGAATATGCTCCGGTCGAAGATGTTGTTAGACCGAGACATATTTCTCTTGATGCAAAAGCCATTCGTATCAATATGAATAACTGGATGGCAAAACTTTCCAGTGTTCATACAGCTCAGTCTATCATTGGGAGATTGAATACGTTCTTTCTCTCATGCCCTCTGTATGGTGCATTAACCCTTAATCCAGGGAAAATGTACCATGACTACTTATGTGAGTTCTGGTACTCGCGTTTTACAACGAAGAAACTTCATCAATTTCTTACACTCTAAAGGGAGGTACCAGACCGTTAGGTTTCTCAGTGAGCTTGCTCAGGTCTGTTCTTCAGTTAAATTATCATGACCAGAATGAGCAGCCCATGGAACTTCCAACTGGAATTAATTTCAGAGAAGTGTGCAGAGTGATGGGGCACACCGAAATTGTTGATGAAAATGGTCAGTTATTAAGAAAAGGAACAATCTATATGAGTAGACTTACAGATTCGTGGAGATTTTTCTTCACTCATTTGGTAGAGTGTCTTGGAGGTAGTTCTGGAGGACTAGATCAGATAAATCAAACACAACTCCAGATTGCCTATTGTTTATGGTTTGGGATAAGGGTGGATTTTGCTCAGATCCTATTTAATGATTTGGTGGATCGACTGAAGGCAAAGGGGAGAAAAACCCCATGTTCCTTATATTCGTTTTCTTTCCCTGATGTTCAAGAATGGTCTAGGAGACCAATATGATGTTGATACTACTCATTTTTCAATGAGTGAGTTTTTAAGAGATCTGAACAATTTACAATCAAGAGATGGTGAGGTAGATATTCCTCAGTCCATGCTCTCGTTCCAAAGACTGGAAGAGAATGTGGCGCCAGTACAAGTGGTTGAAAGTCCTGGTGATGAACAAGAGGTGCAGGTTGTAGAGATGGTACAACCTATAAGTCAAGTGGCTCCAGAAAGTTCAAGTCTAGCACCTGTTGAACTTTCCAGACGACCAAGATCTCATAGGCGTCTGATGAGGGGAGGAGTCCAGGTAAACCCATCAACTCATCCTGGTGATACAATAAATATTGATGGTTCTCCTATTTTTGAAGAAGAAAATATTGAATCTCTTGTACAAACTGAACAGAGAGTGGACACTGAAGTCCAGGCTGTGGTACAAGAAGATATTGCTGAAATTGTTGAGCAGGTTGAAGCATCTGGTGAGCAAGAGGCTCCACTGGATTTAAATGTTGAGGTTGGTGAACAAGTAGAGACTGGTGAACAGTCTGGTGAACAATTTATTGGGAATATTCCAGAATGGGATGATGTTGACTCCCCCATGTCTGAGGGATTTGATGCTAGTTTAAACTTTCTGGGTGAAGATGTACTAGAAGAAGAAACTCTACCTGAAATGCCAACACCTTCACCAGAAATACTTACCCCTACACCAGAAATCCCACCACCAGAATCAACTCAACCCCCACCAGAATCAATGCCACCACCTCCACCACCTTCAATTCCTCAAACAACTCCATATTTCACTCCTTTCATTCCTACAACTCAACCTCCAGTCAACCCAACCGAACAAAGTGTGCCAGTCTCAAATGTTGAAACTGAAGAGGACTGGACACAAGTACCTACAATGACCAGATTGACTTCTCATCTGGAACCACCCACTGGTCTCTCCACTTCTTCCTCAACCGAGGTCCAAGGCCTTCTTAGTAAGGTGGCGGACCTGGAGAGATCACTCCAGTCATCATCTAGGGTTATTTCGGACTTTAAGTCTTTACTTTCAAATAACCTAGCTTCAGAGATGAATGTCTTCGCTGGAAATGAAAAGCTGGTCTTCGAGAAGTTGGATGAACTGGTACTGGCCACCAATCAAAATTCTGAACACATTAAAGTGGCAGTCCAGGGGTTGGAATCCAAACTGGTGTCTTCTGTTCAGACTGCAGTCACTGGCGAACTGGCAGGGCTGAAAGAAGAGGTTAAAAACTTGGTGTTTAGGGTAAGCTCTCTGGAGAGTAGGCCCGTACTGGAACAAGGAGAAGTTGTGAGTGTTATAAGTGATGCATGTACAAGGAAGTTCAGAAACCACATGTTGAAAGAATTATGTGAAGAGGTTTCTGGGACTGTCCTTCGTAGTATTTATGATGGAGTTTTACCACAGTTTGAGAAGATACTGGAAGAGAAGCTGCCTAAGCACTTGCCTGAACAAATTGAAAATATGAAGAAGGAAGTGCTGGAATTAAAGAAAGGTATGACTGCTTCATTGCCAGAACAAGGTAGAACATTTGGCTCACTGGATAGGCTAATGATGGAAGAATTGTGGAATGATCTAAAGTCAAGGACTAGAGATCAGTCCAAAGGGGAAAAAATGTCAATTCCATCATCTGGTGTCCAAGAAAGTTTAAAGAAGAAAAGAGAGGTTGTAAGGGCAGTCGCTACTGAAAGCGTTGTCCAGAGAAGACAAGTAACTGGTACTGATGCCAGTGCACGTATTGTCCAGAGAGCACTTGGCACTGAAGCCAATGTGCAGACTGAAGAAGAGGCTGCTGGTACTGAAGCCGAGCCCCAGTTTGAATCCTTCCCAGACATCCCTACAACACTAAAGGCAGTTAAAGGGAAAGAAAAGATGGTGTCTGGTGAAGAGGAAGAGCAATTTGAAGATGTTGACAGTGAAACATCAAGGAAATTGCAACAACAGTGCATTATGATCGAAATTTTCAAGAATAATCAAAGAGATGAACTGCTGGCCCATCATAGGGATATGGCAACAATGGGTACTCTGGACTCCTACAACGCTGGCAGGTTAGGCGTAAATATTGAAGTTTTCAAGAGGATGAAAGAGGATCCAAGAGTTCATCAGTGTCTTGATGCACTGAATGATGTTCATATACGCTCGTTCTATGCTGAAGAAGAACAGGTATATGACTCATTAATTTATGGTGTAACCATTCCAGAGCTTATCAGACAAAGAAAGGAGGAGCTGGTAAGCCTCCAGAAGAAAATAAGAAGAAATGCTGGTGCTCTGGAACTGGAATACAGGAAGAGAATGACTGGTCTACCCAAGCTTACAGCCAAGCAACTGAAGGCAATTAAAGATGGTGATGTTAGCACTTTTATTCCTCTGGATACAACTCTGAAGATCAATAGACAAGAACACCAGTCCACTGAAGGACAACAGAGTGGTGTATCCAGGGATACTGAAGATATGGTACAGTTGGCTAAGCAAAGGGCTAAATATGATGAAATGATGAAGTTCAGGGCCAATGCAAGAAGAATAATTAATGCTGAAATCACACTGGCTGAACATCATCAAGGTATGACCAGGTTTAATGTAAAGTTGACCAGAGAAGGTAACTTTACTGATGAAAGAAAAGATACTTCAGTCCAAGCATTTGGATGGACTGAACTAAAGGAGATTGGAATGACTTTCAAAGGCAAGACTGATCTCTCTCCAGACGTGAAGGCTTTTATGAAAAGAATTGAGAAAGTCTGGAAGAGAATTCAACAAATGGAAGCTGTGTTGGGTCTGAGACCACCAGTGTCTGTTCCATCATCTCCATCTCCTAAGAGGAAGGCCACTGAAGATGCACCAGGGCATTCATCGAGAAGAAGGGCCTGAACTCTTACCATTGTACTTGTTGTAATTATTTGTTTATGAAAGTTGTAATTATTTTCCTTTTTGATGAAAGTAATAATAGTTGCAAGTTTTTATTTTTACAAGTAGAATGACCAGATTTAGTCTAAGTTAGAACTTAAAGATGAAACTGAAAACACTCATGATTATAAAGTGTTTTCCAGTAACTTAGATTTTTTAGACTTAAATCGACCAAGTGTTTTCCAGACATACAAATTTGTATATCTATAAGTCTGAAAAATACTTGCATTATTTCTAAACAAATAGGGGGAATTTGTTAGGTCCAGATTTAGTCCAGACTTACTGGACTGGCTCCAGACTGGACTACTGGAACCTTATTTAGGTTTGTTAAGAAACTTGTTTTGCTGGTCTCGCTCCAGACCCGACTACTGGAGCCTCACTGAAGATCTGACCAGAAAACGTTTCTCTACTGGACCTACTCCAGACTTGGAATCTGGAGTCCCTCTGAAGATTTGTCCAGAAATAATTGAAGACTAGTGAGCATTTACTTGTATAGATAATCTGGAGCATTCTCCAGATTAGCTCACTGAAGACTTCACCCCAGTCTAGATCTACTCTACTGAAGACATTCTGACTGAAGTCAAAGACTGAAGTCTGAAGGAAGAAGACTTAACAAATGGCGGAGTCCACTGGAAAGTCTTACCAGATCTGCACACTGGAGGATTGTTAGTGTTCTAGATCCTGCAAGTCTGAACACTAATATCGAGGTTTGACTTATGCCTTTAAACACACTTTCCAAAGAACAATCCACTTGTTCTTTAACAAAGTAAACGTGTGTTAAGGTGGTTGGATAATAGGATACACTTGCACTTGATGTGACTTTATCCTTATTCTTATCCAATACATTTAATGTTCTTGTCGGATCATTAAATGTATGCCAACCATATTTGTACGGCACAAATTCACTGGTGAATTTGTTGCCTATAAATACTAAGTCATTCCTTGAACAAAAATACTTTTAAGCATTCCTTTTGCATTTAAGTGAATTTGTCCAAATACTCTCGATCTTAAACAGGGATACTTCACAACTTTAAGTATCTCGATCCCAAAGAGTTATTTGACAAACATAGATCATATTGTAACTCATAGGTTGTTAGGATACTCACTTAATTGTGTTATCTTGATTCCGCAACAACCTTGTATTTTATTTACACATCAATAAATAAAATACCCATGAAACATACATAATGGTCCACTTTATTTGTTTATTGCTTTAAGTCTTGTATTACTTTGTTTATATATCTTGCATCTTTATTTACAAGTAATACTAGTCCAATTCTAGTGATTATTAGACTTGTTGTATTTTACACTTTCTATTGGTTAACCATCTCGTTAATTAAGGGACTCACATAAGTGTTCACATTACATCAAAACAAAATTTTAATCATTAAAGGATTCATATGAAGTTTATTTTCATTTTATGTTTTGATTTGATTTTTGATTAATGAGATCCGTAATTTATGTTTTAAAATAAATAAATGAGTAAGGGTTCAATTTTACCATTTCCTCTTATTTGATTTCAAATTGATGAAAATAGGAATCTCCCGACTTTATATTTTTTAATATAGAAGGGTACCCGTGCGATGCGGCGGTGGCGATGTAATAGCGGCGGTGGTGGTGACGGTAATGGGTGGTGGCGGGCGGCGGTAGGGGCAACGGTGTTGGCGGCGGCAATTGGTGGTGGTGGCGGTGGCGATTAGTGGTGATGGCGGCGGCGGCGAGTAGTGTAGTTTATTAATGTAATGTCGTTTTGATGAATTGTTGAATGTTGAAACTTAAAATTCAACAAAATTAGATTTGTTTTATAATATATAAGTATAAATAGATAATTAGATTAGAGTTTGACGGTAGATTTGTGTGGATTGAAATTGTTAGAGGTATTTTGGTTACAATTAATAGATGGCTGAGAAATAGGTTGAATTTGTGAGGGTAAATTGGGTATTTCAAAATCTTAATTAAGTAAGGAGGGGGGTTGGATTTGTTTTATAAGGGATTATAGATATAGATATCTAAACTCATTAAAAACAAAAAAGTTTTTTTTTAATAAAATTATATGGGTTATGTATTGAAAAAGGATGGATACGGTACAGGCGTTGCCCTTATCCGATCTAAAGGGGTTGTCACCGGACGCATATGAGAATGATATGGATTTGATGGGCGGCGATCCAATAGATGGTGGTGGTTGGATACGGTACGGCGGGCCTTATCGCTTAAGTTTTTAAAACCTTTGCGTTTATGGGTGAGGTTAAAAAAACCACAAATTTATGGGAGACAAAAATATTGAAAACCAAATGTTAAAAAAATACAAAAGGAATATACTAAACCAAAAAAAAAAAAGAAAAGTAAAAAAAAAAAAAAAAAAAAAAAACAAAAACCAAAAAAAAAAAAAAAAAACAAACAAAAACCAAAAAAAAAAAAACAAGAAACCAAAAAAAAAAAAAAAAAAAAAAAAAAAAAAAAAAAATAAAAAAAACAAAAACCAAAAAAAAAAAATGTTAAATGTAATAAAAGTATAAAAAAACAAAATGTTACAAAAGATTAAAAAAAATACAAATTATATAAAGTTAAGGGGTTAAAGTAATAAAAGTATAAAAAAACAAAATGTTACAAAAGATTAAAAAAAATACAAATTATATAAAGTTAAGGGGTTAAAGTAACAAAAAAAACTGGAGGGACAGAAAAGTAAAAAGAAAAAAAGGAGGGGCCAAAATGCAAAAACTTAATTATTAAAAACAAACTTAAAAGATTAAAAAAAATACAAATTATATAAAGTTAAGGGGTTAAAGTAACAAAAAAAACTGGAGGGACAGAAAAGTAAAAAGAAAAAAAGGAGGGGCCAAAATGCAAAAACTTAATTATTAAAAACAAACTTAAAAAAAAAGGAGGGGGGAAGGTTTGAACCCTTGACCTCCACCCCCAAAGCCATAAAGACCAACAACTTTACCAAATCCACTTTTTGTTTCATAGTTGCTAATTCTGTTATTTATATTTAAAACGCAGATAAAGACAAAAAAGTACTGTTTACATCCTATTCCTTTATTATAGTAGATAATTTTATTTTACGTTTTTAAGTTTGAAAAAATATTCTCGTAGCATGGTTCGAGGAACATTCCTTGTTAAAATATTAAAATTTTACCTATATCTTAACTACCTTATAAAACATTTGGCCCTTCTATTTTCCTAAAAAAGAACTTGATATACCCAAACTACTCATCTCATTTATTCACTAATTTAAATATCTCCATCTAAAAACCTATATTACTTTTAATGAAATTATTAACAACATAAATCCCTCAACCCTTAAATTAACTACAATACTCTTTTATATCAATTAATTTTATATTAATAACCACCCACTACCGCCACCGTCGCCACCACCACCACCGTCGCCGCCACCACCACCACCTGTCGCTGCGCCCATTACCACCACCGCACCGCCACATCGCGCGGCATATGACTAGTATATAACAAACTATATCTTTATTTTCAACTTTCACCTTTAAAATATCTAAAATACTTTTAATAAAATTATTTATAACATATATTTCTCAACCATTAAAATAATTACAATATCCCATTTAAATCTTATTTTTACATTAATATCCCACCGCCACCGCCATCGTGATCCGTCACCTTTACCGCCATCACCCATCATCACCGCTGCATTGTTCAAGTAGTCTTGAAATAAAAATAAAAACAAGGATAACACGTGGGTCAGGTGCATAAGGAATACAAAGCAACAGGCAAGTAAGTTTATCAAAACCCACCATTTTCCAAAACCTTAAAATTATAATTTTATAATAATAAATAATAGTAATAATAACAATTAAGAAAAAAGAAAGAAAGAAAAGAGTCGCACTCTTTTTGTCATGTTGCACAATGGAGCTCACACATTGAGAAAACACATACAATTTACACACACAAAACACACACAAATGGACATATCCAGCACACATTACCAGTACTTCTACTCTTCATTTCTTTCTTCTTAAAAAAAAACACTCACACTTTTTTCAAGGTTAGCATTCATCATCATCCTCTTCTTCTTATTTTTCATACATTTTTTCATATATATATATATATATATATGTATGTATGTATATGTGTCTCACAATATCACATTATTCATTCATGCAGTTGTGTGTTTAATTTAAATAATATAGGCTTTTAAAATTATTATTAGCTTTAGGTTTTGTCAATGTGACAAGACAGACAGCCACCGTTTTTAGTTAAATAATTAATACCCTTTAATTGTACAATTATTGTTATTATTAATTTATTGCTGGTTTGATTTTGTAGTAATAATAATGTGTGATTTTTTAGAATTATTTTACTTTATAATTAATAATTAATTAATTAATTGTGTGTGTGTGTGAAATGCAAGACACGTTTTTGGTATTTAATTTAATTAATAAATGTTGGTATTATCTTTAGAGGATTATTAAATTTTAATTTTATTTTTAATTTCTAATGAATTTTGTACTGTAATATGTTGCAGGAGATGAAAATAGTACTACAAATTTATTATATATAAAATGAAAAAAAAAAATGAAGGGATTGATTAATGGTGGCCCGGGTCAGAGATTATTGGCTTCCATTTACTGACTTTCTTTTTACACTCTAGCTATAGATATAGATAGATATAGACTCACTCTGTATCTATTATTTGACTATCTCAACCTGTCTGAAATACCCACAAATACATTGTTGTGAAAAAGTTTGTTGAATGAGAAAGAAGGGAGGAAGAAAAGGGGAGAAAATGGGGAGGATGCCGTGTTGCGATAAGGGGGAGGTGAAAAAAGGTCCTTGGACTCCAGAAGAAGATAAATTGCTTGTTGACTACATTACGAAGAACGGCATTGTTACTTGGCGTTCTCTTCCTAAACTTGCAGGTTCGGTTTCTACTGTTTTGGTTTTTGTTTCTGTGTGTTAGTTTTTTTCATTATGTATTTTTGAAACGGTTAAACTAACTAATAAACCGGAAATTATGACTACTATGAGGTTTGAACTCCGAACCTCACTGCTATAAAGTACAACTGAATATTTTGATTAGGCGTAATTGGTTGGTGTTTGTGAAAGCTTTATTAACTACGCGTACATGTGAGATGGGTAAATGTTACATAGATATTGGGGTGACCCATAAACCAAAGGGTCGTCGGGTAGTTAAGACAAAAACTTGTAAATAGTATGTAATTAAGGGTGTGCAAGTCTTTGCCTTTTTAAAAGAAATTTTTGTTTACAAGTTCAAATATATGTAGTTTGTGTATATACATACATATAAATGGCAAATCACATAGCTAAGTTTGCTTGGTGACGTTGTCCGGTTTGGCCAAAAGGCTTTTTATTCAATTTTGATTGCGTTGTTTATTTTACTTTGATCATCTCTATATCTGTTTTGCTAAAAGAAGCGTTATTGGGGAGTACTGTATATTTTAATTGCTCATGGAAATGGTAAAAGATACGCTGTTGCTGTGTAAGGATCTCAACAGATGCAAGACAATCCCACAAACAATTACATTTAGATAGCAAAGTCTGTAAGCCTCACATGACAATAAATACTAAATCGGTCCCAATGGAGACAGCCTTTCTCTAAAGCCATATGGACCACAGAGAGGTGTGGTGTCGACCCATTACGGTTGTGCCCTGCTTTGCCATATCGAATTATGAGTTTGGGCAGAAAGATGGTGTATCTAGGGCCTAGGCAGAACCCAAGATTGATCTTTTGTTGAGATTGTTCCAAGATTAATTGTAAATCGATAACAAGAGTTAATTAAAAAAAAAATTAAGAAAAGATGTTTTTTTTACTGTATTTTTAATCTGGCACAATGATACTATGCATGTTATTTTCTTATTACATGGTCGGATGGTCCTATATCATCTGTCAAGCTAGCTTTGAGAAATGCATTCATGTTCTTAAGCCCTATTACCACATGATACTTTATAATTAGCCTTGGGAATTAGTTTGGCATTGAGGGGTAAAAGGGTGATTTCATTATCTGATAGGTCTCCGACGATGTGGAAAAAGTTGTCGGCTTCGGTGGACAAACTATCTCCGTCCTGATATCAAACGAGGTCCCCTCAGTTTTGAAGAAGAACAAACGGTCTTCCAGCTCCACAGCCTGCTCGGTAACAAGTAATAAACCGTTTCACCTTCTCTGTTTATCTATTTATTGCATTTTGGAATTTTTCTTTGTTGAACAAATAAAAACAAGGAATTGTACAGGTGGGCAGCCATAGCATCACGGCTGCCAGGAAGAACAGATAACGAGATAAAGAACTACTGGAATTCTCATTTAAGAAAACGTATCCCCAAGAAAGTTCCAAATGTACAAGCCAACTCAGCTTCTGAGTCAGTTGAAACAAAATCCAAGTCACCGTCGACTAACCACGCAGCAGAATGGGAGAGTGCCAGGGTGGAGGCCGATGCTAGGATGTCAATGGATCCAATCATTCTCAGCGATCCAACTGCATTTACTGATTGTGACTATTTCCTTCCTGCATGGAACTCTGAACCTGGTGAATCATTTCAAAAATCAAAAGATTTCAATCAGGTGGCATGTGCTGTAAAAGTTGAAACAGATTCTGGGGTCACGATGCAAGCAGAACCCACATTCACTGTGAGCTCGACTGGTGCATCTGCTGATCAAATTTGCAAGATCGAGGCTGAAGAGACTACAAACAGTTGCTCATACTCTCCAGATTCATACAAAGAAGGGAAATCATTAGATATAACATTGGATCTGCTGCTTGATTTTCCCAATGATGGTGAGTATCTACAATATCTACAAGGCGACCCGAATGATAATTAAGCATCTACTTGACAGGTACTATAGGTAGTAACGCCATATCCATGTAATTACTATCGTCAGTTTCCTTTAACTACTCTAATGTCCTCGCCTTGTTTAGAACTCGGCTTTGAGACTTATTAGGATTATGGGCTTTTGTGTCTTAATTAGGAAGTAGGAACTAAGAACGTTGTTGTGAAACTTGATGATGTAAATGTTACTTTCAACTTATGTTACAAAAAGTTTATCTACACACAAATGCACACAAATAATGAAAAAACACGAGATCACTCTTTTACGATACAGATGAAAAAATATTCAAAATTGGCATCTTCTGGTGAAACATCTTTTTTTTGCAAGGCTCTTCCGGTGAAACATCTAGTTTGAAAACCATCTCATTAGTTTCTTCGGGGTGGTTCCAGTAGCACGACACTTAGCGTAGTACTCTTCTGCTTTCAAAAGACCTTCTCTGCGTTTTGCTTCAGTAATTGCCCTTTTCTCTTCTGCTGTTTTATGTAGGTGAGCTATTTTGTTCTTCATTTTCTCAGTGTAGTTAGCCTTTTTCTTTTCCAGTTTCTCCTGCTCACATACATAAAGAATCAGTAACTAAAAGTAAAAATTATTAAAAAAATCAAAATTTATCATCCAAAATATGTGTTTGTGACCTCAATCTTTTTGAGTTGAGCTTCTAGTTCTGCTTTCTTACTGTTCTCCCATGCTGCAATGGCAGCTAGTTGTTTCTGAGCCCTGTTCAACAATTCCAGGGTGTTAGATTGTAGTGGGTGTTTGGATATGCGTTTTTGAAATCGTTTGTTTGATTGAATATATTGTGAGGTAAACTGATTATCTCGGGTTACAGAGTTACTAGTTCACTTTATATATACAAATTAGATCATAATCCACAAAATATTTTCACTTAGTCGTAAAACAAGTAGCATATTGTTATATTTTCAGAAAAATTAGTATACCTGTTCTCAACTTTGGACCTCTCACTTTCTTCCCATGCTTTGATGAGTGCATCTTTCTTCTCTGTTGCTACTCGAGCAAGTTCGGCATCTGAACAAACAAAACTCATATATCAAATCTCAAAACGATGTTTGAATTCGTAAAACACGATATCAAATGTTTACAGTACCTCTATGTGCAGAACCCTCTGCAGGTTTCTCCTCACAAGTCTCTGCTGATTCTAACATATATATATACAACCAGTTAATACTCGACATGCATAAACTTAAACAAACCCTATGCTGCAGAGTTAAAACGAAATAACATAACTTACTTTCAACGGCGGGAACCACTTTGGTGTCATCCGACTTTTCTTCGGTGACAGGAGCTTTGGCCTCTACCGCGGCAGGTGCTTCGGCGACAGGAACGTTGGTATCTATTGCAGCGAGTGGTGGCGGCTCTGCCACGCACTCGGGTTGAGCCTCGACCATCTTGGGTTCCTCTGCAGCCATATCTATGTATTAATTTGATTATAGCAAAAATTAGTATAAAACTAGACCTTGTTGAGGTTGAAGTTTTTTGGGTTTGATGGTATTGTAAGGAGTGGGAGGTATATGATACTTATAGAGGGTGCACGACTTAAAATGAGCTGGAAATATCCTGCCATTAACAGACTGTTTGTTTACGTTTAGTTTTTCAATTGTTTTTGACGAAATTAGACTGTTATCCACCTCATTCTTCCTAAGCATATATAAATTTGTGTTTTCCACATAAGCCTGACCTATACACTAAATATATTCGAACAATGAAATTTCACAAGAAATTTAACATAACATACCAAATTTTACAAATTTCGCACTCCCAAAAAATGTTATAAATTCAACTTTATTACATCTTGTGATTACTTGCAAGGAATAATGTAAGTTTTTGTCTATGTGACTTTAAATGTTAGAAATTAAACTGGATTTCCTTTCTTCTTTTGTAACACGAAATTGTAAATTTGTAATCACCTCAAATTGTGAAATTTGTAATCCGTAATTCATAGTTTGGATAAAAAGGGTAGATAAACTCAAAATATGGTGTACGAATGTGACCTGCAACTGTAGTTTTACTTTTTTTTTTTTAAACGACAAATGCTAGTTGTTAGTAGTTAGTCATTCTCATAATTCAACTGCAATGCTCCCAAAGAGACAAAGTCTCTCACCTTCCTCTTGGATTATTCTTGGCTCAATTCCGCTCGGTGCCTGGGAAGAACATGATTTATAAGAAACATTGCTTTGACGAAAGGTGGATCCGTTAGTT
The DNA here is from genome assembly GCA_034093135.1 of Erigeron breviscapus. Taxonomy (NCBI): domain Eukaryota; kingdom Viridiplantae; phylum Streptophyta; class Magnoliopsida; order Asterales; family Asteraceae; genus Erigeron; species Erigeron breviscapus. Next base: position 165,272,120 of record CM067167.1, on the reverse strand, counting down.
AGGTCATGATTTGAATGAGCCACTAATCGAGTTTGATTTATGTCTCATGTAATAGACTTGATCCTGTTTAAGTCACGAGTCACTACTCGAGCTTACGTTTCATGTACTAGACTTAAACCTGTTGGAAATACCGAAAAACAAACCTTTTGAAATTTGCAAATTTGATTATTTCTAGGTTTTTATTCCATAGAGATACTTCAACAAATATGCTTGTTGGTACAAGTTAAAAAAGGGGTTGTTTCGATACATGCCATGCAGTCATGTCACTAACTTTGTTTTGTTTGATTGTTTTGACTTTTGAACATATAATCTCGTTCTTGTTCTATATCAAAATATAAATATTTAAGAAAGTTTTATTCTAAAAAAAAATGGTATATTATACTTGTCACTAGAAATTAGGCAGGTTTGTTAAAGAAAGTAAATCAATATAAATTTACGCAAACTATATATTTTTGTTAAGCTGCTCATGTGTACGTATTAGTGTATACAAATTTATTTTAAAAAATATAATAAGATACGGTAACTAAACATTATTGAAGTTACATTAGATAAGCATTTCATATGTTAAGAATTAAATAGAAGTTATGCGTATCATGTTATATTTAAATTTCTTTAACTCAAATAACTTTAATTTAATAAGTTGTAAAGATTTCTTAATTGAAAAATCCATATCCATATTGAACTATATATATATATTTTATTTTTTTTGAACGGCTAATGATAGAGCTAAATAAATTTATTATAACTGTTTAGATTTTTAAGATATGAGAATCTAATTTTGTGAAATATAATTGAATTTAGTATAAGTTTAATAAGTTATGTAAATTTTGAAGTTATGAAAGTATAATCTATACTTCTATACTATCTAATAAAATAAATCACCCTTTTTTTTTTTTTTAAACGACAAATGCTAGTTGTTAGTAGTTAGTCATTCTCATAATTCAACTGCAATGCTCCCAAAGAGACAAAGTCTCTCACCTTCCTCTTGGATTATTCTTGGCTCAATTCCGCTCGGTGCCTGGGAAGAACATGATTTATAAGAAACATTGCTTTGACGAAAGGTGGATCCGTTAGTTAGGTCATGATTTGAATGAGCCACTAATCGAGTTTGATTTATGTCTCATGTAATAGACTTGATCCTGTTTAAGTCACGAGTCACTACTCGAGCTTACGTTTCATGTACTAGACTTAAACCTGTTGGAAATACCGAAAAACAAACCTTTTGAAATTTGCAAATTTGATTATTTCTAGGTTTTTATTCCATAGAGATACTTCAACAAATATGCTTGTTGGTACAAGTTAAAAAAGGGGTTGTTTCGATACATGCCATGCAGTCATGTCACTAACTTTGTTTTGTTTGATTGTTTTGACTTTTGAACATATAATCTCGTTCTTGTTCTATATCAAAATATAAATATTTAAGAAAGTTTTATTCTAAAAAAAAATGGTATATTATACTTGTCACTAGAAATTAGGCAGGTTTGTTAAAGAAAGTAAATCAATATAAATTTACGCAAACTATATATTTTTGTTAAGCTGCTCATGTGTACGTATTAGTGTATACAAATTTATTTTAAAAAATATAATAAGATACGGTAACTAAACATTATTGAAGTTACATTAGATAAGCATTTCATATGTTAAGAATTAAATAGAAGTTATGCGTATCATGTTATATTTAAATTTCTTTAACTCAAATAACTTTAATTTAATAAGTTGTAAAGATTTCTTAATTGAAAAATCCATATCCATATTGAACTATATATATATATATATTTTATTTTTTTTGAACGGCTAATGATAGAGCTAAATAAATTTATTATAACTGTTTAGATTTTTAAGATATGAGAATCTAATTTTGTGAAATATAATTGAATTTAGTATAAGTTTAATAAGTTATGTAAATTTTGAAGTTATGAAAGTATAATCTATACTTCTATACTATCTAATAAAATAAATCACCCTTTTTTCCCCTTAAATTTTCAGCATTTGAAAAACCAAAAATACCTCTCTCCTTTATTCATTAATTTAAACATCCTCATCTAATATACCTATAATACCCTTAATGAAAAAATTTACAATATAAATCCTCCAACACTTAAAATGACTACATTTTTTTTTTGAAAGGTGAATTTCGCTTGAAACTTCGTGTCGCGATTTGACAGCGAGAGGTCTAGCATACGTTGTCTTAACCGGGTCCGCGCTAGAGAGCTCCCTCGAAGTAGAAATGCCTATTTCAAATACCCAATGGGGGGAAAACCCCCTACTAATCCGCCCGAAGGGCACGACGATTAATAGGGGTAAACCCTGCCCCCTCAGACTTGAACCTAGTGTAACATTCATGATTTTTACCGTTTGACTGTGCATGTAATTTGATTAACTATTTCAATAAACGGAAATTTGGACATAATTGTGTACATTTATCTGTAAATTGGGCCAATTATAATGTCATATTTGAACTTCTAGAATTAGGGCCATATTAGCAGACTATGAAATTGGCCCAGTACATGTTATAGAAATTATATGATAGATGATAATTGAATAACTGTAGTAACAGGAAAAACGTATATACGAAACCTTAAGTATAATGTACGGTTCCAACAGTGTCGGTGGAACAGTGTCGGTGGTTAGATGATAATTCCATTAATAGGACAAAAACCGACACAACCTTTATATTATATGAAATGATTTATCCATATTATGGATTTATAATAATTTATAAAAGTTGTACGTTCATGAATATTTTGTTTGTGTTATTAATTTCGGAATCAATTAACTAGCTAGATATATTGTACATACTAGTAAAATAAATATGCAATTGTGTACTTGAATTAGATAACTAATAAATATATAAATACATGTAATTGATTTATAACCACATAGATAAAAGTAATTATACTTATATAAACTAGTTACTACACTTAATTACACAAATAATAATCAAGAATCAAAGTTTAGAGTCAACCAAAGTCAATTAGTCAAGTCAAGCTTGTGTTCTTGACATAAACCCCACACAAACTAACCAAGACTTGGTATATAGCTTGTAATCATGCAATGAACATGTTCCTACTGAATTCTAGTTTGTTTTAAGGCCAAAGTTTCAGCCATTACACTCAAGGATGAGTTGTAAACACATGATGAACACCTCATGGCCAAGGTGTGTGTTCTTGGCACTTAGTTGCAACTCTTGGGCTATATAAGCAAGCATTTGATGATCATTCTATCATCCATCTCTGCTCTTTTCTCTCTTTTTCACATTCATAACACAAAACAATCAAGTCCATAAAGTCTTGGGTTCATCACTTGAAGTTTCAAATTGAATTTAAGGACTCTATAGGACTGAAATTTTCAGTCATCTTGCAAACATCATAGAAGATTCATCTGGACGAATTAGGAGACGAATCTTATATTTTTGGAAAGGTCCAAGTGTCAGTAAAATTTTATAAGAACAAAGTTTCTTCTGGTTTTGCTCAGAAGAGTGCCAAAAACGACGATTTTCAGAACTGGTCTGATTTCTGACGAGGCTACAGGTTTGTTTTTGTAAAAATCATAACTCTTTCATTAAAGCTCTTCAAGAGCCAAACCTTACATTTTTGAAAAGTCCATTGAGTGCCCAACAAATGTCTAGAACTGAGTTTTGTTGTATCTAGTCTTCTTGACTTCCCAAAGTCGTTGTCTAGTAGATGGCGCAAAGCTGGGAACATGCTGAAATTTCCCTATTTTGCACTTAGGCTTTGTGGTAGCTTATAAGTTGATCTTATACTTGTTCTAGGTACCTGGGAGTACATTTTGAGCATAGTAAAGTACTTGTACTAGTACTTGGAATTGCTTTACTTCCAGGTGAGTTTCGTAAACCCTCCCTACTCAATTGAGATTCGGGCTGAAAAGTGTACATGTTTGTTTAACTGTTGATTGTTGATTTGATTAATTGTATGATTGAATTGTTGATGTGGACTTGTTAGCGCATTATTTACTATGTAAGTCGCACCGTTAGCGCATTGTTTACGATGTAAGTCGCACCGTTAGCGCATTGTTTACGATGTAAGTCGCACCGTTAGCGCATTGTTAATTATTAACTATGTAAGCCGCATCGTTGTTGATCGTTATTGATTGTTATGGAACGTTGTTGAACGTTATATGGAATCGTTATTATTGAATGTTGACTTGTATTGAATTGTGATAATGTAAAACCTTATAGGTTATCCTTGGATGTGATTAGTTCTCCTAATCCTCACTTATTGTTAACGGTTGTTATCCGATACGGTTATTCCTTGTTACTTGTCCCTACGAACTCACCAACTTTATGTTGACGTATTTTAGTACACTTTTCAGGTAATCAGGTTAATCAGAGACAAAATGGATAATTATGTGCTTGCATTGCTAAGATTGGACTTGCTTTGGACTTTCTGGATCCGTGATCCTTATTTCCCTTTAACGGGTTATGCTTAGGATCAACTACTATCATTTAAACATTTCCATTTAATATTGATTGAGTGTGTATCTTTGATAGATGTTGATTATTGTATACATTTGAGTGAGTTTAAGGATTGTTTCAATCCTATGTTTTCATATAGTTTGACTCTACATAATTTTCATGTCGTGTTGTGCTTTTCTAAGTGATATCCCATGATTCCGCCATGTTGGGGTGTTACAGAATGGTATCAGAGCCGTGGTTGTAAAGAATTAGGTGGATTGACCTAGTCTGTAGCCATTGCACCCACATTTCATATTAGCATGCATGATAGGAAATTTTGTGTGCAACGTGAACTGTATGATGCACAAAAATGGTTTAAACGGAGTTCGTAGGTTACTTATGATTTGATGACTTGATTGTTATATGACAACTTGATGGTCGTATATGATAGTGTTGGGATACACCGTGAATTGTGGAATTATTGTGATAAACGTTGATGTGTGTGGAATCTTGGATGCATTTATTATTTGTCCCCCAGCAAAATGAAATGATGACATTAATGGAGTATAACATTCGATAACCCTAGAGGCGCCTGATCAACAAATCTATGGTTATCCTATGTCATATAAAGTTAATGATCTCATGGATTGCGCCTCGTGGATAAAGTATAGTAGTTAACCCGGTATGTTTAATGAGTGTTGGTTAGGTGGAGGATTAGCCGCTGGTACACCCTGTATACATACCCGACCAATACTTAGAGAACATATCGGTACCGAGTTTTGACATCCATTCAATATATTAACGGCGTGGAGGGTTAGCCGATGGTACACCCTGTATACAAACACTTTTAATGTGTCGAATGTTGAAGTTAAAATTCGGACTATGCTTTACTCACCTTGTTATGACTTGACCCTTTTATTTATATAGTGTTGAATGTTTTCGTGATTGTATTGTTGATTGTAAATTGTACGATTACTGAAACCTTAGATTATTGCCATGATAATATCCCTGTAGAGATAACTATATTCATACAATGATTTATAAGGACTTGATGTGGAAATTATGTATTACTTGAAGGTCAATTTTGATATTTAAGTGTGAATTGTGTGGACTTGAATTTTATGCTAATAGAAATGGTAGTACAGTTATAGGGTATTTTGAACGGGTTAGTAATGCGATGGGCTGGCCAATGGTATGCCTTATATTATAGGCATTACCGGATGGCCCATGTCTAAGTTATACTTATAATTGTCTACAATTATCAGTCATTGTTGGAATAACAGTATGAGAATAAGATCTAGAATACGTGCTTATTAAGGTCTTAGATACTTATAATCTATAATTGTAGACCAATAATTTATTATGAACTATAGACTAAGTTCAAACTTATAGTTACGATTGACTGATAGAATGAGCTAAGATTTTTGGAGACTATAATGTTTAAGTAAAGTGAGATATTATGAAATATTAATAGATCTAGTGTGTTAAGAGGCATTTTTTTACGAACATGGAGCTTAGGTTAGTAATTTGATGAATGTGTTCAAGAAAATGGCTGGAAAAGAGCAAACAGGATAGTAGTAGAAGATTATGAACTTAAGTGATTATATGCAGGAATCAAATCCCGTAGATTTCACCTTATATTGGCCTGGTACCTAGAATAAGAATACATGATTTTACTGAGAGGTACTATTCGCTCATATAACGTAAGCAATGACGTCAAATGAAAATAATTTTTCAAAATGGCCGACAACAAATAAGAAATCTGGATCTTGATGAAACAAGATAAAGTAGGATGACTTTATCAGACTATTTTGATACAAGCAATAATAAAAGTGTTAACTACAAACAAATTATATATAAATTTCGCAATAAAGAAAAGAGGGAAATAGACATACGAAAAACACTAACTGTTTATGTAATCCTACTTTATAGTTTAAGTAGCCAAATTCCTGAATCTAAGAAGATCACACGATTATCTATTCAATGCATACCTGTTAGTCCCATGATTAACCCAATGATCTTTCAAGTCAATTGGACAATCGAGATCGTACCCTTCTAACAATAATTTCTCTATGACCTTTGAGAATGTACTACAACCCATTCTTCTCCCCGGCAACCTTACAATACGACTTGGCCCGACATATGTTGGCAACGGATACATGGAAAGAGAAGCTGTACAACAAATGGAGGTCCATCCCTCTGTAGTCCAACCGCGACAGGCCCTAGGTATCCCTGTGCATGAGCATATAGGTGTTGGCATCTCTGATATGTTCATTTCTTCTCCAAATACTACCAAAGTAGTATTAGGTTTCACAAACTGGTAAGACCTTTTCGACCTTACATTTCTTTGGGCTTTCGAGGACGATACTTTTGCGGACTTTTTCTTACGACTATAAAGCTTGCAAATATAAGCCCATGAGTCTTCTATGTGCTTCTCAAACTCGGGTCCATGATTCATTATCGTATCAACCGGTTCCACCCTGTTCGAGGTTGAGACCCCATAATATGTGTCACTAATTGGATTGGGGTATAGTGTGGGCGAGTCTGACATTGGACGTTTTCCTGGTGCCCTGTTACCCTCCTCGGAAGATTTTGGTTGGAATGATGGTTCCGGTTGGAATGTTGATTTCAACTAGAATGTTGCTTCTGGTGTATCGAGAGAGAAGTTTTGATATAAAGGGTTCATTGGGATTGGAGATGAAACTCCATGATGTACTGCATCAACAAGAGTTGGGAACGATGCACTGACATTTTCTGTTGGGGGTTCCAGCTGTGATGTTGGTACTGTATTTTGGAGAAGCCAGTCTTGGCAAAAATCATCGATTGATGTTCCCCATTCACTAGTACCAATCATCTAGTTTTGCCATGCGTCCATGATTATATTGAGTTCTTCTTATCTACAATAAGTTTTGGTCAGACAATTGACATAACAAATACATAAGAAACATTATCAACAATATTATTCTGATTTAAAAACACATTCTGGACAACTTAAGATTTGATTTATAAAATTTATAACAGATTCCAAATATTTCTATAAAATCCCTCTTGATTTCAAGAATTAGGAGTTCTATCAGAGCTCGACCCTGACATGTTACTTCCCCCAGCAGCATCTCTTTTTCTTCTCTTAAGAGGTGGAATATTGGGATTTTCTTCTTCTTCTTCAGATGACATGGAAAAAATGGACTTCTCTCTTTGAGAGAGATTATCTTCTACTTGTTGAACTAGGGCTCTTGCAAACTTTTCATCTTCTTTTATTTGACGATTCACAAGGATAGATTCCTCCTCTGTTAAAAATTGAGATAAAATTCTTGCTAGTTTTTCATCTTCAGAAGTTTGTTTCTCAAAAAGGTGGACATCTTCGTCTACCATCGCCTTGTAATCTTCAAAGAAATACCTAACATCACGGCCTCCTGCTTAATCCTTTTTACCCTATTTGTTTCAAGATCTTCAAGATCCTCTTGAGTCATTGGCCTTTTGCCTTTTGGATCGCTCGAAGAGGCACCGAAATTTTTCATTATCTTATGATAAATCGGTGGAACAATATTGTTAATTAAGCGAAGATGAATTAAAAGATAAAAGTGTTATATAAACATATAAATAGATAGTATATTATCCAAGATGAGAAAGAAAGAGCACAAAAAGGTAGCTTACCAAAAAGTAAGTCGGAGATCTGTTAGAACACAAGCTGGCTGTGAACGGAATAGCTAAAGACAAATTTGCAGATGAAAAACTAAGTAAATAAAAGAGATAGAGAAAGAAGATTTAGTGTGCATTCTTCCTTAAGAAAACGCGTTTCTATATAGAGGATGAAAAGGGAAATGTAACCTGGAAGAACGGACAGGTGTCCATAAACTACAGAAATTTTAATCATTGCTACGGTAATTAGTAATTACCGAATTATTTTTTTTCTAAAGATAAAATTTCTAAACTTTATCATCCCTTTAACCAAGGTTGAAAAGAGCTGAACAGTTTACTCAAAAACGTATACTATGTCAAGAAAATCCTCAACTTAATTAATAGCTTAATGAATAGACCGTCTTCCACACATCACTATTTTTCTTCACTGATTCTTTTTCAAGAACCATATCAATTGCTAATTCATCTTTTTGAACCCTAGATGAATTTTTGATCCAAACTATTGTTTCAGGAGTGATCCAGGTAATATTTGTTTCTTTGACCCGTGAATCACCTTTAATGATTGAATTTAAGAATATGAGACAAATGTTATCAACAAAAATATGTCGACTTTTCAACTGGATAACGATAGTGTTTTGGTAAAAGAACTTCAAATTCGAAAATAAGAATTATTTGAAAGGCTAAAATTATGATTTGGCGATCAACGATTAAAATACACAAATGAACTTGGTATAAAAATCTATAAAGACAAATATGGGAAATTCTTTTAACTGGGGAATTTCCCTAATCGACAACAATCCCCAAAAGAGATCGAAGAAAGTTGTATTTCATTATTTGTAGAATACAAGTAAAACTTGTTACATTATTTAAGCGTAAATACAACAATTAGGAATACAACATACTTAAAAACCTTACAAAGAAACCCATGTAGCGACAAAGAGTAATGGAACCACGCCAAGAACGAATGCTACTAACCACGGATAAGCCTCATCCAATGGAAGTTGAGCCACAGTAATTAACCACACTATGATAATAATGTAGATTACGATTAGGAAAGGACTCAACATTTTTGATATTAGGTTTCGGGTTTTGGTTAGATTCTGAAGAAAGGAAAATGTTAAGTTGATATGGCATGGAGAAAAGTATGCTAAGGTATTATTATATAGTCTAATAAGGAGCCGTTTCTAACGGTCAAATATGGAAGATAAAGTGAATTTGAATTTTGTATAGTGTTTTAATCAGACTTACCTGTGTACGGACAGATCATCTATACCATAGATGTGTAAGTAGTCTATACTATATGTGTATAAATTATTAATTTCTTCATGAGTTCAAGTAGGATGTTATACATGGTAATTATAAATGCTAATCGTGTTGAGGATTGTGTGCAAGTTCATCCTACTCTGTTGAGAGTAGAAGGATTCTGTATAGAATCATATGAGTTCATCCTACTCTGTTGAGAGTAGAAGGATTCTGTTTAGAATCATATGAGTTCATCCTACCCTGTTGAGAGTAGAAGGCATCAAATAGGGATGCGCATTGTATCTTTCTGTTAATTATGTGCAGAATAGATACTTAGATGTCATGTCCTCTAATATCGATTTATTGTCATTGAGATAAAACGTAAATCAAGTTAAGTATAATTTTATTCGATACAATCTAGATTTCGAGGGCGAAATCCTTTTAACTGGGGAATTTCCCGTAATCGACAACAATCCCCAAAAGAGATCGAAGAAAGTTGTATTTCATTATTTGTAGAATACAAGTAAAACTTGTTACATTATTTAAGCGGAAATACAACAATTAGGAATACAACATACTTAAAAACCATACAAAGAAACCCATGTAGCGACAAAGAGTAATGGAACCACGCCAAGAACGAATGCTACTAACCACGGATAAGCCTCATCCAATGGAAGTTGAGCCACAGTAATTAACCACACTATGATAATAATGTAGATTACGATTAGGAAAGGACTCAACATTTTTGATATTAGGTTTCGGGTTTTGGTTAGATTCTGAAGAAAGGAAAATGTTAAGTTGATATGGCATGGAGAAAAGTATGCTAAGGTATTATTATATAGTCTAATAAGGAGCCGTTTCTAACGGTCAAATATGGAAGATAAAGTGAATTTGAATTTTGTATAGTGTTTTAATCAGACTTACCTGTGTACGGACAGATCATCTATACCATAGATGTGTAAGTAGTCTATACTATATGTGTATAAATTATTAATTTCTTCATGAGTTCAAGTAGGATGTTATACATGGTAATTATAAATGCTAATCGTGTTGAGGATTGTGTGCAAGTTCATCCTACTCTGTTGAGAGTAGAAGGATTCTGTATAGAATCATATGAGTTCATCCTACTCTGTTGAGAGTAGAAGGCATCAAATAGGGATGCGCATTGTATCTTTCTGTTAATTATGTGCAGAATAGATACTTAGATGTCATGTCCTCTAATATCGATTTATTGTCATTGAGATAAAACGTAAATCAAGTTAAGTATAATTTTATTCGATACAATCTAGATTTCGAGGGCGAAATCCTTTTAACTGGGGAATAATGTAACATTCATGATTTTTACCGTTTGACTGTGCATGTAATTTGATTAACTATTTCAATAAACGGAAATTTGGACATAATTGTGTACATTTATCTGTAAATTGGGCCAATTATAATATCATATTTGAACTTCTAGAATTAGGGCCATATTAGCAGACTATGAAATTGGCCCAGTACATGTTATAGAAATTATATGATAGATGATAATTGAATAACTGTAGTAACAGGAAAAACGTATATACGAAACCTTAAGTATAATGTACGGTTCCAACAGTGTCGGTGGAACAGTGTCGGTGGTTAGATGATAATTCCATTAATAGGACAAAAACCGACACAACCTTTATATTATATGAAATGATTTATCCATATTATGGATTTATAATAATTTATAAAAGTTGTACGTTCATGAATATTTTGTTTGTGTTATTAATTTCGGAATCAATTAACTAGCTAGATATATTGTACATACTAGTAAAATAAATATGCAATTGTGTACTTGAATTAGATAACTAATAAATATATAAATACATGTAATTGATTTATAACCACATAGATAAAAGTAATTATACTTATATAAACTAGTTACTACACTTAATTACACAAATAATAATCAAGAATCAAAGTTTAGAGTCAACCAAAGTCAATTAGTCAAGTCAAGCTTGTGTTCTTGACATAAACCCCACACAAACTAACCAAGACTTGGATTATAGCTTGTAATCATGCAATGAACATGTTCCTACTGAATTCTAGTTTGTTTTAAGGCCAAAGTTTCAGCCATTACACTCAAGAATGAGTTGTAAACACATGATGAACACCTCATGGCCAAGGTGTGTGTTCTTGGCACTTAGTTGCAACTCTTGGGCTATATAAGCAAGCATTTGATGATCATTCTATCATCCATATCTGCTCTTTTCTCTCTCTTTCACATTCATAACACAAAACAATCAAGTCCATAAAGTCTTGGGTTCATCACTTGAAGTTTCAAGTTGAATTTAAGGACTCTATAGGACTGAAATTTTCAGTCATCTTGCAAACATCATAGAAGATTCATCTGGACGAATTAGGAGACGAATCTTATATTTTTGGAAAGGTCCAAGTGTCAGTAAAATTGTTTAAGAACAAAGTTTCTTCTGGTTTTGCTCAGAAGAGTGCCAAAAACGACGATTTTCAAAACTGGTCTGATTTCTGACGAGGCTACAGGTTTGTTTTTGTAAAAATCATAACTCTTTTATTAAAGCTCTTCAAGAGCCAAACCTTACATTTTTGAAAAGGCCATTGAGTGCCCAACAAATGTCTAGAACTGAGTTTTGTTGTATCTAGTCTTCTTGACTTCCCAAAGTCGTTGTCTAGTAGATGGCGCAAAGCTGGGAACATGCTGAAATTTCCCTATTTTGCACTTAGGCTTTGTGGTAGCTTATAAGTTGATCTTATACTTGTTCTAGGTACCCGGGAGTACATTTTGAGCATAGTAAAGTACTTGTACTAGTACTTGGAATTGCTTTACTTCCAGGTGAGTTTCGTAAACCCTCCCTACTCAATTGAGATTCGGGCTGAAAAGTGTACATGTTTGTTTAACTGTTGATTGTTGATTTGATTAATTGTATGATTGAATTGTTGATGTGGACTTGTTAGCGCATTATTTACTATGTAAGTCGCACCGTTAGCGCATTGTTTACGATGTAAGTCGCACCGTTAGCGCATTGTTTACGATGTAAGTCGCACCGTTAGCGCATTGTTTACGATGTAAGTCGCACCGTTAGCGCATTGTTAATTATTAACTATGTAAGCCGCATCGTTGTTGATCGTTATTGATTGTTATGGAACGTTGTTGAACATTATATGGAATCGTTATTATTGAATGTTGACTTGTATTGAATTGTGATAATGTGAAACCTTATAGGTTATCCTTGGATGTGATTAGTTCTCTAATCCTCACTTATTGTTAACGGTTGTTATCCGATACGGTTATTCCTTGTTACTTGTCCCTACGAACTCACCAACTTTATGTTGACGTATTTTAGTACACTTTTCAGGTAATCAGGTTAATCAGAGACAAAATGGATAATTATGTGCTTGCATTGCTAAGATTGGACTTGCTTTGGACTTTCTGGATCCGTGATCCTTATTTCCCTTTAATGGGTTATGCTTAGGATCAACTACTATCATTTAAACATTTCCATTTAATATTGATTGAGTGTGTATCTTTGATAGATGTTGATTATTGTATACATTTGAGTGAGTTTAAGGATTGTTTCAATCCTATGTTTTCATATAGTTTGACTATACATAATTTCCATGTCGTGCTGTGCTTTTCTAAGTGATATCCCATGATTCCGCCATGTTGGGGTGTTACACCTGGGTATACCCAAGCCAAGCCCTCATAGAAGGACTACCTATATCTCAAAGTTGGTGGAATGGAGATTCGAACCTGAGACCTATAGGTCATCAGGGGAACTCCAAACCACTCCACCAACTCATCATTGATTAAAAAATGACTACATTACCACCTTTAACATCAATTATTTTTACATTCACCACCACCGCCGTCCCACTGTCGTCCCCACTGCGGCCCCCACCACCGTCACCACCACCACCACCTCCGCCATCACTACCCCCATCGTCGTCGCATTGCGCGGATATAAGTCTAGTTATAAGTAAATTGGGTTTTTCAATTGAAAAATTATACTGGTTTTTTATCAATATAAAGATTTTTTATGTATTAGTATGAGCCATGTTTTAGAAATTTTGAAAAAATTACCAAAGTATATAAAAACTCAAAGTGGGGAAACTACATTTGTGAGATTGTGATCCCTTGCAGGCAGTCAAGATTCTCATTATTTGTAGTTTGGTAAATGACTTATAAATCATGTTGAATACAAATTTTTTTTTGAGTGGTTGGCTCCCTCATTCTACCCAAATCCTTCACTTAATCGTATGCAACAACTAATCATGCGACAACGTGGCCTTGTTGAATTGTAAAAATCAACTAATTAAATTTTTTTGTTAAAAAAAGCCAAGTGTTTTGATACATTTTCAACGAAGGAATAAACACACAAGACACAATGATAAAAGAGACTTATACGTTCATGTTGATTGATTACATGGTTGTTTGTTTAAGACTTTTGTAGAATACACAACTCCTTAATTAAGTGATTTTCGTGATTCATTTTTAGCCGATTTTACAATCATGGTTGGATTTGCTGCTAGTCGATTTTCATGCTATATTGTTTCTTAGTTGGACTCTTTTGTTAGAGAGGTGAATTATATAATACAAAAATATCGTGTGAATTATATAATAGGTTGAAGAAGCAATGGTGTTTTTTAACATTCAATCGGACATCAAAAATACAAAAACACTACAACACATCATTTTTCACAGGTTTTAGGTCCCAATACTTTGATGGTGTATTTGGGGGGAGGTTGAGACGTAAACAATCTTACCCTTATCATGCGCTGTAGAAAGGTTGTTTCCAGGTTATATCTAAAATATAAAAGACCTCCAACCTTACAAGGTATGAAGATTGAACTCTTAACCTCTATCTCAAAATACAAAAATATTAGCTACTTATTTGACCTTGTTAGTTAATGTTACATGTGTGTAGGACTAGAGCCATGCTTGCTTCGTAAAACTGAAGTATATCTGTGTCGTATGTTATTTCTTTATTTAACATTTTGTTTTTCAATAGTTATCCTTATCACATTAAAGTGTTGCAATCTTGCTCCAAAATATTACGAGTTATTATGTATCATTATACTAAAACAACAAGATTAAAGTTTTCTTGAAACAACACGTGGCGTAATCCTTGCTCTGTCTTTTAGTTTATTAATTTTATTAAATTAGCTTTTTTTAAATATGATAATCCTTATTTAATATAATTATAAATAATATAATATTTGAAAAAGAATAATTTTATCTAGATTAAGTATCCTAATCCAACTATGTTACTAATTTTTATTAATTAAAAGAAAAACTCATTATAATTATAATAGTGTACACACAAAATAATACCTTTAATATTAAGTATATTTATATTAATTTTTTTTTTTTATGTATATGAATTCAATAAATAACACGATATTTATCTATACTATTTTATAAAAAAGAAAAATAGCCCCATATTGAAAGTTACATGAAGAAAATATCTAAAATACTTTTAATAATTAAATTATACTATCAGTCTTTTATTTTTTAAAATATTTTCATTAACCCTTTAAATCAGTTACTTTTACATCAATTATCAACACTACACACACCTTCACCACCAACGGTAGTCCCTCACCACCATACCGTCGCCACCATGAACACAACCATATCGCGCAGATATCGTACTATTAAATTCGCAAGCAAAATACAATTAAAGATTTTCAATCACATATTTAAAATTCACAAATCAAAAACATCATACATAATAAGTAACTGATTGTATTGTGTAATCAATCCGTATATGCTTAGTTAACATATACGACTTATCGACTTTAATCTAAAAAAGTTTACTTTGACTTTTGGTCAAAGGCATATCATAACGAAAAATTGAACACTAGCTGCATCAACAGGTAATTCATGCCACATGTCAATTATAAGATACGTGTCAGCTCACTACTTAGTACTTACCTTACACTTAGCCGAGCTGGCAAAAGATCATATATCCTTATCTTTTTCTTTTCTCCTTAAAAGCCCCTATCATTTCTGCTATTTTCTCCAAACAAACTCCAAAAGTTTTAAAGCATTACATAAACACCCCTTATACTTTTTTTTTTTTATAATCATTATGGAAGAGCAATTACACCGCCATACCGCTGGTACTAATGTTCAAGAAGAAGACCATGAGAAGAAATCTATGATGAAGAAGGTGAAAGAAAAGGTCGACAAGATGAAAGACACAATCAAACATGGTGGTCATGGAAGTCATGATCAGCATAAGGATGAAGCACATTCAAGTAAGTTGTTTTTTTTTTTCTTTCTATTTCCATTGATCAATATTATATCTTCATTCGGGAGGGTCCATAATTTTTGTTTACGAATGAATCATTATATTAAAGAGAAATGCTTAAAATTGATATACAGAGAGCATTGGAAATTGATGTTACGTTTATAAATATAAATGTATGTACGTGCTATATGTGACATGACTATTATAGGGGTGTTGATGGAAATTAGTTAGCCGAAGAATTATAATTTTTTGTTAGTTGCACATGATCAGTTAACCAAGTTTTTTCTGTTCGGATCGAAATACCGGGATCTATCTTAAGCATTCATGTAGATTCGTGTAGTTTATGAGTAGTTATGAGTAAGAATAACATAGTTTGTCGTTCAAAAAATTGTAGTTTTGAGAGCAACACAATAACTAAATGTACATATAAGTGTCATAGAATAATTAAACAGTACGTGTTTTCCAGTGTTAGCAAGTTTATGTCACTGTCTAGCTAGCAATTTTTGGCTGGAAATTTTTGGACACCTATAAATCAATTAACTATGACTACAAAAAAAAATTGATCAAAGAATGTTGGTTGAACTTAATAAATAGTTTTAAGAACAAATATAAAATTGGTTCATGTTAATTAGGGTACATACTCCTTTGTTGAATCAAACGAATATAAATGAATGTTGTACCTAGTTGAACTCTTACATGTCTAAAATTAAATTCTGGATGATTTACTCGCTTTTTGATAAAAACTATAAATGTGTGTAGATTTAGGAGGCCCGTTTGGTTCACGAAATGCACTGGAATTGAAAATCCTTAGAAATCAATAGACTTTTTTACTAGTTCAACATTCCTTAGAAATCCTCTGTTTTAATGAAGGAAAGTTAGATAGTCTCGAATTTCATTGATTAAAGTAATTCAGTGCATTTAAATTCCTTCGTTATCCGACTTAGGATGATTTATAGAAGAATTTCTAGAAATGAAATTTCCAATTCCAATTCTATTTAGAATGATTTATAGAAGAATTTTAAAAATGAAATTTCCAATTCCAATTCTATTGCATTCCATGAACCAAACGGCTCCTTAGTTATTAAAATCTAATTACCAGTTCTTATTGATTTACTTGTAATATATCGCAGTGTAGCTAGTTTTTAGACAGATTTACCACTTAGAATCATGTGTGTTAAAATAATGCATAATTTATTCTTCGATCACTTGTTAATTTTAAGTTTACATCTTGAATTCTATGTGATTGTTCTCTATATAACCTGAAGTTTTCCAATGAATTTTGCAGTTAACAATTCCGCGGTTGTCAGGAGTGGTTTAGTACAAGCAACAGTCATGGGAACTCCAGTATTAGCAGAGGATCTTTACGCACAACCCGCAGACGTGGGAACTCCAGTGTTAGTGGAGGATCTTTACGCGCCTCCTCATTCAGATATAGTAGACCCACCGATGAGATCGTTTTCTCAATGGGAGGAAGAGGAAAGACACGGCGATCCACCGCCACTCTCTACCGGAGCCTACGAAACTCATCCGGAAGATCTATCCCAATTCGGCCATCATTCATATCATCCGGTTGATGCAAGTAGACAACAATTGGACAGTAGTGTTGAACAGGGAATAGGCATTGACAAGGAACCGTATTACCCAACGGGCACAGCTCCTATAACCGGTTACGCTACTCATTTTAAAGAAACTGGTATGGTCACCGATCCTTATGACCTAACCGCGGATCCCACGACCGGTTATGCTACTCGTTTTGATGCGCCAAACCCCCAGCTACAGCCGCAGTCCATCGATGTTTACACGACTCACCCTGCAGGGGATAATTCCTATAAGCAGGATGTAGGTACAGATCAATCTAGAACAGTCATGAAGGCGGATCCTAGTGGTCCGAATCCAACAATGAGGGCGTCTCCGGGTAACTATCAGACTAAAGTCACTGATCCAACAAATACAGGTAGTACTGTTATGCTCCAAACAATGTTTTTTATATTTCGCCCGAATTTCAAATGTACATTTTTTTAATTATTTCAAATGATTTAACAGGTGGGAAGGAAGCTACGGGTATCATGGACGTACTGCACTCGTTTGACAAAATGAAAATCTTCGAAGAACCTCGCTCCAAATCTACAAAACCAGATGAAAAAAAAACCGAGGTGTTCACAGGATCCCATGATCAGTTTGCACCAGAACCGGTTGAAAAACATCCACCTCTAGACACTATTTCCTCGGACCCGTCTAACCCGAACAGTAGCTACACTCAAAAGATAACATCGGCCACATCAGCAATCGGTCAAAAGGCTGCTGCAGTGAAAGACACCATCATGTCAAAGTTTAGTTCCTCGGATGAAGACAAAACCGACATTGGTAGTGAGCCTCAGAAAACAAAAACGAAGCCATCTTCCGCTACGGATTATGCACATGTAGTGGCGGATACATTGTCAGGAACTTTGGGTCCGGTTTATGAGAAAGTGGCGGATGCAGGAACTTCAGTGATGTCGAAAATACAAGGTTCGGGTCATGATGAATCCGTCACTAGTCCATCAGGGACGAGTAAGGGAGCGACAGTGAAGGAATATTTAGCGGATGCGTTTAAGCCGGGGGACGATGATAAAGTTCTGTCAGAGAAGATAACAAGTGTGTTTCACCGCGGAAAGGCGAATGCACCACAAGAGACTACCACTACTAAAACTACTACTTATGGTACTTGTAGTCGTAAGCTTAGATCATACATTTCTTTTCTTACGAATGATACATAGTATATGTTATTGCTAATTCTGTTCGTATCGGGTGTTTTGCAGTGATCAAAGATGAAGGAGAGAGAAAAATGCAAGATTCTGGCAACTGAAGTGCATGTGTAGATTATACGCTTAAGTTGTGTTTTAAGATATGTGAAGAAGAGACTTATGGACTTTTGGTTGATTAGCTTTTGGTCAGGTTAAATATATTTCAGCTATTCAACAACTTTGTAGTGTTAATGGTTTTGAGTTGTATCCTATATTCATATAATCGTATGTATACTATATATTATTAGTAAAAAATATATAACTACTTTCTGTATGAGCTAAAGAAACAGGGCGACAAACGTCTGTGTTTTGTTTATGAGCGTTTGGTGACGAAAACATAACAAATTTTGTTTGTTCTCGAATAAATGGTGACAAACACAAGTATGGAAAAAATACGGTCATTTATGGCTCTTGTAGTTATATGTTTGTTTTGCATATGTCATGTTGAAATACTTGACTTAATGAATAAATTAAGCTATAGAAATAAGCTGTTTTTGAATCGATTTGTTGAAATGTATGTCATTCGAGTCGTCAAAGCCTCAAATTGGAATAAGGTGCAGGAAGCAGGAACTGTATGTTGTTTAGGCATAGAGCCGATGGACCGGGTCTTTAATTTAGAATCAGGTGACTGACCTGTATGAGAATCTTCTCATGAGGGAAGCCATTGACCAGGATCAAGGTGATTGACCTGTATGAGATTCTTCTCATGAGGGAAGCCATTGACCAGGATCAAGGTGATTGACCTGTATGAGAATCTTCTCATGAGGGAAGCCATTGACCAGGATCAAGGTGATTGACCTGTATGAGAATCTTCTCATGAGGGAAGCCATTGACCAGGATCAAGGTGATTGACCTGTATGAGAATCTTCTCATGAGGGAAGCCATTGACCAGGATCAAGGTGATTGACCTGTATGAGAATCTTCTCATGAGGGAAGCCATTGACCAGGATCAAGGTGATTGACCTGTATGAGAATCTTCTCATGAGGGAAGCCATTGACCAGGATCAAGGTGATTGACCTGTATGAGAATCTTCTCATGAGGGAAGCCATTGACCAGGATCAAGGTGATTGACCTGTATGAGAATCTTCTCATGAGGGAAGCCATTGACCAGGATCAAGGTGATTGACCTGTATGAGAATCTTCTCATGAGGGAAGCCATTGACCAGGATCAAGGTGATTGACCTGTATGAGAATCTTCTCATGAGGGAAGCCATTGACCAGGATCAAGGTGATTGACCTGTATGAGAATCTTCTCATGAGGGAAGCCATTGACCAGGATCAAGGTGATTGACCTGTATGAGAATCTTCTCATGAGGGAAGCCATTGACCAGGATCAAGGTGATTGACCTGTATGAGAATCTTCTCATGAGGGAAGCCATTGACCAGGATCAAGGTGATTGACCTGTATGAGAATCTTCTCATGAGGGAAGCCATTGACCAGGATCAAGGTGACTGACCTGTATGAGAATCTTCTCATGAGGGAAGCCATTGACCAGGATCAAGGTGATTGACCTGTATGAGATTTCTGGTCTCAAGCAAGTTGAAGCAGTGGCGGATCTAGGAATCCGTTGTTGGGTATGTACTTTCCGATAAAAAAAAATTGATTCTTGTATCTACAGATTTCCGACTCGAGTATTTCGGTTGCGTTTTTAGTATGGTTGAACAACCGAATAACACAAACGAGACATTACTTATGTTCGTTTGCTAAACTTAACGAATGGTTTATAAACAAAAATCAAATTCATGTAAATGTGTTCATATTCGTTCATTTGTGTTTGTAAAAAACAAACATAAACGAACAATTTGGAAGGCAAATTAACTAATGAACTAGTGTTTTCTAGCCATGTTCGTGTCATAAAAAAATCAATAATTCATTGAGGGAAAATTATATTAGTAATATTAATTAACTTCTTTACTAAGATAACAAGATGTGAGCAGTGTCTTTTTTTCATTTTCTGAATATTTTTAGACTAATATAAGTATAACAAACATCAAATACAAATCAAACTATAATTGAGATGGGCTGGTGTTGGGTCCTCCTTTTATGGCATAGGTCTTAGGTTCAAAACTTCAACCTTTTTTTAAAATATAATACTTATTTGTGAGATGGGTACTCCAAAAAAATTTTAGTCACTATTAATGATTATTTTAGAATGTTTATTTTTGGTATATTTTGTATAATATCTTTTTGGTTTGTGATTTTTTTCTTTTTTTTTTTATCTCATTTGATTTTATTTAACTCTTTTTGGTTTGTGATTTTTTTCTTTTTTTTTTTATCTCATTTGATTTTATTTAACTCCTTTTTTGTATTTGTGATTTTTGCTTTCTTTTTTTGTTTTTTGTTTTCTAATTTTTTTATACTTTTGTAATATATTCAAGTGTAGAGTCCTTAAATATACTCTATCAACAATGATAAACAATAAAAATAAATTTTAAAGTCAGAGCCTTATATTAGTTCAGAATCGTTTGGAAACAATTAACATAACAAACTCTATTAAATATATATACATTTTGATTGATAAACTTTTAAATTAACATATTTTTCATATTTATGATAGAAAGGTTTAATTAAGTAGTTATGGAATCAACCTAAGTAGTAACATTATGTTTGACAAATGTAATTGTAACTGGTAAATGTATGTTGTAGCGGTAGCTTTTAGTTGGGGCTCTAAGTTGTTAGAGCATCAGGTATGGTCCAGAGACCAAGAACTATCCAGAACGACACCTCAGCGCCATATTAGCTTTCATCATTTTTTCAGTTTTAGGCCGTTATGGATGCAGAACGACGCAGAGCGCAGAAAACCACTTTTTCTTTTTTACTTTAAAGTTTTCTTATATTATTTTTTTAAACTACTTTTTATCCAAACATATAAATAAATATACATTAGTGATTAAATAAATAATAAGTCTAAGTAAAGGAAAATTTCCTATGATTAAGTATATAATCTAATAATAAAATAATTTTTTTTGAATGTATATGCTTTTTAAATTTCAAACTGACTTATCATTTTAGAAATAGAAATAATATACGAGTATATTTTAAGGTTTATCTTATAGATTTATTCTATTGTATAAAACTAAAAATATAAGAATGTGTCACTGATGACCCACCATTTCTTTATATCTACTCCCTCCGTCCCACTAGAAGTCCAGTTTTGAATTTTCAAAGTCTTTTTTGTGTAACTTTGACCTTAAATATATATGTTTGTGTTATATGATACTTGATGAAAGTTATATGAATTGATTGAGTTTGAGATGTTTTTCCATTGATATAACTTTCATCGAATATTATATAACACAATTAAAATTATTTATGGTCAAAGTTATTGTAACATCCTAAACTTTTTATTTAACAGTTGACTAATGCCGTTAAGTCAACATTATGGGTGTCGTTAAGTCTATTGTAGATTTAATGCATATATGTAGTTAAAGTGTGATTGTGTGTGAAGTTTGAAAGCCTAAAATGTATAATGCAGGATATGTGTGTATATAATGTAGTTAAACGCCTATTGTAGTGGCATCTAAAGAAGTATTTATGTTATATATGGTCCCTAAGGTAGTTTGTGACTAGTAATGAAGGATTAGGAAGCTTAGGGGCTAGTTTTGACATAGGGGCAAAGTCAAAAACGGGTTTAGGGAGTTAGGGGGTGTCATTACGTTGTCATTTGCAGATTTTCTTCCTCCTAAACAAGCCCTAGCCGCCCCATAGCATTCCTCCATCAAATTGCAAGCCGAAAAGCTTCCTTACGTGTGATTCGGGTGTGTATTTGTCAAGAGTTTTGCATCCTATTTGATATCTACAAGTAGAGCAGGTATGATTTCATTGATTTCAGGTCCTTTTGATATTATGAGTCATTAGGATTAATTATTGGATTATGGGGGAATCGTTTAACGGAGATTAATGGTGGTTTTGATGTTAGGAATGGTTGTTTAATGTGACCTAATGATCCATTTTGTTAACAATTCGTTCATGGAGCAATTGATGGTGTCAAATCATCAATTAGGTTTTAAAAGAGTCTTTTTCTGGTGTAAAACCCGTTTTTGGAAAAAGCAGACCAAAAGAGACTAATACCTCGGGTAATAGTCTAGAAATGGACAAAATTGAGAATAGTCGGAAAGAGACAAATACCTCGGGTAATAGTCTAGAAATGGACAAAATTGAGAATAGCCGTAAAGAGACAAATACCTAGGGTAATAGTCAAAATGAGACTATTACTTGAATTGATGGTAAGTAAAGGGGTATGCGGCATGTATATAGACTGTAGGTCGGTTTAGTCTCGTTATACTCGTTAATTGGTCCTATGTTGATTATTAGGTAGTCGGGAATACTTGCAAAGCTCGGTAACTTGCGTTATCATTTGTTGGTAAGCCGTACCAAGGTAAGATACACTACTTTTGTCACGCTGAGGGTTCAACGAAAAGAATGGTTTCATAATTATAACTTCCCAATTGGTAACTTATCTTGTTATGGGTGATATGGGTTATGTAGTTGACCTATGAAACCTGAAATGCAGTCCCTCGTGACATGTAATGTAGTACATGTTATGATATGAAGTATAATGAAGTGTGTGATAAGATATGACGTGTGAATTAGTGATTGATATGCAGTATTTGTTGTTGTTAAATGATGTTGTTGTGATGTATGTGGGTATTTCGGGTTACACGAGAGGTATTGTGGGTTATGAAGTTGACCATGAGACCTGAAATGCAGTCCCTCATGACACGTATTGTAGTGCATGTTATGATATGACGTGGAATGTAGTGCTATGTATGAAGTATAATGTAGTGTTATGATATGCAGTAACTTGTGATGTTATGAGATGCAGAATATGCTGTTATTGGTTGATGTAGTGTAATGTATGAAGAATAATGTAGTTTTATGATATGAAGTAATATGCAGTGTGATGTAGTTTTATGTTGTTATGTGCATGTTTGTATGGCTTGCTCATCTAGTACACTAGACTTGCTAAGTTGCCATGTCACGTGCACGTTTAAGGGCCCAAAACGTAAAAGCAGTAAACGTAGTAAATGTTTAGGTAATGCAGTCACCTAAACTAAATAACGCAGTATCGAGCTCGTTAAACTTTGATGCAGGAAAGTGTTAAGCTTAACCCGTACTTGCCCTAGCCCGGCTAAGTGCGTTGACGTAGGTTGCTTGGGTGGCTCCTTGCAACATGGTCATTTAATGCAGGGCGAGTAATACGAGGGGTCTGACCCGCCTCCATATACGGATTACTCCGGGATTGGCTTGCCATTCCTTAACGACGCTTGATGTACAACCGTGTGGGGTTTGTCATCTAGTCGGTGTAACTTATGTTACACATTAACGCAGTTAATAACGTAGTAAAGCAGTTAATGTAGTAAAGCAGTTAATGTAGTAAAGCAGTTAAAATGTAGTAAAGCAGTCAATGTAGAAAGCAGTTAATGTAGTAAAGCAGTTAATGTAGTAAAGCAGTTAATGTAGTAAAGCAGTTAATGTAGTAAAGCAGTTAATGTAGTAAAGCAGTTAATGTAGTAAAGCAGTTAATGTAGTAAAGCAGTTAATGTAGTAAAGCAGTTAATGTAGTAAAGCAGTTAATGTAGTAAAGCAGTTAATGTAGTAAAGCAGTTAATGTAGTAAAGCAGTTAATGTAGTAAAGCAGTTAATGTAGTAAAGCAGTTAATGTAGTAAAGCAGTTAATGTAGTAAAGCAGTTAATGTAGTAAAGCAGTAATGTAGTAAAGCAGTTAATGTAGTAAAGCAGTTAATGTAGTAAAGCAGTTAATGTAGTAAAGCAGTTAATGTAGTAAAGCAGTTAATGTAGTAAAGCAGTTAACGTAGTAAAGCAGTTAATGTAGTAAAGCAGTTAATGTAGTAAAGCAGTTAATGTAGTAAAGCAGTTAATGTAGTAAAGCAGTCAATGTAGAAAGCAGTTATGTGGTTAAACGTGTGTAATGAAGTAATGCAGGATAGGCACATTTAGAGTGATTCATCCTAATTGATATGAAGTTGATATGCAGGTATGTGTGAACGTGTGGTGTGTGTTGTGCCTGAATAAAATTGTCTAATGATGAAGATTGTTTTAATTGGACAAATGTTTTAATAACATAGTGTTATCTTACTTAGCTAATTCGTTAACTAACACTTGTTTCTTAAATGTGGTTGTTCCCTCAGGTTTAGCATAGCCGAGGAAGACGTAGAATGGAGAGTGAGGAATTGGGTAGAATGCTTGATGAAGACTTTAGCTACCCATAGAAGCTATACCTCATTAGGCATCATTTACATTTTGATATTATGCAGATTTTATGAAGTACTATGTAGACGGTTGTTTTGTGTTGGGCAACCGTTGGGTTTTCATTTAGACATTTTGATGGTATGACATGTAACACCAATAAATGCAGGAACCGAACTGTTTTTATCGGTTTTGAACTTTTAAAGTTTTCTTCCGCATCTTTTAACACCGTTAGGTGGAAATTTTTGAAAACCCATGTTTTTAAATGTCGGGTGTTACAGTTATAAAATGAATACTTTGAAAATTCAAAATAGGATACATATAATGGGACGGATGGAGTATTTGTTAAATATCATAGGGAGTAAATCATTGCCTCAAAACTAGAGAAGATATATGCAGTAATGCAGACAAATATAAAAGGGACGCCGACCTTCGGCATTTAATTGACGGATGAAGAACCAAGAACCTACAACGAATCGAACGGTATGGTTAGAGGTTCATTGTAGAACAGCCACATAGGATTCGGGGTCGGCATCAAAGTCCCATACCTCATGCTCTTAGCTAGAACTTTTATTTTCTTGAGGTGTTTGATATGATAGCTGTAGCTGCAACCTTAATAAGTATTTGTGTAATTTTAAAAACTAAACGCCACAGCCAAACTAAAAGCTCCTGAAACGCTACCATTTTGGTGTTTGTTTTTCAAATAAAATTTAAAGTTAGTTGCATTCAAACAAAGCTTTTAACACTATAAAAGCTTTTAGTTTAAAACAAAAAAACTAAAGCTCCTGAAAAGCAAATATCAACATCATAAGATATATGTAAAATAATATCAAGACAACAACATTGCAATTAGCCCCAACCTCTGAAACCAGTTATCAAGTCAACCCTATTATTGCAAGAAACACAACATATGTAATTAGCATCAAAAAATAAATAAAAGCAGCTTAAAAATATGCTCTTAGTATAAATTAATATAATGCAATCATAAGGACAATCTACTTTCTATTCAAATATTATTTGGACATCTTAAATGTATACAAATAAATGAGTTGCTAGCTTTTTCAACCTTCTTAAACAGGGTGGGCCAAAATATCTAATGGATCAAAAATATAGCAAACTATCAATAGTAAATTATTCATGCTGGGATCTTTAGGATGGGCCTTGGCCCACTCCGTGGCTAAAGTGGCTCCCCCACTGCCTCTCAGGACCCTTTCCCTAAAAAAAAAACTTCTTAAAACTTCTTCCACACATAATCAATTAATTTATAATTTTTTTTATATTAAAAAAAGGAATTTCTTCTTAACATTGCTTCTTTCCGTATGCATCTTCCAACTTCTTCCTGGAGAAGCTCAAGCCGGACGCACCCTTGAAGACTCTCGCTCCCAATGACTAGTGTCACACCCCGTTGTAGCGGAAATACAGGGTTAACAAGTAATTGCGTACTAATCAGAAGGTAATAGAGATTACATCCATAAATCCAAATACAAGTTTATTACAAGTATAATCGTCCGGAAGTGGACCCCAATACACGGATACAAACTATCCTCAATTGGAAATGGGCCCACTAATTACAAATATAACATATGGACAGCTAAGTACAATTAGGACTAAATAAAGCTATAGTCCTCAGAGGTCTGACGCTAATTGTACGTCCAATGTTCAAAAGATGGCTTCAAATGCCATATACGCTTCCAAATACTTACTGTTGGTTCCCTGAAAAGCATGAAATTTGAGAGGATCAACTATCGAAATAGTTGGTGAGTTTACAGTATGTTTGACCAAATGTTTAGTCGTCATTGATACAACACAATGACCCATATTTATAAAAGACCAGGTAGTTAGAATACAACATCTAACAATACTTTTATTTCAAAACAGTCGGTATATCTAGATCCGACCTTTTATACAAGACTGTCAGTATATCTAGATCTGACACCTCTTATATCACAATTTACAACAAGATAGTCAGTATATCAAATCTGACTCATCTCTTTTATTTCATAACAAGACTGCCAGTATATCTAGATCTGGACACGTCATATATCCACTTTTTAAAATAAGATAGTAGGTATATCAAATCCAAACTCATCTTATATCACGTCAATCAGTATATCTAGATCTGATGACAGCATATGACAATCAATATGCCTCGCACAGGTTTCCGTTCTAAATGGGTGCGGACCGTAGCCAAGACAGTCGAGATATCTAGATCCGACAATACAACCAATAGGGAAACATTTTAGTTTGTCAAACACAAGAAACCATTTAATACGCCATCACACGGCAATTCAACGTCATTTCATTCAACATTTAATAAATGACACGTATACACATTTTCGACAGCCCAACATGGCAAATTTAAGTCAAATGATTTAAGCATCCATATCACATGGCATACACAAAAACAATCATTTATTTAATAAATAGTGTATACAACAGTACATGCTTTTCAGGCCCAAAGTAAAAGGAAAAGGGCGCCATAAACTCACCTTAGCGATCTAAATGCTAAAAGGTATAATGTAGCTCGAGAAGATCCACAGTCAATTCTCCTGGTTATCCAAAACCTATGATATCATTACCAATAATGAGGATCAAATCCCTTGACGACGAGTATCCTACGTACCACTACTTAGCTATAGACCCTAGAATGCCATAACCGAGAACGTGTTTCAAACATTGATTTTTATCAACTAAAGGTAAATAAAATTATTTAGACTTTAGGTTTAAAAGTTATTAACGTTTAAAAATCGACACGTAATATTTCACAGTACCAATACACTGCGTCGCAGTGAGCTAGAATCATGCTCACTGCGCCGCAGTGGCTAAAATGATCCAGGACCAGTATGAAAGCACTGCGCCGCAGTGAGCCAGAACATGCTCACTGCGCCGCAGTGGCTTAAGTCGACTCCAGACCAGAGTCTGGGCACTGCGCCGCAGTGGGGCTAACCCATGCCACTGCGCCGCAGTGGCCAGGTTCTGCAGCCAGCACCAGCAGCACCCAGTGCAGAACCCCAAACCAAAACACTTCAATTTCGACCCAAAACGACTTGCAAGAGTTTGTAACTAAATTTGAAGCAAAACTAAACATCACTAACCATTTTTACACACAATCCAACCCATAATTTCATCCATAACATCATTGAATCTTCCGAAACAATCAAATCAAAGTAAAACCCTATTTAAAACCCTAATTCCAAATTAAGTTGTTTTAGGCCTTGTAAGAACTCGAAATGACTAGAAAAGAGTAAGTAAACATAAATAGACGCAAAAAGGATGATTTAGACTTACCAAAACTCGACGTTCTTGAAGATAGTTAATTAAAATGAAGATGGTGATGATGACACAAATACCAAAGAATAGCTTTAAAATCCTTCTATCTTTCCTTTGCAAAACTAGCTTTTGATGATGATAATAGATTGAGAGAAACTTGATCTTTGAGAGTGTTGGTAATATGTGTGGTGTATTTTGTGTTTGTGTGGTGTGTGTGTTGATCACCAAGAAAGCAGAGAAAGAGAGCAAGAAGGAGGGAAAGGTTTTGTTGGTTTAATTTCCACCACAAACAAAAAGGGGCCGGCCTATGTGGCTCCTTTTAAGTCATTTAAATACCCCAACTTTGGTAAAATGCTTACGATTAAATACCGTTTGACCTAAAAGTCAAAATGCAAAGTAAAGATATTTTCCCCCGTCTCATTTTAGTCGAGACAAATAAATAAAATTAAATAAACTAAACTTTTAGAAATATTTCGTTTAGACAGTCTAATTACTGTGTTCAATTATAACATTTAAATCTTTATTTAACGTCATTTTAAGACTCGGCATTCGTCTAAATAGCTAATAGTCTACGTCATAAGGATACGTCTAATTGAACTATATCAAATGTTCAATTAACTAATAATTTCCACGTCATAATCTCTAAATTAGACGAAATTATAAATAATGATCGAGATTAGGACTAACCCGATGTTAATTAATCACGAGTTGTCACAGCATCCCCGACTTCTAAGGATTTCGTCCCGAAATCAAGTCTTGCTTAGTAAAAAGATGGGGATACTTATTCCTCATATAATCCTCACGTTCCCAAGTCAAGTCTGGTCCGTGTTTTGAGTTCCAACGAACTTTGACCAACTTGATACGACTTCGTCTAAGCTGTTTGAGCTGTTGGTCTATAATTTCAACAGGCTCCTCTACAAATTGAAGAGAGTCATTAACTTGCAACTCTTCCACAGGTACAACCAATGCTTCATCAGTTAAACATTTCTTAAGATTTGATATATGAAATGTGGGATGAACATGTTCCAGCTCTTGGGGTAAATTGAGCTTATAAGCCACGGAACCAATCCTTTGAACAATTTCAAAGGGTCCGATATAACGAGGACTAAGTTTTCCTCTCACGCCAAAGCGTGCAGTGCCCTTCCAAGGTGACACTTTCAACATAACTTTATCACCCACTCGAAACTCAAGGGGTTTCCTTCTACAATCAGCATAGCTCTTTTGACGATCCTGAGCCGCCTTCAGCCGTGCCCTAATTTCAACAATCTGGTCAGTGGTATTCTGAACCAGTCCATATTTGTACAAACGACGCTCACCAGCATCAAGCCAACAAACAGGCGATCTACATTTCCGCCCATACAAAGCCTCAAAAGGCGCACATTTAATGCTTGTGTGATAGCTGTTATTATATGAAAACTCAGCTAACGGCAAAAAGGTATCCCAACTACCTTTAAAATCAATTACACATGCCCGAAGCATGTCTTCTAACGTCTGAATGGTACGCTCACTTTGCCCGTCCGTCTGTGGATGGTAAGCCGTACACAAATTCAACTGAGTGCCTAAGGCGTCTTGAAAATATCTCCAAGATTGTGAAGTAAAACGACCATCACGATCCGAGATAATAGACACAGGAACGCCATGAAGTGACACGATCTTCTCAATATACAACTGAGACAATTTCTTTATTTTCCAATTCTCCCGTATGGGAATGAAGTGTGCAGACTTCGTCAATCGGTCAACAATGACCCAAATAGTATCGTAACCCTTCAAGGTTCGAGGCAACTTTGTATGAAGTCCATAGTAATCTGTTCCCATTTCCAGTCAGGAATTTGGGGTTGCTGGAGCAATCCAGAAGGCTTCTGGTGCTCTGCCTTAACCATTGAACAATTTAACACTTTGAAACATACGTGGCGATATCTCTTTTCATACCAGGCCACCAGTAAAAATCCTTTAATCCGTGGTACATTTTGTCAGCACCAGGATGGATGGAGTACTTAGATCGATGACTCTCGTTCATTAAGAGTTCTCTAAGTCCATTATACTTAGGAATCCACACTCTGCCCTTGACATGTCTGATCCCATCGCCATCCAATTCAAATAACCGTTCGGCATTCCACAATGCTTCCTCCTCAATACGCCCTGGTTGCAAGGCCTCATTCTGATCATCCAACACTCTATCCCTTAATGATGAGCCAAGGTAAGAACTTGCTCTTGTTATGACAGATAGTGAAATTCTATCTTTTCTACTTAGCGCGTCAGCAACAACATTTGCTTTACCGGGATGATATTTGAGTTCACAATCATAGTCACTGAGTAATTCTACCCATCTTCTTTGTCGCATATTCAGCATTTTCTGATCGAAGATATGCTGAAGACTTTTGTGATCTGTGAATACCGTACACTTTGTACCATACAAATAGTGCCTCCAAATCTTTAAGGCAAAAACGACCGCTCCGAGTTCAAGATCGTGGGTTGTATAGTTCTTTTCGTGGATCTTGAGCTGTCTAGAGGCGTAAGCAATGACCTTACCTTCCTGCATAAGCACACATCCCATGCCTTGATGTGATGCGTCACAGTATACCACGAAATTTTCCACTCCATTTGGTAATGCTAGAATAGGAGCATTACAGAGCTTGTCTTTCAACGTTTGAAATGCTTCTTCCTGGGCATCCTGCCAAATAAATTCCTTGGCCTTTTGAGTTAACAACGTCAACGGTTGAGCAACTTTTGAGAAGTTCTCAATAAATCTCCTGTAATATCCAGCCAGCCCAAGAAATTGACGGATTTCTGTCGGAGTCTTAGGGGCTTCCCACTTCTTTATTGCTTCAATCTTGGATGGATCTACGTGGATCCCATCCCTGTTCACTACATGACCCAAGAAGTGTACTTCTCTAATCCAAAATTCACATTTTGAGAATTTAGCGTACAACTGCTGATCCTTGAGCAGTTGCAGAATGGTTCTCAGATGACCTTCATGTTCGTCTTTATTCCTTGAGTATATCAGTATGTCGTCAATAAATACAATGACAAACTTGTCAAGATACGGTCGACATACTCGATTCATTAGGTCCATAAACACAGCAGGTGCATTGGTTAAGCCAAATGGCATAACCAGAAACTCATAATGCCCATAGCGAGTTCTGAAAGCTGTTTTCGGAATGTCTGTCTCCCTGACTCTGAGTTGATGATACCCAGACCTGAGATCAATCTTAGAAAAATGTGATGCACCTTCCAATTGGTCAAACAAGTCGTCAATACGAGGTAAAGGGTACCTGTTCTTGACAGTCAACTTGTTCAATTCTCTGTAATCAATACACATCCGCATCGAGCCGTCTTTCTTCTTCACAAATAGGATTGGAGCTCCCCAAGGTGATGAACTTGGACAAATTAGTCCTTTAGCTAACAACTCTTGAAGTTGTTCGGACAATTCTTGCATTTCTGATGGCGCAAGACGATAGGGTGCCTTGGCCACGGGTGCAGCTCCAGGAATCAACTCTATTCCAAACTCTACTGGTCTGTGAGGTGGAAGTCCCGTCAAATCTTCAGGAAACACCTCCGGAAAATCTCTAACTACAGGAATATCTTGCATTTCTTTCCCCTTTGGTTTTCTTTCTACCACAAATGCTAAGAAAGCAGGGTGTTCTTTTTGTAAATATTTATTAGCTTTTATTGCCGATACTAAGATCAATTTCTTTCCTGCCTTATCTCCTTGCACTTCTAGGGTTTCGTTATTCTGTAGAGGTATTCTAACAATTTTCTCATGACAACTTATATTAGCTCTAACCTTGGACAACCAGTCCATACCAATAATCACATCAAAACTGCTTAAATCTATGGGGATTAGGTCAATTTTAAAAGTTTTACCGGCTAATACCAAACTACAATCCACTAAATGATCTCTAGCAATATATTTTTGACCGTTTGCATATTCGACAACATAAGTATCTTTCATGGGGGTAGCTACTATACCAAAACGTGACTTAAATTCTAAGGATATGAAACTTTTATCAGCACCGGAGTCGAATAATATAAAAACATAATGATTATTGAGTATGAATGTACCTATCACAACGTTGGGATCACGTCGTGCATCAGCAGCATCCAAAGCAAAAACTCGGCCTCTACCTCGGCCTCCTTGATTTCTAGCCTGGTTGTTCCCCAATTGTTCCTTACTGGAACTATAGCATTATTGTTCGGGTTCAAATTAAGTCGTGGACAAGCGGGTCGTATGTGATTCTCACTTCCACACTCGTAGCACTGATTTGGTATCTTTTCCCTACAGAACTTTGCCTGATGTCCCGTTCTTTTACAACGGTAGCAAGTAGGACAATTTCCTATATGACGCATGCCACACTTGTTACATCTTCCGTCTGTGCCCAGGTTTCTATTAATATTCTGGGGGACCACCGCAAAGTTTCTGGCAGCTTTAAACCTCTTGCCATTCCCACCATTTCCAAAACCACTACCAGAGGCTTGATCATTCCTTCTCTTGACCACTTCACTTCCCACAGAAGAACCAGCGGTTCTTTTCAAATCTATCACCATCCGATTTGTCGCACTAACTGCCGCCTGTAAAGTCATGGGGTTAAAAGCGGCCACTAATCTTCGGATGTCAGGTGACAATCCATAGCAGTACCTTTCCACTAACTTCTCCTCCGTATCCACCATACGAGGAACTAGCCTTGTCAGCTCATGAAAACGAGTAGTGTATTTCTCGTTATCTAATCCAACCATAGCATGGTTCCAAAATTCGTTTTCCATCCTCTGTACTTCCTCCCTAGGACAGTACTTTTCCATTAGCATCCTTTTGAAGTTCATCCAAGGTATGCTATATGCCGGCTCTCGGCCACGAGTCCTAATCTGCTCGTTCCACCACGACAATGCGTGCTTTTGAAATTGAGCGGAAGCATATTCCACTTTGTGCTCTTCGGCACAACGGCTGATATGGAGCACTGCCTCAATGCTTTCCAGCCAGTTGATTAGACCTACCGGACCTTCGGTACCATTAAATTCTTTCGGTTTACAATAGGTGAAGGTCTTGTAGTCAGTCCCGTGCAGATGCACTCGAGGAATAACTTGTTCAGCAGTAGGTTCGGCATTGTTACTATTATCAGTAGGATGATTATTATTGGCGTTCATGCTCGCCGTGATCTGAGCAACTAAAGTAGGCATAGCAGCCAACAACTGTTGTGTCACAAACGCTGCCATATTATTTTCCCCGTCAGCACGTGGGGTAGGTCCAGGACCAGTGTTCACCTGGACAGGAGCAGCTTCCGGTCCTTGCTGAATCACAGGTTCTTCCTGTTCAGCTTCATTATTCACAGGAGTGGATCGCGTAACTCTCTTGGGAGCAGCCTTCTTCTGGACCTTGCCTCTTTTCTTGGGAGCCATAAGTCTAAGACATAAACCAAAAATGTCATTTAGAGATTTTCCTCGTAGGAACAACAAAGAGTGTAGCTTTTCAAGATGTTTTAGATATAAGAGGATGCCAAACACAAGTCACAATTTATCGACTTACTTGAACTCATGAACTAAACAAGAAAAGAAATATAGAACACTATACTTCTAGAATTGAAATGAGCAAGTGACGTAGTTTTGAACAAGTAAGTAAGCCGAAGAACTATCATATTTCATTCATACTAAAACTTTTTACATAATCTGACTTTCCAAAATCTTGTGGGAAAACTACGTCCACAATACAATTCATGTGGGAACTACATCCACGATGATATATTACATAGTCAGAATAATTACTATCTGACGTACGTGGGAAATACCTCCACCAAAAAGATTACAACTCAAATACAGATGTATGAGTTGTCAATTGTTCTAAGGCTTACAATACGTTACTACTACAACTATTAATTACAAAATTACATCTTGCAAATAACAACGACTAGCAAGGCTACCACTAAAACCACCACAACCGACAGTATCCAGATCAACCTCCCAATAGTTTCCTTCCCTTCTCTAGCAACAGTCAATGCCTCCTCCGCCTGATGATAAGCTCCAGACAACTCCTGAGCTTGATTCTCTAACTTCTCCCTTGTACAGATGAGGAATTGTTCATCCTTGACAATTGTCGGCGATAATATTCCGACCTATCAGCTGCTGATGCAACTGGCATAACAACACTTGGGTTGTAGACAGGCGCTCTGGAGGGACCCGCCGCATACGGATCTCCCTGAAGGAAAGAAAGTCCAAGTCCACCGTTGACCTGAACTGGTGCAGAAGGACCAGGAGCATAGGGGTCTCTAGGAGCATAAGACCAATGAGCTCCCTCGGTAGTACTCCTCTGATATGGAGATACCGGTGCTACAGAAGATTGAACATGGATAGACACATGTTCGCCTCCAGATTCACTGGAAGATGAATCAAGGTTGATAGGGCGTGATTCATTGCCCGATTCCTCCATTGGTTCCTCTTCATAAGAGTCGGGAACATAAGGAATGGAGTTTGATATGACAGGAACTGGAGGTGTACAAGGTACAACAGCATTTGAGCTTACTCCGTCCGACATGACTAGTCTGAAAAGATAGTCAAAACAATCCATAAGTCTACTGGATAAGACAGCACGAATCAAATGAAAGTGACAGTACGCAACATTGAGGTTTAAAGAAATCTTTGTCTAGATTACACACATTCGGTTTGGGTTTCTATTACCAACATATTTAAAAATGCTTATATATAGGGTCACCCGCAGCCTTCCCACCACATTTAAATATGTTGTCAATATAATCCAACTATCACGTATATAAACCTTATGCATACACATACGAGTCGAGTTTCTATTCCTAACATGCCTTAAATGCTTATGTATAGGGTCACCCGCAGCCTTCCACCACATGTACAGCATGCTGTGAATATAATTCAACTAATACATATATACACAATTTAAGATATTTATTTCGAGCCTTATACTATTTTACATAATCGGGACGTAGTTGATCGGGTTAGGTCTAATTATTGACAAATAGCATAACTCTCGAGATAGGTATCCTAAACCTTAATGACTTAGATTTCCTATATGAAGCGACCATGGCTATAGATTGAGTTATTCACGAGGAATAACTCCGTATTCACTATAACCTTGTCTCTGATACCAATTTTTGTCACACCCCGTTGTAGCGGAAATACAGGGTTAACAAGTAATTGCGTACTAATCAGAAGGTAAATAGAGATTACATCCATAAATCCAAATACAAGTTTATTACAAGTATAATCGTCCGGAAGTGGACCCCAATACACGGATACAAACTATCCTCAATTGGAAATGGGCCCACTAATTACAAATATAACATATGGACAGCTAAGTACAATTAGGACTAAATAAAGCTATAGTCCTCAGAGGTCTGACGCTAATTGTACGTCCAATGTTCAAAAGATGGCTTCAAATGCCATATACGCTTCCAAATACTTACTGTTGGTTCCCTGAAAAGCATGAAATTTGAGAGGATCAACTATCGAAATAGTTGGTGAGTTTACAGTATGTTTGACCAAATGTTTAGTCGTCATTGATACAACACAATGACCCATATTTATAAAAGACCAGGTAGTTAGAATACAACATCTAACAATACTTTTATTTCAAAACAGTCGGTATATCTAGATCCGACCTTTTATACAAGACTGTCAGTATATCTAGATCTGACACCTCTTATATCACAATTTACAACAAGATAGTCAGTATATCAAATCTGACTCATCTCTTTTATTTCATAACAAGACTGCCAGTATATCTAGATCTGGACACGTCATATATCCACTTTTTAAAATAAGATAGTAGGTATATCAAATCCAAACTCATCTTATATCACGTCAATCAGTATATCTAGATCTGATGACAGCATATGACAATCAATATGCCTCGCACAGGTTTCCGTTCTAAATGGGTGCGGACCGTAGCCAAGACAGTCGAGATATCTAGATCCGACAATACAACCAATAGGGAACATTTTAGTTTGTCAAACACAAGAAACCATTTAATACGCCATCACACGGCAATTCAACGTCATTTCATTCAACATTTAATAAATGACACGTATACACATTTTCGACAGCCCAACATGGCAAATTTAAGTCAAATGATTTAAGCATCCATATCACATGGCATACACAAAAACAATCATTTATTTAATAAATAGTGTATACAACAGTACATGCTTTCAGGCCCAAAGTAAAAGGAAAAGGGCGCCATAAACTCACCTTAGCGATCTAAATGCTAAAAGGTATAATGTAGCTCGAGAAGATCCACAGTCAATTCTCCTGGTTATCCAAAACCTATGATATCATTACCAATAATGAGGATCAAATCCCTTGACGACGAGTATCCTACGTACCACTACTTAGCTATAGACCCTAGAATGCCATAACCGAGAACGTGTTTCAAACATTGATTTTTATCAACTAAAGGTAAATAAAATTATTTAGACTTTAGGTTTAAAAGTTATTAACGTTTAAAAATCGACACGTAATATATCACAGTACCAATACACTGCGTCGCAGTGAGCTAGAATCATGATCACTGCGCCGCAGTGGCTAAAATGATCCAGGACCAGTATGAAAGCACTGCGCCGCAGTGAGCCAGAACATGCTCACTGCGCCGCAGTGGCTTAAGTCGACACCAGACCAGAGTCTGGACACCACTGCGCCGCAGTGGGGCTAACCCATGCCACTGCGCCGCAGTGGCCAGGTTCTGCAGCCAGCACCAGCAGCACCCAGTGCAGAACCCCAAACCAAAACACTTAAATTTCGACCCAAAACGACTTGCAAGAGTTTGTAACTAAATTTGAAGCAAAACTAAACATCACTAACCATTTTTACACACAATCCAACCCATAATTTCATCCATAACATCATTGAATCTTCCGAAACAATCAAATCAAAGTAAAACCCTATTTAAAACCCTAATTCCAAATTAAGTTGTTTTAGGCCTTGTAAGAACTCGAAATGACTAGAAAAGAGTAAGTAAACATAAATAGACGCAAAAAGGATGATTTAGACTTACCAAAACTCGATGTTCTTGAAGATAGTTAATTAAAATGAAGATGGTGATGATGACACAAATACCAAAGAATAGCTTTAAAATCCTTCTATCTTTCCTTTGCAAAACTAGCTTTTGATGATGATAATAGATTGAGAGAAACTTGATCTTTGAGAGTGTTGGTAATATGTGTGGTGTATTTTGTGTTTGTGTGGTGTGTGTGTTGATCACCAAGAAAGCAGAGAAAGAGAGCAAGAAGGAGGGAAAGGTTTTGTTGGTTTAATTTCCACCACAAACAAAAAGGGGCCGGCCTATGTGGCTCCTTTTAAGTCATTTAAATACCCCAACTTTGGTAAAATGCTTACGATTAAATACCGTTTGACCTAAAAGTCAAAATGCAAAGTAAAGATATTTTCCCCCGTCTCATTTTAGTCGAGACAAATAAATAAAATTAAATAAACTAAACTTTTAGAAATATTTCGTTTAGACAGTCTAATTACTGTGTTCAATTATAACATTTAAATCTTTATTTAACGTCATTTTAAGACTCGGCATTCGTCTAAATAGCTAATAGTCTACGTCATAAGGATACGTCTAATTGAACTATATCAAATGTTCAATTAACTAATAATTTCCACGTCATAATCTCTAAATTAGACGAAATTATAAATAATGATCGAGATTAGGACTAACCCGATGTTAATTAATCACGAGTTGTCACATCTACGTCTTGGACCTCAAAGATGGAGGGTGGACGCATTATAAGCACCGGCCTAATATGTTCAGCAAATGAGTTGGGTTTTAGTTTGCATTATATACCCATTTACAAATATAGTATCAATTCTATTTTTAATACCGGTACTTTCAACTTATCTTCAAATATCGCATGTGTAGATGTGTTAACGTGTAGATGTGTCATAAGTTTTTCCATTTTAATATACGTAGTTAAGGGTCAACATGACTAATTTGTTTATCAAATGGGCTGGGTTTAGGTGCAAATCTTTAGCATAATTTTACAGATTGGGTAGTCATTTGTTTATCAAATAGGTTGGGTTTAGCTTCAAATCTTCAACATAATTTTATATGGATTGGGTTGGATTTAGATTCTATTTTTCAACAAAATTTTAAATAAATCGGGTTTTTGTTTGCATATATTGGATTTAGATTCAATTTTTCAACATAATTTTAAATAGATTGTGTTTTGGTTTGGATATATAAACAATTAAACAAGCTCAGAGACTAACTAGTCAAGTCGAACATGGACAAAATAGCTTGTGACTAAGGTTACTTGAGCAACACTTGTTTACATGTACTCGTTGTAACACCTTATTTTTTTAAAAGGTGAATAAATTAATTGATTTTTCGAGTATTTTCATCTCGTGGAAAATATTACTCTTATATGTCTTCTGGATTTTGTATATTAAAGATATTACTATTAATATAATTGCAATATATATATATAGTTAAAATCATCAACCTAATGAATGATACTTGGTTTTAGGGACTTAACGGTCAATATGGGTTTAACGCACTTAATAGAGACTTTTACCTTTTGGGATTATGGCCAAAGTCTAAATTTCTACATAGAGTAAATTAAAACAGTAATAACTAGTGTATTTAAAAGTAGATTGCTCATTGCCGATATTGATCTGTAAAAAAAATATCACCTCCTCACCAACTCTATCTCATTTCCTACTCTTGTAACTCCCTTCAGTCTTACCTTCATCATTTTCATCCTAGAGCCCGAGAAATAGATCAATCATATGCATTGATAGATATATAATTTTTCTTTTTTGGGTATTTACCTTTATAGAAACAAAATTCAAAAATATAAGTTAATAACTTAATACCCTGTATTTTTTAGAGTTCATTACTTTTACTTATATTAAAACAAAACAAAAACTATATACATACAATTCATTATTTATTGCTAGAATGCTAACTGATTTTTACAATGTTATAATCTTTTTCTTTACAAAAAATTAACACTTCGTATTATTTGTTCAAATTGTAAAAGAAAAGGTAATTGGATGGGAACCCTCTGATCTCATATACCATTTGATACCTAATTTGTTCAAATTGTAGTCCCATGAGTAAATAACTTTGTTGAGGAAATTGTAGTACATTAGAGTGGTGGTTGTAATAATCAGTAACTAGTAATGATGGATGATGTATGGCATTGTGGTAGATAAAAATAATGAATTAATATGAAAAGTAAAAGCTTCTGAATCAATGTGTAGGTTATAGCCCGACACAAAAGTGGATTCTCTTTTCGGGTTTCTCTGCTTTCTTCATAATGCACGCTACGCATGCTCAGACCTCTCTTCATCCAAACACACACAAAGTTTATATATAAAAGTGTCTTAGTAATATTTATTGAACCCTCATTTTCTTTTACCATCTTTTGTTGCATATACTCCAACTCCAAGCAATGTCTGTAAGTCTCCTCTTTTCTCTCCTTCCCTATACATTATATCTCACTAAGTCACTATATATACAAAGGGAAAATGTGTGTATATATATATATTTTTCGAACAGCAAGATAGTAGTTAGTCGTTAACATTCAATGTTTATGAGGTCATGTTATTATTGAAATGATTATATATATGTATTAATGTGGGGTTGTAGATGGTGGAAGTGAGAGTTCCAAACTTGGATTGTCATGGATGTGCTTCAAAGCTCAAGAGAGCTCTCTTCAAGCTTAAAGGTACACAACCCTTTGTGATACATTTTCTAAACACAATATATATGCATTATTAGAAAAAGCATATCTTCATCTGCCTTTTCAAACTGTATTTGCTCTATAGAAAACATAGACATGCAATGAGTTGTCTGTCAACAACTTTTTTCTGATTGATTATGTACTTTGTGCAAAGTTAATAATCAAATAATCTTTCTTGAAGACCTAACTACGCTCTTAATCTTTCTTTAAACACTTTTTAATCGGGTTTTGTCTCTTTCTAATTTGCATAACGAGTCTAAGAAGTCAAATTATCTATTAACCTACAAAATAATGCCATAATGGAGTAATGCTAAGTTAAACATTTTAATTAAAAGGAACAAAAAAGGTTTTGAACTTTATAGTCAACATGTCATAAGTCGGTTTTTTTTTCACTACATGTTAAATACTAAACTAAAAAAACCTCTATAAAATAACTTTTTTTTAAAAGTAATTTTAATTTACATGTGCCCCGTAAAAACAATTACATACAAGCTTATATTACTTTGAAAGAGCACTATCTTTCCAACTAATTGCATTATGCTTTAATCTAGTCCAACGGCAAAGAAAGCCCAAAGATCTCTAAAATAATGTCTAATAGACACTTTACAAAAGTCAAATGTATTTATCCTCAAAAATCTCCATTGGTTTTACAAGTTTAAAGCAAGTCAGTCAAGACCCTTCTAAACGACCATGGGTAAATACGGAGTAATAGATGTTGGGTTTCAACCATTTATTTAGATCCAAATTGATTCTGGTTACTATAGTCTAAAGGGTCAAGCATGAAATATCCATAGTTTAGTTCAACATGCACGTGACAATAAATTAGAAGGTACAGTGGTACACATTTAGTTGGAGCTTGGACAAATATATGTCTAACATAATTGACCTATTCCCTTTATTAATATTAAAAAAAGGCTTTATTAGTATTTTAAATAAATGTTAAATACAGTTTTAAAGACTAAAGTTAACGTGCATAAAAAAAATTGTTATTTTAATATCAAAAGTTCATCTATGGTAAGCGTAATTATTTTATTCATCTAGCAAGACCGTTAAACAAATAAGACTATCTTTAGGCATTACAATATTTGGGGGACAATAAGAAGAGAAGTGTGGTTTTGGTTTTTCAGGAGTGGAAGAAATAGAAATAGAGATGGAGATGCAAAAGGTAGTGGTAAAAGGCTACGGCTTGGAAGAAAGGAAGGTTTTGAAAGCCATCAAGCGAGCCGGGAAAGCAGCCGAGCCGTGGCCATATCCGGGTTACTCCTCCCATTTTGCTTCATTTTACAAGTACCCGACCCATATCGCCAATCAATACTATTACGACAGGAATGAAGCTACTGGACACAACTTGCATGCCTTCTTTAATACCCCGTCGGTTTATTCACTCGCTATTGCCTCTGATGAGGCCGTCGCCTCGCTGTTTAGCGATGACAACCCTCATGCGTGTGCCATCATGTGAAATGAGATTTGATTGTTGGTTAACTAATTTTGTTCTAGCTAGTTGATTTTATCATTGAGGAGCAGAGTAATGTATTCGGTGACAAAATTAATATATATTGACTTGGTTGACATGAATTTATTTTTACTTTTTTTTGCACGAAATGAGCTTATGTGTGTGGTTGTCGACTTGTCGTGGTAGATGTTGGGGCACAAATGTACCTTGTAAATTATTTCGATTTAGAGCCGTTTTGTAGGATTGGGTATCGTTGATGTTTAAACTATTGGTATTCGAATCCTTGAGAACCCACAACATGATACATGTTTTGGAAGAGCCGAAGAGGTATCATATATTCTTTTTCCTAATAGTTGCTATTACATCGATTAAACATAAAATACTGTAATGGCAACTATTTCTACTAATCACATATCCAGTAGATGATCGCCCAATATATATATGGGCAATCTTTCTAATCAAGTGGTGATGCTGTCGAGTATCAATCGACAAACATTGACATTTGCTATCTCGTCTCAACGGACAATGGGTCAAGATATAAGACCAACTATTGCACATGTGTATAATCCTAGGCTATAAATGAAATGTCATTATGATGTACAATTTAAATAGTTTTAACAGAATATAAATGTAATATCGACCCTGCCTCAACATGTAGACGACCACAATATTATATTGTCCACTTTGTCTTCACCTAAGAGGCTAAGACAAAGATGAAAGATGGAAATGAAGAAGTAACAAAGCTCTAGAGAAAGAAAATAAGCAAGCTGGGGATGAAATATTAATGAAGTTGGAGTGACAATTGATTTCAAAAAATGTAGAATTGCATAAGGTTCTATTAATTATCTGTACATCAAGGAGTAGTTATTAAAAGAATTAAGTAATCACCTAACAAGTCTCTGTCGATGTGAGGTTAGCCCACTTGATAAAAGTTCTTGTCTTTTAGGGTAAAGACCAAGGTTCATTCTTTGAAAATAGTGTAATTTAAGATTATTTGATGTAAATGAGTGTGGTTTGCCTTTTAAAAAAAACCTAGCACGTCATTCAGTTTAGTGTCGGTGCATCTAAGAATTTATTGGGATAGTTTAGGATTATCACTTAGGAGTAGAAATGTTTACCACTCCAAAAATATGAAATATAACCACATATTATGACTGTAACGAGATTTAATTTGAATCTCGTAATTTTACTACTACAAACCGCAACTGATAACACTGGACCAAAATCCCGCTGGTAACAACATAACAAATTACTC
Organism: Erigeron breviscapus; assembly: GCA_034093135.1. NCBI lineage: Eukaryota > Viridiplantae > Streptophyta > Magnoliopsida > Asterales > Asteraceae > Erigeron > Erigeron breviscapus. The sequence continues at coordinate 165,229,893 of CM067167.1, read as the reverse complement.
AGAAGTCATTCCTTTGAAACTTCTTTAACTACATTCCTAGTCCTATGACTTTTTTTTTGAAACGGAATAAGTATATATTCGTTAAAAATTAACAAGAAGCAAGAGGTCTTGACAATACGCTAGACCTAGAAAACGAGGACCCATAAGCTTGAGAAAGAGCATACCTTAAACAACATCAAAGATAACTTGAAATCTTAAATAACTACAAAACCCAAAATGACCTTTAAAAAACGAACTTGGAGATATTGACACCACCACAAAGCTAGACAGCTATGGTGGTGGGCGTTATGGAAGCATCGGAACAATGTCGTCTTCAATGGTAGTACTTTAACGAGTATAGAAGTTTTTAAAAATATTGTTTCCTCTTCCTTTTTTTGGATTAATTGTCGAAGTAGAAAAGATAGATTAGTTTGGCCCTTATGGCAGATATCTCCTAATTATTTGACGTGATATATTGATGTAACTGTTTGATGTAATATTTTGGTGTCCTTCGGTTTTTCGCCGAAAGTCACCCTGTAATATAATTAATTTGCTGTTCAAAAAAAAAAAAAACACAAAAAAACAAAGCTAGACAGCTAATTGAGTACTTAACGTTAACCTACATAATGAATCTAATAGGAATAATATTCTAGATGCATTAGAATAATAGTCTGGATACATTATATCGGTTTTTGTTATAATATTGACAATGTATTTGTTAATAACACTAATCCACCACCTCCTCCTCCTACTCCTGTCTAGTCGATTAGAATAGCAAATGATCTCTTCTTCTAGTGGTCCAAAAGAGAGGTAAAAGGTTTGCCTTTACCAGAGGTCTCAAAATATAATTACTAACAAGTAACAACTAGCATTTTTTTTGAAACGGCAATACAGGAATATATTGCTAATGAAAACCATCCAGCGAAACATTAGAAGGCTAAAAAGATACATTACCATCTAGAATTACAACAATAAAAAATACACTCTAGATTCTGCTCGTGACCTTAACTGCGAGGATCGCAAAAGGGGTGAAAAAACTCCAGCCGTTTACCTATAGGATATAAGAAAAACCTTCACTAGGCCAACAGAGGCCATGCCATTTATTTTTACTCCGATGTTTTTGATATGATCCCGACCAGGCTTTGACGGAAAGAAACACAAAGCGACCTGCACCAAAACCCGCCTATACAAAGAAAATGTCCTAAAAGTAGCGTAACATTTTAAAAAAAGAAAAGCAACTTAGAGGTATGTTGACAACAACCATTTAAGCTCATCTCGATAATGATTGTATTTCATTTCATTTTTTTTATTGCGTTTCAGCTAGAGGGGTTTAATTTTTCTTTCAACCATGTGTTTAAAGTTTAAACCCATAAAATTACCACCATGTTGAAAAAATAGTTTCTCTTAATGTTGGATGAAACGACAAGGCAATGGACCGTTCAACCCCGACTATGGCCCAAATTTATCCAAGAATGCCATATGGCCCAGGACTAACATAGCTACACGCTTGCTAAATTTAAGCCCACTCTTGATAACTCAAATCAACATTTGATGATGGTTGTGATCCGTACGCCGTACACCATTAATAGTAAACCGCATACCATTAAAGCATGTTTGGTAGTGTACGGTTAAAATTGATGGTACACAAATCATCACCGATTTATCATGTATCAGTGCCACATAAATCAATGACTTGGTAACTAGAAAATCCAATCCCATACATAATTAGAGCTTGCTCTATACCTAAGGGTAGGAGAACAAAGTGAGTGCAGGCCCTCGTCCAACGACCCTCATTGTGTATGTGTTCAGTGGAGGCCTACAACGAAGTTATGTATATCTCCAATCATAGGCTAAATAAGAGGCCTAAATCTCGCGAAATTCCCACGGCGAAACCTCGAGAGACTTTTCACTTGTCTTCTGCGAGTCTGAGACCTTACTTCTGCGACTACTCTACTAGGAGATTTTACCATCTTCCATCTCGGAGAAGAGCTATTGCATAAATAAAGGCTGAAAGAGCTACTGGTGACGGGTTCATTGACGAGTGAAAGAAACCCTTGAATGGATTCGTCTGGGAAAGACTTTCTTTCATCAACAACAGTCCGGAAATGGAAGACGGAGATAGAATAAGCAGCTAACAGCTAAGTAGGTTCAAGTTGCATTTCCTTGATAACTCCTTGTTCAATGATTAGAAAGAACTTGTGCTATAAATAAATCCTTGTTCAAAAACTCCTGGATATGAATCCCAATAGGGTACAATCATACGGCCATGAGATATCCTATTTACGCCCCGTCCTTTTAAGTAAAAAAGGAAACTTAACTTCCGATATATAATTAAGTTAACAACATATAATAGTATTTAGTAATGCATAACAATTGAGTAATTATATAACATATATTATTGTATATGACTAGATAATTATTGTACATATATCATCATCTCTAAAACTTTTAATAATCTATTAGCAGCATGCTCACAAGTTATGCAAAAATAGTGAAATAGGAGTAGTATTATATTCACACAATAGTTTATAGATGTATGAATGTATCTTGTTTGACTAAAGAAGATAATTAATGGAGAGGTAATAGGAGGGGGCCGGAGATACCTTTACGGGCACGCACCAAGTGACCCAACTTAAATTGGGTCAGAAGTATGTGCACTTTGTTTGGACACCTGGCCCGATTAGTTTTTGTGCCTAGCTGGTAAACGAGTATTTAGCCAATGGTGTGTTTAGAAAATAATTATAAAATGATGTTTTAGAAAATATTTACCAAAATGGTATTGTTTTTAAGAAAATATTTATCAAAATGGTGTTTTTATAAGTTTTGACTTCTTGACTACCTTTTTTTCTCTCTTATCCATTTTCTCTCATACACAATCCCTATATCTATGACTAGATTATACCTGTCCGATAGACAGGGACACCTTATTAAGTAATTATTAATTATTTATGAGTGTTATTTTATCACATGATAAATCAAATCATATGTACCAAGTAAATGTAATAAAAGATATTAGGATTTAACACTCTAAAAATATTGTATTATTTACCAAATTTTACAATAAGACTAAAAGGGTTCTTAATGATATATATTTGTATTATGTATGTAAAATCTGAAAAGAACATAAAAAATATTATAGAAAAAACAAAAGAAAAGAAGAAGAATGATAAAAAGGGAACAGGAATTTGTTAGGTCCAGATTTACTGGACTCGCTCCAGACTTGAAGACTGGAAAGTCTCTGAAGACTTGTCCAGAAATACTTCTACTCCAGACTTGGATACTGGAGCGACCCTGAAGATTTGTACAGAAATAATGGAAGACCAGTGAGCAAAATACTTGTATAGGAAATCTGGAATCCTCCAGATTAGCTCACTGGACTTCACCCCAGTCCAGATCTATTCTACTGAAGACATTCTCACTGAAGTCAAAGACTGAAGTTAGAATAAAAAAGACTGACAAATGGCGGAGTCCACTGGAAGTCTTACCAGATATACGACTGGAGGTTTGTCAGTGTTCTAGACCTTACAAGTCTGAACACTGATTACGAGGAATTGACTTTTTGCCTTTACACACTTTCCAAAGAACATTCCACTTATTCTTTACTAAAGTACATACGTGTGTAAAGGTGGTTGGTTAAAAGAATAAAGTCATATTGATGTGACTTTATCCTTGTACTTTAACCAATGCATTTAATAACCTTGTCGGTTCATTAAATGCATGCAACCATATTTGTACGGCACAAATTCACTGGTGAATTTGTTTGCCTATAAATACAAAGTCATTTCCTTGTTAAAATTACTTTTAGCATTAAAGGTGAATTTGTCTAAATACTCTCGATCGTAACAGGGATACTTCACAACTTTAAGTATCTCGATCCAAAGAGTTTATTTGGCAAATATAGATCATTTGTAATTCATAGGTTGTTAGGATACTTACATATTTGTATTATCTTGATTCCGCACAACCTTGTATTTTATTTAACATCATAAATAAAATACACTTGAAAATATTACATTGTGTTCCACCTTTATTTATTACTTTAAGTCGTGTATTACTTTGTTATATACTTGCATTTATATTCAAGTAATACTAGTCCAATCTAGTGCTTATTAGACTTGTTGTATTTTACATTCTGGGTTAACCATCAAGAGAGTTTGGGACTCACAATTGGTATCAGAGCAGAAGGCTAAACAAACTTGCCTAGATCTGCTTCTTTGATGGCCACCCCAGAAAATACACAAGGAAGCTTTAATTTTGGTCCTGATCCTAATGTTAATATTAATGATCAAAATACTGACCCACCCATTGTTAATAACACTAATCCACCACCTCCTCCTCCTACTCCTGCTTCTCCACATGTGCATGTGCACTATTCAAATAATCATGTTCCTAAATTCAGTGGGAATAGCGATGAATTTGGTACGTGGAAGGCTAGGATGATACTGCATATCACTGGTATTGACAGAAACATGATGAAAATTTTAAATGAAAGACCTTATGTCCCCACATCACCTCTCAATGCTCTTCTTGATCCAACTGGATCTAGAAGAGGCAGGGAAAAGAGGGAGGAACATTGGTCTGAAGAGGAGAGGATATTGGTAAATCTAGATACCCTTATCAAAAACATGATCCTCGGGGCTGTTCCAGAAACCCTAATTCCCACACTAGTTCTTTTTCCCAGTGCTAAAACCATGTGGGATGAACTAGTGAACCAGTTTGAAGGAGGAGATGACACCATTGTCACCAGAAAAGTCTCCTTAAACAAGAGGTATGAGTCATTTTTTGCTCAGCCCAATGAGTCTCTCACTGGTACTTACACCAGATTTATGAGCATCATAAACCAGTTGAGAGGTCTTGGGGTTGAGAAAGACAAGGATATACTTCTAGAGAAATTTTGTGATATTCTACCCACCAAATGGTCTCACATGATCCTGGTCTTACGACAAGGTAAAACTCTGCACACACACACTCTTTCAACTTTATATGGAGCTTTCAGGTACACTGAAGAAAATCAAGCTCAGAGAGTTGTGGCAGAACAAGATGCCTATAACCATGCCTCCAGTAGTCCTACTGTGGTTAATCATATTGAACCACAAAGTACAGCACTGATATCTTCTGAGAATGTATTTTCTATGAAAAAGATGGTGTCTGAACTCATGGAATCTGAAGAATCTAGTCAAATCTCTCCAGACTGTGATGAATCTGAAAATGATGACCTGGTTGCTATGATTGCTAAAACGTTTAACCGTTTCAAAGCAAGAGCAAATAGGCCATCTGGACAATTTGCATCCAGTTCTTCAACTGATAAGACCAATCTGACATGCTTTAAGTGTGGCAGAAAAGGTCATTTCATGAAAGATTGCAAGTCCAGTCAGTTTGTATCCCAGCCTGGTCCTTTTTCTTCTAATAATAAGCCTGATGATAGCTATAAATCTAAATATAAAAAGCTTAAGGATCAAATTGCTCTCATGGCACAACAAATGGAAAATAATAATAAGTGCATGATTGCAACAACTGAAGAGAAATGAGTTCCTTCTGATGATTCATCTGCTGATGAAGAAGAAGAAAGAGATTGCTGTTACATGGCTCTGGCAGACGAAGAGCACCTGGTGAAGGAAGATGTCACATCTGGAAGATGGGTGGACATTGTTATCAAGAAGGTTAGTGATTATGATATGGAAACTGACCAAGAACTAAAACTGGACATTGCTGAAGCTCTTAATTCTGATTTAATATTTGTTGAAACTGTTAGATCTGACTGTGTAAATGGTCTAGAAACAGATTTTTCTGAAATAACTGTTTTAAAATCAAAATTAAAAGAACTTCAAGATATTGAACTGGCATTTCAAGCCCAGGTTCTGGTAACTGAACAATTGATTCAAGAAAAACAAGATCTTGAGATCATTTTAGAGAAAGAAAAACTGGTGATTAAATCATGGCTTGAAACCAGAAAGCCATATGATGCTGGAGTAAATCAATTTCCCACACAAAAACGTGCTTATTTAGATGGAAATACTCATGTTGCATCATTAATACCAGTAATTGATCGGTTACCAGAGGGATTCAGGCCCGTTACCATTTATGATGAGCCTGTAACTCCCAAGGCCAATATTTTCCCAGTTCAATCCCCAGAGGTTAAGACTGGAGCATTCCAGATGACTGCTCCAGTTAAAAAGGTTAATCGGAATAAACCTTTGCCTCAGACTGCTTCTAATGAACCCCAGGTTCAAAAGAAGAAGACCAATCCCCTACTTAGAGAGCCAGTTTCAATTACTGACTCGTCAATTTCAAAGTTTTAATGCAAGATTAAACTTTATTGAGGGTACTTCATCTGGCCCTAGACAAAATACCAAACCTTTTTCCAAGAAAGATAAATATATTTCTCCAGTTGAGAAAAGAAAAAGGTTTCAAAACTATCAACCCCAGTGGTCTTTTCAACTAAGACTACTGTTGAAGAAAGTGAACTCAACCAGATACCTCAGGGACCTATAAGGGAGGGTCCAGTGAACCCATCAGTCGATGGGTTCCCAAATCTAACTGATAATATCTGGTGGATGTGCAGGGCGATCAAAAGAAATATATCTGGTATCTTGACAGTGCAGCTGGCAGGACGATGACCGGATGTAAGACCCTGCTGGAGGATTCTAAGGAATCTCATATGCTTGCTGTAAAGCGCATACTGAAGTACCTTAAAGGTGTCCCCAGTCTAGGTCTTTGGTATCCCAAAGGCTCAGGCATGGATCTAATGGGTTATTCAGATTCAGATCATGCAGGTTGTAAGATAGATAGGAATCCACAACTGGTGGATGTCATTTCCTAGGTGGCAAACTGGTCAGCTGGACTAGTAAGAAGCAAACTTCAGTTTCATTATCCACTGCTGAAGCTGAATACGTATCTGCAGCCAGTTGTTGTGCTCAGATACTCTGGATGAAGAACCAGTTGCTTGATTATGGTATTAAATATTCAAAGACTCCAATCTTTTGTGATAATACCAGTGCCATTGCTATCTCAAACAATCCAGTCATGCACTCCAGAACGAAGCACATTGATCTCAGGTATCACTTCATTCGTGATCATATTATGAATAACAACATTGAACTCCATTTTATTCCCACTGACAAACAACTCGCTGACATTTTTACCAAACCTCTGGATGTCAAAACTTTTGAATATCTTGTTGGTGAGTTGGGAATGTTAAATCCTTAAATCTGGTGACTGCTCAGATATTGAACGCCTTTGTGTACTATCTTTGCATTATTAGATTTCTGGAACAACATTCCAGGGAAAGACTTGAAAGATATTTTTTTCTTAAAAAAAAAAATGTTTTAAGTTCAGGGGGAATTTATTAATTTATTTTCTCACTGGACAAACTCTTCAGAAAATATTACTGGTGCTTTGTAAATGTGCCCCTCTCACTGGTAACTGGACAGATTGAAGTGCGTGTTTGAGGTGACTAATGTTTCCTTGTAAATGTGTCCCTCTCATTTGTCTGAATTAGTTGACGTGCACGTTTGAGGTTACCAGTCTTTCAAAAATGGTTTTCACTGGTACTTTACTGGAGTGTCCCTCCAGTGTACCATCAGTACATGTTCACTGGACTAATCCACCAGTGATACTGGAGTGTCCAGTCAACCTCCAGATGCACTGAAATATGTCATAATATTTTCTAAATACTTGGTCATTGTGTGTGCCACGTAAGCAAATCTTTTTGAAGATATTTTTATCCTACGTGGCATATAAATTTTTTCAACGTAATGATGGTATTTTTACTTTGGGAAAACAAAAGGTGCAACTTGTTACTGTTTGTGGGCTGTAAACCGTCATGCATTTATGTATGATGTGATGTAATTAATGCGGATCTCAGAACCCGATCAAAAACTTTATTTGATAATTTCAATAAACCGTTTGAGTTCCACATTGTCTCTCCTATAAATACCCACTTTCAATTTCAATTGCATTTACTTCGAACATATTTACTCCCAAATCTTTCAAATTCCTTCATTTACTTCTTCATTCATTTTCCAATCATCATCTCTCTTATTTACTCCATTTACATTCAATTCCTTCATCAATTCTTCATCATAACCTATATAATATATATATATATATTCAATTTCATCTTCATCTATTCTGTTATAAATGGCACCTAGACAATCAAAATCGCTCAAAAATCTCCTTGCCGCTGAATATGCTCCTTCGGAAAATGTTGGCAGGGCACCTCATATCAATCTTGAGGCAAGTGCCATAAGAATCAATATGAATAACTAGATGGCAAGACTCTCTCTTTCCAGTGTTCATGATGCCCAATCGATTATTGGGAGATTAAACTCATTCTTTCTCTCTTGCCCATTATATGGTGCATTAACACTTAATCCAGGAAGGATGTACCACGAGTACCTATGTGAATTCTGGTACACTTGCTCAATATGACGATGAAACTTCATCGATCAATTATACTCTAAAGGGAGGTACCAGATCCCTTGGTTTCACTGCAAGTCTGCTCAGGTCAGTTCTACAGTTAAACTATCTTGAGCAGAATGAGTTGCCTATTGAGCTTCCCACTGGTATAAATACAAGGGAAGTATGCAGGCTGATGGGGCACACGGATATCTTGGATGAGCATGGCCAGCTATCCAGAAAAGGGACTATCTACATGAGCAAGCTGTCAGACTCATGGAGATATTTCTTCACTCATATTGTTGAATGTATGGGAGGCAGTTCTGGAGGGTTAGACCAGATAAATCAAACCCACCTCCAGATTGCCTACTGCTTATGGTTTGGGCTTAGAGTGGACTTTGCCCAAATTCTTTTTGATGACCTGGTTGAGCGCCTAAGAGTGAAAGGAAGAAAACCATTTGTTCCTTATATTCGTTTCCTTTCTTATGTTTAAGAATGCTCTTGGCGACCAGTATGATTTTGATACTACTCACTTTTCTGTGAGTGGGTATATGAGGGACCTGGTCAACCTCAGGTCTCCACTGGATGAGGTAGATATTCCTCAGTCCATGCTTTCCTTCCAAAGGGAAGAAGCTGAAATGGGTCTAGATAGAGGTCAAGCTGTTAAAGGACCATCTGGTGATGATGTACAGATCATTGAGGCTGTACAGCCCATTAGACAAGTTGCTCCAGAAGGTCAAGGTACAGAAGTTGTTGAACCTTCCAGACGACCTAGAACTAATAGGCGTCTGATGAGAGCTGGACTCCAGGTGAATCCAGAAAGACATCCTGGTGATGTTATGAATCTAGATGGATCACCAATTTTTGAACAAGAGGTTGTTGAGCAGGTTGTTGAGGAAGTTGAGCAAGAGGCTCCACTAGACTTGAATGTAGAGGCTGGTGAACAGGTTAATGTAGAAACTGGTGAACAGACAGTGGGGATGACTCCAGAATGGGATGATGTTGATTCCCCAATGTCTGAAGGTTTTGATGTTAACATGAATTTTCTGGGTGAAGATGTATAAGAAGAAGAAAATCTACCAGAAATGCCAACACCTCCACCAGAAATGCCACCACCACAATCAAACATGCCACCACCACCACCACCTTCAATTCCAGAACACACTCAATACTTCACTCCAGCAACCACTCAACCTTCAGAATCTCAACCTCCACTCGTGCGCCGGAGTCACCAGTTGCAACATCTGAAGCTGCAACTGAAGAGGACTGGGCACAAGTTCCTCTAATGACCAGATTACCTTCAACTCTTGAACCTCCCAGTGGTCTCTCTACTTCATCTTCTGCCGAGGTCCAAGGCCTTTTAAGTAAGGTGGCGGACCTGGAGAGATCACTCCAGACTTCATCACAGGTTATTTCAGACTTCAAATCATTATTATCAAATAACCTTGCTTCTGAGATGAATGTCTTTGCTGGGAATGAGAAGCTGGTTTATGAGAAGCTTGATGAACTGGTACTGGCCACAAACAACAACACTGAAAAGATCAAAATGGCAGTCCAGGGATTAGAGACTAGACTGGTTAGTTCTGTTCAGACTGCAGTCACTGGTGAACTGGCAGGTCTGAAAGAAGATGTTCAGAATTTGGTTTATAGGGTCAGTTCTCTGGAGAGTAGACCCACACTAGACCAGGGTGCAGTTGTTAGTACTATAAGTGATGAATGTACAAGGAAGTTCAGAAACAATATGTTGAAAGAATTATGTGAAGAAGTTTCTGGGACTGTTCTTCGTAGCATTCATGATGGGGTGTTACCCCAAGTAGAAAAGTTACTGGATGAGAAGTTGCCAAAACACTTGCCTAAAGCAGTTGTAAATGTTCAGAAGGAAGTGCAGGCACTTAAGAAAGTTGTGTCTGAAACAACTCCAGTAGAAGGTATAACTTTTGGTCCACTGGACAGACTTATGCTTGAACAGTTATGGAATGATCTCAAGTCAAGAACTGGAGATCGTTCCAAGGGGGAAAAGTCGTCTGGTGACCAAACACTGAAGAAATTGTCACAAAGAGCATATGGCACTGAAGCCGGGCTAACTGAAGAAGCTACTGGTACTGAAGCCAGTGAGCCCCAGTTTGAGACCTTCCCAGATATTCCAACTACACTGAAGGCTGTTAAAGGAAAAGAAAAAGTGGTATCTGGTGAAGAGGAAGAGCAAACTGAAGATGCTGATGATGAAACATCAAGAAACTTGAACAAGAATGCATCATGATAGAGATTTTCAAAAGAAATCAAAAAGATGAACTGCTGGCCCATCAAAGGGAGATGGCAACTATGGGTACTCTGGATTCTTACAATGCTGGCAGGTTAGGCATTAATATTGAAGTGTATAAAAAGATGAAGGATGACCCCAGAGTTCATCAATGTTTGAGTTTATTGGATGATGTTCATGTACGCTCATTCTACGCTGAAGAAGAACAAGTCTATGATTCTATTATTTATGGCGTGAGTGTACCAGAACTCATCAGACAAAGGAAGGATGAACTGGTAAGTCTCCAGAAAAAGATAAGAAAGAATGCTGGTGCTCTGGAGATAGAGTACAGAAAGAGACTTACTGGTTTACCAAAATTGACTGCCAGACAAATCAAAGCAATCAAAGATGCTGATGTAAGCAATTTCATTCCCCTGGACACTTCTCGAAAAATCAATCGTCAAGAACTCCAATCTGCTGTAGAGCAAAGGAGAGTGTCCAAGGAAACTGAAGCATTGATCCAGCAAGCCAAGCTGAAAGAAAAATACAATGAAATGTTAAACTTCAGGGCTGATGCTAGAAGGATCACTGGTGCTGAAATCAAATTGGCTGAAGATCATGAAGGCATGTCTAAGTTTGAAGTAAAGTTGACCAGGGAGGGTAACTTTACTGATGAGAGGAAAAGTACTTCAGTCCAAGCTTTTGGATGGAGTGAACTGAAGGAAATCGCTTTAACGTTCAGGGGGAAGACAAATGTGTCGACTGATGTTAAAGCATTTCTGAAAAGAATTGAAAAGGTATGGAGAAGAAAGCAACAGATGGAAGTTGCAATGGACATAAGAACGCCAGAATCAATACCATCTTCTCCATCACCAAAGAGAAAGGCTACTGAAGATGCTCCAGGACAGACATCAAAAAGAAGGGCCTGACTCTTATCATTTACTTGTTGTAAATTATTGTTTTATGAAAATTGTAAACTATTTAGCAGTTGATGTATGTAATAATAGTTGCAATTTTTGATTCATATAAGTAAATGATCAGATTTAGTCTAAGTTAGAACTTAAAAGATGAAACTGAAAACACTGATGATCTATAAAGTGTTTTCCAGTAACTTAGATTTTTTAGACAAATCGAAACTTGTGTTTTTCAAGCATACAAAGTGTATAGATTTAAGCTTGAAAACACTTGCATTATTTCTAAACAAATAGGGGGAATTTGTTAGGTCCAGATTTACTGGACTCGCTCCAGACTCGACTACTGGAGCCTTACTGAAGATCTGTCCAGAAACGTGTTCTACTGGACCTACTCCAGACTTGGAATCTGGAGTCCCTCTGAAGATTTGTCCAGAAATAATGGAAGACCAGTGAGCAAATACTTGTATAGGAAATCTGGAGTATTCTCCAGATGAGCTCACTGGACTTCACCCCAGTCCAGATCAACTCTACTAAAGACATTCTGACTGAAGTCAAAGACTGAAGTCTGAAGAAAGAAGACTGACAAATGGCGGAGTCCACTGGAAGTCTTACCAGATCTGTACACTGGAGGATTGTCAGTGTTCTAGACCTTACAAGTCTGAACACTGATATCGAGGATTGACTTTTCCCTTTACACACTTTCCAAAGAACAATCCACTTGTTCTTTACCAAAGTTTGTGTGTGTAAATGTGGTTGGATAAAAGGACACAAAGTCATTTGATGTGACTTTATCCTTATTCCTTATCCAATACATTTAATGTTCTTGTCGGATCATTAATGTATGCAACCATATTTGTACGGCACAAAATTCACTGGTGAATTTTGTTGCCTATAAATACAAAGTCATTTCCTTGAGAAAAATACTTTTTAAGCATACACTTTGCATGAAAGTGAATTTGTCTAAATACTCTCGATCTTAAACAGGGATACTTCACAACTTTAAGTATCTCGATCCAAAAGAGTTATTTGACAAATATAGATCATTTGTAACTCATAGGTTGTTAGGATACATACTTATTTGTATTATCTTGATTCCGCACAACCTTGTGTTTTATTTAACATCATAAATAAAATACACCATTGAAAAATACATAATGTTCCACTTTACTTGTTTATTGCTTTAAGTCTTGTATTACTTTGTTTATATACTCTTGCATTTATTTACAAGTAATACTAGTCCAATCTAGTGATTATTAGACTTGTTGTATTTTACACTTTCCTGGTTAACCATCGAACTTAAGGGACTCACAATTTTGTTTCACAAATTAAATGATCAGATTTAGTCTAAGTTAGAACTAAAAGATGAAACTAGAACACTGATGATCTATAAAGTGTTTCCCAGTAACATAAATCTCTTAGACTAAGTCAAAACAAGTGTTTTTTCAAGCATACAAAGTTGTATAGATAGAATCTTGAAAAACCTTGCATTATTTCTAAACAAATAGGGGGAATTTGTTAGGTCCAGATTTACTGGACTCGCTCCAGACTTGAAGACTGGAAAGTCTCTGAAGACTTGTCCAGAAATACTTCTACTCCAGACTTGGATACTGGAGCGACCCTGAAGATTTGTCCAGAAATAATGGAAGACCAGTGAGCAAAATACTTGTATAGGAAATCTGGAATCCTCCAGATGAGATCACTGGACTTCACCCCAGTCCAGATCTATTCTACTGAAGACATTCTCACTGAAGTCAAAGACTGAAGTTAGAATAAAGAAGACTGATAAATGGCGGAGTCCACTGGAAGTCTTACCAGATGTACGACTGGAGGTTTGTCAGTGTTCTAGACCTTACAAGTCTGAACACTGATCACGAGGAATTGACTTTTTGCCTTAACACACTTTCCAAAGAACATTCCACTTGTTCTTTACTAAAGTACATACGTGTGTAAAGGTGGTTGGTTAAAAGAATAAAGTCATATTGATGTTACTTTATCCTTGTACTTTAACCAATGTATTTAATAACCTTGTCGGTTCATTAAATGCATGCAACCATATTTGTACGGCACAAATTCACTGGTGAATTTGTTTGCCTATAAATACAAAGTCATTTCCTTGTTAAAATTACTTTTAGCATTAAAGGTGAATTTGTCTAAATACTCTCGATCGTAACAGGGATACTTCACAACTTTAAGTATCTCGATCCAAAGAGTTTATTTGACAAATATAGATCATTTGTAATTCATAGGTTGTTAGGATACTTACATATTTGTATTATCTTGATTCCGCACAACCTTGTATTTTATTTAACATCATAAATAAAATACACTTGAAAATATTACATTGTGTTCCACCTTTATTTATTACTTTAAGTCGTGTATTACTTTGTTATATACTTGCATTTATATTCAAGTAATACTAGTCCAATCTAGTGATTATTAGACTTGTTGTATTTTACATTCTGGGTTAACCATCAAGAGAGTTTGGGACTCACAGAAAATTTAAATCGAATATAAAAGAAGATATCAATATACATGTGAAATTGATAAAGTAAATATTTAATTTAACATTGATATTTAACAAAATTAAATTATAATAAAAGAAAGGGTGATACTACGGATACACCGTCCACTGTTCATAGAAACACTACCAAAACGACCCGTTTTATGTAAAACGCTCCGTTGGTTACCACGTTTTATATTAAACGCCGCGTATGACCGGTGTGTAGATAGTAAAATTGCAGAGGGGAATTACACGTGGTCTGTCACACATGTCAGTGGAATGACAGGTGTCATTCCACCGTTTTAGATAAAACGTCACGTTTTTGGTTAAATTCCAAAACTGGCCATTTTACATCAAATGAGTATATGGCTGTTCCGTTTTGTAAACAAAACGTAGCGTTTTATGCAAAGCGGAAATAATTTAGATACATAAAAACGTACTGTTTAACGAAAAACGGAGTGTTTAAACATCCATAGTGTGCTTAAAATAGAATTATACTATGGGCCATCTGTTGTTAAAGTTCGGTTATCTTTAGAGTGGAGGAATATTCAATTAGTTAGAGTCGAAGGGTTGTTCTTAAAATTCTTGGAAACCCTAAATTGCATATAATTTCATATTTATATAAAAATCTTGGAAACCCTAAATATGAAACGACGGGACTGTGTAGAAACCGTGTGGAAACCCTAAATATGAATCGTTTGGTTGTCTTGGGATGGCAACCGTTCGGTATTATACACTTACACTCCCATTATTATATAAGAAAGTTATGTTTTTTGTGTTTTTCATTCGATCGGGGGAAATCTTCTTAGTGTTGTTTCAACAAATTCCACATACAAACTCACCAACCCATGAATCGCCTATCGAAATGGGACCATGAGTGCATGAAGGATCATTTCATCTTCAAGAGAAATGACAGAATAATGATGTTAATCGAGAAAGTCAAGAGGGTGATGATGCTTGACGAAGATTTTTTAAGGGAAGTTTACAAGCAAGGGGATTCGAAGCCAAACCTATGTAACAAATCCAAAGAACTGATGAGGTTTCTCAGATGAAGATTTGACCCCGGAACTATCCACATGGATGATTTGGCGAAGGAGATTGTTTGGTGGACCTTTCGGGTGGAAAAACACACAAGAAAATTGCATATACAAGTGTTGTGGGGGAATGATCAAAAGAGATGGTACTGAGCTAATGTTTTGTTGGCATCAACCGATCTAGACATGTTGAGGCAGATAAATAATATGAGACCCAACAACTGGGATTGCTGTCAGGAAATCATCCAGTTCGAACTTGACCTGGGCGTTAGGGTTGATGAGCTTGAGATGGAAGAGGAGAATTCTGGGCTAGGAGTCTACATGGAGTTAGACATGACTTACGAAGATATTTGGAGTTAAACATGTGGTGTTCATGTTTTTTTTTGTTTCCAATCATGATATATGTACTTAGATCTTTGCTCTTGATCAATTTGCTTGTTTTGGTCTTTATGTATGGGAATTTTGTTATCAATGAATGGTTGTTTTGGTCTTTATGTATGTGTTGTTTTGTATGTTAATTGATTTTTTGTTGTATGCTTTGAATAAAAAGTTTAACCTGTGGTGATTTCCTTGTGGAGGAAATGGATGTTCTGTTTGTCATACTTGATCGTCGGAACACACAAAGTATGCAAAACATGGAGTAGCGATAACACATCGTAATCTATGAATCAAGGTAAATTGTGGATGTCCCAACTTAATGTCTATTTAAAATAGTCCCATCATCATCAGATGCATGGCAAGCTCACTACTACAAACTCCTAAATGCATAACAAACCAAATCACCCTAATTAAAGCTTTAAAAGTAGAATTATCATACAAAATACAAAAATAATAAACCAAGTCATTGGCTAAACATAAAAGATCCCTCCACAAACTCATCGTCTATGGGTTTTGTACATCAACATTGCATTTTCGTTCATTCCGACATCAAGCATTTCTCTTTTCCTATGATATCCAAGTCAAAAGTAAGAAAGAAGAACATTCCTGGAAACTTGTAGTGAATATAATCTAGCTCAATGCCCAGTGTCATTGACTAGGTTCAAAACAAATATTTAGGTATAAGAACTCTTATTACATGCATCTACAACTAAGTTAAGCCAATCAACAGATTGTGCTGCAATAAGCTAAAACAAAAAGATCAAATAACTTATGTAGTATTACTCTACTTCACCAGAATGTATGTACCTGGCTGGATCTTTTAACACAATCACCTGCCAACATATTGGGCATTCTTGGCTTCTCTGTGACATGAACAGATTAAAATTCGACCAACAACCAGAAAGTAATAGCATTAGGGATTTAGGGTAATCAAGCAAGCAATTAGCAATGTGATTATTTGAAGAAAATAGTTGTATTTTTTTGAAATAAAATTGAAGTATATGAAAGGATCATACCTATGTGAAAACTTATCTTCACAAAGTATTCATAAGAGATAATAAAAAAGTTGAGCTACCTCTGTGAATATAATCTTGCTTTGCTCCTTAATACATTTGTCTCTGAGTAAACTAACCTGCATAAACACAAAGGAGAAGGCTTCATATCACTAATGAAAAAACAATCTGATATTTTCGCAAGGTGTTTCATTATAACTTAGTGGTCATCGTCTCTACCCTTGTATACATATTGCTTAATGCCTTAATAATAAGAACTACACATATCTTGTAATTTGCAGCAAACAAGCAAAACAACAGCAGTATGGAACTTACCAAACAACAACCACACAGCTTGGTTCAAAACAGCCTCAAATATGGTGCAAAACTGCACGAAACATCAACCAAAACAGCCTTGAAACAACCAAAAAAGCTACACATGGAATCTACAATGAACAACCAAAAAAATCTCAAAAGAGCTTTCAATTTGCTGCAAGAAAGTAGCCAAAGGGCAAAACAACAGCCAAAACAGCCTCAAAACAACTTCCAAATAGCAGTCACATAGCTTCCAATTAGCTGCAAATTAGCAGCATAAACAGCAGGAGAACAACAACCAAAACAGCCTTGAAACAACCTAAAAAGCTACACATGGAATCTACAATGAACAACCAAAAAAATCTCAAAAGAGCTTTCAATTTGCTGCAAGAAAGTAGCCAAAGGGCCAAAACAAAGGATAAAACCTGTAAAAACAACAAGAGTTAACAAGAAGATAAAACATGCAAAAAGACAGTCAAATGAGCATAAAAACAACAACACTAAACATTAAAACGACGAAAAACAAACTAAAGAACAACCGAAATATTAAACTTCACTAAACCATGATCAAAAAAATAAAACTTAAATCATAAGAACCAAGTCACAAAACTAATAATCTATTATGCCGATAGAAACAAATCAACTACTTAGTCATATAGATTCATAATTCCAAATAGCAAACTCATAGTAAGATAGTATTATTTCAATAATTGCAACTATGCAGGTACTTAGGGAGTTAGGGTACATAAGTTTAACAAAGTAATCAAATATTAGGGTATATAAAATTATAAATTAAGTTAGGGCAAATGGTAATTCAATTGCTAGTAATAAAAAAAGAACCTGGTGGAAGCATACGTTTGGGGGATGGCCGGAGGATGATGGCCGGCCAGAGTGACGGACTATGGTGGTGGGCTGGTAGTTGTGGTGGAGTGGTGGCCTGTTGATGTGTTTCTTCAGAAGTATCGTCTCAGTATCAATGAAAGAGGGGGCAGGATTGCAGGAAGCAATTGTGGGGGTAGGGGCATAGATGGAGAAAATGGTGAATTCAAATATTTTGGGAAAAAGGGGCGCGACTTGGAAGGAATTCGGGAGGGAACAAATATTTTGGGAAAAAGGGGTGAATTCAAAGATTTTGGGAAAAACTTACCGTTTTACGATAAACGGGGTGTCTGATCAAACCCTGCGTTTTAGACAAAACGGGTTTCCTAAAGTTGACATGACATGACGATACTACTGACTGTCAGTATGTCGGCCACTGTTCGATTTAAAAACGCTGCGTTTTATATAAGACGGGGAATCTGAAATTGTATTATAAATAAGGTTTGTCTTCCTCTTCATTTCATACCATCTTTAATTTCTCTTTGTGGGTATATCATGAGACGAAGGCAATGACTTACGCCATTTATCCAAGACATGAAGCTACCACATATTCGGATAACGTGACTCAACATCAGATTCAGATGACAGACTTCAATTATATTGGGTATTAAATGAGAATTCAGGACGTGACTCAACATCTTCAAAATCACGCCACTGATATCATTTGCCCTAATGCTTATGTTAGATTCTTTTTGTGTACTTTTTAT
The DNA here is from genome assembly GCA_034093135.1 of Erigeron breviscapus. NCBI lineage: Eukaryota > Viridiplantae > Streptophyta > Magnoliopsida > Asterales > Asteraceae > Erigeron > Erigeron breviscapus. The sequence goes on along the minus strand of CM067167.1, from coordinate 165,211,559 downwards.
TTGACCATATGGATTATGGCCTGTATGGTTTCATTTAGTTTTTGTCACAATGTATGGGCCGAGTCATATGGTTTTTTCCTCTTATATGGATTATGGCTTGTACCGCTTCATGTTTTATTATTAACAATATTTGAACTATTTAATTTGGTGTTGTTAACATATATGATATTTATTATTGTATTGTTAATTTTTTTATGAAAAGAAGTTATGAACTTTGTTAAAACGAGACACAAATGTAGCAAAACTGTCCGATACAAAACGTCACGTGTTATATTAAACGTGGCGTTTTGTATCCTACGTCATTCCAACATAGTGGGTGTAACAATAATTACATCTGTACCCTGATAGACACCTCTGACCTTGGTAAAATATGACATGCGTGAGCACTCATTTTTGGTACAAAAACGTACCGTTTAAAGTTAAACTCTGATCTAAAAAGTTGTATATATAGTTCGTTTTACACTACTCATACACCTTAGTTTGCCTGCCCATTTCTAACATGATACTAAGGCAGTCGATTGTTCTATCATTCCAATACATGAATCAGATAACGTGACTCAACATCATTTGAAAACGCGGGTCTATGGCCAACAGGGGTCGATAATGAATCCGTGTGGCGCCACTACAAAGTAAAAAGCGCTGCTGTTTCTGTACACCCCTTGAATGAAGACCACATGTTTGGCGGTGCATTTGTACCACCGGGCAAGTTGGGTTTTCCTTTATGTTGGTCGCATCTAGATCCTTTCTTTTAATTTTATATTTTTTTGTGTATAGGGATTTTGGTGTGCATCGGTTACTCTGATTTCGTGACGATGTGACGTCTTTTTTTCCTTATATGGATTATGCCTTGTAACGGTTCATGTTTGTTATAAACGATGTTTTATGTATTTAAATCAGTGTTATATAATATACTCCTTATATAATCCGTTTATTGAGCTGCAGTTTTATTTAATGTTTATTTTATATAGCCAAAATTTAGCGGTAGGTTTTGTATAATACGGAGAGTTTTTTCCATAGTGTTACTTGTTGAAAATTCATTGGGTCTCCAAAACAATTAGTTAACCCTCGAAGTTCCTAAAAATACATAAAAACGGAACCCATAAATAGTAACGTTTTGAACATAACACACCGTTTTAAGTACTTTGGTGACTGGGCAAAAACAGTATATATCTTCGACAGTATTGGTCAGCTATGCCTCTATGACATGACTAAAAGTTTCAGACAGCAAGTGGCCATCAATACCTGTCGTTTTATATAAAACTGGGAATTGTAAAATTTTGTATATATAAAGTTCGTTTCACATTTTTCTTTTAGAGATAACTCATACACATTATTTACAATACCACCGATGTTTTCCCATTTGTAACACGATACCAAGCGGAAGTTATTGCACCTGCAATACAAGAGATGAAACTACCATATAATCAGATAACGTGACTCAACATCAGTTTTAGACGCAGCATTGTGGCCACCAACGGTCGATATTTCATCAGCATGGTGTGACTTCTACAGAGTGAACACCAGGGCTCGTATATGAAAGACCACGTGGTCACAGACCATACTTGATTTTTACATCTTTAACTCCGGTATGCATTTGAAGCTAAATTGGTGAAAATAGATCTACCAGGAGTTTTATGTTTGTTATGAACGATGTTTGATCAATTAAATTTGGTGTTATATGATTCTTATATATATAAATATAAATGTAAACTATTTTTTTGCTTGCTCATTAATTTAATGTTTCGGACCATATGATACAAAACTTGGTATGTGAGCAGATAACTAATAGATAGTATCTGACAAAGTCTGTCCGTAACACTGTGCTACCCACTATGTTTATTAAACAAAGTCGGTCCGTTTTATATAAAACTTAGGAAAATGGCAATAATAACTATTGTATATTCTCTGTACTTTGGCGTATGACTTTCACTGTATAGGCTGTCACTTGTCTTACACGTGTTTTAAAGGACCAATAATGCTACGTTTTATCTTAAACATTCTATAAATACGACAAATTTTCAGATAGCATCAACATTTGAAGTGACACACTTTGTGGCAGAAACAATGTGAATGCCCCATTTAGTGCGTGTAAAAGGTACCGTTTTGTATAAAACGTGCAAAATTGAATACTAAATTTGAATAAACACATGAATAAAATTAGAAACTAAAGTTGTTCCAAAAATTATATTTTGTATTGTAAATTGAATTACACAAATTAATTTCCCATAACGTAAAAGTATAGTCTCCCGGTCCTCTTTTGAACCGCGATGTGCCTTTGCATGATTGTTTGGGCGGATGTTCCGCCAGAAGGTTGAAGTTGCGTACTTTTGAACCGCCTCTTCGTTTCCGTCTACCTCCAGCGGATGTCCGGATCCCGCTGGAAAATGCACTTTAAATGGGAATGCTGTTGAGTCACGCTGTCTGAATGTATTATTGTAAAGTCCCTCAATTGATGGTTTAACCCAATAGTGTAAAATACAACAAGTCTAATATGCACTAGATTGGACTAGTATTACTTGAATATAAATGCAAGTATATAAACAAAGTAATACAAGACTTAAAGTAAAGGTGGAACACAATGTAATATTTTCAAGTGTATTTTATTTATGATGTTAAATAAAATACAAGGTTGTGCGGAATCAAGATAATACAAATATGTAAGTATCCTAACAACCTATGAATTACAAATGATCTATATTTGCTAAATAAACTCTTTAGATCGAGATACTTAAAGTTGTGAAGTATCCCTGTTATGATCGAGAGTATTTAGACAAATTCACCTTAATTGCTAAAAAGTAATTTTAACAAGGAAATGAATTTGTATTTATAGGCAAACAAATTCATCAGTGAATTTGTGCCGTACAAATATGGTTGCATGCATTTAATGAGCCGACAAGGTCATTAAATGCATTGGTTAAGGTACAAGGATAAAGTCACATCAATATGACTTATTATCCTTTTAACCAACCACCTTTACACACGTAAGCACTTTAGTAAAGACAAGTGGAATGTTCTTTGAAAAGTGTGTAAAGGCAAAAAGTCAATTCCTCGTAATCAGTGTTCAGACTTGTAAGGTCTAGAACACTGACAAGCTCCAGTCGTAGATCTGGTAAGACTTCCAGTGGACTCCGCCATTTGTCAGTCTTCTTTATTCTAACTTCAGTCTTTGACTTCAGTGAGAATGTCTTCAGTAGAATAGATCTGGACTGGGGTGAAGTCCAGTGAGCTAATCTAGAGGATTCCAGATTTCCTATACAAGTATTTTGCTCACTGGTCTTCCATTAATTCTGAACAAATCTTCAGTGTCGCTCCAGTCGTCAAGTCTGGAGCGAGTCCAGTAAATCTGGACCTAACAAATTCCCCCTATTTGTTTAGAAATAATGCAAGGTTTTTCAAGCTTCTATCTATACAATTTTGTATGCTTGAAAAACACTTGTTTTGATTTGGTCTAAAAACTTTAAGTTACTGGAAAACACTTTATAGATCATCAGTGTTCCAGTTTCATCTTTTAATTCTAACTTAGACTAAATCTGATCACTTACTTTGTGAATCAAAAATTGCAACATTATTTACATACATCAACTGATAAATAGTTACAATTTTGATAGATAAATACAAGTACAAGTAAATGATAAAAGAGTTAGGCCCTTCTCTTTGACGTCTGTCCTTGAGTTTCTTCAGTGGCCTTCCTCTTAGGAGATGGAGAGGATGGTACATAAACTGGTGGTCGCATACCCAGAGCAGCTTCCATCTGTTGTATTCTTTTCCAGACCTTTTCAATCCTCTTCATAAATGCTTTGACATCAGAAGATAAATCAGTTTCCCCCCTGAAAGTCAAGCCTATCTCCTTCAGTTCAGTCCATCCAAAAGCTTGGACTGAAGCATTCTTCCTTTCATCAGTAAAGTTACCCTCTCTGGTCAACTTTACTTCAAACCTGGTCATGCCTTCATGGTTTTCAGCTAATTTAATCTCTGCACTTATGATCCTTCTGGCATCAGCCCTGAACGTCATCAGTTCATTATACTTATCTTTCAACTTGGCAGCCTGGATCAATGCTTCAGTTTCCCTGGATACCTTCACTTGTTCTAAGGCAGACTGGATTTCTTCATGATTTATTCTTTGTGAAGTATCCAAGGGAATGAAAGTGCTCAGATCTGCATCCCTGATTGCTTTTAGCTGTTTGGAAGTGAGTTTTGGCAAGCCTTTTATCTTCTTTCTGTACTCTATCTCTAGAGCACCAGCATTCTTTCTGATCTTCTTCTGGAGGTTCACCAGTTCCTCCGTCCTCGGTCTGATCAATTCAACTACACTGACACCATAAGTTACTGCGTCATAAGTTTGTTCTTCTAAAGAGTACCTGGAGCGAATATAGACGTCATCCAATGCATCCAGACATTGATGAACTCTGGGGTCTTCCTTCATCTTTTTGTATACATCGATATGAATGGCTAACCTGCCAGCATTATACGAATCAAGAGTCCCATCTTTGCCATTTCCATCTTGTGGGCCTGGAGTTCATCTTTTTGCCTTTTCTTAAAGATTTCTATCATTATGCATTCCTGCTCCAGTCTTTTTGAAGTGTCATCATCAGTAGTGGGAAATTCTGATGAACTTCCAGCAGTTTCCATTTCTCCTCCAGATACCACATGTTGCTTTCTTTTTACTGACTTTAGAGTGGTTGTGATATCTGGGAATGCTTCAAACTGGGGCTCACTGGCATCAGTACCAACAGCCTCTTTTTCTTGTACATTGGCTTCAGTACCAACTACTTCTTGTGCACTGGCATCAGTACCAGTCACTCTTTCTTGTTGCACGATGGCTTCAGTGCCAAAGGCCTTTTCAATTTCACTGGCCATTACTTCTTTCTTTTTCATCACCAACCCTTCTGGAACAGACTCAGTGGCAACAGAATTTTCCCCCTTGGAATGTCCACCAGTTTGAGACTTGTGGGCATTCGATAATTGTTCAAGCACGTGTCTGTCAGAAGCACCGAATGTTCTTCCTGCCACTGGAGTTGTTAGATTCACAGTGTTTCTGAGAGTCATCACTTCCTTCTAAACAATTTCAAGTTCTTGAGGCAAGTGACTGGGCAACTCAGTATTAATCATCTTCACCACTTGGGGCAACAACCCATATTGAATGGTTCTAAGAACTGACCCAGAAATTTCCGAAGTAATTTCTTTCAGCATTTCACCTCTAAATTTGCGTACAACTTCATCACTGAGGGTGCTTACAACAGAATTCTGGTCAAGGTTGGCCTGCTTTCCAGATTACTTATCCTGGTAGTCAACTTCTGAACCTCATCTTTCAGACCTGCCAGTGGTTGAACAACTTCAGCTTTCACTGCAGTCTGAACAGAATTCACTAACTTTTCCTCTAATCCCTCCCCCCCCGCCCCCCCCCCTCCCTCCCCCCCCCCCCCCCCCCCCCCCCCCCCCCCCCCCCCCCCCCCCCCCCCCCCCCCCCCCCCCCCCGCCCTCCTCCCCCCGCCTCGACCAGCTTTTCCTCTAATCCCTGAACTGCCACTTTAATATTTTCAGAATTTTTATTCGTGGCCAGTACCAGTTCATTCATTTTCTCAAACACCAGCTTCTCATTACCAGCAAAGAGGTTCATTTCTGATGAAAGATTATTGGATAAAAGAGATTTAAAGTCAGAAACAACCTGAGAAGATGACTGGAGTGATCTCTCCAGGTCCGCCACCTTATTTAAAAGGCCTTGGACCTCGGTGGAAGAAGAAGCGGAGAGACCACCAGGAGGAGTAAGTTCAGATTCCCTTCTACGTACCAATGGAACTTGTGTCTGGACTGCTTCAGTAGATGTAACAGTCGAGTCCAGCACACGAGGCAAGTCTAGTGGTGCTTCAAGTGGTGGGGGTTGATTTTGTGAAATTTGAAGTGAGGGTGGATTGAAATAAGGAGTGTTTAATGGTATTGAAAATGGTGGTGGTGGTGGTGCAGTAATGGATTCTGGTGGTGGTGGCATTTCAGTAGAGATAAGTGGTTGGGTGACTGAAGAAATAACAACTTTTTCTACTTCATCACCCAGAAAATTCATATTTATATCAAACATATTACCTTCAGACATTGGGGAATCTACCTCATCCCAATCTGGAGCCGTCCCAACTGTCTGATCATCCACTTCTCTATTTAAATCCAACTGAGCATCTTGCTCACCAATCACCTGCTCATCAATCTGTACAACATTTTCTACTTGCTCAACAATCAGAGACCCATCTTCATTCATGATATCACCTGGATGGCTCGATTCGGCTCTATTTGGATTGACCTGAACTCCATCCTTCCTAAGACGTCTGGAAATTCTTGGTCGAGTAGGAGCCACCTGGGTTACTGGTTGTACAATTTCAGCACTGAGGACTCCAGAGGGTCCTTCATCAATCTGGTTCCCACCTGGAGCCTCTTCCTGCTCATCTGATGATGATGCTTCGAGTGCATCATTTCTAAAATGATTCAGCATATTTACAGGAATTTCAACCTCACCAGCTCTTGATTTTAATGAACTTAACTCCCTCAGATATTCACACAGAAAAATGGTTTGTATCGTAATCATACTCATCACCTAGAGCTCTTAAAAATACAAGTGACAGAAAACGAATATATGGAATATGAGGTTTTCTACCTTTCACTTTTAGACGGTCAACAAGGTCATCAAAGAAAATCTGAGCAAAGTCGACCCTGTATCCAAACCACAGGCAGTAAGCAATCTGGAGTTGCATTTGATTTATCTGGTCCAACCCTCCAGAACTGCCACCCAAACACTCAACAAGATGAGTGAAAAAGTATCTCCATGAGTCTGAAGCTT